>CM038218.1:45561705-46166546 GCA_021442155.1 Cymbidium sinense
TGCGTGAATATATAATAATTTTGTGATATTTATATAAATCCCCATTTGTATTCTTGAAAATTTTTTTCTAGTCATTATCATATATTCATGCTATGTTGCTATTATATACATAATTTTTATGAGCTCTCTTTTATAGATTAAGTTGCCCAAAATCATTTATTAAATATTTAAATATTTCTATTCGTTAAACTTTGTTCCATACATCTAAAAGAATAAAAATTATTGAATTAAATTCTTAATTTTTGACACGTTCAAACAAAAAATAATTTTATTATAAAATAGCAGCTATGTATTATATTACTAAATAATAATATATTATATAGTTAAAGAATAAAAAATGAATGAAAACATTATATTATTTTAATCAAATAAGAAATATATCATTTACCATTTTTAAGCATCTGCATCAAACGTGAAACTAAATAACTCTAGTTGTTATATTCATAACTATCTGTTTTCCCACAAAAGCTTATAAGCCAACTAAATCTACAACAACAGCCGAACCAAAAGACTCATAGATTGAACCTCTTTAAGTTAGATTCAATTCAAATTTTTTTAAAAAAAGATTGGATGAGAAGCTATTTATGACCTGATCTAACTCATCTTAAAGTGGATGAAGCTATTTAGATCACTAATCTTGTTAATTTTAGAAAGAAAATAGCTGGAGAATTTAACAGAGAGAGAGAGAGAGAGAGAGAGATGAACAAGGGGTGTTGGTGAAATAACCAGGGGCATCTCGTGGTGGAAGTTGATGAACAGATCCGGTGAAGACTCGTTGGCGGTGTAGATGCGTTTGGAGAGCTTAGAACGACTGGAGACAGGAAAAACTATACGGTAAGCGTCCCACTCGAAGGCTTCCACGACGCGCTCGAAGTCATCGACTGAGGTCACGTCGAAGCCGCGGAAGAGTAGCGCTCGGTGCCGGCGAAGCGTGGCTACGAGGTTCTCACGTTCGGCGACCACCGCCTTGGCCAGGTTTCGGTTGGAGCCAGCCGCCGGGAGCAGTGTCTTTGGGAAGACGTCATCGCCGATGAGCTTCGCTTCTGCAAGGCTTCCTTCAAGGAATCCCCCCATATCTCTTCTCTCTCCGTCTTCTCTAACTCGTTCTCAGACCTACAAAGGCAATTTGGAGGGGAATTATTTAATTAAAAACGCATTGTCAGTTTATCGAATCATGCCATTTTTTATAATTAGCATTTTTATTTGGTAAACAAAGCCTCTCTCTCTCTCTCTCTCTCTCAGAGGCAAGGCTTTATTTATAGAGGAATTACATAAATCATTTTTTGTTGAAAACATTTCAAATTTCAAATTTATATGACATTTAGCTATACATGAATTTATTTTTTTATTTTGTTCATATAATTTCCATAAAATGGATATAAATATTTTTATTATTGTATTAGATAATAAGCTTGGGTTGTAAGATATTAAATGCTTTTAGCATTTTCTTATAAAAGGCTAGATGGTTCTCTTCTATGAGAATTTTGGTGAGTTATTTATATAATAATATTTTATATTTTATTGCAATTATGAATAAAACAAGAAGCTTTCTTTGCATAATAACATTTTATTTTTATAATTCATGATTGTGTTATCTCCACCCTCCATCAAATATATTCTTACATATATAAGCTTAGCCTCTACATTTATCACATGGGTGGTTGATGTGCCTTTATTCATACATAGGTGAATGAATATTCATGGAATATGTATGTAGTCTATGAATATTGCTAGAAAATTAACCATACATTCACTAGCATAAGTTACATCTTCAGAAAAGGTATTACTTAAACAACATCAAAGAGACCTAAGTTTTTAATCTTCTCTCTAACAAATTTAGCTCAAACTATCTTAAGTTTGTTCAATACCTTGACTAAAATTTTATGATGATCAAGAAATAATATTAGAGCATAAAAACACTTAAAAATTTACATATGATTCTAAGATGATCTAGACATTGCAATCCTTCTTAGGATGATGAGCTTAAATTATTTTTTTTTATCTTGATTTAAATTTATTAGAGGATAATTCAAGGCTCAGAAATAATAGTTTTGTTCTTTTCTAGAATTATATATTTAGTTTCTTAATGGGAGACTTTTCCATTGCTAATTAGTATAACTTTAATTTCATGAAGAGGGGATGATGAATCACCTCTAAAGATAAGATCATATTCTTTTATATCTAGATCTTATTCTTCATCTTCAAATAAAGATTTTGTTTAATTTTTAATATTATCATCATCAAATGATTATTCTTAGCTACAAAAACCATTGTAAATGTAATATATATATATATATATATATATATATATATATATATATATATATATATATATATATATATATATATATATATTAATTTTAATATTATCATCATCATAATTTTTAATTTTTAAGATTTTTCTTCTTCCATTTTAATCTCTTTAGATGAACAAATCATTAAATTAACAACAACAAAAAAACATACATAAAGTGTATTCTATTATTTTGTAGATGATAGAGTTTTTTTGGGTAAGATATTGATTAAATATAAATAGCTCCTCTAGCTAATCTTAAAAGTTGAACTCTTCTAATATATACTTGAGATGTCTATTACATAGAAAGAAAATTTGCTCAATTGTCTTCTCTACCTCTTATGGATTCTTGGGCCCTAACAACTTTAAGCCCTTTTTCATTAAATGTTTAAATATCTTTTTTTTTCATACATTATAATTTTAAGAGTAATAGTTGCTATATTTATCTTAGAAGATTATGAATCTTCTACTTTACTAAGAAGGCTTAGCGGGTTCAATAGAATTAATTACTTTTTGTTATCATCAAACAGTGTCAAAATATTAAAATGCCAATTTCTTTTACTCTTTAAAGTAAAAGCATCACTCTTTTGTAAACCTGCAAATAAGCTTGCCTCATCCAATAAGAAAACTTCTTTGGACAATACTTTTCAAAAGTTTTAAGAAAAGGTTTTCTTAACAACAATAAATTGGAGATTTGATTCTTCTTAATATGAAGGGTATAAATATTGATCTTATAATTGTGTGCTTAATATATATATATATATATATATATATATATATATATATATATATATATATATATATATATATATATATATATATATATATATAAATATATAAAAAAAAAATATATATAAACATGAATTTAGCAGATTAGTATAGTATTACCTTCTTAAAAATAAAACCATATAATAATCTAATATGTTAACCAGTTTAAAAGTTTAGAAAAGATTTTTTTTTAAGACTTTTTTGGACAAGAATCTCCTATGCTGATTCTCCCAAGCAACACTACAAAGAAAGAAGTATATACGCATATTAAGGCATCAGATGTATAATAATAAAAATATACTATAAATGAGATTATATAGATAGATAGATAGATAGATAGATAGATAGACTAAGACACATGCACGGACACCAGCCAACTTTGCTAGCAGAATTAAGTTAAGTTTGAGCTCATATAGCATATGAGCTTCATATCTAAGCTCAAGCTCATGGCTTAATAAGCTCAACTAGAAAGTTCATTATCGAGTCAAGTTCAAGCTAGCTCATCTCATTTATTCTTTCTCATAAATTGTTGAAGAGAGCTTTTCCACCTTATCATCATTGCTATGATTTATATCCTTAGTCATGAACATAACAACATACTTCACATTATTGGGAATTCACTTATCACTAATCACTAATTGAATATCCATAGTTGCATTCTACATGTGAAAATGAGGTTTAACACCTTCTGACTTAATGGCGTGCTTAAAACATGACGTTTATCTCTTTAGCCTACTCACAATGTTAGTGTTTTATTTTTTTGGTATTATCCTTTGTGTGCTTTCTGTGATGTTTTGATTTTATTGGCTTTCGATTTTATTTCTTTTAAGCAATAAAATTATTTGTTTTCTCTGACTTTTAATCCTGTGTTGCCTCTGTAATTTTGTTGTAGGTGATGAGAATAGGTCCACTTAAGCTAGCTAAGGTATTTTTTTTTAAACTATACTTATAAATGTTAGACTTATTGACTCAGCTATGAATGAAGGTTTTATGTATCGCAGATTCTACATTCTGAGCCCGCCTAGCTTTGTTATTTTTCTAGAGCTTACTGTTTTTCATCCTGGGCTTTTTTTTTTCTTTTTTCTTTGCTTCTTCTAGGTGGGTTTTTTTTTTAATTTTAGATGACAATTTTTATCGAGCTACACTTCATTACGCTGATATTTCTGCTGTAGAGAAACATTTGCATTTATTTCTCCGTTAGCACTTCTCTCTCTCTCTCTCTCTCTCTCTCTCTCTCTCTCTCTCAATCTCAGTCTGTAATTATTTCTTCTTTAAATATTAGTATTGTTGCATGCTAGAAAATCAATTGCAGTAAAATAAAAGTTTACGCCTTAGCTTTGTTGTGAAATCTAGCACACATATAGATGTTTGAAGAATGAACAAGAAAACTCCAGGATTTTATGGAAAAACCCCTGAATAGAGGGAAAATCACAAGGCTTAGCCCATTAAAAGTCTTCCACTATGTATCTGTTTCAGAGTACAAAGTTTTCCCGATATAGGATTACGGAATTGTATTTGAAAGAGCCTGACAATGGGAATCCCAGAATCATGTAACAACGCTATGGCAATTTAGCTGATTGTTAGTAGCGGTTGGTGATAATGACATACGGTTAGCGGCCGATGGTGATGACCGGTAGAGATGGCGGCAGCGATACTAGATGGTCGGGGTGATCGATGGGTGGTCGATAACGATGATAATCGATGTAGTGGTTGGCGCGGCCGATGGTTGCGGCGGTAGCCGTGATTCAGCCGGCGGCAGTGACCGGCGGCAGGTGATGATGACGGCACGGTGGTTGATAGCAACGATGAAACAATGGTGCAAACGCAGCGGCGGCAATGTGCAGCGTGATCAGCAGCGTGCGGCGATGACGGCGATGGTTAATGCGACCGGTGGTTGCCGGCAGCGACCGATGGTTGGCGGCCAGCGGTGGTCGCGCCGTGGACGATCATGCTTGGAGAATCTTCAAGCCTTAGAGCTATATCTTCTCTTTTGCTGCGGCCTCCCTCATGTGAAGAATGAGGAGTTATTTATAGATTAGAGGAGTGATGTTTCTGTAAATACATACAAAATTGAAACCACTCCATCGGATGGCTCAAAATGATTCTTTCGATCATCTGATGTATTTTAAGTATTTGAATGCTCAAATGAAGTCAGAATTAGGAGATCTTAGGCTTGTTAGATCCGCATCAGACGCCTTCGATTTGACTATAAACACTCCATATTTAGGAGCGGACTGATATCGTAAATTTTTTAATTATATTTTAAGCCCTTGATCTGGGTTAGCCTTGACTCAGAATCAGATTGATTTTGACAACAAGATTCATGCTTCGATTAGTGGAATTTTCAGTTCCATATCAGTTGCCCCCCTATTTTTGAGATGACATTACTTATTTCATCCAAAAATATATTAATTTTTTTAAAATAAAACAACTTTACTTATTATTATGATTTGTAATTACATATGTTATATAAATTAATTTATTTATTGACTACTTAATTATCAAGGCATTTAGTCTTCAAAGAGATAGACTTTTTTTAAAAATTAAATGTCATAAATGAGGAGAGAGATTTTTAATTAAATGTCATAATGAGGAGATGATTTTTTTAATTAAATGTCATAATGATGAGAGGTTTTTTCTAATTAAATGTCATAATGAGGAGAGGATTTTTTTAATTAAATATCATAATGAGAGAGAGTTTTTTTAATTAAATGTTATATTGAGGAGAGAGTTTTTTTTTTAAATGTCATAATGAAGAGAGTTTTTTTTTTAAATATCATAATGAGGAGATGGGTTTTTTTTTATTCTCTCTTTCCCCCTATAACGGATCAATAAAAACCCCCTATGGTCAAGTAAGGAAACACAACTCCCATATGCTCTAGTGCTCTTCTACATTGGATGAGAAATTATTTAGCATAAGTTCAAGGGCTAGGGTAAAAACAAAAGAATTTTTTTATTTTTTTTCTTTCTTTTGTCAACGAAGCTTTGACCTTCTTCCTTTCGCTTTGCTGATCAAGACCCGTAGCTCATACGGTGAAGCTCCGGTTTTCTCTTAAGAGAGGCATCAATTGTCCTCATCGGACCGACCGGGTTCGGAGGCTATCAAGGCCCGTAGCTCATAAGGCAAGGCTCTGGTTTTCCCTCGAAAGAGTTGTCAACTATCCTCGTCGGACCGACCGGGTTTAGAGGCGATCAAGGCCCGTAGTTCATATGGCAAGGCTCCGGTTTTTCCTCAAAAGAGGCATCAACTCTCATCATCGAACCGACCGGGTTTGGAGGCGATCAAGGCCCGTAGCTCATACAGTGAGACTCCGATTTTTTCTCGAAAGAGGTGTCAACTGTACTCGTCGGACCGACCAGGTTTGCAGGCGATCAAGGCCCGTAGTAAATATGGCAAGACTCTGATTTTCCCTCGAATGAGGTGTCAACTATCCTCGTCGGGCCGACCGGGTTTGAACGTGATCAAGTCCCGTAGTTCATACGGCGAGGCTTCAATTTTCTCTCGAAAGAGGGGTCAACTGTCCTCGTTGGACTGACCGAGTTTGGAGGCGATCAAGACCCGTAATTCATATGACGAGGCTCCAATTTTCCCTCGAGAGGGGCGTCAACTGTCCTCGTCGGACCGACCGGGTTCGGTGGCGATCAAGGCCTGCAGTTCATACGGTGAGGCTCCGGTTTTCCCTCGAAAGAGGCGTCAACTGTCCTCATCGGACCGACCGAGTTCAGAGGCGATCAAGGCCCGTAATTCATACAGCGAGGCTCCGATTTTCTCTCGAAAGATGCGTCAACTGTCCTCGTCGGACCGACCGGGTTCGAAGGCGATTAAGACCCGTAGTTCATACGGCGAGGCTCTAGTTTTCCCTCGAAAGAGGCGTCAACTCTTCTCGTCGGACTGACTGGGTTTGGAGGCGATCAAGGCCAGTAGTTCATACGGCAAGACTCCGATTTTTCCTAGAAATAGGCGTCAACTATCCACGTCAGACCGACCGCGTTTGAAGGCATTCAAGGCTTGTAGTTCATACGGCGAGGCTCCGATTTTTCCTCGAAAGAGGCATCAACTGTCCTCGTCGAACTGACTGGGTTTGGAGGCGTTCAAGGCTCGTAGTTTATACTTTTTCTTGTAGGAAATTGAATTTCTTAAAACTCCAATGGATAGTTTAACAGTTGACAACTATCAAAATGGTGAGGAAATGTCAATTAGGAACCATCCTTTGAACAACTCGAAAGTCGCGGATAATCTCGAGTATCATTCTCCATGATGTTACGTCGATAACTTGTATAGAAGGGTAGAATCTCAAATCTGTTGGTGATTTTTGACCCATCTGAGGTTGTTTGTCAAAGTATTCTTTGATGACATTAACCTGCATAGAAGAGATCGAATCAAATCCATTGAGGATTTTTGACCCATCTAAGGTTGTTTATCAAAGTGTTACTTGATGACGTTAACCTATATGGAAGAGGTCAAATTGAATCCGCTGAGGATTTTTGACTCATCTGAGGTTGTTTGTCACAGTGTTACTTGATGACGTTAACCTGTGTGAAAGAGATCAAATTGAATCCGCTGAGGATTTTTGACATATCCAAGGTTGTTTGTCAAAGTGTTACTTAATGACGTTAACCTATATGGAAAAGGTCAAATTGAATCCGCTAAGGATTTTTGATCTATCCGAGATTGTTTGTCAGAGTATTACCCGATGACGTTAACCTGTATGGAAGGGGTCGAATTGAATCCGCTAAGGATTTTTTACCCATCTGAGGTTGTTTATCAGAATGTTACTCGATGACGTTAACCTTTATGGAAGAGGTCCGATCAAATCCCCTTGGGATTGATCATGCCCCGATTGAGATACAACGTGAGTTGCGCATTTCTCAAGTGGGAGGATTAAATGAAGGAGATTGATTATCAAAGTCTTCGCTCGATGACGTTAACTTGTGGGGAGTAGGTGTGAAGTTTTGACCTATCCGAGATTTTTTTTTTAAGTTTTGACCTATCTGAGGTTGTTTGGCAGAGTCTTTGCTCGATGACGTTAACCTGTGTGGAGTAGGTCTGAAGTTTTGACCTATCCGAGGTTGTTTGTCAGAGTCTTCGCTCGATGACGTTAACGCTGCAGTAGGTGCAGTTTTGACCTATCCAAGATTATTTGTCGAAGTCTTTGCTCGATGGCGTTAACTGTGTAGGTCAAGTTTTGACCTATCCGAGATTGTTTGTCGAGTCTTATTCGATGGCATTGAGTAGGTCTAAAGTTTTGACCTATCCAAGATTGTTTGTCAGAGTCTTTTCTCGATGATGTTAACCTATGTGAAAGGGGTCAAATCAAAACATTTGTTTGAGCTTATAGCCAAAGTTGCTCCTTGACCTTTATCTTTTTCATTGGTATTTCTGACTTGCTTCTCCCGATAATCGCTAGATATCCAGAATATTAATTTGAATAATCTTTTAAGTGTTGCCCCCCAGTCTCCAACTGAATGATCGAAGTTTGATGAATCTTCATTCTTCTTATGTGTTCCTCGAGAGTAAGATTTTTGTTCACCATATGTGGTATTCAATATAAAGTCAGTTATTGAAATGAACATGTACAGAATGTTCCAGGGTGTCAAACTATTACGTCTAGAAAACTAGTTACTGTAGAATAAAAGTTTACTTAGCCTTGTTATGAAATCCGTGAGATATTTGAAGAGTGAACAAGAAACTCCATGATTTTTATGTGAAAATACCCCCAAAAAGAGAGGGGGAGGGGGGGGGGGGGGGAAACCATAGGTCCTAGCCCAGCAAAAATTTTCCACTATGTATCTGTTTTAGAGTACAAAGTTTTCCCAATACGAGTTTATGGAATTATATGAAAGCGACAAGAATCCTGAATCACGTGATTATGCGATAGTGGTTAGCATGTAATATTTGCGATTGGTGATGATGTGATCGCAACCGATGGTGATAGCCGGAAGGAAGATGGCCGATGGCCGGCGATCCAGCGATGATCGCATGGTCGATGAATCGATGTGGTGGTTGATGGCGGCCGGCGATGTTGGGCGCCGTGATGTCAGCAACAGCGGCCGGCGATGGTGACCAACGATGGTCAGCAGTGATAACGATAGTGGTGTCGCAACGATGATCGATGGTTGGCCAGCCGGCAATGCAGCAGCGGTACCAGCCGATGGTCGATGCGGTACCGGCGGCAGTGGTTGCAACCAGCGACCGCGGTGGTAATAGTGAGCGGCGGTGGTGGCCCGGCAGCGGCAATGCGGTGGTTAGCGGCGGCAGCGGTGGTCGGCTCAATGGTCACGATCATGCTTGGAGAATCTTCAAGCCTTAGAGCTCTCTCTTCTCGTTTTCTTCGGCCTCTCTCATGTGAAGAATGAGGAGTTATTTATAGATTAGAGGAGTGACGTTTCTGTAAATACATGCAAAATCCAAACTACTCCATCGGACGGCTTGAAATGATTTATTTGATCATCTGATGTATTTTAAGTATTTGAATGCTCAAATGAAGTCAGAATTATGAGATCTTAGGCTTGTTAGATCCGGCTCGTCAAGACACTCGATTTGACTATAAACACTCCATATTTAGGAGCCGGCAGATATCGTAAAATTTTCAATTATATTTTAAGCGATTGATCTGGGTTAGTCTTGACTAAGAATCAGATTGCTTTTGACATCAAGATTCGTGCTTCAATTAGTGGAATTTTCAGTGCCATATCAAGTATATTATTTAGGCTCTCATTATCCAAAAGAAAAATTGAGTACAACCAAGTCTTAGAATGAGAAAACAAGAGTGATAATAAAAATATTTTTGTTCATATTTTTTAGAATGTTGATAATAAAATATTACTCTATGTTTGAGTGGCCAAACTTTTCTTATATAACTCTCTAGAAAAATATTATGTGTGATATCAATGCATCCAGGACATCGGTCATATGATGACGATAAAACGAAATTAAATATAATATTTAATTTCTACACATATTAATTGAATCTCAATATATAAAATTACATTCGAATATCGCACATAATATTCTCTCCCGTTTGCAAGGCCATAAAATGGGCATCTAATAAAAATTAATCTCATGCTGCCAATTGAATTGGAACGTAAAGCTCAAAGTACAAAGAGGCTGCTGTATCAATTGCATGTGAGGTGTAGTCCATAAATTGTTGAATCACAAGTCCTTCATTAGAAAAGAGTCTCGACCTCCTATTCACCGTCTGATCTACACATCAACGGCTACAATCTCTTACAAGCGGTCAGAGAACTGGAATGTAGAAAATAAAATTATCAAATGACATAGCCCCTTTCAATAAATAAGATAAAGGCTAAGCGTGGTGATATTTTACATGAATTATTGGGGTATGTATAAATGCACGCTCTCTCACAAGCCTCGAACCCGCATCTCCATGGTAGGAGTAAAGCTTCCGATTGACGGAACGCACAGGTCGCGTGCACAGGTGCTCCTTTACTTTCTAATAAGAGAAAAATAGATCATTTAGATTGTAAAAATTGTAAGATCATTCTAAGTGAAAGTTTAAATATCCAACATCCATTATTCGTTTTTGATTTCAAGATGAAAGATTGTAAGAGAAAAAATAAATCAAATTATTATCCTAGGATTAGATGAGGACACTTAAAGAACACAAATAAAAATATTTTTAAGAGCAAACTACAAGAGCTTAGAATTTGGGATGTTCATAAGGAAGTTAATGTTATGTGGAAAAAATTATAACAAATGAAATTAAATAAATTGCTAAAATATACTTGGAGAATCAAAAGGAAAAACTTCATTTAATATAAATAGTTAGTGGTGGAGTCAGAGTGTGCAAGAAAAGATAAGAAATAAGAATCATTGTTAAAAAACTAAGTTTAGATGTAACAACTCGGAGAATTGGGAGAGATATAAAATGGCCTGTAGAGATTTTAAGAAAGCAATATATGATGCAAAAAATTTAGCTTTTTGTGATTTATATAATAGATTAGATACCAAAGAAGGTGAAAGATGTATGTATAAGTTAGCCAACCAAGAGATAGAGTAAAGACATAGTTCAAGTGAGGTGTATTAAGGATGAAAATAATAAAGTGCTTTTCTTAGAAAAGAATATTGAAAATAGGTGGATGAGGTATTTTGATAAACTTTTCAATGAAGGATCTCAAAGTACAATTGATTTTAGCAACCTTAATACCAAACATAAATAGAGAATTTTATTTTTATCATCATATTAGCAAATCTGAAGTCAGAGAAGCTTTAAAGAAAATGAAATGTGGAAAAATAGTATGACCTGATGATATTCCAATAGAAGTGTGGAATTGTTTAGGAGATCAAGAAATTTCTTGGCTTACAAATCTTTTTAATGTTATTTTAATGACTAAAAAGATGTTAGATGAGTAGAGAAAGAGTTTGTTGGTTCCTATATTTAAGAATAAAGGTGATGCACAAGAGTGTGCAATTTATAGAGGAATCAAGTTAATGTGTCATACATTAAAATTATGGGAGAGAGTAATTGAGCATAGGTTACGATGTGATACAAAAGTTTCTCACAATCAGTTTGGTTTCATGCTAGGTAGATCTACTATGGATGCTATACATTTGTTAAGAGGTTTGATGGAGAAGTATAGAGAAAGTAAGGAGGATCTACATATGGTATTTATTGATTTAGAGAAAGCTTATGATAAAGTTTCAAGAGATGATCTTTAGAGAGTTCTAGAACAGAAAGGAGTTAATATTGGTTATATTCAAGTAATTAAGGATATGTATACTATACATGTTACTTGTGTCCAAACACAAGGAGGATTGACAAAATATTTTCTTATTTCAGTTGGATTACATCAAGGATCAGCTTTAAGCCCTTATCTATTTGCTTTAGTTATGGATGTTCTTACTAGGCATTTACAAGAAGATGTACCTTGGTGTATGCTTTTTGTTGATGACAGTCTTCTTGTTGATAAGACTAGAGAGGGAGTCCAAGAGAAACTTGAATTATGGAGGTCAACATTAGAGTCTAAAGGTTTTCTTTTAAGTAGATCTAAAATTGAGTATATGGAGTGTATTTTTAGTTATATAAGTTCTAGTGGTAGTGCTGTGATATTAGGTAACAAGTCATTAATAAGAGTGAGCGATTCAGATATTTAGGCTCTATTGTTCTAAATGATGGTGAAATAGATGGAGATGTTATTAGTAGAATTCAAGTTGGATGGTTGAAGTGGAGGAATTCATCGGCTGTGTGTGATAGAAAAGTTCCACTTAAACTTAAAGGAAAATTTTATAAGATGGTGGTAAGACCAATGACTTATGGTGCGAATGTTGGCCAATAAAAGAGAAGCATAAGACTAAGTTAAGTGTTATTGAGATGAGGATGCTCAAGTGGATGAGTATTTCCTCTTAGAGATAAAATGTGAAATGAGTACGTTCAGGAAAAAGTTGGAGTAGCTCTAGTGGCAGATAAGATTAGAGAGAGTCACCTTAGATGGTTTGGCCACATAAAGCGTCGGTCGTCCGATGACAGTAGAGAGTGAAATTAGATTTGCCTTACGTTAAGAAAGGTAGAGGTAGACCTAAAAAGACTTGGTTAAGATATATAAAAAATGACCTTAGTATACTTGAATTAAATGAGAATTTGTCACATAATAGGACACAATGGAGATGAAGGATTCATGTAGCCAGGGGCGGAGGGAGGGCGGGGGCACTGGGGGCACGTGCCTCCACTGGCCCCGGTATGATTCAAAACCCTCGGCTTTCCTCATACCCTCAGCACGTTTCTGGTTCTCTAAATCTCGTGAATCTGTAACCCTCCTCGAGTGCGTTTAGTCAGCGTCGACCGGGACTTGGCCTGAAGGTAACCCTCATTTTTCCTCGTTGTATTTTTCCTCCTGCACTTTTGCAAGTTTAGTGTTGTTTGGTCACTGGATTTGAGCAGGATTTAAGCCGGATTTAACTTAAATCCAGCCAAATGGTATTTTTGGACAAGTTAAATCGGGTGCTTTTGCAATCCTGTTAAAGCCGCTTTCACAAGTTAAATCCGGATTTGTTAAATCCTGTTGGTAGGCGGTTTACGGGATTTAGAGAAGCTGAAGCACGTGAAAGAGGGTGGGAGGGATGACGAGGATTGCCTTCGGGATGCCTCCCTTCTCTTTTTTGGGCAATAGCAAAACTAAGGATTTCTAATGCTGAAATTCCCTCAATATTTTCCCTTTTATGATTTATTAATTTTATTTAGACTTATTTTAATTTAATTTAATTTAATTTAAATAATGATTAATCAATATATCATTTTAGATTAATTATACTTTAATGAAATTAGATGTAAATGATATATGCTTATTATTTTATAATTAAAAATAGATTTATAATCAATTGGTGCATTATATTATGATAATTATATTTAATTAATTTACTTATGATTATATTATATTTATGTAAATAAATTAAATAAAAATGAGAATAATTATAAAATATTAACATTCTTGTCTTTTATATAATATTTTTTTGTAACTTGAAAATATATATTTAAGATACAAGAATAAATTTTAGATACTTAATAAAGCTTAAGTTAAATAGTCAATCATCATACAAAAAATTTATATTATATACATTCTTCAAATATTAATTTTTATAAACAAAGATAAATAATCATCTATTTTTAAACTATAATTTTATACAAAATAATATTGAATATCTTCATGACAAAATATTCATAATTTATTTTGATATTATCATAAAAATCCAACTATTATGCATCTAACTTTAATTAAATTTTATTCACAAACAGACAATTTTTAATTATTAGCCTCATTAATTATTTTAAAATAAATATCATTGATATTATTTGTTCACAATCAATAATATCTATTTTTTATCATTTAATCAAATTGCATTACTTAATTAATTTTTATCCTAAAATATTTTCTTTACTTTTAATTTATATTAGGTAATCTTAGAGAAGTAGAATATTCAAAAATATCTTTCAGTTGAACAATCTTTACAATCGATTAAGATATACAAATATTTTTTTATTTAAGAGTGTTGATAAAGAATTGATTGTACAATGATTTCAGAATATGAAGGCTCGGAGGAAGAAGTTATAAATGGTATGTAATGTAAAAAAAAATTATATTATTATGGATTTTATTTCTTTATTTTGTTATATGAGATGCTTTATTTTTAACATTATATAAAAGTAAATTATTTTTTATCTTATTGTGCTCCCACTAAAATAAGTTTTTGGATCTGTCCCTGCATGTAGCCAACCCCACTTAGTGGGTTGAAGGTTTGTTATTGTTGTTATTGTTGTGTTTGAAGATCCCCTAAATTTTATTGCTAGAAATTTAGCCAGCAAACTCTCACTTAATTTGTTTTAAGATTGCCTTAACTAGAAGCCTAAAGGGATTATTTTTAAAATAGGCTTAGTACTAATGATAATTAGTTGTTTAGGCACGAAAAAAATATAATTAACAAAATAGGCCTAGTCGTCCGTCAAACGGACGACTGGCTACTTTTTTTTTTTTTTTTTTTTGGTGGTTTCACGGCGGAGAGAGAGAGAGAGAGAGAGAGAGAGAGAGAGAGAGAGGGAGATTTTATTTTTATTAATTTTTTTAAATAATATAATTATTTAAAGTATATAAATTTAAAATATTTTTATAAAATATTTAATAACCAAATATTTATCTATTTAATTATTAATTTTTTTATTTATATATATAATTAAATATATAATTTAAAAATATTTTTAATTATACATATAAATTTATAAATTTATTTAATATTTTTTTATTAATTAATATAATTATTTAAAATATATAATTTTTATTAAATTTTGTTAATATATAATATAAACATATTTAAAATATTTAAATAAAGTAATTATATATATATATATATATATATATAAATTTATTTAGTTATTTATATATTTAAATTATATATAAATATTTTTAAGTTATATAAATAATTTAAAAATATTTAAATATATAAATAAATAAATGGTTATATGTATATATATATATATATATATATATATATATATATATATATATATATATATATATATATTATATATATATATATATATATATATATATATATATAATTATTTTTTTTAAAATATTTATTTCTTTAAAATATATAATTAGTTAAATAAATAAATAATAATTGTAAATTATATAAATATTTAGTTATTTTATATTTATAAAATATTAGTTTATATATATATATATGTATATATATATATATATTATATTATTATATATATATATATATTATTTATTCATTTTCTTTTTTATTTATTAAATTTATTTATTTATTTTTTTTTTTTTATATTTTATATATTTTTGTTTATTATTATATTATATATAGACTTATATTATATATATATATATATATATATATATATATATATATATATATTTATTTATTTTTATAATTAAAATATTCTATAAAAATTATTTTTTAAATTATTTATATAACTTAAAATATTTATATAATTTAAACATATAAATAACTAAATAAATTTATAAATATATATATATAATTACTTTATTTATATAGTTTTATAAAATATTTATATAATTTATTCCTTTCTTTATTTATTTATTTATATATTTTAAATATGTTTATATTATATATTAACAAAAATTAATAAAAATTATATATTTTAAATAATTATATTAATTAATAAAAAATATTAAATAAATTTATAAATTTATATATATAATTAAAAATATTTTTAAATTATATATTTAATTATATATATAAATAAAAAAATTAATAACTAAATATATAAATATTTAGTTATTAATAATTTTATAAAAAATATTTTTAAATTTATATACTTTAAATAATTATATTATTTAAAAAAATTAATAAAAATAAAATCTCCTTCTCTCTCTCTCTCTCTCTTCCCCCGCCGTGAAACCACCAAAAAAAAAAAAAGGGGTAGCCAGTCGTACGTTTGACGGACGACTAGGCCTATATTGTTAATTATATTTTTTTCGTGTCGAAACAGCTAATTATCATTAGTACTAAGTCTATTTTAAAAATAATCCCAAGCCTAAAATCCAAAGCTTTCAAAGTCTGCTTAAAGTGGCATCTGCATGCATCACATTGTCTTCCTCATACATTTGGACATATTACATCGAAGGATTCTAAATGTATTGGAAATTGGCATATGGTGTTGATTTTGATTCTCCAAAATTTACGAGTTCCGTATTTAATAGAAGATAGTTGTCTGACTAGCTATTACAATATAAATATTATTAGTAGCTTGGTTGCAGTTAATATTAAAGTTAAAAGGAAGTTATTATAGTTTATTAAAGGATTTATATCAAGATCATTCGATAAATTTTATGTTGATTGTCGACTATTTAACACAGCCCTTCTGGGCTTAGGACTTAACAATGACAGTGTTAAAAGAAAAGTATTACACCCAATTTTATTTTTCTTTCATTTCAAGTCACGTCTAAATGGATAAAAAAAATACTTTGTCAAATTAAAATATACAATATGTTTTTTCTTAATGAATTCATCTTTAAAAAACAAATTTCAATAAATTTTTTAAGTAATTTTTTTTTGTGGTTACTGAGTTAATATTGACCAAGAAAGAGAAAAATGAGAAAATTTATATGTGTGAAATTTAAAACTGTCATATTTATATCATTAATATTTTAAATTTTATATTTGCTTATATAACACTTAATTAATTATAAGAGATTTACAATGTATACTACACAATTATAATGTATTTATAAATTTAACATATATTTTTTTCATGTTTACTTATATCTCACTCAAATTTTAAATATCACATCAAAAATATAATTAATATTAAATTTTTGAATGTAAAATACACCTATTAATACATAAGTTTAGATAGGATGATGACACTAAAATACACTTATATATATCTATAACATATAAATTAATTCATGCCAATCAAATTATTCATATCATCATTATTCTTTCCAAAAATGAAATGAGATTTTTTTTCTCTTTTGAACTCAGTTTTGAAAAAAAAACATATTATGCCCTAAATCTATTTATATATTCTTTTAAATTTCTAGCGTTCATGGCTTTCTCCGCTATTTTAACGGACGGGCGCATTAATGCTTAACATCATTACACTATAAAGTAAGAAAAATCATATTTTATTACTGGACACGTGTTGCATTCTAGTTGACGTCCAGAACGTAAAAGTCCGATCCATAATATTTTCTCATTTTTAGGGTTTCATCCTTGGGCATCGAATTGGGGTGAGGAGAAGCCTTCATAAGATGAGAAAATATTATATCCGAAGTCTTGATGTAATTTTCATGAGGACTCCAATCATTTTTTGTCATATGGCTCAATTTTTTTTAATTTATATTAAAAATAATATAAAAAATTATTTAATACTATGTATTCTATTTTTATTGAAATTCTGATGTATCAATAATACCTGCATATAATATTTTCTCCCATAAGGTGCACTCATTCCACCTCTGACCTCCTTTACTTTTTTATCTCCTCGCCCTAGGGCTTGCATCCTTGTTAGTTTTCCGATTGTTCTCTGATATGTGCTGTTTTGATACCGGTAATTGCATCAGCAGTTTTTTTTACTTGCACTTTGGTTGCTTCAAAGTGTATCTTTTTGCAATCTACCGGAATTTGCTTTTTGATCTCGATCTATGGTGAATTCTTTTTTCATATTTTAGGATTTCGGTTTGGTTTTATGCAAAAAAATCTAGCCGTGTGATGTTGTTTATGTGAAACCGGAATCTCGCCAGGTTTGGAGTGGATTGGAACCAATGGAGAGCATGAAAGTGCTTCCACATCACGGAACGCTGGAAAACAATCATTCCTTCCGCCAAAATCCCCTTTTCCTAGCATTGCTGCTTCCGGGTATGCAGACTATGGCTCAGCTGGATCCAAAGGAACGCCTAAGCTTAGAGAGGCAATAGCTCCCGTCAGCCCACCTCTTCTGGGAGCTTTCTCATTGAGGAGCAGTCTTCTTGGCTCGATGAATTGCTTAATGAGCCCGAGACTCCGGCTCCCGTGAGTAGAGGTGATCATCCCGGTCATCAAGTGATTCCTTTGCCTACTTGGATGGCTCATATGCATATTCAAATATGGATAATTTAGCTCTGGGTTTATGCAGGGGGAGGACTATAATGCTTTGCTTCGATGAGATTCACATGAATTTGATCAACTTAAAGATATCCAGTATCATTATTTGGAGGAAGTTTATTTAGTAGAAATTTGTTTGATAGACAGCAGAGTAGAGTTTGGGAGTCAGCACTAAATGTGCGAAACTATTCCAAGGTCGTCCCCACTGCAAAGGAGGAAATATATTCATCCAGGTTCGATTGGCACATCATCGAAGGAGCCTGAAGCAGTGGCATCTTGTGCTGTTGAGAAACTGGAGCAAGAAGAGTCTCCTACAACAACAACAACAACAACAACAAGCCTTAATCCCACTAGGTGGGGTCGGCTACATGAATCCTTCGTCTCTATTGTGTCCTATTGTGTGTCAAATTCTCATTTAATTCAAGTATCAAGATCTTTTTTTACATCTTAACCAAGTCTTTTTGGTCTACCTTTCTTAAACATAAGGTAAATCTAATCATCTCTCTCTAATTTGGACGGTGACGCTTTATGTGGCCAAACCATCTAAGACGACTCTCCTAATCTTATCTCTGAACTCCAACTTTTTCCAACATACTCATTTTGCATTCTATCTCTAAGAGTAAAGCCACTCATCCACAGCATCCTCATCTCAGAACACCAACTTAGTCTTATGCTTCTCTTTTTTATGACATTCATAAGTCATTGCGGTCTTACCACCATCTTATAAAATCTTCTCTTAAGTTTAGTGGAACTTCATCATAATAATAGGATGCATTCCTTCACTTCAACCATCCAACTTGAATTCTACTAATAACATCTTCATCTATTTCACCATCATTTTAACAATAGAGCCTAAATATCAATCCTCTTATTAATGACTTGATCACCTACAAATTCACTAAAATTTCTATTAAAATTACACTATTAAATTCGTTTTAGATCTACTTAAACGAAAACCTTTAGACTCTAAAGTTGACCTCCATAATTCAAGTTTCGTTGGACTCCCTCTAGTCTTATCAACAAAAGAATGTCATCGAAAAAGCATACACCAAGGTACGTCTTCTTGTAAATGCCTCGTAAGAACATCCATAACTAAAGTAAAAGATAAGGGCTTAATGTTGATCCTTGATGTAATCCAACAAAAGAAAATATTTTGTCAATCCTCCTTGTGTTTGGACACAATGATTTAATATACATATATATATTAATGTCTAAATATATTAACTCTTTCTTCTAAATAGAACATCTCTTGAGACTTTATATCCTCTTATAAATATCTTGCTTCTTATTTTCTATCAAACCTCTTAACAAATGTATAGCATCCATAGTAGATCTACCGGCATGAAACCAAAGGTTGTGAGAAACTTCGTATCACATCGTAACTATGCTCAATTACTCTCTCCCATAATTTTAATGTATGGCATTAACTTAATTCTATAATTTGCACTCTTGTGCATCACCTTTATTCTTAAATATACCAACAAACTTTTTCTCCCATGCATCTTTTAGTCTTTAAAATAACATTAAAAGATTTGTAAGCCAAGAAATTCCTTGATCTCCTAAATATTTTCACACTATTAGAATATTATCCGTCCTCTTCCACATTTCATTTTTCTTTAAAGCTTCACTAACTTCAGATTTACTAATACGACGATAAAAATGAAATTCTCTATTTTTGTTTAGGGTATTAAGGTTTGTTAAAATCAATCATACTTTTAGATCCTTCATTAAAAAGTTTATTAAAATATCTCATCCACCTATTTTCATTATCTTTTTCTAAGAAAAATACTTTATTATTTTCATCCTTAATACCCCTCACTTGAACTATGTCTTTACTTCTCATATCTCTTTGGTTGGCTAACTTATACATACATCATTCACCTTCTTTGGTATCTAATCTATTGTATAAATCACTAAAAGCTAAATTTTTTTCTATATTCTTTCTTAGAATCTCTAGATTTTATATCTTTCCTTCTCGTTTTTTACATCTAAACCAAGTTTTATAACAATACTTCTTATTTCTTATCTTTTCTTGCACTTTTACTCCAACCCTATTCTTATTAAAGAAGCTTTTCTTGATTCATTGAAGCATATCTTTTGAACTTAATTTCACTTAATATTTTTTTTTCACATGCGTTAGCTTTCTTATGAACATTCCAAACTCTAATTTCTTGTAGCTTTCTCTTAAAAATATTTTTATTTGTGTTTTTAAGTGTCCCCATCTAATCCTGGACAATAATTTAGTTTATTTTTTTTTATACAACCTTTTATCTTAAAATCTAAAACTAATATGTTGAACTTAAAATTTCACTTGAATGACCTTAATCTTTCAATCTAAAACGATCTATTTTTCTTATCAAAAATAATCAATCAGTGTTTTACTAGATCCATTTTTATAAGTAATAATATGTTCATCTCTTTTCTTAAATAAAGTATTAGCAACTAAAATCATGTAAAGAATCTAATATAGTCTCTTCATTACTTAATTATAATATCATCATGAATCTTAAAATCTTCTAACACTCTACCATGTCCATTTAAATCTCCCCCAATAAATATTTTTTCTTCAAGAGATATCTTTTGTATTAATCCCTCTAATTCATTCCAAAATCTTTCTTTTGAGCTTCCTCAAACCTACTTGAGGGAGCATAGCTTATAACATTAATAATCTTAGTATCAATGATAATCTTTAAAGCTATAATTCTATCTTCACATCTATTAATACTTATAATATTATCCTTCAAACTTTTATCTATAATCACTACTTCTATTTTAGTTCGACCACGAATACCAAAGTTTAAAACCTAAACTATCAATCTCCTTGGCCTTCTCACCAACCCATTTAGTTTCTTGAACACATAAAATATTTATCTTTCTATGAACCATAATATCTATTAATTTTATTAATTTATACAGAGTCTCCTAAAGATTCAAAAATGTCTTGGAAAAGAAGGATGGACCTCAGGTTAAGCATTCTCAGTCAGAGTTCGGTGCAAAGCGGGTTAAACAGTAAGCACTACACTAAAGCAGACTTTTTTTTTTTGGGTTATGCATGTATTTTTTCTCACTTGTTTTAAATTTTGAGTGATGTTTCTAGTTTTTACTAGCCTATTCACAAATGCATTCATGATTAAACTTGAACTGGATAAGATAGATTTTATGCATAGCATCATTTAATCTTTTTTCTTCTGTCAATTGTAACCATAACCTTCTCTTGTTTTGTGCATTAAATACTAGCATTAATCTAGTCTATCAAGCAGGTGACTGAAGAAGTATGGAATATTTTTGATCTTCTTGCGTTTTCTACCCTAGGAACAAAACAATGTGCTTTCATAAGGCTCTGTTTGATACGCCTTTGAGTTGTTAATAAGTTTCCATTAGAAAAGTCAGATTTGTTAGCAATACATTGGTAGTCTTAATTTTGAAAATAATTTTTTTCTCAACTTTTTCAGCCTTTTCAAAACTAATTTCTTATTTTAAGGGAGTTCTGCGATGCAATTTATCCATTTAGTACAGCAGTTCTTACCATGCTCGAGTAGCTATGGCCCTACTGGATGCAGTGGCTGGCTCATCAATCAAACTACCATTGCTTTGGCCATTCCTTATAAACATTTTGATGCACATCCTATTATTACTTTGGTTATGTTTTAACTTGAAGGAACAGACATATTTCATCGTTGATTCTTTATTGGGATTATAAAATGAAATCTCATTGAACTTATTGTTGATCTTAAACTCAGATGAGAAAGATTGAGGGCCAATGTTATTTTAACATTTATTCATAGGTCTAAATCAAGACTAAGTTTTTGTATGAAATTTAGGAATTTAGGGATAATGGATGGGAATAACAAGTTGTTGGTGGATAAAATTATTAAAATTTGAATAAAATATGATGTTTGGTAGAAGCTGGTAAAAAAGAGGAAGATCATGGATGTTAGGGAAGGTTATAAGCCATTGAGTGTTGTGGATGCTAAAAAATGAAATGGAATAGATATGATAGTTATTAGGAAACTAAAATATGTTCACAGGCAAAAGAAATAAGTTGATGTAGAAGAGAAAATACATGCATTAGATTTCATGTGTGATATTATTGCATAGGCCTAGTTTTTGAGAGTTGCCTTATCACAGGAGCATTTTGACATATTAAAATCATAATTCGGTTTTAGCTTTGATGAGAAAATTTTTACGAATCTTGACTACGAAGCATCTTGAAAGCAAGACAATCTTCAGAAATTATGTTCACCTTCACAAAAATGTTTAAATTGTATTTGGGCCAAGTAACTTGATGGCAAATAAGTCAAATTTATTTGTTAAATTAGTGAAAAAAATTAATCCATTAGCAGCAGATGGAGTGTGCAGTAGACGCCATCGGCCTCACATATATTAGTCAAATTAAAGTGAAATTTTACATACGGATTATTTTTACGTATTTTCAATTTGAATATTTAAATTTTCATTATTTAAAAAAAAAAATATTGATATTTTTCATGTAATAATAAATATGTATATTTAAGTAAAATTAAAGTTTGAATGTAAAATATATAAATGCAAAATTTATATATAAATCAGATCAAAATTTTAAACCCTTTTTCTCCTCATTATTGCCCGAAAAGGAAGAGACGTCCTGAAGATAACCCTCTTCTTTCCTCCCATCCTCGCAGTAACCATACCTCGTCTTTTCCTCCCCACCCTTCTTCTACGTGATTTTGTTTGCCTAAATCTCGTAAATCCTTCTACTATAGCCTACAGGATTTATTTTTGGATGTAACCATGCGAAAGCAGCCTGAGCAGATTGCACAAAGGCGTGCATTTTACTTGTTCCAACTCGGGGATGTCGCAAAGGTAACCTCGTCTTTCCTCCCACCTTGGTTTTTGCGCTCGACGGTCGGCGCTTTCGATTTTCTAAATCCCGTACGTGTAAATCCCAATTTAACCATGAAATAGGGGCTTTTAGCGGATTGCACAGGAAGATAGAGCTGTGGATTACAATCCTATTCAAATCTTGCAACCAAACAACCCTTATCGATATTGAAAGCGAGTCAATGGGTTTAGCAAATTACACAAAGCCGTAGATATATTTAAGTTGTCCAAAAATACTGTTTGGCTAGATTTAATTAAATCCATCTTAAATACTGCTAAAATCTTACAACTTTAGCGGATTTCACAAAGCAGTGGATTTAAATATTTAACTTGTCCAAAACATTTGGCTGGATTTAAGTTAAATCCATGGATTTATTTTATCTTAAATCTTATTATTTTTATATATATTTCATCATTAATTATACTTTATTTTAGATGATTTTAGTGGAGATTATTGAAATATTTTAGATTAAAGAATTCTTGAAATAAAATAATTCAATTTATTACATTTATTTTTCATCAAATTAAATTGATTTGTGGTTAAAAATCATATTTAAATTATTATATTTATTAATAATATACTTAATTTGATAACTATTTGAGTTCTGTAAAGAAGAAAAATTTTATTTGAAAAAGATTAAATAAAGTTGTTAAGCGAATAAAGTAACTATAAGATAGAGGTTTAAATCAATGATAACTCTTGATAGGTTAGAGATCTCGTTGGATTTTATCTTGTATTGATTAAACTTTGCTTATTTTATTTGAATATATTATAGATGTTGCGATATAATAAAATATGATTTAACATGAGCAGAGGTGTAAATACTTTCTTTACTTGATTGGTGTTTTGAGTTTATTTTAATTTCTGATGTAATATATATTAAGAATATTTATCTTTAGATTTTATAAAAAAATAATCAAGATATAATAAATCTTATGGCTTTGATTTAAATGATGAAAACAAAATTACAAAATATGAGAGATGAGGATGAAGCATTTTCTTTCAAAGTTCATGTATTTTGTGAAAAAAATAATATAATTGTATTAAATATGAGTGAGATTTTCTCTACGTGAAATTAAGAAGATATTTCAAAAAATCATAAATTTATCTTTATTATTGAGTTAGAGTTATTAATTGATTTATGTAATCCATGGATTTATGATTAATATTTTTTTTTTATATATATCAATCATGTTATTCTTATTTTGATAAGAAAAAATTAATATGTTTGGTAAAATTCTACATATCTCAAAGTTATTTTTAGATAATCAACTGAGAATTATATTAACTAAATTGATAATGTATTTTGAAGTTGAAATGATTGACAACTACATGAGGTTAATGGAGATAAAAAAATATTTATTTTTTCTTCTAAATCTTACTTGATATCGTCAATTCTTTAGTTGTTAAGCAAGCGGTTTGATAAAATGTAAAATCATTTATGATAGAATGAGAGATTTTTTGAATAACATATTGAAAAGATATTTAAGGCATTGATAAAAAAAATGATTATATAATGATTTCAAAATATGAAGACTCAGAGGGAGAAGTTATAGATGATATGTAATGTGAAGAAAATTTTTATTATTCAAAAGTTTAATTTCTTTATTTTATTATATGAGATGTTTTAATTTTTATTTTATATAAAAGTGTATTATTTTTAATTTTGTTGTGCTCCTTCTAAAAAAAGTTTTTGAATCTGCCCCTGTGCATTAGTATATCTAATTCAACTTAACCTCATTCAGTTCAAATCTACTAACCAATTAGTACATTTATAGATCATTATTTAATTAAGAATTTTGTTTCAATTAATTAAAAAATTGTTGGACACTTTAATCGCATGAGAACTTGAAAATTTCATCTGTGCCTTGTTAGAGAATGCTTTTTAAAATTTGTCATTAAAATTTTATTCATTTCAATGATATTAGTTTCCATTGGAAATGACACCACAAAATTACTAATGAAAACTAATTTAAGTAGAAAAGTTGAGAAAATTTCATTATATCATTTCTGAAGATGAAGCTGAACTGAGAGAAAAATTCTTATCGCTTACCAAATATCAAAGAATGAAGGAGAATAGTAGGGTAGAAGATGAAGGGGGATCAAGAACTTGATTATTGTTCATTTGTCTGAGATTTATTTGATGAGCGCAATAAGAATAGTGAGTTGTCTATTCTTATAAAAAATTTTGAGGCATTTGAGCAGTTGTTAATTTGGTCAGGCTTGTAAAACACAAAAGAAGACAAGATTGGCTTTGAATTGAAAGGAGATAAGAGATTGATGAAGGAATTTTAAATTGAACACATAGATGTTGGGGAAGAGAATCACTCAGGAACTCCATGATGTGTATCATCTTCAAATTTTGATATTTACTGTTAATTAATGCCTTTAAATTCATTGTCAAATTTGTCTCCTACTAAAAATATATTTTTTGCCAAATATGTCTGCTGCTAGATCCACCTTACTGCAACCTGTTGTATGTCATGGGTTCGGCAACATAAAAAAAAAAATACAAGAGTTTAGAAAGGTGACAGATTTGATAGAGTTTGTATTACAGGATTTGCTAGAGATTTTATATTTGACGTTATCCTTGACCACCAAGAGCTATAACATAATAGAAACTAGAAATGAAGATCATCACATAAAATTTACATTCTTCTTATTAATGTTCATTTAATTAATGGTTATGTCTTGGCCAGGTTTCGGTTAGAGCTCGCCGCCGGGAGCAGGATCTTTGGGAAAGGTGTCATCGCCGATAAGCTTCGCTTCTTCAAGTTTTCCTTCAATGAATCCCCATCTCTCTCTCTCCCTCTTCTCTAACTCGTTCTCAGACCTGCAAACCTGTAAAAGGCTATTTGAAGCAGGGGGAGTATTTTATTAAGAAACGTACTGTCAATTTATCGAATCATAGCAATTTTTTGTAATTAGCATTTTATTTAATAAATATTTATTTAGTGTAATACATAATTATAAGAGACAATAGATCCTTTTCGAACTCAATTTTCTCTATCATTCTCTTAGTGTCAAGTATATCACTTGTTATATCATGAGGTTGTTTAGCTTTCTTGGGCTTAGGTTTTAATTAAGCTCATTCTTTCCCTCTAAGACATTTTATTTTTCCAAAGCCTTTTATAAATCTTTAGAAGGAGAGAAAATAATGTTTAAGGACAATTCTATGTTAAAAAAACTGTTTAGCCATTAAGGAAATCTGATAATAAGAAGAATGAATATTTTTCATTTTGTCATTGAAATCACATTGCAGAGGCGTTATATCATCATTCTAATGAGTTTGAACATTATAAAATGTAATAGTATATTCTTAGTGATGCTCCCTTAGAGGCACTTAAAGTATATGTAATTCACTAATAGTGAAACTATAATAAGAAGCCTAATTATATTATAGATATTAAGATAAAGGCTTGATAATCAAAAATCATCAATTAAAATAGTTTATAATTTTTCCCATGTTAAATTTTAATTTTTAATATATTTAATTTGATGATTTCAAATGTAATCATACATCATATATTATAACAATTATATTTCAATATTTATTTATTATTTATAAAAAAATTCATTATTTCTCTTCAAATTAAATCTCCATTTTAAATAAACTATGAAATTCTAATCATTGATATTTCTTATACTGATCTAAAGTGATATTATTTGGGAAGAGTAGGATATCACTTTAGGCAGTTATCACTTTAAAGTACAGCATACTGATATCATCGATTATCAATCGTATCACTAGATATCTTTACATCACTTTTGGATTTTGATATGTATTTATTCTATCATTTTACTATTTCAAAGTAAACTATCTCTTCATGGAACAAATATAACATTTTAAAACTTGCTCTTCCAAATATTCTAAACACTAATTCAAAGCATATTGTGACCTATTCTTTCTATAAAATACTATGCAATAATACAATTAATCATGTTGGTAAGGGTAAATCATAATTCACAAGCAGATTATTTTGAATTAAAAGATTAAAAGTTTTGAATGGAAGCAGCTAGGGTTTGAACTTCAAGAGATGAGGCAACTGCAAGGCAAATAACTAATAAGTTTCTAAGTAATACGATTTAGGTAGCAAAATGTGATGCATATGTGGATTCAGAAGGAGATTATCATGGGCATTTCTTCATCTAGTTCTGTGGGAGATCGGCTTGTAATACAATTTTAAACAAAATGAGCGCTCAACAATCCCACAAGCCATCACCTCAAACTCAAGCTCAAGTTCATATAATTTATGAACTTGAATTCAAACTAACTCGATATGCTCTCATTGAGTTCTTTAGCCTTACAACCAGCTTGACTCACTTTCATCAATTCTTTGCGTTATTACGCCAATTCATCCTAAAACCAATCATACGTCAAATCATGCATGCACAACATAAAACTAAAAGTGGTGACTTAATCTAAGGTGTGTATTAAGGTTTGTGTGGTATGTCTTAACTAGGCTTTGTTATAATTTTCTAAGTAAGAAAGGATTTAATTTGAAGGATGGTTTCATTTAAGTGGCTAAATTAATTTATAAGTTTTACTTAATATTTTCTTTTATTTCACTTGATTTATACTTAACAACTAAGTGTTATAAAGAGAAGAAAAGAGAGGATCATTCTTTTTTATCTCTATCTTAAGTCACATCTAAAGAAAATTAATTAAATGAATTCTCTTTAGTGAATGGCTTATCATATATTTTAAATTAATCCTAAGTTTAGATTCATTTTAAATAGATTTATTAAATAAGAAAGGCATCTTAAGGTTAATTGGATTTAATTACTATCACACAATACATATTTATTCATTTCTTCTCATATGTAGCATTCATATGATTAAGTCCTAAACATATCTATACATGCAACATATTTTTGGCACACTTAAATGCAGGATGCATAAATGAGTTCTATAGAAAAAGAGGATTCTCATTCATTAGCTAAATACACATTCAAATGTATGAAAGTTCTAAGCAAGTACTTTGTCATTGTTTGACCAGGAGAATGAGGTAGGAATCTCCTTGGGGCTACCTAAAGCCATACATTCCCAGATGTTCAAACTAGTTATACTCACTATTCTTAAATACATAAGGATGTATAAACAACTATAAGAATAAAAAAAAACATGCACAAATTATATTTTTGTTTTGAATTATGCACATGGAATAAAGTGAGATTTTCATTCATTAGTCAAATGCACACACAAGTGTATAAAAGTTATAAGCAAGGACTTCATCATTGTTTGACCAGGAGAATGAG
Source organism: Cymbidium sinense (assembly GCA_021442155.1). Taxonomy (NCBI): domain Eukaryota; kingdom Viridiplantae; phylum Streptophyta; class Magnoliopsida; order Asparagales; family Orchidaceae; genus Cymbidium; species Cymbidium sinense. The sequence continues at coordinate 45,589,966 of CM038218.1, forward strand.
GTAGGAACCTTTTTGGGGCTACTTAAAGCCGTGCGTCCCCGGGTGTCCAGACTAGTTATACCCGCTGTTCTTAAATACTCATGAGTGTACAAACAACTATAAGAATGAAAATCATACAAGAATTATATTTTGATTTATTTATACATGTGAGCTAAAATTCTATCTAAATTTTAACATGGATATACATAAGAATAAACCCAAGCAATTCTGTCATTTTCAAATGAATTATACACTTGTTAATATTCATATCCTTATGTAAATTCATGAAGATTAAGGAAAAGAGAACTTCATATCACATGTTCTAAGTTGTATGAGATACAAGCTTATAAATACTTATAATTATCATTACTTCATGTGTTATAGTTGATTTATATACTTTTCAAATAGTTTTCTATTTAATAGTAATAATAGCCACACATATTTTTAATTAAGTTAATACATGCAAATTTGACATAAAGGAATCATTTATTTTTAATTAATTTTTCAAAGAAATGAATGCAAGAATCAAGTGGCATGTAACATTTTAATATGATTGGAAAGAAATAAAGAAACACAAGCATGCAATTTCATTCAATCCAACTAATTATTAAGGACAATCACATTAAATAAGCTTATTTAAAATAAACCAAAGTTTCTTAAAGTCATTTTGATTTCATGTTTAACTTGATTTAAGAGAGTGAGAAAGAGGTGTTTGCTAATTCTAATCCCATTCCCCATTTGAGTAAATTAATTTGATTTAATAAGAAGTAATTAAATTATTTTTATGGATTGATTAAGTTAAGCATGGATTAAATCAATTTATTAACCCTTACCTATGTTACCTTAAGATAATTGATTAAATAATTATTAGCTAATATAATATGCAAACAATTGAAAACTAAATAGCAATGCTCTATGAAATAAAAGGGTCTAATGCAATTTCATAATCATTTAATAATTAAGCTTAAGGAATCATTTTAATTACTTTCATGATTTTCTCACACACATGAGCTAATCATAATTTCATTAAGCTCTTTAGATTCTTGAGCACCTAAAGCTCTACACAAGATGGATTAAGAAACAATCAGATTTAATTAGATTTTTTAAATCAATTAAACTAATAATCCATTAATCCATCTCTCTAAAAGACTAACCAAGTTAATAATTATTTGAAATGAGATGGGCTTAAAAGAAAAGGTAAGGAAAGAGGTCCCCACCTATTTCCATAAGCCATCCACTGGATTAAGCATGATTTAATATGATTTGAATTCTAATTTAGCTCATTAAGTTTCTAATTAGTTAATTAATTAATAATTATGACTTTAGTTGAAAAGAGAGGGAAAATTAGAGAAAGGATTAAGGGAGGCTCCAATCTACTTCTCTAAGTCTCCATACTTTTCAACATTATTAGAGTCTAAATAATTAATCACTATTCATATGCTTAATCACCCCAATGAAGTTAAGAGGCTAATTAAGCCTTAATCAATCGATCCTCCTAATTTAACAAGTAATAAATCCCTAAAAAATTAGAGACAGTAGAAGTCATCCTCTCAAACATTCTCATAAATTTTGGGATTAATCACTTGAGAGATTAGAGAGTTATTAAGCTAATTAAGTTTTAACTTAAATCCTAATTAAGCTCTATTTTTTTAAATCCATTGGAAATATTTCTATTAAATTCTTCTCTGAAATACCTTCAAAATGAGTCATTATTTGTATTTTTTTTAATTTTTCTACAATTAGTTATGAATTATAGAATTCAGCTTAAAAATGAATTAATTAACCTTAATTAAAGCACTAATCATGTTGGCACCATGTGACATGCTGACGCGGCGTGCTTTCCACGTGGCGTGACGGGATTGGGTACTAAAGTTATCACATCACGTGGCTGAGTTAGTCGACGGTGGATGCGCTTTCTCATGGATCATCCCTAAGATCGAACGGCCACAATTAATCCTGCGATTTAGAGGGAATAATCAGGAGATTTAAGTGTGATTTAATCACGGTCGTCCGTTCCGATCGGAATGAATGGCATGTGATCTTTCTCTTTCGCAAGCGATGAAATATGGATGTCGTCCGTCTTTCTCCGTCTGATCCAAGCTCACCAGAGCTTGGATTGATTCCAAAATGATCTCACACCATCAAGGGGACATACACATTTCTTTCATAAAAGACCAACTCAAAAATCACATAGACTATGGTTTTGAAGAATTACCTCGTCGGAGCTCAAGACCGTGGTGGGATCGACAGAGGTAGCTTCTTCTAATAGAGATGAAGCTCTATTGAGAAGCTTAGGCCTTAATTTTGGGTAGATCCCTCGGACGACCAATCCATGCACTATGGAGCATCGGTCTTGATCAAACTCAAGCTTTCGATGGCTTTGGAGCTTGAGAAATGATTTGGATGGCTTCAATATCGTGCACGGATGGTGTGTGCAAAATGAATTGAAGTTTAGTGGAGAAATGAAAGCTTGAATGAATCAACCCCATTTTGATTTGACATAAAAGCGACAAGGGAGAAAAATGGGGAGCTTAGATGATTGTGGGAGACTCTCCTTCATTCTCTGCTCAAACAAACATGAATGATGCAATTCCAGGGGGTATACCTCCTCAATTGCTAAGTTGAAAGGATGGGATTCAATCTTATTTTCTCTTCGACTAGCCATCATCAAATCGCTGAAATTATCTACATCAAGTCCACGTGGCTTGTCAGGAGTGGGGGAAGGCTTGGGAGGTGGCTCAAGGTTTGATATGGGGAGATTTCCTTTCCTTTGTCCATGGGATGGTTGGTTTGCATGGGAGGTGAGTTAACTCACCTCCCCTCGGTTCATGGCAAGTCCCAGGTGCTAGAGGGCTAAGGTTAAGCGTGCTTTGGCAATTGGATGGCTACCTAAATGATGGGAGAGTGGACTTTGCCAAATGGGGAAGGAATCCAATGCAAAGAGGTTTGTCCAATGGCTAATCCCTTGGATGGGGCCCACTTATGGCTTATGGACACTTTGGTCTAATAAGGTCAATTTGGGTTGGTCAATCATCAAAGTCCCATAGGTTGATTTTGAGCGCCAAGGCTTCATTTGGTCAAATAGGTTCATATGAGTTTATGTTGGGTTGGGTTGATCAATTGATCAAATTGGGCCAAACCAAGGCTTCATCAAATGATGATTTGAAGAGTTTTGGTTCAAATGATTGGTTTGGTTTAGGTTTGATTTTAGCTCATTTGAAATCAAGTAGGTCAAATGGGGTTAAGTTGACCAATTTACTAATTTGACCAATTAGGTTAGGTTCATGTTCAAATGGTTAATTAAAATGATTGTAGGCTTTGGTTTAATTTGATTTAGATTTAATTTGAATTTTGGGTAATTTGACCCTTTAGGTCAATTTGAGATAGGTTGGGTCAAGTTAACCAATTGGTCAAATTAGGCTCAATATGACTTTGGTCGAGTTCAATAATCAATTTGAAATGAACTTGAGCCATTGCAATCAAATTGGGTTATGATTTGATTTTTTTTAGGCCAATTTGGGTCAACTTGGGTTAAATTGTCAATTGGACTTGGTTTAGCTCAATTGATAGTTTGGTCATGTTCAATCATTGATTATGAGTTGGTTTGGATCAATGATTTCAATCAATTTCATATATAGTAGGTTTTAGCTAGTTTAGGTTTCATTTGGGCTAAAGGTTGACTTCATCAAAGGACTAGGTTAACTTAGTTTGACCCAATTCAAGGTGGTTGATCATCATAGGGTGATTGTTGATCATGATATGAAGTTTGGATGGGCTTAGTTCAATCTAATTTGGGTTGGATTAGAATTTATCTTAAAAAGGGTTCTTTATATCACTTTGGGTGAAGTGGACCTAAATGGGTCAATTGGCTTGGTTTTGGCTTGATTCAAGTTTAGTTTAACTCATATATGAGCCTATGATTGAAATATAAATTCAACTACAATCAATTTAGAGTCTACTGGATTTTGGCTCATTTGAAGTTTTCAAGTCAAAAAGGTTAACTTGGGCTTGCCTTGGGTTGACTTGAGTTTGGTTTGATAATTGTAGTTTATATTTATATTTACCTAAATGATTGAAAAATGATTGATTCATGAGAAAATATATTAGTTTTGGCTTGATTTGGATAGATTTGGCCAAGTCCAAGAAATTGACTAAAAGGCTTGAAGTGGGTTTTAGTTTAATTTTGGATTTGATTTTAGTTATTTGGATTTATATTTCATTTAGATTGGGATATGAAGATATAAATGAGTCATGAGAAAATCACTTGAGTTTGGAGTGATTTGGATGCAAATTTGACCTCAAGGGTAGTCAAAAGGGCTTAAGTAGGGAGTTGATTTAGCTTGGTTTGGTTTTGGTCATTGGGGATGGATTTCATTTATATTTTGAATATAAATGAATGAATTATTGATTTATAAAGAAATCAATGAAATTTGGGATAATTTAGGTGGATATTTGGCTAAGCTTATGAGAGTGAGTCATAAGGCTTAAGAAGGAATTTTGGACTTGGGTTTGATTTGAGGATTGAATTATTTGGTTTGAAATTTGGATTTAGATTTGGCATAATATGTATAACAGAAAGGGGCATAATTGCATAGTTGTGATTGAGAAAGTAGGGCATCAAATTTATGCTTTTCTTCCAAGCAAATCAAAAGAGAAACCAATATCAAGCGTAAGTGTCAAGTTGTGTCACATAATTACTTTGAAGTTCCCTTTTCATGGTTGCCTACTAGAATGAGGCAGATTAAGCCAACCATTCTTTGAAGCAATAGCTAGAATAGGAGCTTATAATAAGAAACTCGTGAATTTCTACATTAATGACTTGGTACAAGTGAGAGATGATGTAACTTGGATAAACACAGTGATGGAGATACACTGATGGTATGAGAAAATAAATAACGTTGAGAAACAGTTGCATATACCTTCCAACTAGTGGGAGTTGGACAAAAATCTTCGGTGGAGACAACGGCGTGGGTGGAGCCGAGAGTGAGAGTGGGGGGGATTCTGACCCTAAATCAAACGAGATCGCGATGCAGCGAGGTCGGAATGTCGAAAGAATGTTGCACAGGGTCTACTAGGGCCGCACGGAAGTGAATTTAGGGAGTAGCCAGTGACCCGATAATCGGTTGACTGGCTTCACTTAAAACGACCGATTATCGGGCGACTGGCTTTAAGCAAAACCAGTCGCCCCATAAGTGGGCGACTAGCCTACCTCGATGATGGGTGGTCAACGATCATCCACTTTTGACCGCATAATATGGTGATTGAGAAAGTAGGGCATCAAATTTATGCTTTTCTTCCAAGCAAATCAAAAGAGAAACCAATATCAACCTGTATAAGTGTCAAGTTGTGTCGCATAATTACTTTGAAGTTCCCTTTTCATGGTTGCTCATGGAATGAAAGCCAACCCATTCTTTGAAGCGATGGCTAGAATAAGAGCTTATAATAAGAAACTCGTGAATTTCTACATTAATGACTTGGTACAAATGAGAGATGATGTAACTTGGATAAACACAGTGATGGAGATACACTGATGGTATGAGAAAATAAATAACGTTGAGAAACAGTTGCGTATACCTTCCAACTAGCAGTGGGAGTTGGACAAAAATCTTCGGGTGGAGCCGACGACAATTGCGGTGGGTGGAGCCGAGAGTGAGAGTGGGGGGGATTCTGACCCTAAATCAAACGAGATCGCGATGCAGCGAGGTCGGAATGTCGAAAGAATGTTGCACAGGGTCTACTAGGGCCGCACGGAAGTGAATTTAGGGAGTAGCCAGTGACCCGATAATCGGTTGACTGGCTTCACTTAAAACACGATCATCTGCGCGGCTTTATAAACCACACCATAAGTGGTTTATTCTAAGCCACCGGTGATGACACCTTGTATGGTGAACCCTAAAATTAAAATTTTTATATATACTTAATATAATAATAGATTTTATTTAATACTTAATTTTAAAAAATTTCTAATTAAGACTGACCTTCAAATTTCAATTCGTAAATTGATTAAACAACGAAAATTCATCACACGTAACTCACACCATAAGTTTTCAAGCATTATTCTGATTTATTCAAACAAACTGTATAAAAATTAAAATCAATCGACGTACACGGCAAAGGTGGTTTTCCGCCTTCTTGCATGTCGCATTAACGGTTATCGAGAAACGTCGCTTCTTCGCCACTTGATGTCAACGCAGCTTCTCTTCCAAAAGCCGCCAAATGCATACACTTCAAAAGGAATAGCGCTTCCATCACCAAATCTATTGGTCTCCGTATGATTAGCAGTATTGGGACAATCCGCTTCCCTCACGTTCATTTGGATTTGTTGGTCCTAAAATTAACTGCGATGCCGTCTGAAATGCGCCCTTTGCTGTTGAAATATTTAGAGACTTCTTAGTAATAGAAAATAATATTATAAATTGGTGATTTTGGTTTGCTTTAATTTTAGTGTGAAGGTAAAATCATCTTCTTTTTTTTCAGTGATTTTACAAAAGTTTGTAGAATATAAAATCAATATTGATGCTAATTACACCAATCATAATGATTGATTTGATTATTATTTAAATTTGAATTTGATAAGTTTCGATATAAAATTGGATTAAATAGGTCAGATATATTCCAGCTTGAATCACATTGGTTCAAAAGAACGATTTATATAATAAATTAGTTAAACTGATCAAATTTTTGTTTGGTCAGTTCGACTAAAGTTAAATTTTTGATTTTATAATAAATAGGTCAAAATCAAATCAAACATTTTTCCATTAAATTAACTTCAAATCAAAGTCAAACTCAAATAAACACCTTAATATGACACTCAAATTTATAATTTTGCAATACAAAAACCATATTAAAATTTTTAAGTGAAATATTTATTTCATGCATATATATATATATATATATATATATATATATATATATATATATATATATATATATATATATATATATATATATATATATATTCTTTTTTCCAAATGATGAAAAGATTATTAAAAGATGATCCATAGAGAAGTGAACATACCTTTTCCCGGCCTCAACCTCATCGTCGGTGCCCAGAAACATCTTCCAGGTCCTGAAATATGGCTGGGTACCAATATCTGCGTTACTAGCCATTTTGTTGCCGTGAAGTAATCCCACCTTGGCCACCTTCGCCATAAACTCCGGCAATTTCTCCTCCATCTTCTCAACGATCACATCACTACTATCGCCCTCCTCCTCCGGCGACGGCTCACGCAACAGTAAGAATAACTGATGGCGGCCGGACGCTGCTTATGAATTCACATAGTTAATATTCCAAAAAACCTCTATCGCATATTCGCATTGGACTCAATGATATAGATTTTGACGATTTGTTTTATTTTCTTATGTCTAAACATTGCAATATTTTATTATTATTATTATTTAAATCGAGCTCGAATTGGAAAAAGAATTAAATCTTGATATTGAATCGAATTCTCTCATATACTTGAATTAAGATTAAGGGATCATTTGGATTGATTTTATTCTACTCTCCTATTGAAAAAGCTGCTTCTAAGAATCAAGTAGATGTTTTGTTGACTTTTTATTAAAAAGTTCGGTAGTCAAAACGGAGACAAGAAGATGCTCTTTTCTAAGTAATTTTGAGATAAATACAATATGTGTTCTCTTAAAGCAAGTTCATAAAAATCTAAATTACGATTAATCGATGTATGCAAAGATAATTAACAAACTAACTTTTATAATTAACTACTAAAATTTTATCACATAATTCTTATGTATTTATATATCTAATCCTCAAAATTAGATATTTATTAATCTAATATTTTCCTATATTTAAAAGGTGTATTTCACTTTAAAAAATTAAGTAGAGATGTATATATATCTTTGATGTGAAATTGAAGATTGAGATTTTATATATCTAAAAAATTGAAGTTCAAATGTTAGATGCGTGAATATATAATAATTTTGTGATATTTATATAAATCCCCATTTGTATTCTTGAAAAATTTTTTCTAGTCATTATCATATATTCATGCTATGTTGCTATTATATACATAATTTTTATGAGCTCTCTTTTATAGATTATGTTGCCCAAAATCATTTATTAAATATTTAAATATTTCTATTCGTTAAACTTTGTTCCATACATCTAAAAGAATAAAAATTATTGAATTAAATTCTTAATTTTTTGACACGTTCAAACAAAAATAATTTTTATTATAAAATAGCAGCTATGTATTATATTACTAAATAATAATATATTATATAGTTAAAGAATAAAAAATGAATGAAAACATTATATTATTTTTAATCAAATAAGAAATATATCATTTACCATTTTTAAGCATCTGCATCAAACGTGAAACTAAATAACTCTAGTTGTTATATTCATAACTATCTGTTTTCCCACAAAAGCTTATAAGCCAACTAAATCTACAACAACAGCCGAACCAAAAGACTCATAGATTGAACCTCTTTAAGTTAGATTCAATTCAAATTTTTTAAAAAAAGATTGGATGAGAAGCTATTTATGACCTGATCTAACTCATCTTAAAGTGGATGAAGCTATTTAGATCACTAATCTTGTTAATTTTAGAAAGAAAATAGCTGGAGAATTTAACAGAGAGAGAGAGAGAGAGAGATGAACAAGGGGTGTTGGTGAAATAACCAGGGGCATCTCGTGGTGGAAGTTGATGAACAGATCCGGTGAAGACTCGTTGGCGGTGTAGATGCGTTTGGAGAGCTTAGAACGACTGGAGACAGGAAAACTATACGGTAAGCGTCCCACTCGAAGGCTTCCACGACGCGCTCGAAGTCATCGACTGAGGTCACGTCGAAGCCGTGAAGAGCAGCGCTCGGTGCCGGCGAAGCGTGGCTACGAGGTTCTCACGTTCGGCGACCACCGCCTTGGCCAGGTTTCGGTTGGAGCCAGCCGGAGCAGTGTCTTTGGGAAGACGTCATCGCCGATGAGCTTCGCTTCTGCAAGGCTTCCTTCAAGGAATCCCCATCTCTCTCTCTCTCCGTCTTCTCTAACTCGTTCTCAGACCTACAAAGGCAATTTGGAGGGGAATTATTTAATTAAAAACGCATTGTCAGTTTATCGAATCATGCCATTTTTTATAATTAGCATTTTTATTTGGTAAACAAAGCCTCTCTCTCTCTCTCTCTCTCTCTCTCTCTCTCTCTCTCTCTCTCTCTCTCTCTAGAGGCAAGGCTTTATTTATAGAGGAATTACATAAATCATTTTTGTTGAAAACATTTCAAATTTCAAATTTATATGACATTTAGCTATACATGAATTTATTTTTTTTATTTTGTTCATATAATTTCCATAAAATGGATATAAATATTTTATTATTGTATTAGATAATAAGCTTGGGTTGTAAGATATTAAATGCTTTTAGCATTTTCTTATAAAAGGCTAGATGGTTCTCTTCTATGAGAATTTTGGTGAGTTATTTATATAATAATATTTTATATTTTATTGCAATTATGAATAAAACAAGAAGCTTTTGCATAATAACATTTTATTTTTATAATTCATGATTGTGTTATCTCCACCCTCCATCAAATATATTCTTACATATATAAGCTTAGCCTCTACAATCACATGGGTGGTTGATGTGCCTTTATTCATACATAGGTGAATGAATATTCATGGAATATGTATGTAGTCTATGAATATTGCTAGAAATTTAACCATACATTCACTAGCATAAGTTACATCTTCAGAAAAGGTATTACTTAAACAACATCAAAGAGACCTAAGTTTTTAATCTTCTCTCTAACAAATTTAGCTCAAACTATCTTAAGTTTGTTCAATACCTTGACTAAAATTTTATGATGCTCAAGAAATAATATTAGAGCATAAAAACACTTAAAAATTTACATATGATTCTAAGATGATCTAGACATTGCAATCCTTCTTAGGATGATGAGCTTAAATTTATTAGAGGATAATTCAATGCTCAGAAATAATAGTTTTATTCTTTTCTAGAATTATATATTTAGTTTCTTAATGGGAGTCTTTTCCATTGCTAATTAGTATAACTTTAATTTCATGAAGAGGGGATGATGAATCACCTCTAAAGATAAGATCATACTCTTTTTATATCTAGATCTTATTCTTCATCTTCAAATAAAGATTTTGTTTAATTTTTAATATTATCATCATCAAATGATTATTCTTAGCTACAAAAACCATTGTAAATGTAATATATATATATATATATATATATATATATATATATATATATATATATATAGTTTAATTTTTATTATTATCATCATCATAATTTTTAATTTTTAAGATTTTTCTTCTTCCATTTTAATCTCTTTAGATGAACAAATCATTAAATTAACAACAACAAAAAAAACATACATAAAGTGTATTCTATTATTTTGTAGATGATAGAGTTTTTTTTGTAAGATATTGATTAAATATAAATAGCTCCTCTAGCTAATCTTAAAGTTGAACTCTTCTAATATATACTTGAGATGTCTATTACATAGAAAGAAAATTTGCTCAATTGTCTTCTCTACCTCTTATGGATTCGTGGGCCCTAACAACTTTAAGCTCTTTTTCATTAAATGTTTAAATATCTTTTTTTTCATACATTATAATTTTAAGAGTAATAGTTGCTATATTTATCTTAGAAGATTATGAATCTTCTACTTTACTAAGAAGGCTTAGCGGGTTCAATAGAATTAATTACTTTCTTGTTATCATCAAACAGTGTCAAAATATTAAAATGCCAATTTCTTTTACTCTTTAAAGTAAAAGCATCACTCTTTGTAAACCTGCAAATAAGCTTGCCTCATCCAATAAGAAAACTTCTTTGGACAATACTTTTCAAATGTTTTAAGAAAAGGTTTTCTTAACAACAATAAATTGGAGATTTGATTCTTCTTAATATGAAGGGTATAAATATTGATCTTATAATTGTGTGCTTAATATATATATATATATATATATATATATATATATATATATATATATATATATATATATATATATATATATCAATTAAATTAAATTAATCAAAACAAATTATGAACATCCAAAATTAAAACAAAACTTTATCTTAAACATGAATTTAGTATAATTATTACCTTCTTAAAAATAAAACCATATAATAATCTAATATGTTAACCAGTTTAAAAGTTTAGAAAAGATTTTTTTTTTAAGACTTTTTTGGACAAGAATCTCCTATGCGTGATTCTCCCAAGCAACACTACAAAGAAAGAAGTATATACGCATATTAAGGCATCAGATGTATAATAATAAAAATATACTATAAATGAGATTATATAGATAGATAGATAGATAGATAGACTAAGACACATGCACGGACACCAGCCAACTTTGCTAGCAGAATTAAGTTAAGTTTGAGCTCATATAGCATATGAGCTTCATATCTAAGCTCAAGCTCATGGCTTAATAAGCTCAACTAGAAAGTTCATTATCGAGTCAAGTTCAAGCTAGCTCATCTCATTTATTCTTTCTCATAAATTGTTGAAGAGAGCTTTTCCAACTTATCATCATTGCTATGATTTATATCCTTAGTCATGAACATAACAACATACTTCACATTATTGGGAATTCACTTATCACTAATCACTAATTGAATATCCATAGTTGCATTCTACATGTGAAAATGAGGTTTAACACCTTCTGACTTAATGGCGTGCTTAAAACATGACGTTTATCTCTTTAGCCTACTCACAATGTTAGTGTTTTTTTATTTTTTGGTATTATCCTTTGTGTGCTTTCTGTGATGTTTTGATTTTATTGGCTTTCGATTTTATTTCTTTTTAAGCAATAAAATTATTTGTTTTTCTCTGACTTTTTAATCCTGTGTTGCCTCTGTAATTTTTTGTCGTAGGTGATGAGAATAGGTCCACTTAACTTAGCTAAGGTATTTTTTTTTTTACTTATAAATGTTAGACTTATTGACTCAGCTATGAATGAAGGTTTATATATCAGATTCTACATTCTGAGCCCGCCTAGCTTTGTTATTTTTCTAGAGCTTACTGTTTTTCATCCTGGGCTTTTTTTTTTTCTTTTTTCTTTGCTTCTTCTAGGTGGGTTTTTTTTTTAATTTTAGATGACAATTTTTATCGAGCTACACTTCATTACGCTGATATTTCTCCGTTAGCACTTCATCTCTATCTCTCTCTCTCTATCTCTCTCTCTCTCTCTCTCTCTCTCTCTCAATCTCAGTCTGTAATTATTTCTTCTTTAAATATTAGTATTGTTGCGTGCTAGAAAATCAATTACAGTAAAATAAAAGTTTACGCCTTAGCTTTGTTGTGGAATCTAGCACACACATAGATGTTTGAAGAATGAACAAGAAAACTCCAGGATTTTATGTGGAAAAACCCCTGAATAGAGGGAAAATCACGAGGCTTAGCCCATTAAAAGTCTTCCACTATGTATCTGTTTCAGAGTACAAAGTTTTCCCGATATAGGATTACGGAATTGTATTTGAAAGAGCCTGACAATGGGAATCGTCAAGTAACAATTTATCACGGCAGTGGTTAGTATAGTTATTGTAGCGGTTGGTGATGGTGAAACGGGCAGTTAGCCGATGGTGATGGCCTAGAGATGGTAAAAACCGGTATCGAGGTGGTGTCAGCAGCGGTGATGATATGATGATCGATAGTGGTGGTTGATTCGCGGCTGCGATAGTTGCGGCGGTAGCCGGTGAATGGTTGCAGCGGCAAGCCAGCAGTGGTGGCGATGGATCAGCGGTGATGATACCGCAGCAGTGGTTGATGGCAACGACGAAGCAGTATGGTAGCCCGGCAATGGCCGGCGTGAAGCGTGATCGGCGGCGGCGGCAACGGTAACCCTCTGGTGGTTGGCGCGAGTGTGGTAGTGGCCGCCAGCGGCGATAGTTGCGGCGGCGGGTGCCGTCAGTGGTTACGATCATGCTTGGAGAATCTTCAAGCCTTAGAGCTATATCTCTCTTTCTGCGGCTCTCATGAAGAATGAGAAGTTATTTATAGATTAGAGGAGTGATGTTTCTGTAAATACATACAAAATCGAAACCACTCCATCGGATGGCTCAAAATGATTCTTTCGATCATCTGATGTATTTTAAGTATTTGAATGCTCAAATGAAGTCAGAATTAGGAGATCTTAGGCTTGTTAGATCCGGCTCGTCAAGACGCTCGATTTGACTATAAACACTCCATATTTAGAGCCGATATATAGTAAATTATATTTTAAGCGATGCGGGTTAGCGCGACTCAGGATTGATTTTGACAACAAGATTCGTGTAGAATTTTCGGTTATATCGTTCTCCTATTTTTTGGATGACATTACTTATTTCATCCAAAATATATTAATTTTTTAAAATAAAACAACTTTACTTATTATTATGATTTGTAATTACATATGTTATATAAATTAATTTATTTATTGACTACTTAATTATCAAGGCATTTAGTCTTCAAAGAGATAGACTTTTTTTTTAAAATTAAATGTCATAAATGAGGAGAGATTTTTAATTAAATGTCATAATGAGGAGATGATTTTTTTAATTAAATGTCATAATGATGAGAGGTTTTTTTTCTAATTAAATGTCATAATGAGGAGAGGATTTTTTTTTAATTAAATATCATAATGAGGAGAGAGTTTTTTTAATTAAATGTCATAATGAGGAGAGAGTTTTTTTTAAATTAAATGTCATAATGAAGAGAGAGTTTTTTTTCTAATTAAATATCATAATGAGGAGATGGGTTTTTTTTATTTATTCTCTCTTTCCCCCTATAACGGATCAATAAAAACCCCCTATGGTCAAGTAAGGAAACACAACTCCCATATGCTCTAGTGCTCTACATTGGATGAATTATTTAGCATAAGTTCAAGGGCTAGGGTAAAACAAAAGAATTTTTTATTTTTTTCTTTCTTTTGTCAACGCTTTGACCTTCTTCGCTTTCTTGATCAAGACCCGTATACGGTGAAGCTCGTTTTCTCTTAAGAGGCATCAATTGTCCTCATCGGCCATTCGAGGCTATCAAGGCCCTAGCTCATAAGGCAAGGCTCCCTCGAAAGAGCAACTATCCTCGTCCGGGTTTAGAGGCGATCAGGCCCGTAGTTCATATGACAAGGCTCGGTTTTCCTCAAAAGAGGCATCAACTCTCATCATCGAACCGGGTTTGGAGGCGATCAAGGCGTAGCTCATACTGGTGAGACTCGATTTTTCTCGAAAGAGGCGTCAATCGTACTGTCGGACCGACCAGTTTCTGGCGATCAAGGGTAGTAAATATGGCAAGATTTTCCCTCGAAAGAGGTGTCAACTATCTTCCGACCCGGGTTTGAGCGTGAGTCCGTCATACGGCGAGGCTTCAATTTTTCTCGAAGAGCTGTCCTCGTTGGACCGGAGTTTGGAAGCGATCAAGACCCGTAATTCATTGGCGAGGCTCCAATTTTCCCTCGAGAGAGGGCATCAATCCTGTCGGACCGGGTTCGGTGGCGATCAAAACCGTTCATCAAGGCTCCGTTTTCCCTCGAAAGCGCCTCCTCATCGGACCGGCCAGGCGATCAAGGCCATCATGAGCTCGATTTTCTCTCGAAGATGCATCAATGGACCGAGTTCGGCGATCAAGACCCGTAGTTCATGGCTTAGTTTTCCCTCGAAGAGCGTCAACTCTTCTCGTCGGGTTTGGGCGATCAAGGCCAGTAGTTCATACGGCAAGACTCCGATTTTTCCTAGAAATAGGCGTCAACTATCCACGTCGAAGCGTTTGAAGGCGTTCAAGGCTTGTAGTTCATCTGAGGCTCGATTTTTCTCGAAGAGGCATCCTTTCTCGTCGGTTTGGTTGGGCGTTCAGGCTCTTACTTCTTCTTATAGGAAATTGAATTTCTTAAAACTCCAATGGATAGTTTAACTTGACAACTATCAAAATGGTGAGAAATGTCAATTAGGAACCATCCTTTGAACAACTCGAAAGTGGCGAGATAATCTCGAGTATCATTCTCCATGATGTTGATCGATAACTTGTATAGAAGGGGTAGAATCAAATCTGGTGATTTTTATCGAGGTTGTTTGTCAAAGTATTCTTTGATGACATTAACGCATAGAAGATCAATCAAATCCATTGAGGATTTTGACCCATCGAGGTTGTTTATCAAAGTGTTACTTGACGCGTTAACCTATATGGAAGAGGTCAATTGAATCAGATTTTGACTCATCGAGGTTGTTTGTCGTTACTTGATGGCGTTAACGCGTGAAAGAGATCAAAAATCGGGATTTTGACATATCAAGGTTGTTTGTCAAAGTGTTACTTAATGACATTAACTATATGGAAAAGGTCAAATTGAATCCAAGGATTTTGACTATCGATTGTTTGTCTATTATTGCAGATGGCGTTAACATGGAAGGGGTCGAATTGAATCCGCTAAGGATTTTTTACCCATCTGAGGTTGTTTATCGAATATTACTCGATGACGTTAACCTTTATGGAAGAGGTCCGATCAAATCCCTTGGGATTGATCATGCCGATGATACAACGTGAGTTGCATTTCTCAAGTGGGAGGATTAAATGAAGAGATTGATTATCAAAGTCTTCGATGATTAACTTGTGGGGAGTAGGTGTGAAGTTTTGACCTATCCAGATTTTTTTAAGTTTTGACCTATCTCAGGTTGTTTTGGCGAGTCTTTGCTATCCGATCGTAAGTGTGGGTGAGAAGTTTTATCCGAGGTTGTTTGTCGAGTCTTCGATGGCGTTAACGTGTAGATGCGGTTTTGACCTATCCAAGATTATTTGTCGAGTCTTTTCTCGATGGCGTTAACCTGTGGAGTGCGAAGTTTTGACTATCCAGATTGTTTGTCGAGTCTTAGCCGATGGCTATGTGGAGGTCTAAAGTTTTGACCTATCCAAGATTGTTTGTCGAGTCTTTTTCGATGATGTTAACTTATGGAAGGGTCAAATCAAAACATTTGTTTGAGCTTGTAGCAAAGTTGCTCTGACCTTTTACTATTTCATTGGTATTTCGACTTGCTTCTCGATAATCGGTTAGATATCCCATATTGATTTGAATAATCTTTTAAGTGTTGCCCCGTCTCTAAGGATCAAGTTTGATGAATCTTCATTCTTCTTATGTGTTCAGAGTAAGATTTTCTTCATCATATGTGGTATTCTGAATATAAAGTCAGATTGTCAACCATTGTGAACATGTACAGGGAATGTTCCCATAGACGGTGTCAAACTATTACTGAAAAGATTACGGTAGAATAAAAGTTTACTCTTGTGAAATCACACGATATTTGAAGAGTGAACAAGAAACTCCAGGATTTTTATGTGAAAAAACCCCCATAGGTCTAGCAAAAAAAATTTTCCTGTATATTTTAGAGTACAAAGTTTTCCATCTGAGTTTATGGAATGTATATGAAAGCGACAATGGAATCCTAGAATCGTAACAACGATTATCGATAAATGTTGTATAATAGTTGTTAATTATGATTAGTAATCGTGATCAGCCAGGGCTGATGGCAATGTCGATGTAGATGGCGACCGCGATGGTGCAGCGATAGTGACCAACAGCGTATTGATGTGTCGATAATTGTTAGTATGTCGCAGCAAGGGATGGCATTGGCAGCGAAAATGTGATAATCAGCCATGGCCAGCGATGATAAATAAACGATGGTGACAACCGGTGGTAGTGGTGGAAGCAGTAGCTTAAACGGCAATGCAGTGGTGGTGGCGGCGGTGGTCGCGATCATGCTTGGAGAATCTTCAAGCCGGGCTCTCTCTTCTCGTTTTCTCCCTCATGTGAAGAATGAGGAGTTATTGGGTGAGGTTTTCGTACATGCAAAATCCAAACTACCAGTGATTTATTTAATCATCGATGTATTTTAAGTATTTGAATGCTCAAATAAATTCAATTATGAGATCTTAGGCTTGTTAGATCCGGTCAAGACAGACACTCATTTAAACACTCCATATTTAGGAGATATCTAAAATTTTCAATTATATTTTAAGCGCTTGATTCTTGACTAAGAATCGATTGCTTTTGACATCAAGATTCAATTAATTGGAATTTTGATTTATATCAAGTATATTATTTAGGCTCTCATTATCCAAAAAGAAAAATTGAGTACAACCAAGTCTTAGAATGAGAAAACAAGAGTGATAATAAAAATATTTTTGTTCATATTTTTTTTTGATGTTGATAATAAAATATTACTCTATGTTTGAGTGGCCAAACTTTTCTTATATAATTCTCTTAGAAAAATATTATGTGTGATATGATCATCGACATCAGATATATGATGACGCGTGAAAATAAATTAAATATAATATTTAATTTCTATTTTCATATTAACGTAATTGAATCTCGAATATAAAATTACATTCGAATATCACACATAATATTCTCTCCCACTTGCAAGGCCATAAAATGGGCATCTAATAAAAATTAATCTCATGCTGCCAATTGAATTGGAACGTAAAGCTCAAAGTACAAAGAGGCTGCTGTATCAATTGCATGTGAGGTGTAGTCCATAAATTGTTGAATCACAAGTCCTTCATTAGAAAAGAGTCTCGACCTCCTATTCACCGTGATCTACACATCACGGCTACAATCTCTTACAAGCGGTCAGAGAACTGGAATGTAGAAAATAAAATTATCAAATGACATAGCCCCTTTAAATAAGATAAAGGCTAAGCGTGGTGATATTTTACATGAATTATTGGAGGGTATGTATAAATGCGCGCCTCTCACAAGCCTCGAACCCGCATCTCCATGGTAGGAGTAAAGCTTCCATTGACGGAACGCACAGGTCGCGTGCAGGTGCTCCTTTACTTTCTAAGAGAAAAATAAATCATTTAGATTGTAAAATTGCAAGATCATTTCAAGTGAAAGTTTAATCTACATGTTTTGATTTCAAGATGAAAGATTATAAGAAAAAATAAATCAAATTATTATCCTAGAATTAGATGAGGACACTTAAAGAACACAAATAAAAATATTTTAAGAGCAAACTACAAGAGCTTAGAATTTGGGATATTCATGGAAGTTAATGTTATGTGGAAAAATTATAACAAATGAAATTAAGCAATTGCTAAAATATACTTGGAGAATCAAAAAAACTTTTAATATAAATAGTTAGTGGTGTGAGTGAAAAGAAAAAGATAAAAGAAAATAAATTTATTAACTAAGTTTAGATGAGAGATATAAAATGGCACATTTTAAGAAAAGATGCAAAAAAAAATTTAGCTTTTGTGATTTATATAATAGATTAGATACCAAAAGGTGAAAGATGTATGTATAAGTTAATCAACCAAAGAGATAGGAGAAGTAAAGACATAGTTCAAGGATGTATTAGGATGAAAATAATAAAGAATATTGAAAA
The DNA here is from genome assembly GCA_021442155.1 of Cymbidium sinense. NCBI lineage: Eukaryota > Viridiplantae > Streptophyta > Magnoliopsida > Asparagales > Orchidaceae > Cymbidium > Cymbidium sinense. The sequence goes on from CM038218.1 coordinate 45,608,286, forward strand.
AAAATGATGAGGATGATAAACTTTTCAATGAAGGATCTCAAAGTACAATTGATTTTAGCAACCTTAATACCATAAATAGAATTTTATTTTTTTCATCAGTATTAGTCAGAAGTCGAGAAGCATTAAAGAAAATGAAATGTGGAAAAATAGTATGACCTGATGATATTCCAGTAGAAGTGTGGAAATGTTTAGGAGATCAAGAAATTTCTTGGCTTCAAATCTTTTTAATGTTATTTTAATGACTAAAAGATGTTAGATGAGTAGAAAGAGTTTGTTGGTTCTATATTTAAGAATAAAGGTGATGCACAAGAGTGTGCAATATAGAGGAATCAAGTTAATGTGTCATACATTAAAATTATGGGAGAGAGCAATTGAGCATAGGTTACGATGTGATACAAAAGTTTCTCACAATCAGTTTGGTTTCATGCTTGGTAGATCTACTATGGATGCTATACATTTGTTAAGAGGTTTGATGGAGAAGTATAGAGAAAGTAAGGAGGATCTACATATGGTATTTATTGATTTAGAAAGCTTATGATAAAGTTTCAAGAGATGATCTTTAGAGAGTTCTAGAGCGAAAGGAGTTAATATTGGTTATATTCAAGTAATTAAGGATATGTATACTATACATGTTGCATCCAAACACAAGGAGGATTGACAAAATATTTTCTTATTTCAGGTTGGATTACATCAAGGATCACTTTAAGCCCTTATCTATTTGCGTTATGGATGTTCTTACTAGGCATTTACAAGAAGATACCTTGGTGTATGCTTTTGTTGATGACGATCTTCTTGTTGATAAGACTAGAGGGAGTCCAAGAGAAACTTGAATTATGGAGGTCAACATTAGAGTCTAAAGGTTTTCTTTTAAATAGATCTAAAATTGAGTATATGGAGTGTATTTTTAGTTATAGAAGTTCTAGTGGTAGTGCTGTGACATTAGGTGAACAAGTCATTAATAAGAGTGAGCGATTCAGATATTTAGGCTCTATTGTTCTAAATGATGGTGAAATAGATGGAGATGTTATTAGTAGAATTCAAGTTGGATGGTTGAAGTGGAGGAATTCATCTGGCCTATTGTGTGATAGAAAAGTTCCACTTAAAGGAAAATTTTATAAGATGGTGGTAAGACACATGACTTATGGTGCAGAATGTTGGCCAATAAAAGAGAAGCATAAGACTAAGTTAAGTGTTATTGAGATGAGGATGCTCAAGTGGATGAGTGGCGTTACTCTTAGAGATAAAATGTGAAATGAGTACGTTCAGGAAAAAGTTGGAGTAGCTCTAGTGGCAGATAAGATTAGAGAGAGTCACCTTAGATGGTTTGGCCACATAAAGCGTCGGTCGTCCGATGACCCGATTAGGAGAGTAGAAGCATTAGATTTGCCTTATGTTAAGAAAGGTAGAGGTAGACCTAAAAGACTTGGTTAAGATATATAAAAATGACCTTAGTATACTTGAATTAAATGAGAATTTGTCACATAATAGGACACAGATGAAGGATTCATGTAGCCGGGGAGGGAGGAGGCGGGGGGGGGCACCCTGCCCGCTGCGATTCAAAACCCTCGGCTTTCCTCATACCCTCGGCACGTTTCTGGTTCTCTAAATCTCGTGAATCTGTAACCCTCCTCGACCCTGTCGTTTCCGTCCAATCGACCGAGGACTTCGCGGCCTGGCAAAGGTAACCCTCATTTTTCCTCGATATTTTCCCTCCTCGCACTTTTGCAAGTTTAGTGTTGTTTGGTATTTGGATTTGATTTAAGCGGTTAACTTAAATCCAAATGGTATTTTGGACAAGTTAAATGGTGCTTTTGCAATCCGTTAAAGCCGCTTTCACAAGTTAAATCGGATTTGTTAAATCTGTTGGGTTTACGGGTTTAGATTTGAAGCTGGCGTGAAAGAGGGTGGGAGGGATGACGAGGATTGCCTTGGGATGCCTCCCTTCTCTTTTGGGCAATACTAAGGATTTCTAATGCTGAAATTCCCTCAATATTTTCCCTTTTATGATTTATTAATTTTATTTAGACTTATTTTAATTTAATTTAATTTAATTTAAATAATGATTAATCAATATATCATTTTAGATTAATTATACTTTAATGAAATTAGATGTAAATGATATGCTTATTATTTTATAATTAAAAATAGATTTATAATCAATTGGTGCATTATATTATGATAATTATATTTAATTAATTTACTTATGATTATATTATATTTATGTAAATAAATTAAATAAAAATGAGAATAATTATAAAAAATTAACATTCTTGTCTTTTATATAATATTTTTTGTAAATTGAAAATATATATTTAAGATACAAGAATAAATTTTTAGATACTTAATAAAGCGTAAGTTAAATAGTCAATCATTATACAAAAAATGTATATTATATACATTCTTCAAATATTAATTTTTATAAACAAAGATAAATAATCATCTATTTTTAAACTATAATTTTATACAAAATAATATTGAATATCTTCATGACAAAAATATTCATAATTTATTTTGATATTATCATAAAAATCCAACTATTATGCATCTAACTTTAATTAAATTTTATTCACAAACAGACAATTTTTAATTATTAGCCTCATTAATTATTTTAAAATAAATATCATTGATATTATTTGTTCACAATCAATAATATCTAATTTTTATCATTTAATCAAATTGCATTATTTAATTAATTTTTATCCTAAAATATTTTCTTTACTTTTAATTTATATTAGGTAATCTTAGAGGAGTAGAATATTCAAAAATATCTTTCAGTTGAACAATCTTTACAATCGATTAAGATATACAAATATTTTTTATTTAAGAGTGTTGACAAAGAATTGATTGTACAACGATTTCAGAATATGAAGGCTCGGAGGAGAAGTTATAAATGGTATGTAATGTGAAAAAAAATTATATTATTATGAGATTTTATTTCTTTATTTTGTTATGAGATCTTTATTTTAACATTATATAAAATTGAATTATTTTTATCTTTATTGTGCTCCCACTAAAATAAGTTTTTGGATCTGTCCCTGCATGTAGCCAACCCCACTTAGTGGGTTGAAGGCTTGTTATTGTTGTTATTGTTGTGTTTGAAGATCCCCTAAATTTTATTGCTAGAAATTTAGCCAGCAAACTCTCACTTAATTTGTTTTAAGATTGCCTTAACTAGAAGCCTAAAATCCAAAGCTTTCAAAGTCTGCTTAAAGTGGCATCTGCATGCATCACATTGTCTTCCTCATACATTTGGACATATTACATCGAAGGATTCTAAATCTATTGGAAATTGGCATATGGTGTTGATTTTGATTCTCCAAAATTTACGAGTTCCGTATTTAATAGAAGATAGTTGTCTGACTAGCTATTACAATATAAATATTATTAGTAGCTTGGTTGCAGTTAATATTAAAGTTAAAAGGAAGTTATTATAATTTATTAAAGGATTTATATCAAGATCATTCGACAAATTTTATGTTGATTGTCGACTATTTAACACAGCCCTTCTGGGCTTAGGACTTGACAGTGTTAAAAGAAAAGTATTACACCTAATTTTATTTTTATTTTTTTTCATTTCAAGTCACGTCTAAATGGATAAAAAAAATACTTTGTCAAATTAAAATATACAATATGTTTTTTTTTTAATGAATTCATCTTTAAAAACAAATTTCAATAAATTTTAAAGTAATTTTTTTTGTGGAAGTTACTGAGTTAATATTGACCAAGAAGAGAAAAATGAGAAAATTTATATGTGTGAAATTTAAAACTGTCATATTTATATCATTAATATTTTAAATTTTATATTTACTTACATAACACTTAATTAATTATAAGAGATTTACAATGTATACTACACAATTATAATGTATTTATAAATTTAACATATATTTTTTTTCATGTTTACTTATATCTCACTCAAATTTTAAATATCACATCAAAAATGTAATTAATATTAAATTTTTGAATGTAAAATACACCTATTAATACATAAGTTTTGATAGGATGATGACACTAAAATATTATATATATATATATATATATATATATATATATATATATATATATATATATATATATATATATATATATATATATATATATATATATATATATAGGAAAATAACAATATTTTGGATGATACTAAAGTAATTACGTAAATCTTCTTAAACTATTTATCAAATAAAAAAAAAATCCTATCCTACATACTTATAATAAAAAAATTTATGATAAAGCCATAATTAAGAGAGAAAATTTTTAAAATAAATATTAAATAATAAATAATTATTATATTAAGTACGCGTAAAAAATTTTTTAATTTTAGGTACAGTCACCCAATAAGTAGGCGACTGGCCAGCCACCTCCCGCTGAGGTGGCTTAAGACCAGTCGCCCACTTATGGGGCGATTGGCTTTGCTTAGGTCAGTCGCCCGAAAATTGGTCGATTGGCTTTAAGTGAAGCCAGTCGACCGATATCGAGCTTCATATCGGTTGCCTCAAGTGGGTGACTTTCCTGCTATGGTTTTCTTTTTTTAAAACAAAAAGATGTCTTTTTTAAAAGCTACATTGAATGTAAAGAGATGGTAAAGAACAAGTCAGAAATTTAAACTACTAGCATCAAACATATGTACTACTAATCAAATTGTACCAAAAAATTTCATTCATATGTCAAGTAAACTTCGATTACAAATCACAGATAATAGAAAATTAGAAATATATACATTGACAAATACAAATACAAATACATCTATTTGCTCTGACGGCGTCTATATGCTATCGTCGCACTACCTGGAGTGTAGTGCATAGGTGGCTGCAATGGACAATCACATAGCTGATGGGAGACATCATGTGGTCCCTGATCTTGGCGCAACCGACGCATCTCTGCGAGTCTCTAGAATACCCAATCATGGCGGTGCAATGTCCATATGATACTGAGACTAAGAGCTCTCCAGAAAAGTAGATGACCCTGGATCAGTATAAGTGGATGGCCCCATGTCTGCGCTCATGCGTCATGAATCGTAGCCATGTGATATATGCTTTCTGGCGAAAGCGTCTTTGGAGCACATGTAGTCTTGATGTCGATCCCGGTCATTGACATCTGCCGTCATATTTATAACTAGAAGCCGCATCACACGGGTAATATTGGTCTCCCATGAAGTCGCTCCAGACCGGATCACGGAAATCAAGACACCCAGCCATGTTGGCCCTCCTCGGTCTGGTAGACTCATGTAACTCACTGTACAAGTGTGCTAACACTGCGCCTCCTACCGAGAATGTACTGAATGTGTCTAGATCGTCTAACAGTGGTAGATACTGCAAGTGCACCTCTAACCCTGATGTATTTAGTAGTAAAAAACTCCTTAGAAGGAACAACACATACGTATGTCTAAAGTCCAAATTTAGGAGGTGCATGTAGGACTCCACGAAAAATATCCGCTGGCGGCATGGTTACGGCGTGTGCCCATCCGAATGTGGAATGAACTGGTTGAGGGTCATGATATCTGATTATAATAGGATGTCCACCTAGTAGCTCATCGCGGCATCCTTTGTCATCTCTCTCCCATCGGTGATCCGTCTATGTGCAAACCCAAGCAACGTCTTGCAATGTCCGTCATCTCTCTACTGAAATGGAAAGTGTTGTGCAGGAGACCAACGCTCAACGTCAGCAGATGGTTAGTCGATATATCTCATCAGCTAACAGTAAATTCCCGTCTGAGGCTATGAAGGCACATAACGGGCTACTCCCTGAGCATTAGAAGATGAGAAACTGCTTCCAAAATAGTACCCTGCAACATGAAGAAATTGTTGTCAGGCCAGGTTGAACAATTGAAATATTATAGACAAAAATAAACTTGAAAGTAAGTTCATACTGAATCTAGATGTGTGGCCCTATATCTGCCACGAAGTAAGGCTATGCTGGGATGGACCTTCGCAGGTGCAGGATCTGGTGCATCATCAGCCATCTCAGCACGCCTCCTCTACCGACGTCTAGTCGGCCTTGAAGGCTCCTCGGTCATCGTACCTGTGAAAAGAAGAACAAAAATACAATTTGTTAGACGATTAAGACATTAAAAGAAACAAAGAAAATCTATGCAGTTGATATACATGTTAATTTGCAATACTATCATTACTAACCTCCTACTAGTAGGGTTATGTGGACACGATGTCCGGTAATGACCAACAGATTTACAAATATTGTACATGCGATTGTTTTTTACTGCATTATCGTCCATTGTGTTCTTATATCTACTTGATCATGGCCTACCTGATCTAACTTTAATAATTGGTGATAATAAAGGATAAAGACCACGATGCGCCGTAGTCGGCCCGCGTATTTAACATGCGAAATGAAAATTCGAAGAGTATGTACGCCCATACATTGACATGGAGTAGTACTTCACCACATAAGCCAAATGATTCAACCTCCAATGGACTAAAACTGCTATGGAATGACTACATGACATGTGACAAATTAGTATTCGGGTACAACTACATGAGCTGCATTGATCCGCTGTGAAGTCAACTCTGAAGGAATGACAACTCCTGTCAAACACTTGCACTTCATTCGCATTAATGTTGACTGATTGCAGATAGTGTCTGGCCTCACCCTCGAATCAGCTGAGCATTGTCTGTGTTCTAGGAGAGAATGTGAATTCATCAGTCGGTTCTCCCAAATCAATGGTACTTTCCCTCTTATAAAATAAACTCTTATAGTAAATAGCAGTGATCAGTGCTTGAATCGGTAGTCCTCGTGCACGTTTAAGTACCCCATTAAAATACTCTGATGCATTTTATAGTCATAGTCTAAGCGCTTGCCGTCATCGTGAACCAATGTCCACTTACACACATCATGGTCTACTAAACCCTGGTATGCTTCAGGTTTAATTTTCTTTATGTCTGCCATGTAACAGTTGAATATGTTGATGTCATCCGTGCTGCCAGAAATGTATATTTTCTTACACATAAACTCGACATCCGCAATAGCCATTTTCCTCACTACTTTTTTGAAGTTTTCCCTTAGATGTCTTAAGCAATGACGATGTGCGGCCCATGGAAAAATATCACGGCATCCACGTACCAACCCCGAATGCTTATCTGAGATAATTCATAAATCGTTCCTTCTGAAACAATAGGTAACAGCTGGTGTATGCACATAATGAACCAAAGCTAGGACTCATTGTTCTCAGATTCAACCACAGCAAAAGCAAGCAGAAATAATCCATAGTTGGCATCAATACCAATAGCAGGGAGCAACGTACCTCGATACTTTCCTAGTAGGAATGTCCCGTCCATGATGAGAACAGGGCGACAAAATCTCCAATCTGAAATTGATGGTCCAAAAGCCCAGAACAATCGCTGAAACCTGTAAGTATCTGAAGATAAAATTCTGTAAACAATTCCTGGCAGCACAGAGCATAATGAATCCATAAATAGGCTTAGAGAGCGATACGACTCCTCCCAACTACCAAATATTGCTCTGATGCTCTTACGTCGCATCCCAAGCCTTCATGTAAGACACTTTAATATTAAATTTTGATTTCATCCTTCCTATGATCTCTCTTGGTTTCAAGTCTATCTAAAATCGCATAACTGGCATTATGAAATAACTAATGAACTTAGAAGTGCACTGACGATGTCCAAAACCACTGATAGTGCTAACGCATGTGTGTTGTGCATCTAAAGTTCATATCCTCCAGGCACCTCCCAACCTCTTGCTTCTGCTACAGTGCATGCATCATTGGCAAGATCTACTAGGATTGTTATGTTGTGTACATACAACAGTGAAATTCTTCTGATTCGAAGTGACGGTAAGGAACTGAACAATATTAAGAATTGACCAACTAGCGCAATAAGCTCCTTCTTATCTGAGAAACACATACCTTCATATAGCTCAACTAGAACTTTGATGTCATCTGAAAAACTTGAACTATCAGATGGATCGTCAAACACAATATCTGCATCCCAATCTTTTACGGTTTGGCATATGCGGGTGTAATCGTTATTGCAAATCATAACATCATCATTAGAAGAATTCCAGAATGAATGACTCCGAATAAGCTCGTGACCAACATTGGTGTCACAAAAATCAGCATTACCTAGTAAAGAATCCTCCTCAGCATCGCTATCATCAGATGCATTGCTTGATTCACTTTTCATCATTTCATACTCGTCATCCGTAAATACTCTAGATGAACTAGATTGCTCATGCAATTGTGCTTGAACAGACATCTCAGCTCTGTGTTAAAAAAGTCGTAATCTTTTAAACAACAGAAGATAGTATAAATCAAGAAATGAAGACACTAACACTCCTATTGAGGTAACTTCTTACCTTATTGGTCGATAGCGGTACAACAGCTTGCCAAGTGAACTCATGAGCGTAATCAGACTGAACATTATGCTGCATAATATCAATATCAATTTCACCGCACAGATATGGCTTTATTTTCACATAAAGAATTAATGTCTAACGGAAGCTTCATCGACAGATGCATTTTATTATCGAAACAATAGAAGTTATGTATCCCGCGATAAAAAAAATTAACGTAAACTCCACTACGAAGTTATCAACGCCATAACAGATCTAAGCACTTTTGTTTTAAATCTTCTAAACTTGCATGACGAGAACTCGCATGGGACATTTTGCCACCGACATAACTTGAATGAACCGATCATCAACATTGACCGCCATAGAAGAGAATTAGCTCCTGACTCATCCTAGTATATGCTCAGCAACCAAATTTCTAATGCAACCTAAAAATTCACTCATCATTCATAAAAAAAAAAGTATTGGCAATGATGTAACATAAATGTGATGATGAAGTCTTGTTAGTAGCATTAAAACAGGTTTGCCAAAATAAAAAAAAAATATCTAGATATGGATCTAAAACTAAATGTAACCTAAAAAATGCTAATGAAGAAGAAATTAACATATATGCATTCAACTGATTTAATGAAGCATTTGAAGATGGTTGAGGAGCCTTCACTTTGCTTTATGAAATCAATAGTAATAGCACAATTGCTCTAAGTTTGCTTGCTTGCTTGGTAGTGACATTATCCGATAATCAAGAATGTCCTCTAATGGAGCAGGGCACCAAGTGTTTTCTTTAAATTCTTGAGAAAATTTATCTTCTAAGGATAGATTCCCTCCTGCATAATATGTATAACTTATAGAAGGGCGGGCATAATAGCATAGTTGGCTGATTGAGAAAGTAGGGCATCAAATTTATGCTTTTCTTCCAAGAAAATCAAAAGAGAAACCAATATCAAATGTATAAGTGTCAAGCTGTGTCACATAATTACTTTGAAGTTCCCTTTCCATGGTTGCCTACCGAATGAGGCAGATTAAGCCAACCATTCTTTGAAGTGGTAGCTAGGAGCTTATAATAAGAAACTCATGAATTTCTACATTAATGACTTGGTACAAATGAGAGCTGATGTAACTTGGATAAACACAATGATGGAGATACACTGATGGTATGTGAAAAGAAATAACGTTGAGAAACCTATGTATACCTTCCACTAGCGGGGAGTTGGACGGAAATCTGGGTGGAGACGACAATTGTGTGGGTGGAGCCGAGATTGACCTAAATCAAGCGAGATCGCAGGCCCGGATGTCAAAGAATGCGCAGTGGTCTACTAGGGCCGCAGACGGAAGTAATTTAGGAGTAGCCGATGATAGTTGACCGGCTTCACAAAACCAAAACCGATTATCGACTCACTAAAACGCATAAGTGGCGATTAGTCCTGCCACCGAGGGTGATCAATCCCACTTATGTGCAATTATACCTAAAATTACTTTTTTATATATATACTTAATATAATAATTAGATTTTATTTAATACTTAATTTTAAAATTTTTTCTAATTAAGACTCGGACCTTCAAATTTCAATTCCACATAAATTGATTAAACAACGAAAATTCATCACACGTAACTCACACCATAAGTTTTCAAGCATTATTCTGATTTATTCAAACAAACTGTATAAAATTAAAATCAATGCATCGACGCAAGCACCCGTGGTTTTCCGCCTTCTTGCATGCCGCACAAGTTATCGAGAAGTCACGCCCGCCACTTGATGTCAACACGCTTCTCTCCAAAAGCCGCCGTAAATGCCGAACACTTCGGAATAGCGCCCATCACCAAATCTATTGGTCTCCGTATTTATATTATCAGTGTGGCCAAGTATTGGGACAATCCATGCCCGCTTTCCCTCACGTTCAACCACCGATGGATTTGTTGGTCCGATAATTAACGCTACCCACCAAGAAGTGAAGGCGCTACATGCTAGCGCTTTGGCTCTGTTGAAATATTTAGAGACTTAGACATTCTTGCGAATAGAAAATAATATTATAAATTGGTGATTTTGGTTTGATTTAATTTTAGTGTGAAGGTAAAATCATCTTCTTTTTTCAGTGATTTTACAAAAGTTTGTAGAATATAAAATCAATATTGATGCTAATTACACCAATCATAATGATTGATTTGATTATTATTTAAATTTGAATTTGATAAGTTTAGATATAAAATTGGATTAAATAGGTCAGATATATTCCAGTTAATTGAATCACATTGGTTCAAAAAGAAGTATGATTTATATAATAAATTAGTTAAACTGATCAAATTTTTGTTTGGTCAGTTTGACGAACATACCTTTTCTCGGCCTCAACCTCATCGTCGGTGCCCAGAAACATCTTCCAGGTCCTGGTAAATATGGCTGGGGTACCAACATCTGCGTTACTAGCCATTTTGTTGCCGTGAAGTAATCCCACCTTGGCCACCTTCGCCATAAACTCCGGCAACTTCTCCTCCATCTTGTCAACGATCACATCACTCGCGACTATCGCCGTCTCCCCTCCCTCCGGCGACGGCTCACTGCAACAGAAGAATAACTTCGATGGCGGCCTCGTCGGACGCTGCTATGAATTCACATAGTTAATATTCCAAAAGCCTCTATCGCATATTTGCATTGGACTCGATGATATAGATTTGACGATTTCTTTTATTTTCTTCTGTCTAAACATTGAATGATTAATATTTTTTATATTTGTATGAGCATTTGCTATCTTTTATTATTATTATTATTATTATTGAATCGAATTCTCTCATATACTTGAATTAAGATTAAGAGATCATTTGGATTGATTTTATTCTACTCTCCTATAGAAAAAGCTGCTTCTAAGATGTTTTGTTGACTTTTTATTAAAAAGTTCGGTAGTCAAAACGGAGACAAGAAGATGCTCTTTTCTAAGTAATTTTGAGATAAATACAATATTTGTTCTCTTAAAGCAAGTTCATAAAAATCTAAATTACGATTAATCGATGTATGTAAGATAATTAACAAAATAACTTTTATACTTAACTACTAAAATTTTACATAAATTCACATAATTTTATATGAAAGATTTACATATCACATAATTCTTATGTATTTATATATCTAATCCTCAAAATTAGGTATTTATTAATCTAATATTTTCCTATATTTGAAAAGGTCCATTTCACTTTAAAAAATTAAGTAGAGATGATATATTTGATGTGATATTGAAGATTGAGGTTTTATATATCTAAAAAATTGAAGTTTAAATGTTAGATGCGTGAATATATAATAATTGTGTGATATGTATATAAATCCCCATTTGTATTTTTGAAATTTTATTTCTAGTCATTATCATATATTCATGCTATGTTGCTATTATAAACATAATTTTTATGAGCTCTCTTTTATAGATTATGTTGCCCAAAATCATTTATTAAATATTTAAACATTTCTATTCGTTAAACTTTGTTCTATACATCTAAAAGAATAATTATTGAATTAAATTCTTAATTTTTTGACACGATCAAACAAAATAATTTTTATTATAAAATACCAGCTATGTATTATATTACTAAATAATAATATATTATATAGTTAAAGAATAAAAAAATGAATGAAAACAACATTATCTTTAGCAAGATAAGGCAGACTCACCATATTTTTTAATCAAATAAGAAATATATCATTTACCATTTCTTAAGCATCTGCATCAAACGTGAAACTAAAGCGTCATAAGCCAACAGATTGTTATATTCATAACTATCTGTTTTCCCTAAAAGCTTATAAGCCAACTAAATCTACAGCAACAGCCGAACCAAAAGACTCATAGATTGAACCTCTTAAAGTTAGATTCAATTCAATTTTTTTTAAAAAAAAGGATTGGATGAGAAGCTATTTATGACCTGATCTAACTCAACTTAAATTGGATGAAGCTATTTAGATCACAAATCTTGTTAATTTTAGAAAGAAAATAGCTGGAGAATTTAAGAGAGAGAGAGAGAGAGAGAGAGAGAGAGAGAGGAACAAGGGGTGTTGGTGAAATAACCAGGGCCATCTCGTGGTGGAAGTTGATCAACAGATCCGGTGAAGACTCGTTGGAGGTGTAGATGCGTTTGGAGAGCTTAGAACGACTGCAGATAGGCGAAACTATACGGTAAGCGTCCCACTCGAAGGCTTCCACGACGCGCGCGAAGTCATCGACTGAGGTCACGTCGAAGCCGCGGAAGAGCAGCGCTCGGTGCCGGCGAAGCGTGGCTACGAGGGACTCACGTTCGGCGACCACCGTCTTGGCCAGGTTTTGGTTGGAGCCAGCCGCCGGGAGCAGTGTCTTTGGGAAGACGTCATCGCCAATGAGCTTCGCTTCTGCAAGGCTTCCTTCAAGGAATCCCCCCATCTCTCTTCTCTCTCCGTCTTCTCGTTCTCAGACCTACAGAAGGCAATTTGGAGCAGGGGAATTATTTAATTAAAAACGCACTGTCAGTTTATCGAATCATGGCCATTTTTATAATTAGCATTTTTATTTGGCAAAATTTTTAAACTAAACCTGATTAGTGATTTAATTAGTTAATTAGGATAAAAAAAAAATTAAATAAATAAGTCAGTCTTCGCAGTCATTCTGACATTACTAATTTTTTTTTAAAAAAAAAATTTGATCACTTTTGAACATATCGGGTTCATAGTTTTCAGAATTTTGGCGTGGTATGTCGTTGGAAAGATAATGAAAAATTCTACAACTTTCTGTTTTTTTCGACGATCGCTGGTTAGCTTTTCAAATGTGTGAGATGTGAAGTTCGAAAAATAATAATATTGATCATGACTCGTTTTTTGGTCATATCGGTTATCTTGTCGAATTTTGGAGTGTTTAGCGTCGTTGGAAAGATAATAACAAATTTCTACAACTTTTATGTTGATAACTTTTGTGATCATGCTTTGCAAATGTATTTTTTTGTTTAAAATCTTTGGAGATGTAAAAAATTTGGCGTTGCAAAAATTAAAATATTGATCTCGTTTGTGTAATCTTAACACAAAGCTTGTTGAATACATATGATTTTTTGATAATATTAAACATTGTAAGTGTGTTAATTTTTTTTGGTATGAGTCTAAATAGTTGTGAGTTAACCAAATAACGATATCAAAAATGTAATTGTACAATCGGTATCGAATAAGGGGACATAAAAAAAAAAAGCAGTCTGACTACATGACATAAAGTGATAAAAAAAATACAACTATCGCCGTCATGTTCGCGGTGGAATCGCGAGTGTAATGAGATGGTGGTCGACGTGGCCGATCACGCAAATGATCTTACGATCCTCCTCGTACACCGCGGGTTGTTGCTATCCCAAGTCCAGTATGTGGTATCTCGTGAGCGAGATGGCAACGTAATTATGCATATGGCGGTGTCATGTGGAATAATGATTGGAGCATATGTAGCGGATGGGGTGCATGTCATGGGTTCATCTCGACATTGCATCGATATGAATAGTGGGGTGGCGTGAATGGATAGGTAGACGTACCAGGCGTATATGATGGACCCACATCCATCGACGGTGCATCATGCAGTGATCGAAGTGCCGAATATATCATATCCCTATCTGGCGCCGATATATTCATGTTACACCATCTACGCCGCATACATTCATAGTCGTCGATGGATTTCTGAAATTCTGCGTCACCCTCTCTGTAGAAATAGCGGCGAAATATATCTTGATTCGATGTGGTCATGCGGAGAAAGTAAATTATATATCGGTTTCACAGTAGGAAAGCAAATTGTAATTTCACAGACTTACCATAAAGGCGATCTCCGGCGCGGGGTAGTATGTATCGGGAACTGTGGTGCCTTCATATAAAGTGAAGCCAAGATCGGTACCACTTATGTAACGGTTGATCGGCCGCTCGATCATCCTTTGAATCCATCCCAACTCACGTCCGCTCCCATGCAATGTATGAGTGGTGGTACACGCTCCAATCAGCGTGCTTTTCCGCCCATCAACACGAACAAAGCGATGGATCTATCGGGTCAACATCAATCATGGGGGGGGCATCGCGACACGCGATCAGTGCCACTACCCTCTTCCAACAAATCGGTGGTACTCAGCCATATCTCCTCCCCTGCATATATTCTGCTATGCGTGCGGATCTCGTATGTATCCGGATGTGCACATGTAAGCAACTCTAAAATTTAAAATTCCATAACAAAAAAGAAGTCAAATTGAATGCTATTTAGCGTGCGACTCTCAGTCCATCCATCATCAGATACTCGATGTTGGATCGGCATTTTCTCGAACAAATACTTCATTCCACTAAGACCATCAATATATATGCGGATAGAACACGTAGGTAGTCGCCAACGTGAATGTGCTCCCAGTGCCCTGCGGAAATGAATACATCCCGCTATGTTCTGGCTTGACGGTTGCCTCATGCAACTCTCTGTAAAGATATCTGCCGTGACCGAGAAACCCGAAAGAATAAATATCCTCAGTAATGGTAGATCGCGGTGGACCTCGATCCAAGTGTCGGAAGAAGAAAAGAATGGCAAAGCGTATGTATGCTCGATATGCATAATAAACGGTGCTCGGTAGATCTAAGTATGAATCGTAAAAGTCCACCGCAACCATCGTAAAGGTAAACAAGTGCGTGCGCGCCATATGGAACTGCCGAAGTGACATGTGGATGGATCGGATCGCGATACCGGGTATCTCCGGGATGGGCTCAATCGGCTTCGTCAGCCGCCATGTAGCCACCGTCTCCCTCCACCACGACCCATAAGAGAGGGAGATCTATCAACGCCTGATCATCGCAACATCTGCGGCGTGATCGCCATCTCACCTATAGCAAAGTGGAATGTGTTGTCTGCACCGGCTCCACTAATGGCGTCGGTAAATGATGATCCAGCAATGTCGCATCTGCGAGACATCAAAGCCGACATCTAATGCACCCATGAATCGAGGGCAATTAACAGGCCATTCCTTGAACATCAACAAGTGTGCAGCAGCCTCAAGCACTGAAATCTGCAATTAGAATAGAGCATGCGTCAACTACGTTAAGTAAAACAAGAATGTCAAGAACAACTACTGATTGTAGAAAACCCTTTAAGAACCTATAGGCATTAGACAAAAAATGAAGCTTTCCTAAATCAAAGCGTGCATTTTCGGATCGATCACGATCTCTTACGAATATCATAACAATTAACTAAACTAAATACACTCATACAAAATACATTTCTTCTTCGCTTTGGGGTTAGAGATACCGCGAAAATAAACAGCTCTTCTCCGGCCGGCTCTGGCGAGCACCCCGTGGCGACTTCTGGCCGTGGCGGTGGATCTCACGGCCGAGGTGGATCAGAGATCCGCGAAGCCTAACGAAGAGAAAAAAAGGAAACCCAGAGCTTGCTCGGTTTTTCTAAATTAGGGAAGAGGTCGCGGTCGGTAGCAACACTAGGCTATTTTGTTAATTTTTTTTTATCCTGCCTAATTAACTAATTAAATCACTAATCAGGTTTAGTTTAAAAATTTTGCCTTTTTATTTGGTAAACAAAGCCTCTCTCTCTCTCTCTCTCTCTCTCTCTCTATGATCTCTCTCTCTCTCTCTCTCTCTCTCTCTCTCTCAGGCAAGGCTTTATTTATAGAGGAATTACATAAATCATTTTTTGATGAAAACATTTCAAATTTCAAATTTATTTGACATTTAGCTATACATGAATTTATTTTTTTATTTTGTTCATATAATTTCCATAAAATGGATATAAATATTTTATTATTGTATTAGATAATAAGCTTGGGTTGTAAGATATTAAATGCTTTTAGCATTTTCTTACTTCTTATAAAATTTTAAGTTATATTTTACTCTCAACTTCTCACCACATCCCCTCAATCTTTTATTACGCTAATGTTGATGGATGCTAATAGATTCACCAATATATAATTTAATAACTTGTCATGTTTTATATTTGTTACATTTAGAGGTTGGTTATAGTATATCATTCCTAATAATAAGCCATCATCAAAAAAAGGTATTACCTAAACAACATCAAAGAGACCTAAGTTTTAGTCTTCTCTAACAAATTTAGCTCAAACTATCTTAAGTTTGTTCAATGCCTTGACTACAATTTTATGATGATCAAGAAATAATATTAGAGCATAAAAATACTTAAAAATTTACATATGATTCTAAGATGATCTAGACATTGCAGTCCTTCTTAGGATGATGAGCTTAAATTATTATTTTTTTATCTTGATTTAAATTTATTAGAGGATAATTCAATGCTCAGAAATAATAGTTTTGTTCTTTTCTAGAATTATATATTTAGTTTCTTAATGGGAGACTTTTCCACTGCTAATTAGTATAACTTTAATTTCATGAAGAGGGGATGATGAATCACCTCTAAAGATAAGATCATATTCTTTTATATCAAGATCTTATTCTTCATCTTCAAATAAAGATTTTATTTAATTTTTAATATTATCATCATCAAATGATTGTTCTTAACTACAAAAATCACCTGAATCAATATAACTAAAACCATTAAATGTGTAATAAATGCTAGCACTTTTTCCTCTTCCATTTTAATCTCTTTAGATGAACAAATCATTAAATTAACAACAACAAAAAAAACATACAAAAAGTGTATTCTATTTCTTAACAACAATAAATTGGAGATTTGATTCTTCTTAATATGAAGGGTATAAATATTGATCTTATAATTATATATATATATATATATATATATATATCAATTAAATTAAATTAATCAAAACAAATTATGAACATCCAAAATTAAAACAAAACTTTATCTTGAACATGAATTTAGCAGATTAGTATAGTATTACCTTCTTAAAAATAAAACCATATAATAATCTAATATGTTGACCAGTTTAAAAGTTTAGAAAAGTTTTTTTTTAAGCACTCCTATGCGTGAGCTTTTCCACCTTATCATCATTGCTATGATTTATATCCTTAGTCATGAACATAACAACATACTTCACATTATTGGGAATTCACTTATCACTAATCACTAATTGAATATCCATAGTTGCATTCTACATGTGAAAATGAGGTTTAACACCTTCTGACTTAATGGCGTACTTAAAACATGACGTTTATCTCTTTAGCCTACTCACAATGTTAGTGTTTTATTTTTTGGTATTATCCTTTTGTGTGCTTTCTGTGATGTTTTGATTTTATTGGCTTTTGATTTTTTTCTTTTAAGCAATAAAATTATTTTTTTTTTCTGACTTTTAATCCTGTGTTGCCTCTGTAATTTTGTTGTAGGTGATGAGAATAGGTCCACTTAACTTAGCTAAGGTATTTTTTTTAAACTATACTTATAAATGTTAGACTTATTGACTCAGCTATGAATGAAGGTTTTATGTATCGCAGATTCTACATTCTGAGCCCGCCTAGCTTTGTTATTTTTCTAGAGCTTACTGTTTTTCATCCTGGGCTTTTTTTTTCTTTTTTCTTTGCTTCTTCTAGGTGGGTATTTTTTTTTTAAATTTTAGATCACAATTTTTATCGAGCTACGCTTCATTACGCTGATATTTCTGTTGTAGAGAAACATTTGCATTTATTTCTCCGTTAGCACTTCATCTCTCTCTCTCTCTCTCTCTCTCTTAATCTAAGTCTATAATTATTTCTTCTTTGAATATTAGTATTGTTGCGTGCTAGAAAATCAGTTGTGGTAAAATAAAAGTTTACATCTTAGCTTTGTTGTAAAATCTAGCATACACATAGATGTTTGAAGAATGAACAAAACTCGATTTTTTAAACGGAAAACCGGAATAGAGGGAAAAAACCACGAAAAGCCCATTAAAAGTCTTCCACTATGTATTTGTTTCGGAGGACAAAGTTTTCCCAATATATGAGATTACATATAAGCGACAAAGAATCGAAATCAATGTTAATCTTGATGGTGGTATACGCTGGTGTATGCGATTGGTGATGGTGAAACAGCACAGTTACGGCGATGGATGATAACCGCGAGATGGCAACGATGATCAGCGGTAATCGGCGGTGGTAATCGACGTGGTCGAATGTCGATAGTGGTGGTTGATGGCAGCGATGGCATGGCGGATGGCCGGTAATGGTCAGCGCAGCGGCGTAGTAACCAGAACAGTGGTGCGGTAATCAGCAACAGTGGTTGATGCAACGATGATCAATGGTTGGCGGCGTAAGCGGCAATAGCAGCCGGTGGTAAGAGCGGCGGTGGCGGCAGCGGTGATTGTGGCAGCGGCATGGTGGCCCGGCGACGGCAGCATAGTGGCGGCCGGCAACCGGCTGGTTGTTAGCGACCCGCGGTGGTTGGCGGCCACGGGTGGTCGGCGAGTGGTTTACGATCATGCTTGGAGAATCTTCAAGCCTTAGAGCTCTCTCTTCACTTTTGCTTCGGTCTCCCTCATGTGAAAAATGATGAGTTATTTATAGATTAGAGAAGTAGCGTTTCTGTAAATACATGCAAAATCGAAACCACTCTGTGGGACGGCTCGAAATGATTCATTCGATCATCTGATGTATTTTAAGTATTTGAATGCTCAAATGAAGTCAGAATTAAGATATCTTAGTCTTGTTAGATCCGGCTCGTCAAGACGCTCGATTTGACTATAAACACTTCATATTTAGGAGTCGACTGATATCGTAAAATTTTCAATTATATTTTAAGTGATCCGAGTTAGTCGCTTCGATCAGTTAACAATTCATGCTTGATTAGTGGAATTTTTATGTCATATGAGTTCTATTTTTGGATGACATTACTTATTTCATCCAAAAATATATTAAAATAAAACAACTTTACTTATTATTATGATTTGTAATTACATATGTTATATGTATTAATTTATTTATTGACTACTTAATTATCAAGGCATTTAGTCTTGAAAGAGATGGAGTTTTTTTTAAAAAATTAAATGTCATAATGAGGAGAGGATTTTTTTTAATTAAATGTCATAATGAGGAGATGATTTTTTTTAATTAAATGTCATAATGATGAGAGGTTTTTTTTTCTAATTAAATGTCATAATGAGGAGAGATTTTTTATAATTAAATATCATAATGAGAAAAGAGTTTTTTTTTAATTAAATGTCATAATGAGGAGAGAGTTTTTTTTAATTAAATGTCATAATGAGGAGAGAGTTTTTTTTCAAATTAAATGTCATAATGAAGAGAGGGTTTTTTTTCTAATTAAATATCATAATGAGGAGATGAGTTTTTTTTATTTATTCTCTCTTTCCCCATATAACGGATCTATAAAAACCCCCTATGGTTAAGTAAGGAAACACAACTCCCATATGCTCTAGTGTTCTTCGTTGGATGAGAAATTATCTAGAAGTTTAAGCTGGGGTAAAACAAAAGAATTTTTTTGTTTTTTTTTTCTTTCTTTTGTCAACGAAGCTTTGACCTTCTTCCTTTCGCTTTGCTGATCAAGACCTGTAGCTCATACGGCGAGGCTCCGGTTTTCTCTTGAGAGAGGTGTCAATTGTCGTCGTCGGACCGACCGGGTTCAGAGGCTATCAAGGCTCGTAGCTCATACGGCGAGGCTCCGATTTTCCCTCGAAAGAGCCATCAACTATCCTCGTCGGACCGATCAGGTTTAGAGGCAATCAAGGCCCGTAGTTCATATGCCAAGGCTTCGATTTTCCCTCGAAAGAGGCGTCGACTCTCATCGTCGAAGGAAGCCAGGTTTGGAAATCAGGCGTAGCTCATATGGCGAGACTCCAGTTTTCCCTCGAAAGAGGCATCAACTGTCCTCATCAGACCGACCGGGTTTGGAGGCGATCAAGGCCCGTAGTTCATATGACGAGACTCGATTTTCCACTGAAAAGGTGTCAAGTCCTGTCGACCGGGGTTTGAAGGCGATCAAGGCAGTATTTCGCGAGGCTCGATTTTCCCTCGAAGAGCGTCGCGTCTCGTTGGACCGACCGAGTTTGGAGGCGATCAAGACCCGTAATTCATACAGCGAGGCTCCGATTTTCCTTCGAGAGAGGCGTCAACTGTCCTCGTCGAACCGACCGGATTCGGTGGCGATCAAGGCACGTAGTTCATACGATGAGGCTCCAGTTTTCCCTCGAAAGAGGCATCAAATGTCCTCATCAGACTGACCGGGTTCAGAGGCGATCAAAGTCTGTAGTTCATACGGCGAGGCTCCGGTTTTCCCTCGAAAGAGGCATCAACGTCTCCGTGACCGGGAGGCGATCAAGGCCCGTAGTTCATACGACGAGGCTCTAGTTTTCCCTCGAAAGAGGCGTCAACTGTTCATGTCGGACCGACTGGGTTTTGAGGCGATCAAGGCCCATAGTTCATACGGCAAGGCTCCAATTTTCCCTCGAAATAGGTGTCAACTATCCTCGTCAGACCGACCGCATTTGAAGGCGTTCAAGGCCCGTAGTTCATTGGCGAGGCTCCAGTTTTCCCTCGAAAGAGGCGTCAACTGTCCTCGTCGGACCGACCGGGTTTGGAGGTGTTCAAGGCTCGTAGTTTATACTTCATCTTGTAGGAAATTAAATTTATTGAAACTCCAATGAATAGTTTAACAGTTGACAACTACCAAAATGGTGAAATGTGTCAGTGAACCATCCTTTGAACAACTTCGAGAGAATATAATCTCAGAGTATCATTCTCCATGATGTTACTTGATGCTGATAACTTGTATAGAAGGGATAGAATCAAATCCGTTGGGGATTTTAGCGAGGTTGTTTGTCAAAGTATTATTTGATGACATTAACCTGCATAGAAGAGGTTGAATTGAATCCACTGAAGATTTTTGACCCATCTGAGGTTGTTTATCAAAGTGTTACTTGATGACGTTAACCTGTATGGAAGAGGTCGAATTGAATCCGCTGAGGATTTTTGACCCATCTAAGGTTGTTTATCACAGTGTTACTTGATGGCGTTAACTGTATGAAAGAGGTCGAATTGAATCCAGGATTTTGACTATCCGAGGTTGTTTGTCTTAGTGTTGATGGCGTTAACGTATGGAAAAGGTCAATTGAATCCCCGAGGATGTTTGATCCGAGGTTATTTATCGTGTTACCGATGGCGTTAACTATGGAAGGGGTCGAATTGAATCCACTGAGGATTTTTTACCCATCTGAGGTTGTTTATCAGAGTGTTACTCGATGACGTTAACCTTTATGGAAGAGGTCCGATCAAATCCCCTTGGGATTGATCATGCCCTGATTGAGATACAACGTGAGTTGCGCATTTCTCAAGTGGGAGGATTAAATGAAGGAGATTGATTGTCAAAGTCTTCGCTCGATGACGTTAACTTGTGGGGAGTAGGTGTGAAGTTTTGACCTATCCGAGGTTCTTTCTCAGAGTCTTTGCTCGATGACGTTAACCTGTGTGGAGTAGGTGCAGTTTTTTGACCTCGAAGTTGTTTGTCGAGTCTTGGCCGATGGCGTTATGTCGAGTGGGTCTAAAGTTTTGACCTATCCAAGATTATTTGTCGAGTTTTTTGCTTGATGGCGTTAACACGTGAGTAGTCGAAGTTTTGACCTATCCGAGGTTGTTTGTTAGAGTCTTCACTCGACAACCTACGTGGAGTATCAAGTTTTGACCTATCAAGATTGCGAGTCTTTGATGATGTTAACTATGTGGAAGAGGTCAAATCAAAACATTTGTTTGAGCTTGTACCCAAAGTTTCTCCTTGACCTTTATCTTTTTCATTGGTATTTCTGACTTGCTTCTCGAACTGATAATCAATTAGATATCCGGAATATTGATTTAGATAATCTTTTAAGAGTTGCCCCGGTCTCCAAAGGAAAGTTTGATGAATCTTCATTCTTCTTATGTGTTCCTCGAGTAATATTTTCTTCACCATATAGGTGGTGCTATTCAACATAAAGTCGATTGTCAACCATTGTGAAGATGTATGAATGTTCCAGACGGGTGCCAAATTGTATGCTTGAAAACCATTCGCGGTAGAATAAAAGTTTACTTAGCCTTGTTGTGAAATTCAGCACACACGATATTTGAAGAGTGAACAAGAAACTCAAGATTTTATGTGAAAAATCCGAAGAGGGGAAAAATCACGGGCCTAAGAAAAATTTTCCACTATGTATCTATTTGAGTACAAAGTTTTCCCAATCGGATTACGATGTATATGAGAAAGCGACAATGGGAATCCATCGGTGCAGTTATCTGCGATGCGTGGTTGTATGCATTGTTGGTGGCATTGATGGTGAACGGGGCAGTTAAGCGGTGATGGTGACAGAAGATGGCGGCCGATAGTCAGGGTCGGTGTCATGATGATGATCGATTAATGGTGGTTGATGGTGGCATCCGGCGATGGTTATTACCACCGGTGATAATTATACGCGTCGGTAGTGGTGGCGGCGGTGGTAGACGGTGATGATCAACGAAGGTGGTTGATAATTGATGATCGATGGTGGCGGCGGCGGTTGGTAATGTTAGCGGTGATGACCGGCGGCAGTGGTGTGACGCGACCGGCGGGCGTTGGTTGACGGCGGCGAGAACCGGCGGTGGTGGCGACAGCTGGCGGTGGTTGGCGGCCGACGGTGGTGGTCGGCGACCGTCGAGTGGTTGCACGATCATGCTTGGAGAATCTTCAAGCCTTAGAGCTCTCTCTTCTCTTTTACTTCGACCTCCCTCATGTGAAGAATGAGGAGTTATTTATAGATTAGAGGAGTGACGTTTCTGTAAATACATGCAAAATCCAAACCACTCCATGGGACGGCTCGAAATGATTCATTCGATCATCGATATATTTTAAGTATTTGAATACTCAAATGAAGTCAGAATTAGGAGATCTTAGGCTTGTTAGATCCGGCTTGTCAAGACGCTTGATTTGACTATAAACACTCCATATTTAGGAGCTGACTGATATCGTAAATTTTTCAATTATATTTTAAGTGCTTGATTTGGGTTAGTTTTGACTCAGAATCAGATTGCTTTCGACATCAAGATTGTGCTTGATTAGTGGAATTTTTTGCCATATCAAGTATATTATTTCTCTCATTATCCAAAAGAAAAATTGAGTACAACCAAATCTTAGAATGAGAAAACAAGAGTGATAATAAAAATATTTTTGTTCAAATTTTTTAGGAATGTTGATAATAAAATATTACTCTATGTTTGAGTGGCCAAACTTTTCTTATATAACTCTTGCTTCTAGAAAAAATATTACGTGTGATATCTGAATGCATCCGGACATCAGTCATATGATGACACGTGACAAAATAGAAATTAAATATAATATTTAATTTCTATTTTATCACATATTAGCACGTAATTGAATGTCCAAATTTAAAATTACATTCAAATATCGCACATAATATTCTCTCCCGCTTACAAGGCCATAAAATGGGCATCTAAAAAAATTAATCTCATCGCCAATTAAATTGGAACGTAGAGCTCAAAGTACAAAGAGGATGTTATATCAATGTGAGGTGTAGTCCATAAATTGTTGAATCACAAGTCCTTCATTAGAAAAGAGTCTCAACCTCCTATTCACCATCCGATCACACATCAACGGCTACAATCTCTTACAAGCAGTCAGAGAACTGGAATGTAGAAAATAAAATTATCAAATGACATAGCCCCTTTCAATAAATAAGATAAAGGCTAAGCGTGGTGATATTTTACATGAGTTATTGGAGGGTATGTATAACACACCTCTCACAAGCCTCGAACCGCATCTGTGGTGGGAGTAAAGCTTCCAATTGGAATGCAGGTCCGTGCGTGCTCCTTTACTTCTAATAAGAGAATATGCTCCACTACGAGGAAATATTACGTCGCGGTCAGTATAGCTTTATGTCTAGGCACCAATAAGACGTGGCGTGTCACGTAATAAAATATGATTTTTCTTACTTTATAGTGATGTAAGCGATGCCGTTAACGTTAAAGCGGCCGTTAAAACAGCGAGGGTATTACGACATTCCAGTTCAGCCTCGGAAAATTTAGGTATTTTCATTTTATGCGAAATTTTCCTGCTCCTCTCAGGCGTCGTTCGACCTTCCCTCAGAGATTTACTAAACCTTGGGCATTAAAAATTGAGGTATTATAGGTGACTCCATTAGGTATTTCTTCCAGCATTCTTGTACTTTAAAGATTTTAAGGTTTTCATATTTATTCATCGAATAGAGCACATTTGAGTGCTTTAAAGGAAAGGAGACTATTTTGCTAGTTTTGGAGGCTTTTGCATGTGCTCTCTATACTCTCATGAGGGTACATCTCATTTTTCAAAAATTTTAACTGTGAGACTTATCATATGTTTACTATATCCTATTATAAGATGTTTGGAGATGTTTCATGAAGAATTTGATTATTTTTAGAGCTATTTTGCATGTGTACTCTCTGTACTCTCATGAGATTATATCCTATTTTTTCAAAATTTTCAACTATGGGGCTTGTTATATGTTTATTATATCTATTGTAAGATGTTTTGAGATGTTTCATGAAAAATTTTTGTTGATTTTGGGATTATTTTACATATGTACTTTTTATACTCTCATGATGGTACACCCCATTTTTTCAATTCTTTCAACTCTGCGGCTTGTCATATGTTTAGTATATTCTATTGTAAGATATTTGGAGATATTTCAAGAAGAATTTGGTGATTTTTGAAGCTATTTTGCATGTGTACTCTCTGTACTCTCGTTAGTGTACACCTTATTTTTCAAAATTTTCAACTGTGGGGTTTATGATATGTTTAGTATATCTATTGTAAGATGGTTAGAGATATTTCATATAGAATTTGCTAATTTTAGGCTATTTTATATGTATAATATTTATACTCTCATGAGAGTACACTCCATTTTTTTTATTTTTTTTCAATTGTGGCTTGTCATATGTTTAGTATATCTTATTGTAAGGTGTTTGGAGATGTTTCATGAAGCATTTGGTAATTTTTAGAGCTATTTTGTATGTGTACTCTCTGTACTCTCATGAAAGTACACCCCATTTTTCAAAATTTTTAACTGTAGGGCTGGTCACATGTTTAGTACATCTATTATAAAATGGTTGGTGATGTTCATGAAGAATTTGGTGATTTTTTGGGCTATTTTGCATGTGTACTTTTGTACTCTCATGAGGGTACACCCTATTTTTTTCAATTTTTTTAACTATGGGCTTGTCATATACTTAGTACATCCAATTGTAAGCTATTTGGAGATGTTTCATGGAGAATTTGGATATTTTTGGAGCTATTTTGTATATGTACTCTCTATACTCTCATGAGGGTACACCCTTTTTTCAAAATTTTAACTATGTGACTTGTCATATGTTTACTATATGATATTGTAAAATGTTTGAAGATGTTTCATGAAGAATTTGATAATTTTAGAATTTTTTTGCATATGTGCTCTGTACTCCATGAAGGTACATTTTTTTAATTTTTTTTAACTATAGAACTTGTCATATGTTTAGTATATCCTATTGTAATATGTTTGGAGATATTTTATAAAGAATTTATTAATTTTAGGGTTATTTTGCATGTATACTCTCTATGCTCTCATTAGGGTAGATCCCTTTTTTTTAAGTTTTTAACTGTTTGGCTTGTCATATGTTTAGTACATTCTATTATAAGATGGTTGGAGATGTTTCAAGAAGAATTTGTTAATTTTTTGGGCTGTTTTGCATGTATACTCTCTATACTCTCATGAGAGTATACCCCAATTTTTTAAAATTTTTTAAACTGTGGGATTTGTCATATGCTTAGTACATCCTATTGTAAGGTGTTTAGAGATATTTCACGAAGAATTTAGGTGGTTTGAAGCTATTTTGCATAAGTGCTCTCTATACTCTCATAAGAGTACACCCCATTTTTCAAAATTTTAAGCTGTGTTTGTCATATGTTTATTATATTCCTATTGTAAGATGTTTGAAGATATTTCATGAAAACTTTGATGATTTTAGAGCTATTTTGTATGTGTACTCTTTATACTCTCATGAGAGTACACCCCATTTTTAAAAAATTTTAACTGTGGAGCTTTTTATATGTTTAGTATATCCTATTGTAAGCTATTTGAAGATATTTCATGAAAAAATTGGATATTTTTGGAGCTATTTTGCATGTGTACTCTATACTCTGAGGGATACACCCTATTTTTCAATTTCTTCAACTATGGGGCTTATCATATGTTTAGTATATCCTATTATAAGATGTTTGAAAATATTTCATGAAGAAGTTGAGTATTTTTGGAGCTATTTTACATGTGTACTCTCTGTACTCTCATGAGAGTACACCCTATTTTTTTCAAAATTTTCAACTGTGTGGCTTGTCATATGTTTATTATATCCTATTGTAAGATATTTGGAGATGTTTCATGAAGAATTTGATACTTTTGAGTTTTATATGTACTCTCACTCATGAGGGTACACTCTAATTTTAAATTTTTCAACTATGGTGCTTGTCATATGTTTAGTACATCCTATTGTACGTTATTTAGAGATGTTTCATGAAGAATTTGAGTATATTTGGAGCCATTTTGCATATGTACTCTCTGTACTCTTATGAGAGTACACTTTATTTTTCTAAAATTTTAACTGTGGGGCTTGTCATATGTTTACCAGAACCTATTATAAGATGTTTGGAGATATTTCATGAAGAATTTGCTAGTTTTTAGAGCTATTTTACATGTGTACTCTCTCTACTCTCATGAGAGTATACCTCATTTTTAAAAAAATTTAACTGTGGGCTTGTCATATGTTTAGTATATCATATTATAAGATGTTTGGAGATATTTCATCAAGATTTTGATAATTTTTAAGCTATTTTGCATGTATACTTTTGTACTATCATGAGGGTACACCTCATTTTTTCAAAATTTTAACTATGAGGCTTGTCATATGTTTAGTAGATCCTATTGTAGATATTTGTAAATGTTTCATGAAGAATTTGATTTTTTAGAACGCTTTTGTATGTGTACTCTATACTCTCATGAGAGTACATCCTATTTTCTCAAATTTTTATTGTGGCTTGTCATATATTTAGTGCATCTATTGTAAGATGTTTGTAAATATTTTATAAAGAATTTACTAATTTTGAGCTATTTTATATGTGTACTCTATACTCTCATGAGGGTACACCTATTTTTTAAAATTTTTTAAATTATGAGCTTGTCATATATTTAGTACATCCTATTATAAGCTATTTGGATATGTTTCATGAAGAATTTAGATATTTTTGGAGCTATTTTGCATGTGTACTCTTTGTACTCTCATGAGAGTATATCCCATTTTTTCAAAAATTTTAACTGTGGGGCTTGTCATATGTTTATCATAACCTATTGTAAGATGTTTGGATATGTTTCACAAAAAATTGCTGGTTTTTGAAGCTATTTTGCATGTGTACTCTTTGTACTCTCATGAGAGTACATCCATTTTCAAATTTTTTAACTGTGGGGCTTGTCATATGTTTAGTGTATTCTATTGTAAGATGTTTAGAGATTTTTCATAAAAAATTTAGTGATTTTTGGAGCTATTTTACATGTGTACTTTTTATACTCTCATGAGAGTACACCTCATTTTTTAAAAATTTTTTAGCTATGGGGCTTGTCATATATATAGTAGATCCTATTGTAAGATGTTTGTAGATGTTTCATAAAAATTTTGGATATTTTTGGAGCTATTTTGCATGTGTACTCTTTGTACTCTCATGAGAGTACACCCCTATTTTCTTAAATTTTCAGTTCTGGAGCTTGTCATATATTTAGTAGATCCTATTGTAAGATGTTTGAAGATATTTCATGAAGAATTTGTTAAGTTTTAGAGCTATTTTGCCTATGTACTCTCTCTACTCTCATGAGGGTACACCCTATTTTTTTAGTTTTTTTAACTGTAGGGCTTATCATATATTTAGTATATCATATTGTAAGCTGTTTCGAGATATTTTATGAAAAATTTAGGTATTTTTATAGCTATTTTGTATGTGTACTCATACTCTTATGAGGGTACACCCATTTTTCAAAAATTTTAACTGTATATTTGTCATGTGTTTACCATAACCATTGTAAGATGTTTGGAGATATTTCATGAAGAATTTTGTTAGTTTTTTGAGCTATTTTACATGTGTACTCTCTGGACATCTATTGTGTAGATAATATTCTCATTAATTCACTTTTCATTTTGAAGTTAAAAGTGTCTTGGAAAAGGATAACTTCGAGATGCAGGCCAACCAGCATCAGAGCAGTGTTTGATACTATTTCGGACCACTTTACTGATGAAGTACTTGTCATTTTAAGAAGGCTACATTTGGATCAATTCATTAGAATGCATGAAATTTAGCAAGATTCAGCTGTCATCACTTCAATCACATCCTGTTGGAATATAGAAAAATAGGCATTCTATTTTGGTGACCAATGCATTCTTTTCACCGATGAAGTTGCATTAATTGTAGGAATGTCAAACAGAGGGAAGAAGGTCATATGGCAGAATCCCCACTTTTTAAGTCCAACTCAGTGGATTTTAAGAATAAAATTGAGAAGTTGGATCGCTCGTTGACTGCAGCATAATTTGTGCAGTTATACATACAATTTTACTTTCGGATCTTTTTTATATATCATAATTATATAGTGGTGTTTGAATTGATAGCCTAAACTGACGATATAGAGAGATTTGTTGATTATAATTGGCCAGAAGCCATCTGGAGCTTTCTGGTTTCACAGTTTGATGGTATTACATCCAAAATTTTGACACATAAAGCACCCAGGTACATGAGTGTCTTTATCACTCTTCTAATGGTATGTTTTACATCTTTAGATTTATATTATTTTATGCATTGAAGCTAAGTTATGTAAATCTTCATTGCAGATTTGGGCGGCAGAGCACATAAGAATCATAAGGCCACCCATTTCTTCTGCAAAGCCACGTATGTTACGATGACCAAAAATAAAATTTATAGATGATTCCTTCAGTGGTTTGCAAGGACACCAGGTGATGCGAAATAAATTGACTTCATTTACCTTAGAATGTATTTATTCATATTAAAAATCATGAAATTTTCTTATTGATGTAACACAAGTCTACCTTTCATTTGAGGACATATCAGAGGAGGAGACCTGGCTCCTTGAATAGGCCCCTGCTGAGACAACCCACATCGAGCCCCATAGAAGCCCCATTCCAAGTCCAAGGAGTGGAGCCCCGTGGATCTCCATCCTCCTCAATGTTCTCCCTCTTTCAATGTATCTAGCCATCCGCTAGTATCCATCTACAAAGCTTTGCGAGAGAGAAGATATTTTCAGGTTTCAGGGCCCTGGGAGAAAGAGTATCATTTTTTGAACCTCAATAACTAAAAAAGTCGATGATATTTATTTTTGGGTAGTTGCAATTGAGGCGATGATTGCTGGACCTAGCATGAGGGAAGCTCCTGTGGAGGCTATCATAGGGGAAGCTCCTGAGGAGGCTACCATAAGGGAAGCTCCTAGGAGGCTACCACAGGGAAAGTCTTATGGAGGCTACCACAGGACAAGCTCCTATGGAGGCTACCAAAGGGGAAGCTCCTGAGGAAGCTACCACAGGAGAAGCTCGTGTGGAAGCTACCACAGGGGAAGCTCCTGAGGAAGCTACCACGGGGAAAGCTCCTAAGGAGGCTTTCACTGGACAGGAAGATGCTGCTCAGCCTTTACTGGGCAACATTGAATGTGGTGTGAAGGCTAGGTAGCTGATGAAGAGGAAAGTTGTATCCTCCCCATTCACACAAATGTACAGGAAGACACGCAGCAAAACAACTCTTACTATTGCTACTATACAGGATGTATAGACAACAGAGGAGGTATTACTTTACTTTCCTTTTAGTTTAATATAATAAAAGCTAATTTCAATATTTTTTTATGTAGGTTAACAAAGAGGTTCCAGTATCACTAGATGAACCAATGACTATTGTCGTAGTGGTTGAGGAGCATCAGGTAGAGGTATTCTTCATCTTAGAAGATTCAACTTTAATTCACATTGAATCTAGCTCTTAAACCTTGTTAATTTCTTATAGCCAAGCATATGATATTGTAGATTTCTCATCAAGAGATGTCTCCAAGCCAATGCCGCACTCATTGACACCTCCTACGCCCAATTCAAGGACAAGCAAGTCATTTCTTAGTCTATCTCATTTAATATACATAAAATCACCTTTTCATTTAGTAATGCTCACATTCCCTTGCTTCTCACATGCAGGAGTGATAGCGTATTCTCAGCTGAAAATATCATTACGAGAGACCAAATCGATGAGTTCTCGGTCGAGATCTATTAGATGCACATATTGATGCATTCACCTTTTTACTGGCCGAGAAGTATACTATCTATCTTGGGCTATATGTCCCCTATATGTATGTCTCATGCTTACACTGGGTGAGTTAGTGCATGAAGTTTTGGGTTATACGATGCCTTCCAAAGTTTTAATAGTTATAAGCTACTATTTTTAAACTTTTCTTGAATTTGAGAGTTATTCTAAATATGACCTACTAAAAGAAAGCAAAATGTTCATCCAAAGATGTTACAGTAGATGTTTCAAGGGATTTACTCTTACTTTTAATTATCAATAATCAGCATTGGACACTATTGATGGGGCATATTAAGAAAGGGACTTAGTATTTCTATGACTCAGCCAAAACCCAACTCATAAGGTCATTCTTCCGATATTGTAAGACTTCTTCTCATTTTCGATTCACGTGCATACTTTGTACCTAACTCTTGACCTTTATTTTAACTCTTTATATCAAATTACTCATCCAAGATGCTAGCCAAGCTTTTGAGAGCGATCCAATAGAATGACCAATCAAGTGATTAATGGTCTACCAAGACAAGAAAATAGTGTTGATTATGGGATGTTTGTGTGCAAATACATGGAGGCAATGATCAATAAACCTCCGTGGTTAAGCATCAAGATTGGCCAAAGAAAATGAATTGCTTTAGGGCTGAGTTTGCTTATGCTATTTTTTTGTTTAAGTATGAAATAATTGAGTTGTAAAATGTTGAGTACAAGAAGGTTGTGTGCAAACTGTTTGGAGTTGTTTTTTTGTAATTAGGTGCAGTTTCTTCATTTTCTCAATTTTTTTCAACTACGGACCATGTCATATGTTTAGTGCATTCTAATGTAAGTTGTTTGGAGTTTAGTCCTTGGGAATTATGTGATTTATGGAGTGGGCTAATGAGGAATTTCAGCTATTCTACATTACTTCTCCATTATATAATTAGTAGATGTTATACTAAGCTATTTGGAGGCTTCTTGGTGGGTTCTTGGATCAATTTTTTATGTGTACTCACTATACTCTCATGAAAGTACACCTCATTTTCTCAATTATTTTCAGCTATTCTACCCTTTCTTTTATTTATATATTTAGTAGATGTCATTATAAGCTATTTAGAGGGTTCTTGGTGGATATTTGGATCAATTTTGATAATGTGCTCTATACTCTCTAGAGTACACCCCATTTTCTCAAAAAATTTCACCGATGCTATCTTGTTTGGAGATAAAATATTTAGCACATGCTATTCTAAGTTGTTTGGAGTCATCTGGATGGGTTCTTGGATCAATTTTTCATGTATACTTTCTGTACTCTCATGAGAGTACCCCATTTTCTAAAATTTTTTAGTTATTCTACCCTTTCTTTTATTTGTATGTTTAGTATATGTCATTATAAGCTGTTTGGAGGTTTCTTGGTGGGTATTTGGATTAGTTTTGAATGTGTATTCTTTATACTCTCATGAGAGTACACCTCATTTTCTCAATTTTTTTCAGCTATGCTATCCTATTTGGAGATAAAATATTTAGTACATGTTATTCTGAGTTGTTTGGAGTCATCTGGTTAGGTTCTTGGATGATTTTTTGATGTGTACTCTCTATACTCTCATGAGAGTACACCTCATTTTCTCAATTTTTTTAGCTATTCTACCCTTTCTTTCATTTATATGTTTAGTAGATGTCATTATAAGCTGTTTGAAGGCTTCTTGGTAAATATTTGGATCTTAAATGTGTACTCTATGTACTCTCATGAGAGTACTCTATTTTCTTAATTTTTTTCATATGCTATCTGTTTGGAGATAAAATATTTAGTACATGCTATTCTAAGCTATGTGGAGCCATCCGGTTGGGTTCTTAGATCAGTTTTCATGTACTCTATGTACTCTCATGAGAGTACACCCATTTTCTCAATTTTTTAGCTATTCTATCCTTCCTTTCAGTTATATATTTAGTAGATGCCATTATAAGCTGTTTGGAGGCTTCTTAGTGGGTATTTGGATCAGGTTTGAATGTGTACTCTCTGTACTCTCATAACAGTACATCCCATTTTCTCAATTTTTTTCAGCTATTCTATCCTTCGTTTCATTTATATATTTAGTAGATGCCATTACAAGTTTGGAGGGTTCTTGGAGGATTTTGAGTCAATGTGTAGCCTCTATACTCTCATGAGACTACACTCTATTTTTTAAAAATTTTTTAACTATTATACCATTTCTTTCATTTATATGTTTAGTAGATACCATTATAAGCTGTTTGGAGACTTCTTGGTGGGTTTTATGATCAATTTTGAATGTGTATTCTTTGTACTCTCATGAGTACACCTCATTTTCTCAAATTTTTCAGCTAATATACCTTGTTTGGAGATAAAATGTTTAGTATATATCATTATAAGCTATTTGGAAGCTTATTGTTGAATTTTTGAAGCTATTTTGCATGTACTCTTATGAGAGTACACCCATTTTCTCAATTATTTTCAACTATTCTACCATGTTTGGAGATAAAATGTTTAGTAGATGTCATTATAAGCTGTTTTCAGACGTCTGGCTCAATTTTTCGATCTGTTTTGCATGTGTACTCTTTATACTCTCATGAGGGTACACTCCATTTCTTCAAATTTTTCAGCAATTCTACCCTGTTTGAAGAACAAATGTTTAGTATATGTCATTCTAAGCTGTTTGGAGGCTTCTTGGTGGGTTTTTCGGTTAGTTTTGAATGTGTACTCTCTCAGACTCTCATGAGGTTCACCCTACTTTTCAAATTTTTTCAGCTATTCTACCTTGTTTAGAGATCAAATGTTTACTAGATGTCATTCTAAGCTGTTTAGAGGCTTATTGGTAGATTATTGGGGCTATTTTGAATGTGTACTTTCTATACTCTCATGAGAGTACACCTTATTTTCTCAATTTTTGTTAGCTATTTTACCCTATTTGGAGATAAAATGTTCAATAGCTGCCATTATAAGGTGTTTGCAGGTGTCTAGATTGATTTTGGAGTTATTTTACAGGTGTACTCTCTGTACTCTCATGAGAGTACACTCCTTTTTTTCAATTTTTTCATCTATTCTACTCTTTTTCATTTATATGTTTAGTATATGCTATTCTAAGCTAAATGTGAACTAATAAAAGTTAACATCTACGAAAATAACTGCTTAAGGAGAGCTTTTTCTATACCTTAGATTTAAGTGATAAATTTAAATAGTTGGAATAAAGCTGATTAATGCTATTCCTTGAAAAAAATAGTATTTTTCTTGTAATTGTTGTTTAGTCGATGTTATCAGTTAGATGCAATTCAAAATTAGTTTGAAATTAAATTATAAAAAAATTTGAAATATAATGATATTTTAAAATGATATCGCTTAAGAGTTAGTGGTTAGAGAAGGTAATTTTGATAAAATTAGGAATCGAGAAGCATGTATTGTGACTTCTCTCAACTCTTCATGATTAATGATTTTTATGTACATTAAAAATTCTTAAAATTGAAATATATTTTGTTTACTTCACTTTTATTTATAAACAAGTCTTAGATAAATAATTTAAATCAGTGACAGCTCAACGCTTCATAAACGTTTAAATCATAATTTTTGCAATGTTATGCACAAATATAATAGATGTATTTTATCTGAAATGAGTTTGATTGATTGGTTAATATGCTTAAAACTCGAAAGATTGATAAGATGTAGGTGTTTCATTAGTTTGAGAGCTCGTTTACTCTTTTACTTTGATTTTTAATAAAATGTCAAGGAATGATTTCAAGAAACAATTAAAGTATAAAACTCAATTATCTATCTACACATATATATATATATATATATATATATATATATATATATATATATATATATATATATATATAGATTAGTTTATTTTAAAGTTTGAAATTCCTCACAGTTAGCTGAATACTAAATAAATATCAATCATGAAAGCAAATAGTTTGATTATCAATAATATCATATCATTTGATATGACCCTGAAAATTTCACTAGTCGAAGCACGAATCTTGATGCCGAAAGCAAGCTGATCCGAAATTGAAACTGGTCGAGATCAAGCACCTAAAATATCATTGGAAACTTTGGGACATCAGTTAAATTTTTTAAAATCTCTCAAATATGGAGTGTTTATAGTAAAATCAAGCGTCTCGATGAGCCGGATCCAACAAGCCCAAGATCTCATAATTCTGACTTCATTTGAGCATTCAAATACACAAAATACATCATATGATCAAAGGAATCATCATGAGTCGTCCGATGGAGAGGAGTGGTTCGGATTTTGCATGTATTTACAGAGATGTCACTCCTCCAATCTATAAATAGCCCCTCATTCCTCATATGAGGGGAGGCCAAGCAAGAGAGAGCACTAAAGCTTGAAAATCCTCCAAGCACAATCGTGCCACCACTCGACGGTTGTCAACCACCGCCACCGCCGCCACCGCCACTGATCCTTGTCGTCGTCAATCTCCGTCGGTCACCATCATGACGACCTTCATCGTAAGGGGCTGTTCCCCACTGTTCACCATCATCTGCTACCACTAGCAACTGTTACAACCTGAATGTGACTATATAGCTGTTGTTGTCTGATTTTGGGATTCCCATTGTCAGCCCTTCTCATATATAATTATGTAATCCCGTTTTTGGGAAAACTTGTACCCAAAATAAATATATAGTGGAAGGTTTTACTGGCCAGTGGTTTTCCCTCTTTCGAGGTTTTCACGTAAAATTTTTGAGTTTTCTTATTCACTCTTTAAATACGTGTGTGTGTGGATTTCACAACTAAAGTAAACTTTCACTCTACAATGATTTTCTAGACGCAATAGTTTGTCATCGTGGAACGATTCATTATTTCATCTTGTATGACGACCAAATTTTCCAACAAGATCAAAACCACCAGGTGGAGCATTTCTAGCTTTTAAGGAGTGCAAGTTAAGAATGAAGATTCATCAAACAAGTTTAAGAATGAAGATTCATCCAACTTCGCTCCTTGATTTTGTCAAAATTGGGGCAACTCTTAATCTCAAGATCTCCCATGTTAATATGTTAAGCATCTAATCGATTACCATCCCAACAAACAAGTCAAAGTTGGAGAATATTTCAACATTGAGAAGAGATATAGTTTTGCAAATTATGATTTTCCAATCATACTCATGGAAAACAAGACTGGTTAAGGAGCAACTTTGGCTACAACTACAAACGGATGTTTTAATTCGACATCTTCCATACAGGTTAACGTCATCGTAACACTCTCACAAACAACCTAGGATAGGTCAAAAGGTCCTTAGTGGACTTCCCACCTCTTCCATAGTTGACATCATCGGTAACACTCGACAAACAACCTCGATAGGTCAAAATTCGATTCGCGTCTTCCATAGGTTAACGCCATCGTAACACTCGACAAACAACCTGGATGGGTCAGCGGATTCAATTCAACCTCTTCCACAGTTAACGCCATCTGCAACACTCGATAAATCCCGATGAGTCAAAATCCGATTCAATTCAACCTCTTCCATCATAGT
This sequence comes from Cymbidium sinense, assembly GCA_021442155.1. Taxonomy (NCBI): domain Eukaryota; kingdom Viridiplantae; phylum Streptophyta; class Magnoliopsida; order Asparagales; family Orchidaceae; genus Cymbidium; species Cymbidium sinense. The sequence goes on from CM038218.1 coordinate 45,644,289, forward strand.
TAACGTCATCGGGTAACACTCTGACAAACAACCTCGGATGGGTCAAAAATCCTCAGCGGATTCAATTCAACCTCTTCAACACATGTTAACGTCATCGAGTAACACTCTGACAAACAACCTCAGATGGGTCAAAAATCCTTAGCGGATTCAATTCGACCTCTTCCATATAGGTTAACGTCATCGAGAAAAGACTCTGACAAACAACCTAGGATAGGTCAAAAGGTCCTTGGTGGACTTCCCACGGCTTCTTCCACGTTAACGCCATCGTAACACCCCGACAAACAACCTCGATAGGTCAAAATCTCGATCTAATTCAACCTCTTCCATACACCATCGAGTCACACTCGACAAACAACCTCGGATAGGTCAAAATCCTCAGAGGATTCAATTCAACCTCTTCCACACAGGTTAACGTCATCGAGCAAAGACTCTGACAAACAACATCGAATGGGTCAAAAATCCTTAGTGGATTCAATTCAACCTCTTCCACACAGGTTAACGTCATCGAGCAATGACTCTGACAAACAACTTAGGATAGGTCAAAAGATCCTTGGTGTACTTCACGCCTCTTCCATGTGTTAACGCCATCGTAGACTCGACAAACAACCCGGATGGGTCAAAATCTCGATCTAATTCAACCTCTTCACATTGCGTTAACGCCATCGTAACACTCGACAAACAATCACTGATAAATTCATCACCATCGCCCCGGTCATCCCCACGACTACCGACGCCATCGCACGTCGACTACCGCCGCTATTGCCGACGACCATCTGCCGGCCGCTAACCGTTATCGCCGGTACCACCGCTGACTACCGACGCTGGCCGCATTGACTATCATTACTCGCCGCTGCTGACCATTCGCTGGCTAAACCACTGCGGTACCACGCACCATCGCTGAATTTTCATTGGCACTTTATCGCCGCCGGCCATCTCTGGACTAACATTGCCACACTGCTGATTACTGCTGCCATTGCCGCGCATCACCCTTCGGCTGCTAATCATAGCCGCTGCCATAACCGCTGATTATTGCCGGGCTTATCTCCTGGTTACCGCTTCGCTGGCCGCCCACTGCTGCCGGTTACCGCTTAACTATCGCGGTTTCGCTGGCTACCACTAACGTTTCAGTTATCTCGCTGATACTGACGCTTATTCGCTACAGCTGACATCATTGCCAAGCCACTACCTCTGGTATTGGATCATAATTGCCGGTTATAGCCAGATTCTCCGGTCATCTTCCGCTGGTTACCGACTCATCGCTGATAATTCACGCCATACCATCGCCGCCGGCCATCACGCTGACATTAACGCTGCCGTTACTGCTGATTGCCGCTACGCCGCTGATTAACCCCATCGGCATTAATCATAGCGCCGGCTATAGCACGACTATCGCTTATCTTCAGATTCATTCACTGCTTTGGTCACCACCCGTCTGCCGCTTCACTCAGGCTACCGCTGCTAACTATCGCCGGCATCTGCGGCTACCACTAACGCTCAGTCATCCTCGTGACATCGACTGCATCGCCGACTACTGCCGCTATTGCTTACCACCTCTTTTCACTAATCATAGGCTGGTCATGCCGACTATGCTATCTCTCCGCTGGTCACCACTTATCCGCCGGCCACCGCAGCCACTATCGCTGATACGCTGGTCACCACCATCGCCGCCGGTCATCCTCATGGACTACTGACGCTGCCGCCACGGTGGATCATGCCGCATTGGCCGCTGACCACCCTGCTGACCAACCATATCGCCGGCCACCGCTGGCCAATTATCATCATCGCCGGTCACCACCATCGCCGCCAATCATCTCGCTGACCACTATCACCATCGCGGCATCGTTAACTCGCTCTCCTTATCATCATGATCGCCAAACCCAACCCCGACGAGTATGCGACGCTTTCGAAAAATGTGACATGCAGATGTACCGCCTTGATCGCCTCCATACCTGGACGGTTCGACGAGTACAGTTGACACCTCTTTTGAGAGAAAACTGTAGACACGACATATGTACCACGGGCCTTGATCGCCTTTGTACCCGGACGGTCCAACAGTACGCTTAACGCCAAGGGAAAATCAGACACGACGATGCGGCCTTGATTGCCTCCAAACCCGGACGGTCCGACGAGGCTGGTTGACGCCTCTTTCAAGGGAAAATCGGAACAACGATGTATGTACCGCCTTGACGCTTCCAAACTCGACACCGCCGATATTGATGCCTCTTCGAGGAAAGGGAACAACGACGGCACGTAGCCTTGATCGCCTCAAACCCGGACGGTACGGTTGATGCCTCTTTCGAGGGAAAACGAACAACGACGTAGTACTGCCTTGATCGCCTCCAAACCCGTACGGTCCGACGAGGCCGGTTGATGCCTCTTTCGAGGGAAAACCGGAACAACGACGTAAGTACCGCGGGCCTTGATCGACTCCGAATGACCTTCTCTCAAGAAGAAGAGAAGGTGTCTTCTCCCTTGGCCCTAGGGGGTTTTTATAGATAAGGGTAAAAAGGTCAAAAATCATCAAAAATCGCCCAAAATTGCCCAAAACGGATGGAAATAGGCCAAAACGGACGTTTTCGCCGCGGCACGCGGCCAGGGGCTTTGCCGACGCTGGCTGTTCCCCACCCGCTCGGCCAGCGCTCAGCCCGCCGCCGACCACGTCTGCTCACACCAGCTCGAATTCGCTGGCCAACCCAATTCGCTGATCCCCGGCCGCTCACGTGACGCTGACCCGCTGCTCAGCCGCCAAACCATGGACCACATCGCCAAGACACGCGCATTGGTGCCACGCCATGCGGGCGCTCATGAGCACCACGCGTCGCTCATACCTGCATGGGTCAGAATCGACGACCTGCATACCGCACATCCGCGGGCTCTACATCCGCCGGTGATAATCTTGTGTTCATGAAGATCTGTTTTTCAAAATGTATGGTTAATGGAACCGCAAATTTCATTGAAGAATCCGCTATTTTCAAATATTCGATATATATTTTTGGATGGTTGAGATAATATCATCCAAAAATAGGGGCAACCGATATGACGAAAATTCCACTACCAAGACCTAATCTTGATGCCGAAAGCAAGTTTATCCAAATTGAAACCGGTCGAGATCAAGCACTTAAAATATCATTGGAAACTTTGGGACATCGCTTAAATTAAAAAATCTCTCAAATATGGAGTGTTTATAGTCAAATCGCTGCCTCGACGATCCAACAAGCCCAAGATCTCATAATTCCGACTTCATTTGAGCATTCAAATACACAAAATACATCATATGATCAAAGGAATCATCATGAGCCGTCCGATGGAGAGGAGTTGTTCGGATTTTATATGTATTTACAGAGATGCCACTCCTCCAATCTATAAATAGCCCCTCATTCCTCATATGAGGGGAGGCCAAGCAAGAGAGAGGAGAGAGCTCTAAAGCTTGAAAATCCTCCAAGACACCACTACTACCTGATGTTAACCACCGCCGCCGCCATCATCCTTGTCGTCGCCAATCTCGGTCACCATCACGACGACCTTCATCGCCGTGGTCGTTCCTCATTGCTCACCATCATCCGCTACCACTAGTAACTGCTAACCCAACGTGACTATATAGGTTGTCCGATTTTGGGATTCCCATTGTCAGCTCTTCTCATATACAATTATGTAATCCCGTATCGGGAAAACTTGTACTCCAAAACAAATATATAGTGGAAGGTTTTTACTGGGCTAGGCCTCGTGATTTTTTCCCTCTTTTCGAGGTTTTCACGTTAAAATTTGAGTTTTTTGTTCACTCTTAAATACCGTGCTTTGGATTTCACAAACAAGGCTGGCATGAAACTTTCACTCTACCGACCTGATTTTCGGTGGAGCCGAATTTACAATCATGTGGAGCCGACTCGACCCTAAATCAAGCGAGATCGCGACGCAGCGAGGTCGGGATGTCGAAAGAATGCCGCACATGGTCTACTAGGGCCGCACGGAAGTAAATTTAGGGAGTAGCCAGTGACCCGATAGTCGGTTGACTGGCTTCACTTAAAACCGACCGACATCGCACTCACTTTAAAACCAGCCCCATAAGTGGGCGACTTATCCTAAGCCACCTCGATGAGATGATCGACCGCCGTCACTTATGCATCGTACTAAAATTACTTTTTTTATATATACTTAATATAAAAATTAGATTTTATTTAATACTTAATTTTAAAATTTTTCTAATTAAGACTGGACCTTCAAATTTCAATTCCACGTAAATTGATTAAACAACTAAAATTCATCACACGTAACTCACACCATAAGTTTTCAAGCATTATTCTCGATTTATTCAAACAAATCAGATAAAATTAAAAAATCAATCGCACATCGACGCAAGCACACGGTGCCGTGGTTTTCCCGGCCTTCTTGCATGCTGCACGACGAAGTTATCGAGAAGTATCACGTCACCCTTCTGCCACTTGATGTCAACACGCTTCTTCCAAAAGTCGCCAGAATGCCTAACACTTCCGGCGAATAGCGCCCATCACCAAATCTATTGGTCTCCGTGATTTATATTATCGGTGGCTAAGTATTGGGACAATCCATGCCCGCTTTCCCTCACGTTCAACCACTGGATTTGTTGGTCCGATAATTAACTCTGCGCTACCGTCACTGAAGAAGTGAACTGCGCTACATGCTAGCGTTTCTTTGGCTCTGTTGAAATATTTAGAGACTTAGACATTCTTGCAAATAGAAAATAATATTAGAAATTGGTGATTTTAGTTTGATTTAATTTTAGTGTGAAGGTAAAATCATCTTCTTCTTTTTTCAGTGATTTTACAAAAGTTTGTAGAATATAAAATCAATATTGATGCTAATTACACCAATCATAATGATTGATTTGATTATTATTTAAATTTGAATTTGATAAGTTTAGATATAAAATTGGATTAAATAGGTCAGATATATTCCAGTTAATTGAATCACATTGGTTCAAAAAGAAGTATGATTTATATAATAAATTAGTTAAACTGATCAAATTTTTGTTTGGTCAGTTTGACGAACATACCTTTTCTCGGCCTCAACCTCATCGTCGGTGCCCAGAAACATCTTCCAGGTCCTGGTAAATATGGCTGGGGTACCAACATCTGCGTTACTAGCCATTTTGTTGCCGTGAAGTAATCCCACCTTGGCCACCTTCGCCATAAACTCCGGCAACTTCTCCTCCATCTTGTCAACGATCACATCACTCGCGACTATAGCCGTCTCCCCTCCCTCCGGCGACGGCTCACTGCAACAGAAGAATAACTTCGATGGCGGCGTCGGACGCTGCTTATGAATTCACATAGTTAATATTCCAAAAAGCCTCTATCGCATATTTGCATTGGACTCGATGATATAGATTTTGACGATTTCTTTTATTTTCTTCTGTCTAAACATTGAATGATTAATATTTATTATATTTGTATGAGCATTTGCTATCTTTTATTATTATTATTATTATTATTGAATCGAATTCTCTCATATACTTGAATTAAGATTAAGGGATCATTTGGATTGATTTTATTCTACTCTCCTATAGAAAAAGTTGCTTCTAAGATGTTTTGTTGACTTTTATTAAAAAGTTCGGTAGTCAAAACGGAGACAAGAAGATGCTCTTTCTAAGTAATTTTGAGATAAATACAATATTTGTTCTCTTAAAGCAAGTTCATAAAAATCTAAATTACGATTAATCGATGTATGTAAGATAATTAACAAAATAACTTTTATACTTAACTACTAAAATTTTACATAAATTCACATAATTTTATATGAAAGATTTACATATCACATAATTCTTATGTATTTATATATCTAATCCTCAAAATTAGGTATTTATTAATCTAATATTTTCCTATATTTGAAAAGGTCCATTTCACTTTAAAAAATTAAGTAGAGATGATATATTTGATGTGATATTGAAGATTGAGGTTTTATATCTAAAAATTGAAGTTTAAATGTTAGATGCGTGAATATATAATAATGTGTGATATGTATATAAATCCCCATTTGTATTCTTGAAATTTTATTTCTAGTCATTATCATATATTCATGCTATGTTGCTATTATAAACATAATTTTTATGAGCTCTCTTTTATAGATTTTGTTGCCCAAAATCATTTATTAAATATTTAAACATTTCTATTCGTTAAACTTTGTTCTATACATCTAAAAGAATAAGAATTATTGAATTAAATTCTTAATTTTTTGACACGATCAAACAAAAATAATTTTTATTATAAAATACCAGCTATGTATTATATTACTAAATAATAATATATTATATAGTTAAAGAATAAAAAATGAATGAAAACAACATTATCTTTAGCAAGATAAGGCAGACTCACCATATTTTTTAATCAAATAAGAAATATATCATTTACCATTTCTTAAGCATCTGCATCAAACGTGAAACTAAAGCGTCATAAGCCAACAGATTGTTATATTCATAACTATCTGTTTTCCCACAAAAGCTTATAAGCCAACTAAATCTACAGCAACAGCCGAACCAAAAGACTCATAGATTGAACCTCTTAAAGTTAGATTCAATTCAATTTTTTTTTTAAAAAAAGGATTGGATGAGAAGCTATTTATGACCTGATCTAACTCAACTTAAATTGGATGAAGCTATTTAGATCACAAATCTTGTTAATTTTAGAAAGAAAATAGCTGGAGAATTTAAGAGAGAGAGAGAGAGAGAGAGAGAGAGAGAGAACAAGGGGTGTTGGTGAAATAACCAGGGCCATCTCGTGGTGGAAGTTGATCAACAGATCCGGTGAAGGCTCGTTGGAGGTGTAGATGCGTTTGGAGAGCTTAGAACGACTGCAGATAGGCAAACTATACGGTAAGCGTCCCACTCGAAGGCTTCCACGACGCGCGCGAAGTCATCGACTGAGGTCACGTCGAAGCCGCGGAAGAGCAGCGCTCGGTGCCGGCGAAGCGTGGCTACGAGGGACTCACGTTCGGCGACCACCGTCTTGGCCAGGTTTTGGTTGGAGCCAGCCGCCGGGAGCAGTGTCTTTGGGAAGACGTCATCGCCAATGAGCTTCGCTTCTGCAAGGCTTCCTTCAAGGAATCCCCATCTCTCTTCTCTCCGTCTTCTCGTTCTCAGACCTACAGAAGGCAATTTGGAGCAGGGGAATTATTTAATTAAAAACGCACTGTCAGTTTATCGAATCATGGCCATTTTTATAATTAGCATTTTTATTTGGCAAAATTTTTAAACTAAACCTGATTAGTGATTTAATTAGTTAATTAGGCAGGATAAAAAAATTAACAAATAAAAAATGCTTCGTCAGCCATGTCACGACTGCGATCATTACTTAATTTTTTTAAAAAAAAATTTGAAAGTCACCGCTTTTTTGAACATATCAAGTTCAAGAGTTTTGAATGAATAGTTGGTGTCGGAAAGATAATAAAAAATTCTACAACTTTTATGTTGACCACGAATCTAGCTGAGCCGGAGCTTTACAAATGTGTGAGATGTGAAGTTGCAAAAATAATAATAATGCACGACTCGTTTTCTATCGCTTTATCTCATCGAATTTTGAGTGCTTAGCATCGTTGGAAAAATAATAAAAATTTTTACAACTTTTATGTTGATAACTTTTGATTGGATCACGATTTTGCAAATGTATTTTTTTGTTTAAAATCTTTGGAGATGTAAAAATTTGGCGTAAAAAAATTAAAAATATTACGGATCTCGTTTGTGTAATCTTAACACAAAGCTTGTTGAATACATATGATTTTTTGATAATATTAAACATTGTAAGTGTGTTAATTTTTTTGGTATGAGTCTAAATAGTTGTGAGTTAACCAAATAACAGATAACAAACAAAAATGTAATTGTACAATCAGCTGAATCTGAATAAGTGGACATAAAAAAAAACAGATACGACTACATGACATAAAGTGATAAAAAAAAATACAACTATCGTTGCGATGTCTAAGGAATCGCATCGCTACCGAGTGTAATGAGATGGTGGTCGACGTGGCCGATCACGCAAATGATGCTGCTGACGATCCTCCTCCTCGTCCACCTGCTCGCCGGGTTGTTGCGACATCTCAAGTCCGTAATATGTGGTATCTCCGAAGCGAGATGGCAACGAGTACCGTGGTAATGCCAGATGGCGCGTGTCATGTGGAATGACGAGTATGTGCGGCGGATCGCATGCATGGGTTCATCCGAGACCATTGATCCCGATGAATAGGGTGGTGTGAATGGATAGTAGATCGTGCCACCAGGCGATATGATGGACCCACATCCATCGACGGCAGCTGCAACGCGCGTCGAATTCTATATCTATCTCATGCCGAATATATACCGCCGATCTACGCGACGTTCATAGTCATCGATGGATTTCAAATTTCGCCACCCTCTCGCCAAATAAAATATATCTTCGTGATTCGGATGTGGTCACGCGGAAAGTAAATTTATATCGTGGTTTCACTGTAACAAGGGAAAGCAAATTGTAATTTCACATAGACTTACCATAAGACGATCTCCAGACGGGTATGTATCGAACGTTTCGTCGATATAAAGTGAAGCCCAAGATCGGTCACCTTTATAACGGTTGATCGCCGGCTCGATCATCGCTAATCAATCCATCTCCAACTCACGCCGCCGCTCCCATGCGTAATGTATGAGTACGCCCAATCAACGCGTTGCTTTCCAGCCCATCAACACGAACAAACGATGGATCTATCGGTCAACATCAATCATGGGGGCAATGCGAGCGAAGGCGGTGCCACTACCCTCTCTTCCAACAAATCATGGTACTACCAGCCATCTCCTCCCCTGCATATACATTCATATGCATGGATCTCATGTCCATATGGATGACCCACATGTACCATAAGCAACTCTAAAATTTAAAATTCCATAACGAAGTCAAATTGAATGTTATTTTGCACGACTCATACCATCCATCATCCATACTCGATGTTGGATCGGCATTTAACAAATACTTCCAAATACATCCAACACTAAGACCATCAATGTCCAGGATAGAACACGTAGGTTCCGCAACGTGAATGTGCTCCTGTGCCCATACCGCAAGAAATGAATACATCTCATATGTTTCGCTTTGGTTGCCTCATGCAACTCTCAGAAGATAAAGACACCGAGCCCACCGAGAAACCCCGAAAGAATAAATATCCTCAATGGTAGATGCGTGGACCTCGATCAAGTGTAAGAAGAAAAGAACCAATGGAAAAGATGTGCTCGATATGCATAATAAACCGGTGCTAGATCTATGAATGAAAAGTCCACCGCAACCATCGTAAAGGTAAGCGCGCGTGTATGCGACCCATATGGAATCGCTGGTGACATGTGGATGGATCGGATCACGATACACGACTGCCTCTGGATGGGCTCCAATCAACTCGCCAGCCAGCATGTAGCACCCCGCTCTCCACCAACGACGGCGACCGCATAAGAGGAGGGCCATCTCAACGCTGGGATCATCGCAACATCCCGCATGCATGCCATCTCACCTATAGCAAAGTGGAATGTGTTGCTCATGCACCGCGCTCCATAATGACGCGCGAATGATGATCCAAATATGATCGCCGCGAGACACCGCAAAGACATCTAATGCACCCAAGAATCGAGGGCAATTACTGTGCCATTCCTTGAACATCAACAAGTGTGCGCCTCAAGCAATCAAATCGCAATTAGAATAGCATCGCCAACTACGTTAAAAAACAAGAATGTCAAGAACAACTACCGATTGCGAAAACCCTTTAAGAACCTATATATGACAAAAAATGAAGCTTTCCTAAATCAAAATCAGCGTACATTTTCGATCGATCGATCTCTTGAATATCATAACAATTAGCTAAACTAACCAAATACACTCACAAAATACATTTCTTCTTAGTTGAGATACCTAAATCGGAAAATAAACCTTCCAAGCTCTTCTCCGTCGGCAACTTCTCACGGCTGGGCGGCACCCTGGCCGACGCCGGCGAGGTGGATCTGGCGCAGGTGGATCGCTAGATCCGGCGATGAAGCACGAAAGCAAAATAAAAAACGAAGAGAGAAACCCGAGAGTTTTTCTAAATTAGAGATGGGTCGCCGGGACCGGCCACCAAACTAGGCTATTTTGTTAATTTTTTTTATCTGCCTAATTAACTAATTAAATCACTAATCGGTTTAGTTTAAAATTTTGCCTTTTATTTGGTAAACAAAGCCTCTCTCTCTCTCTCTCTCTCTCTCTATGATCTATCTCTCTCTCTCTCTCTCTCTCTGCAAGGCTTTATTTATAGAGGAATTACATAAATCATTTTTTGATGAAAACATTTCAAATTTCAAATTTATTTGACATTTAGCTATACATGAATTTATTTTTTTTATTTTGTTCATATAATTTCCATAAAATGGATATAAATATTTTATTATTGTATTAGATAATAAGCTTGGGTTGTAAGATATTAAATGCTTTTAGCATTTTCTTACTTCTTATAAAATTTTAAGTTATATTTTTACTCTCAACTTCTCACCACATCCCCCTCAATCTTTTATTACTGCTAATGTTGATGGATGCTAATAGATTCACCAATATATAATTTAATAACTTGTCATGTTTTATATTTGTTACATTTAGAGGTTGGTTATAGTATATCATTCCTAATAATAAGCCATCATCAAAAAAGGTATTACCTAAACAACATCAAAGAGACCTAAGTTTTTAGTCTTCTCTCTAACAAATTTAGCTCAAACTATCTTAAGTTTGTTCAATGCCTTGACTACAATTTTATGATGATCAAGAAATAATATTAGAGCATAAAAATACTTAAAAATTTACATATGATTCTAAGATGATCTAGACATTGCAGTCCTTCTTAGGATGATGAGCTTAAATTATTATTTTTTATCTTGATTTAAATTTATTAGAGGATAATTCAATGCTCAGAAATAATAGTTTTGTTCTTTTCTAGAATTATATATTTAGTTTCTTAATGGGAGACTTTTCCACTGCTAATTAGTATAACTTTAATTTCATGAAGAGGGATGATGAATCACCTCTAAAGATAAGATCATATTCTTTTATATCAAGATCTTATTCTTCATCTTCAAATAAAGATTTTATTTAATTTTTAATATTATCATCATCAAATGATTGTTCTTAACTACAAAATCACCTGAATCAATATAACTAAAACCATTAAATGTGTAATAAATGCTAGCACTTTTCCTCTTCCATTTTAATCTCTTTAGATGAACAAATCATTAAATTAACAACAACAAAAAAAACATACAAAAAGTGTATTCTATTTCTTAACAACAATAAATTGGAGATTTGATTCTTCTTAATATGAAGGGTATAAATATTGATCTTATAATTGTGTGCTTAATATATATATATATATATATATATATATATATATATATATATATATCAATTAAATTAAATTAATCAAAACAAATTATGAACATCCAAAATTAAAACAAAACTTTATCTTGAACATGAATTTAGCAGATTAGTATAGTATTACCTTCTTAAAAATAAAACCATATAATAATCTAATATGTTGACCAGTTTAAAAGTTTAGAAAAGTTTTTTTTAAGCACCCCTATGCGTGAGCTTTTCCACCTTATCATCATTGCTATGATTTATATCCTTAGTCATGAACATAACAACATACACATTATTATTGGGAATTCACTTATCACTAATCACTAATTGAATATCCATAGTTGCATTCTACATGTGAAAATGAGGTTTAACACCTTCTGACTTAATGGCGTACTTAAAACATGACGTTTATCTCTTTAGCCTACTCACAATGTTAGTGTTTTTATTTTTTTGGTATTATCCTTTTGTGTGCTTTCTGTGATGTTTTGATTTTATTGGCTTTTGATTTTTTTTCTTTTTAAGCAATAAAATTATTTTTTTTTCTCTGACTTTTTAATCCTGTGTTGCCTCTGTAATTTTGTTGTAGGTGATGAGAATAGGTCCACTTAACTTAGCTAAGGTATTTTTTTTTAAACTATACTTATAAATGGTAGACTTATTGACTCAGCTATGAATGAAGGTTTTATGTATCGCAGATTCTACATTCTGAGCCCGCCTAGTTTTGTTATTTTTCTAGAGCTTACTGTTTTTTATCATTTTTTTTTTTTTTTCTTTTTTCTTTGCTTCTTCTAGGTGGGTATTTTTTTTAAATTTTAGATCACAATTTTATCGAGCTACGCTTCATTACGCTGATATTTCTGTTGTAGAGAAACATTTGCATTTATTTCTCCGTTAGCACTTCATCTCTCTCTCTCTCTCTCTCTCTCTCTCTCTCTTAATCTAAGTCTATAATTATTTCTTCTTTGAATATTAGTATTGTTGCGTGCTAGAAAATCAGTTGTGGTAAAATAAAAGTTTACATCTTAGCTTTGTTGTAAAATCTAGCATACACATAGATGTTTGAAGAATGAACAAAAAAACTCTAGGATTTTTACGTGGAAAAAACCCTGAATAGGGGGAAAAACCACGAGGCTTAGCCCATTAAAAGTCTTCCACTATGTATTTGTTTCAGAGTACAAAGTTTTCCCAATATGAGATTACGGAATTATATATGAAAAAGCACAATGTAATCCAGATGTGAATACTTACCGGTGGTGAATGGTAGTGATAGCGGCAGCGATGGATAAGCGGATGACGAGATGACCGGAGATGGTCGGCGAAGATGATCACGATGGTCGAAGCGATGATGATCGATGGTGGTGGTTGATGGCTGGGATGGTTGGCGATAGCGGTGGCGATGATCTAGACCGGCATGGTGACCGCAGTGGTCGGCATGATCGACGACGGGTTGATGACAGATGATCAATGGTGTGGTGGCCGGCAAGAAGGCAATGATGACCGTGACTGGTCGACGCCAGCGACCTGGCGACGGCGATAGCGGCACGGCAACATGGCGGTCACACCGGTACGGCCCGATGGCGCTATATTGGAGACGGCTGGCCGACCGAGTGGTCGCGATCATGCTTGGAGAATCTTCAAGCCTTAGAGCTCTCTTCACTTTGGCCTCCCCAAAAAAATGAGTTATTTATAGATTAAGAAGTAGCGTTTAGAATACATGCAAAATCGAAACCACTCGGACGGCCAAATGATTCGATCATCCGATGTATTTTAAGTATTTGAATGCTCAAATGAAGTCGAATTAAGATATCTTAGTCTTGTTAGATCCCGCTCAAGACGGATTTGACTATAAACACTTCAGGAGTCTTGACATCGTAAAATTTTCAATTATATTTTAAGTCGCTTGATGAAGTTTCGACCGTAATCGATTGCTGACATCAAGATTCATGCTTCGATTAGTGGAATTTTCAGTGTCATATGAGTTGCCCCCTATTTTTGGATGACATTACTTATTTCATCCAAAAATATATTAAATTTTTTTAAAATAAAACAACTTTACTTATTATTATGATTTGTAATTACATATGTTATATGTATTAATTTATTTATTGACTACTTAATTATCAAGGCATTTAGTCTTGAAAGAGATGGAGTTTTTTTAAAATTAAATGTCATAATGAGGAGAGGATTTTTTTAATTAAATGTCATAATGAGGAGATGATTTTTTTTAATTAAATGTCATAATGATGAGAGGTTTTTTTTTTCTAATTAAATGTCATAATGAGGAGAGGTTTTTTATAATTAAATATCATAATGAGAAAAGAGTTTTTTTTTAATTAAATGTCATAATGAGGAGAGAGTTTTTTTTAATTAAATGTCATAATGAGGAGAGAGTTTTTTTTAAATTAAATGTCATAATGAAGAGAGGGTTTATTTTCTAATTAAATATCATAATGAGGAGATGAGTTTTTTTTATTTATTCTCTCTTTCCCCATATAACGGATCTATAAAACCCCATGGTTAAGTAAGGAAACACAACTCCCATATGCTCTAGTGTTCTTCTACGTTGGATGAGAAATTATCTAGTAAGTTTAAGGGGTAAAACAAAAGAATTTTTTTTTTTTTTTTCTTTCTTTGTCAACTTTTGACCTTCTTCCTTTCGCTCATCAAGAGAGCTCATACCACGAGGCTCTGCTTTCTCTTGAGAGAGGTGTCAATTGTCGCCGCCGGACCGACCGTTCGAGGCTATCAAGAGAGTTTCACCTGGCGAGGTTCATTTTCCCTCGAAAGAGCCATCAACTATCCTCGTCGGATCGATCAGGTTTAGAGGCAATCAAGGCCCGTAGTTCATATGCCAAGGCTTCGATTTTCCCTCGAAAGAGGCGTCAACTCTCATCATCGAACCGACCGAAGTTTGAGGCTATCGCGCAATTATATGGCGAGACTCCGCTTTTCCCTCGAAGAGGCATCAACCGCCCTCCGGACCGACCGGGTTTGAGGCATCAAGGCCCCGTAGTTCATGTGAGACTCGATTTTCACCAAAAAGGTGTCAACCGCCCCGCCCACCGACCGGCTCGGTTTTATCAAGGCCCGTGATTTCATACGCAGGCTCGATTTTCCCTCGAAGAGAGGCGCCAACGCCCTCGTTGGACCGACTTTGGAGGCGATCAAGACCCGTAATTCATACGAGGTTCATTTTCCTTCGAGAGGCGCCAATCCGCCGAACTGACCGGATTCGGGCATCAAGGCACGCACGATGAGGCCGCTTTTCCCTCGAAAGAGGCATCAAATGTCCTCATCGGACACCGGGTTCGTAGGCCATCAAAGTTCAGAAGTTCATACGGGCTCGCGCTTTCGAAAGAGGTATCAACCGCCCTCATCAATCGAAGAGGCGAAGTATCGCGTCTGTAGCTTCATAAGACGAGGCTCTAGCTTTTCCTCGGAAAGAGGCGTCAATGTTCATGTCGGACCGGGGTTTTGGCGATCAAGGCCCATAGTTCATACGGAGCTCCAATTTTCCCTCGAAATAGGTCACCATCCGTCGGACCGGCCGCATTTGAAGGCGTTCAGCGTATTGGCGGCTCAGTTTCCCTCGAAAGAAACCTGTCCTCGTCGGACCGGCGGGTTTGGAGGTGTTCAAGGCTCGTAGTTTATACTTCATCTTGTAGGAAATTAAATTTATTGAAACTCCAATGAATAGTTTAACAGTTGACAACTACCAAAATGGTGAGGAAATGTCAATTAGGAACCATCCTTTGAACAACTCAGAAAGTCTGGC
Source organism: Cymbidium sinense (assembly GCA_021442155.1). Lineage (NCBI taxonomy): Eukaryota > Viridiplantae > Streptophyta > Magnoliopsida > Asparagales > Orchidaceae > Cymbidium > Cymbidium sinense. The sequence goes on from CM038218.1 coordinate 45,659,424, forward strand.
AGATAATCTCAGAGTATCATTCTCCATGATGTTACTTAATGTTGATAACTTGTATAGAAGGGATAGAATCAAATCCGTTGGGGATTTTTGACCCAACTGAGGTTGTTTGTCAAAGTATTATTTGATGACATTAACCTGCATAGAAGAGGTTGAATTGAATCCACTGAAGATTTTTGACCCATCTGAGGTTGTTTATCAAAGTGTTACTTGATGCGTTAACGTATGGAAGAGGTCAATTGAATCGGCGATTTTGACCCATCTAAGGTTGTTTGTCCGCAGTGTTACGATGATTAACACGTATGAAAGAGGTCGAATTAGAATCGGATTTTGACTATCAGGTTGTTTGTCGAGTGTTACTTGATGTTAACGCACGTATGGAAAAGGTCGGTGAATCCCGAGGATGTTTGACCTATCCGAGGTTATTGTCGAGTGTTACCGATGGCGTTAACTGTATGGAAGGGTCGAATTGAATCCAGGATTTTTTACCCATCGAGGTTGTTTATCGAGTGTTACTCGATGGCGTTAACGCTTTATGGAAGAGGTCCGATCAAATCCCTTGGGATTGATCATGCCCGATTGAGATACAACGTGAGTTCGCATTTCTCAAGTGGGAGGATTAAATGAAGGAGATTGATTGTCAAAGTCTTCGCTCGATGACGTTAACTTGTGGGGAGTAGGTGTGAAGTTTTGACCTATCCGAGGTTCTTTCTCAGAGCCTTTGCTCGATGACGTTAACCTATGTGGAGTAGGTCTGAAGTTTTGACCTATCTGAAGTTGTTTGTCGAGTCGCCTTCGATGGCGTTAACTGTCATGAGTGGGTCTAAAGTTTTGACCTATCCAAGATTATTTGTCAGAGTTTTTGCTCGATGACGTTAACCTGTGTGGAGTAGGTCTGAAGTTTTGACCTATCCGAGGTTGTTTGTTAGAGTCTTCACTCGATGACAACCTACGTGGAGTATGTCTGAAGTTTTGACCTATCCAAGATTATTTGTCTTTGCTTTCGATGATGTTAACTATGTGGAAGAGGTCAAATCAAAACATTTGTTTGAGCTTGTAGCCAAAGTTTCTCCTTGACCTTTATCTTTTTCATTGGTATTTCTGACTTGCTTCTCGAACTGATAATCAATTAGATATCCAGAATATTGATTTAGATAATCTTTTAAGAGTTGCCCCCCAGTCTCCAACTGAAGGATCGAAGTTTGATGAATCTTCATTCTTCTTATGTGTTCCTCGAGAGTAATATTTTCTTCACCATATAGGTGGTGCTATTCTGAACATAAAGTCAGATTGTCAACCATTGTGAAGATGTACAGGGAATGTTCCCACTGACGGTGCCAAATTGTTGCGTGCTAGAAAACCAGTTGCGGTAGAATAAAAGTTTACGCCTTAGCCTTGTTGTGAAATTCAACACGAATATTTGAAGAGAAACTCAAGATTTTATGTGAAAAATCGAGAAAGAGGGGAAAAATCACGGCCTAGAAAATTTTCCACTATGTATCTATTTGAGTACAAAGTTTTCCCAATATCTGATTACGAGAATTGTATATGAAAAGCGACAATGGGAATCCATAATCAGTAACTGCGATTATCACGGCAGTGGTTAGGCATATGATTGTTGGTGGCAGTTGGTGATGGTGAACAGGGACGGTTAGTGGCCGATGGTGATGACAGGGGAAGATGGCCGGCAACGATGGCCGGCAATAGTCGGCGGTGGTCGATGGCGATGATGATCGATTGTGGTGGTTGATGTGGCATCCAGCGATGGTTGGCGGCGGCTACCGGTGATGGTCGGCTATAGCGATCGGTGGTGGTGACCGGCGACGGTGGTAGACGGTGATGATCAACGAAGGTGGTTGATAATTACGATGATCGATGGTGGTGGCCGGCTGGCGGTTGTAGTAGTTAGCGGATGGCGGCGGTGGTATGCGGTGGCCGGCGGCGTTGGTTGGCAACGGCGAAGAACCGCTGGCCGGCAGCGGTAGCGGTGGTTGGCGGCCGACGGTGTGGTGGCGGCCGTCAGTGGTTTACGATCATGCTTGGAGAATCTTCAAGCCTTAGAGCTCTCTCTTCTCTTTTACTTCGACCTCCCTCATGTGAAGAATGAGGAGTTATTTATAGATTAGAGGAATGACGTTTCTGTAAATACATGCAAACTCCAAACCACTCCATCGGACGGCTTGAAATGATTCATTTGATCATCTGATATATTTTAAGTATTTGAATACTCAAATGAAGTCACAATTAGGAAATCTTAGGCTTGTTAGATCCAGCTTGTCAAGACACTTGATTTGACTATAAACACTCCATATTTAGGAGTTGATTGATATCGTAAATTTTTCAATTATATTTTAAGTGCTTGATCTGGGTTAGTTTTGATTCAGAATCAGATTGCTTTCAACATCAAGATTCGTGCTTGATTAATGGAATTTTTGATATGTCAAGTATATTATTTGGCTCTCATTATCCAAAAGGAAAAAATTGAGTACAACCAAATCTTAGAATGAGAAAACAAGAGTGATAATAAAAATATTTTTGTTCAAATTTTTTAGGAATGTTGATAATAAAATATTACTCTATGTTTGAGTGGCCAAACTTTTCTTATATAACTCTTGCTTCTAGAAAAAAATATTACGTGTGATATGCAGATGCATCGGACATCATATGATGAGCGTGACAAAATAGAAATTAAATATAATATTTAATTTCTATTTTATCACATAATATGTAATTGAATGTCCAAATTTAAAATTACATTCAAATATCACATAATATTCTCTCCCTTGAGGCCATAAAATGGGCATCTAAAAAAAATTAATCTCATCGCCAATTAAATTGGAGCGTAGAGCTCAAAGTACAAAGAGGATGTTATATCAATGTATGTGAGGTGTAGTCCATAAATTGTTGAATCACAAGTCCTTCATTAGAAAAGAGTCTCAACCTCCTATTCACCATCGATCACACATCAGCGGCTACAATCTCTTACAAGCGGTCAGAGAACTGGAATGTAGAAAATAAAATTATCAAATGACATAGCCCCTTTCAATAAATAAGATAAAGGCTAAGCGTGGTGATATTTTACATGAGTTATTGGAGGGTATGTATAAACGCACGCACCTCTCACAAGCCTCGAACCCGCATCTCTACAGTGGTGGGAGTAAAGCTTCCAATCGATGGAATGCACAGGTCACGTGCTGCATGCTACTTTCTAATAAGAGAATATGCGCTCCACTACGAGAGGAAATATTACGTGCGGAGTCCGAATATAGCTTTATGTCTAGGCACCAATCGGAACGTAGCACGTGTCCTGTAATAAAATATGATTTTTCTTACTTTATAGTGATGTAACGTAACGATGCCGTTAACGTTAAGCCAGCCCGGCCCGTTAAAGCAACGAGGGAAAATATTACAGACGACATTCCAGATTCTGAGCCTCAGAAAATTTAGGTATTTTCATTTTTATGCAGAAATTTTCCTCGGCTCCCTCTCCGGGCGTGCGTTCGACCTTCCCTCAGAGATTTACTAAACCTTGGGCATTAAAAATTGAGGTATTATAGGTGACTCCATTAGGTATTTCTTCCAGCATTCTTGTACTTTAAAGATTTTAAGGTTTTCATATTTATTCTGATCATCGAATAGGAGCACATTTGAGTGCTTTAAAGGAAAGGAGACTATTTTGCTAGTTTTGAGGCTTTTTTTGCATGTGTACTCTCTCATGAGGGTACATCTCATTTTTTCAAAAATTTTAATCGTGGGACTTGTCATATGTTTAGTATATCCTATTATAAGATGTTTGGAGATGTTTCATGAAGAATTTGGTGATTTTTAGAGCTATTTTGCATGTGTACTCTCTGTACTCTCATGACGGTACATCCTATTTTTTCAAAAATTTTAACTTTGAGGCTTGTCATATGTTTATTATATCCTATTGTAAGATGTTTTGAGATGTTTCATGAAAAATTTGTTGATTTTTGGGATTATTTTACATATGTACTTTTTATACTCTCATGATGGTACACCCCATTTTTCAATTCTTTCAACTCTGTGGCTTGTCATATGTTTAGTATATTCTATTGTAAGATATTTGGAGATATTTCAAGAAGAATTTGGTGATTTTGAAGCTATTTTGCATGTGTACTCTCATACTCTCGTTAGTGTACACCTTATTTTCAAAATTTTCAATTTGTGGGGTTTATGATATGTTTAGTATATCTATTGTAAGATGGTTAGAGATATTTCATATAGAATTTGCTAATTTTTAGGCTATTTTATATGTATAATATTTATACTCTCATGAGAGTACACTCCATTTTTTTTCAATTTTTTCAACTGTAGGCTTATCATATGTTTAGTATATCTTATTGTAAAATATTTGGAATGTTTCATGAAGAATTTGTTAATTTTTGGGGCTATTTTGTATGTGTACTCTCTGTACTCATGAAAGTACACCCATTTTTCAAAATTTTTTAAGCTGTAGGGTGGTCACATGTTTTAGTCCATCTATTATAAAATGGTTGGTGATGTTCATGAAGAATTTAGTGATTTTTTGGGCTATTTTGCATGTGTACTTTTTGTACTCTCATGAGGGTACACCCTATTTTTTCAATTTTTTTAACTATGGGACTTGTCATATACTTAGTACATCCAATTGTAAGCTGTTTGGAGATGTTTCATGGAGAATTTGGGTATTTTTGGAGCTATTTTGTATATGTACTCTATACTCTCATGAGGGGTACACCCTTTTTCAAAATTTTAACTATGTGACTTGTCATATGTTGACTATATGATATTGTAAAATGTTTGAAGATGTTTCATGAAGAATTTGATAATTTTTAGAGCTATTTTGCATATGTGCTCTCTGTACTCCCATGAAGGTCTGACCCATTTTTTTAATTTTTTAACTATAGAACTTGTCATATGTTTAGTATATCTATTGTAATATGTTTGGAGATATTTTATAAAGAATTTATTAATTTTAGGGTTATTTTGCATGTATACTCTCTATGCTCTCATTAGGGTAGATCCCTTTTTTTTAAGTTTTTAACTGTTTGGCTTGTCATATGTTTAGTACATTATTATAAGATGGTTGGAGATGTTTCAAGAAGAATTTGTTAATTTTTGGGTTTTGTTTTTGCATGTATACTCTATACTCTCATTAGAGTATACCCCAATTTTTAAAATTTTTTTAAAGCGTGGGATTTGTCATATGCTTAGTACATCCATTGTAAGGTGTTTAGAGATATTTCACGAAGAATTTAGGTGGTTTGAAGCTATTTTGCATAAGTGCTCTCTATACTCTCATAAGAGTACACCCCATTTTTTCAAAAATTTTAACTGTGGGGCTTGTCATATGTTTATTATATTCCTATTATAAGATGTTTGAAGATATTTCATGAAAACTTTGATGATTTTAGAGCTATTTTGTATGTGTACTCTTTATACTCTCTCATGAGAGCCCATTTTAAAAAATTTTAACTGTGGAGCTTTTTATATATTTAGTATATCCTATTGTAAGCTATTTGAAGATATTTCATGAAAAAATTGGATATTTTTGGAGCTATTTTGCATGTGTACTCTCTATACTCTCATGAGGATACACCCTATTTTTCAGTTTCTTCAACTATGGGGCTTATCATATGTTTAGTATATCCTATTATAAGATGTTTGAAAATATTTCATGAAGAAGTTGAGTATTTTTTGCTATTTTACATGTGTACTCTCTGTACTCTCATACTCTCATGAGAGTACACCCTATTTTTTCAAAATTTTCAACTGTGTGGCTTGTCATATGTTTATTATATCCTATTGTAAGATATTTGGAGATGTTTCATGAAGAATTTGATACTTTTTGGAGCTGTTTTATATGTGTACTCTCTGTACTCTCATGAGGGTACACTCTAATTTTTAAATTTTTTCAACTATGGTGCTTGTCATATGTTTAGTACATCCTATTGTACATTATTTAGATATGTTTCATGAAGAATTTGAGTATATTTGGAGCCATTTTGCATATGTACTCTCTGTACTCTTATGAGAGTACACTTTATTTTTCTAAAATTTTAACTGTGGGGCTTGTCATATGTTTACCAGAACCTATTATAAGATGTTTGGAGATATTTCATGAAGAATTTGCTAGTTTTTAGAAATTTATTTTACATGTGTACTCTCTCTCTCATGAGTATACCTCATTTTTAAAAAAATTTAAGCTGGGCTTGTCATATGTTTAGTATATCATATTATAAGATGTTTGGAGATATTTCATCAAGATTTTGATAATTTTTAAGCTATTTTGCATGTATACTTTTTTGTACTATCATGAGGGTACACCTCATTTTTCAAAAAAACTATGAGGCTTGTCATATGTTTAGTAGATCTATTGTAGATATTTGTAAATGTTTCATGAAGAATTTCAGTATTTTTAGAACTGTTTTGTATGTGTACTCTCTATACTCTCATGAGAGTACATCCTATTTTCTCAAATTTTTATTGTGGCTTGTCATATATTTAGTGCATCCTATTGTAAGATGTTTGTAAATATTTTATAAAGAATTTACTAATTTTTGGAGCTATTTTATATGTGTACTCTCTATACTCTCATGAGGGTACACCCTATTTTTAAAATTTTTTAAATTATGAGCTTGTCATATATTTAGTACATCCTATTATAAGCTATTTGGATATGTTTCATGAAGAATTTAGATATTTTTGGAGCTATTTTGCATGTGTACTCTTTGTACTCTCATGAGAGTATATCCCATTTTTTCAAAAATTTTAACTGTGGGGCTTGTCATATGTTTATCATAACCTATTGTAAGATGTTTGGATATGTTTCACAAAAAAATTGCTGGTTTTCATGAAGAATTTGTTAAGTTTTAGAGCTATTTTGCTATGTACTCTCTACTCTCATGAGGGTACACCCTATTTTTTTAGTTTTTTTAACTGTAGGGCTTATCATATATTTAGTATATCATATTGTAAGCTGTTTCGAGATATTTTATGAAAAATTTAGGTATTTTTATAGCTATTTTGTATGTGTACTCTCTGTACTCTTATGAGGGTACACCCCATTTTTTCAAAAATTTTAACTGTATGGCTTGTCATGTGTTTACCATAACCTATTGTAAGATGTTTGGAGATATTTCATGAAGAATTTTGTTAGTTTTTGAGCTATTTTACATGTGTACTCTCTGGACATCTATTGTGTAGATAATATTCTCATTAATTCACTTTTCATTTTGAAGTTAAAAGTGTCTTGGAAAAGGATAACTTGAGATGCAAATAACCAGAGGCGGTGTTTGATACTATTTGGACCACTTTCGATGAAGTACTTGTCATTTTAAGAAGGCTACATTTGGATCAATTCATTAGAATGCATGAAATTTAGCAAGATTCAAATTTGTCATCACTTCAATCACATCCTGTTGGAATATAGAAAAATAGGCATTCTATTTTGGTGACCAATGCATTCTTTTCACCCCCCGATGAAGTTGCATTAATTGTAGGAATGTCAAACAGAGGGGAGAAGGTCATATGGCAGAATCCCCACTTTTCAAGTCCAACTCAGTAGATTTTAAGAATAAAATTGAAAAGTTGGATCGCTCATTGACTGCAGCACAATTTGTGCAGTTATACGTTTTTACTGTCAGATCTTTTTTTATATATCATAATTATATAGTGGTGTTTGAATTGATAGCCTAAACCGATATAGAGATTTGTTGATTATAATTGGCCAGAAGCCATCTGGAGCTTTTTGGTTTCACAGTTTGATGGTATTACATCCAAAATTTTGACACATAAAGCACCCAGGTACATGAGTGTCTTTATCACTCTTCTAATGGTATGTTTTACATCTTTAGATTTATATTATTTTATGCATTGAAGCTAAGTTATGTAAATCTTCATTCGATCTGTGAGCACATAAGAATCATAAAACCCATTTCTTACGCAAAAAGCGTATATTCGATGACCAAAAATAAAATTTATAGATGATTCCTTGATTGGTTTGCAAGGACACCGGTGATCTAAATAAATTGACTTCATTTACCTTAGAATGTATTTATTCATATTAAAAATCATGAAATTTTCTTATTGATGTAACACAAGTCTACCTTTCATTTGAGGACATATCAGAGGAGGAGACCTGGCTCCTTGAATAGTGCCCCCTGTTCAGCAGACAACCCACATCGAGCCCCATAGAAGCCCCATTCCAAGTCCAAGGAGTGGAGCCCCCAGTGGATCTCCATATGCCTCTCAATGTTCTCCCTCTTTGTATCTCCTGCTATCCATCACTTTGAGATAATCTATCATTTTTAACCTCAATAACTAAAAAAGTCGATGATATTTATTTTGAGGGGAAGCTCATGGGGTTGTCATTTTGGGGAAGCTCTTGAGGAGGCTTCCATAAGGGAAGCTCCTGTTACGGAGGCTACCACAGGGAAAGTCTTATGGAGGCTACCACGACAAGCTCCTGGAGGCTACCAAAGGGGAAGCTCACGGGGAAGCACTTCGTGGAGGCTACCGGGGAAGCTCTTGAGGAAGCTACCACGAAAGCTCTAGGAGGCTTTCACCGACGAGGAAGATCTTCGACCTTTCTTTGGGCAACATTGAATGTGGTGTGAAGGCTAGGTGATGAAGAGGAAAGTTGTATCCTCCCATTCACACAAATGTCAGAAGACCGACAAAACAACTCTTACTATTGCTACTATACAGGATGTATAGACAACATAGGAGGTATTACTTTACTTTCCTTTTAGTTTAATATAATAAAAGCTAATTTCAATATTTTTTATGTAGGTTAACAAAGAGGTTCCAGTATCACTAGATGAACCAACGACTATTGTCGTAGTGGTTGAGGAGCATCGTGAGGTATTCTTCATCTTAGAAGATTCAACTTTAATTCACATTGAATCTAGCTCTTAAACCTTGTTAATTTCTTATAGCCTTAAGCATATGATATTGTAGATTTCTCATCAAGAGATGTCACGCCCAAGCCAATCTTGACACCTCCTACGCCCAATTCAAGGACAAGCAAGTCATTGCTTAGTCTATCTCATTTAATATACATAAAATCACCTTTTCATTTAGTAATGCTCACATTCCCTTGCTTCTCACATGCAGGAGTGATAGCGCATTCTCAGCTGAAAATATCATTATTGCGAGAGACCAAATCGATGAGTTCTTGACGGTCGATTATTAGATGCACATATTGATGCATTCACCTTTTCTTGGCCAGAAGTATACTATCTATCTTGGGCTATATGTATATGTATGTCTCATGCTTTGGGTGAGTTAGTGCATGAAGTTTTGGGTTATACTGCCTTCCAAAGTTTTAATAGTTATAAGCTACTATTTTTAAACTTTTTCTTGAATTCTTGCGAGTTATTCTAAATATGACCTACTAAAAGAAAGCAAAATGTTCATCCAAATTCTTGTAGATAGTGTTTCAAGATTACTCTTACTTTTAATTATCAATAATCAGCATTGGACACTATTGATGGGGCATATTAAGAAAGGGACTTAGTATTTCTATGACTCACTGCCAAACCCAACTCATAAGGTCATTCTTCATGATATTGTAAGACTTCTTCTCATTTTCAGTTCGTCTCACGTGCATACTTTGTACCTAACTCTTGACCTTTATTTTTAACTCTTTATATCAAATTACTCATCCAAGATGCTAGCCAAACTTTTGAGAGCGATCCTATAGAATGACCAATCGAAGTGATTAATGGTCTACCAGTCCAAGAAAATAGTGTTGATTGTGGGATGTTTGTGTGCAAATACATGGAGGCAATGATCAATAAACCTCCAATGGACTGGGCTAAGCATCAAGATTGGCCAAACAAAATGAATTGCTTTAGAGTGAGTTTGCTTTATGTTATTTTGTTTAAGTATGAAATAAGCGAGTTGTAAAATGTTGAGAACAAGAAGGTTGTGTGCAAACTGTTTGGAGTTGTTTTTTTGTAATTAGGTGCAGTTTCTTCATTTTCTCAATTTTTTTCAACTGTGGAGCATGTCATATGTTTAGTGCATTCTAATGTAAGTTGTTTGGAGTTTAGTCTTTGGGAATTATGTGATTTATGGGTGGGCTAATGAGGAATTTCAGCTATTCTACATTACTTCTCCATTATATAATTAGTAGATGTTAAGCTATTTGGAGGCTTCTTGGTAGGTTTTTGGATCAGTTTTTTATGTGTACTCATACTCTCATGAAAGTACACCTCATTTTCTCAATTATTTTCTATTCTACCCTTTCTTTTATTTATATATTTAGTAGATGTCATTATAAGCTATTTAGAGGGTTCTTGGTGGATATTTGGATCAATTTTGATAATGTGCTCTCTATACTCTCACGAGAGTACACCCCATTTTCTCAAAAATTTTCACCAATGCTATCTTGTTTGGAGATAAAATATTTATCACATGATATTCTAAGTTGTTTGGAGTCATCTGGATGGGTTCTTGGATCAATTTTTCATGTATACTTTCTGTACTCTCATGAGAGTACACCTCTAAAATTTTTTGTTATTCTACCCTTTCTTTTATTTGTATGTTTAGTATATGTCATTATAATTTGTTTGGAGGTTTCTTGGTGGGTATTTGGATTAGTTTTGAATGTGTATTCTTTATACTCTCATGAGAGTACACCTCATTTTCTCAATTTTTTTTATGCTATCTATTTGGAGATAAAATATTTAGTACATGTTATTAGTTGTTTGGAGTCATCCGTTGGGTTCTTGGATGATTTTTTGATGTGTACTCTCTATACTCTCATGAGAGTACACCTCATTTTCTCAATTTTTTTAGCTATTCTACCCTTTCTTTCATTTATATGTTTAGTAGATGTCATTATAAGCTGTTTGAAGGCTTCTTGGTAAATATTTGGATCAGTTTTAAATGTGTACTCTATGTACTCTCATGAGAGTACTCCCTATTTTCTTAATTTTTTTATTATGCTATCTGTTTGGAGATAAAATATTTAGTACATGCTATTCTAAGCTATGTGGAGCCATCTGGTTGGGTTCTTAGATCAGTTTTTCATGTGTACTCTATGTACTCTCATGAGAGTACACCCATTTTCTCAATTTTTTAGCTATTCTATCCTTTCTTTTAGTTATATGTTTAGTAGATGCCATTATAAGCTGTTTGGAGGCTTCTTGGTGGGTATTTGGATCAGTTTTGAATGTGTACTCTATGTACTCTCATAAGAGTACATCCCATTTTCTCAATTTTTTTTCAGCTATTCTACCCTTTGTTTCATTTATATATTTAGTAGATGCCATTATAAAATTTGTTTGGAGGGTTCTTGGAGGATTTTGGAGTTATTAATGTGTAGCCTCTATACTCTCATGAGACTACACTCCATTTTTTAAAATTTTTTAAACTATTATACCATTTCTTTCATTTATATGTTTAGTAGATACCATTATAAGCTGTTTGGAGACTTCTTGGCGGGTTTTATGATCAATTTTGAATGTGTATTCTTTGTACTCTCATGAGAGTACACCTCTCAAATTTTTTTTAATATACCTTGTTTGGAGATAAAATGTTTAGTATATATCATTATAAGCTATTTGGAAGCTTATTGTTGAATTTTTGAAGCTATTTTGCATGTACTCTTATGAGAGTACACCCATTTTCTCAATTATTTTCAACTATTCTACCATGTTTGGAGATAAAATGTTTAGTAGATGTCATTATATAAGTTTTCGTGTCGGCTCAATTTTTCGATGTTTTGCATGTGTACTCTTTATACTCTCATGAGGTACACTCCATTTCTTCAAATTTTTTCCAATTCTACCTGTTTGAAGAACAAATGTTTAGTATATGTCATTCTAAAATTTGTTTGGAGGCTTCTTGGTGGGTTTTGGTTAGTTTTGAATGTGTACTCTCTGTACTCATGAGGGTTCACCCTACTTTTCAAATTTTTTCTATTCTACCTTGTTTAGAGATCAAATGTTTACTAGATGTCATTCTAAAATTTGTTTAGAGGCTTATTGGTAGATTATCGCTATTTTGAATGTGTACTTTCTATACTCTCATGAGAGTACACCCTCTCAATTTTGTTAGCTATTTTACCCTATTTGGAGATAAAATGTTCAATTTGCCATTATAAGGTGTTTGCAGTGTCTAGATTGATTTTGAGTTATTTTACAGTGTACTCTGCACTCTGTGAGAACACTCCTTTTTCAATTTTTATTCTACTCTTTTTCATTTATATGTTTAGTAGATGCTATTCAAAGCTAAATGTGAACTGATAAAAGTTATCAGCTACATAAATAACTGCTTAAGGAGAGCTTTTTCTATACCTTAGATTTAAGTGATAAATTTAAATAGTTGGAACGATTAATGCTATTCCTTGAAAAAATAGTATTTTTCTTGTAATTGTTGTTTAGTCGATGTTATCGGTTAGATGCAATTCAAAATTAGTTTGAAATTAAATTATAAAAAATTTGAAATATAATGATATTTTAAAATGATATATGTGCTTAAGAGTTAGTGGTTAGAGAAGGTAATTTTGATAAAATTAGGAATCGAAGCATGTATTGTGACTTCTCTCAACTCTTCATGATTAATGATTTTATGTACATTAAAATTCTTAAAATTGAAATATATTTTGTTTACTTCACTTTTATTTATAAACAAGTCTTAGATAAATAATTTAAATCAGTGACAGCTCAACGCTTCATAAACGTTTAAATCGTAATTTTTTGTTATGCACAAATATAATAGATGTATTTTATCTTTATAATGAGTTTGATTGATTGGTTAATATGCTTAAAACTTCGATGCATTGAAAATTTAAGATGTGTTTCATTAGTTTGAGAGCTCCAGTTTACTCTTTTACTTTGATTTTTAATAAAATGTCAAGGAATGATTTCAAGAAACAATTAAAGTATAAAACTCAATTATCTCTACATATATATATATATATATATATATATATATATATATATATATATATATATATATATATATATATATATATATATATATATATATAGATTAGTTTATTTTAAAGTTTGAAATTCCTCACGTTATGAATACTAAATAAATATCAATCATGAAAGCAAATAGTTTGATTATCAATAATATCATATCATTTGATATGACCCAAAATATGACCGCAGAATCTTGATGCAAGTGATCCAGAAATTGGCGGTGAGATCAAGCACCTAAAATATCATTGGAAACTTTGGGACATCAGTTAAATTTTTTTAAATCTCTCAAATATGGAGTGTTTATAGTAAAATCAAGCGTCTCGATGAGCTGGATCCAACAAGCCCAAGATCTCATAATTCCGACTTCATTTGAGCATTCAAATACACAAAATACATCATATGATCAAAGGAATCATCATGAGTCGTCCGATGGAGAGGAGTGGTTGGTTGCATGTATTCTGAGATGTCACTCCTCCAATCTATAAATATTCCTCATGAGAGAGGCCCAAAGAGAGGAGAGAGCACTAAAGCTTGAAAATCCTCCAGCAAAAGTGCCACCATGATTGTCCACCACGCGCCACGCCCGCCGCCACGATCCTTGTTCGTCAATCTCAGGTGGTCACCATCATGGCGACCTTCATCAAGAGTACATTTTCATCATCTCTAGCAAGCTGCTACAACAGAATGTGACTATATATTTGTTGTTGTGGGATTCCCATTGTCAGCCCTTCTCATATATAATTATGTAATCCCATTTTTGGGAAAACTTGTACTCCAAAATAAATATATAGTGGAAGGTTTTTTTCTTGAGCTTGGTTTTCCCTCTTTTGAGGTTTTCGTTAAAATTTTGGAGTTTTCTTATTCACTCTTTAAATACGTGTGTCTTTGGATTTCAAAACTAAAGGCGTAAATTTTCACTCTACTGCTGATTTTCTACATAATAGCTTGGCCGTCATGGGAAGATTCCCATTATTTCATCTTGTATGACGACCAAATTTTCCAACAAGATCAAAACCACCTGAGGTGGAGCATTTCTAGCTTTTAAGGAGCGCAAGCGAAGAATGAAGATTCATCAAACAAGCGAAGAATGAAGATTCATCCAACTTCGTTCCTTCAGATTTTGTCAAAAATTGGGGGGCAACTCTTAATCTCAGAAGATCTCCCATGTTAATATGTTAAGCATCTAATCGATTACCATCCCAACAAACAAGTCAAAGTTGGAGAATATTTCAACATTGAGAAGAGATATAGCTTTGCAAATTATGATTTTCCAATCATACTCATGGAAAAACAAGACTGGTTAAGGAGCAACTTTGGCTACAACTACAAAGCGGATGTTTTAATTGACATCTTCCATACAGGTTAACGCCATCGAGTAACACTCTCACAAACAACCTAGGATAGGTCAAAAGGTCCTTAGTGGACTTCCCACGACCTCTTCCATACAGGTTGACATCATCGAGTAACACCCTGACAAACAACCTCGATAGGTCAAAATTCCTGGATTCGTCTTCCACAGTTAACGTCGGTAACACTCGACAACCTGGGATGGGTCAAAATCCAGCGGATTCAATTCAACCTCTTCCACGCAGTTGCGTCGGTAACACTCGACAAACAATCTCGGATGAGTCAAAATCCTCAGTTGATTCAACCTCTTCACAGGTTAACAACATCTCGACAAACAACCTCGGATGGGTCAAAATCGATTCAATTCAACCTCTTCCACATAGTTAACGTCATCGGGTAACACTCGACAAACAACCTGATGGGTCAAAATCCTCGATTCAATTCAACCTCTTCAACATATTAACGTCATCGGTAACACTCGACAAACCTCGATGGGTCAAAATCCTTGGATTCAATTCGACCTCTTCCATATAGGTTAACGTCATCGAAAGAGACAAACAACCTAGATAGGTCAAAGGTCCTTGGTGGACTTCCACTTCTTCCACACAGGTTAACGTCATCGGGTAACACCCTGACAAACAACCTCGGATAGGTCAAAAATCCTCAGCGGATTCAATTCAACCTCTTCCATACAGGTTAACACCATCGAGTCACACTCTGACAAACAACCTCGGATAGGTCAAAATCCTCAGAGGATTCAATTCAACCTCTTCCACACAGGTTAACGTCATCGAGCAAAGACTCTGACAAACAACATCGAATGGGTGTCAAAATCAGTGGATTCAATTGACCTCTTCCACGGTTAACGCGTCATCGAGCAATGACTACAAACAACTTAGGATAGGTCAAAGATCCTGGGTACTTCTCGCGGCCTTCCACAGTTAACGCCATCGTAGTACTCGACAAACAACCTCGGATGGGTCAAAATCCTCGGCGATTGATTCAACCTCTCTCACAGTTAACGCGTCATCGGGTAACACTCACAACAACTGCGATAGGAAAATTCATCACCATCGTCCCGGTCATCCCCCCCGACTACCGCTGCCACCGTGTCATTACTAGTTGCGGCGCGATACCCCGTCGGCCGCCACGTCATCGCCGGTCGCCACTCACTGACGCCCGGTCGCCCATTATTATCGCAGTTGCCGCTGACTACCCCGTCGGCCGTAAACCACCAGCCGGTCACCAGCGACCATCGTCGGTAATTTCGCTGGTTACCACCATGTGGTCATCCCGTCGACCGACACCGGTGCGCCGTATTCACGTCGCCGATTCTTGCAACCCCGTCGGTAGCCAATCACGGTGCGGTCCGCGGTAGCCGTTGCTCGCCCGACCATCTCCGCGATCGCGTCGCGCCCACCACTGCGGTCACTGCTTAACTATGCCGGCATCTTCGGTCACCGGCGTCACCAGTTCACAGCCATCACCGGCGATCATGCCGTCATTCTGCATCGCCGATTCACCACCCGTCATTGTCAATCGCGGTCAGCGCCGACTATCTCCGGTCATCTCGCTGGTCACGTGGACCGCGTCGACAATCTTCACCGGTCACCACCATCGTCGCGGTCATCCACGTCGCTACCAGCGCGGTCGCCATCAACTATTGCGATTACTGCCGACCACCCCCATCGGTAATCATCGCCGGTCATAACCACACCGACGACCATCTCGCCGGTTCTGGCTTCATTGGTCACCACCCGTCGGCCGCTTCACCGGTCATGCTAACTATCGCGGCAATCGCGCGGTCACCCAGCGTCTCGGTCATCCACCCGACTCATGCGTCATCCCACTACGTGCCGGTTGCCGACCACTTCGGCCAATCCGCATCGGCGGTGGCCGGCCGATAAGCATCTCGGTCACTTATCGTCGCCCGGTCACAGCGACCATCGCCGCAATCTGCGGTCACCACCATCGTGGCGTCATCCCGTGGACTACGGCCGCCCGGTCACCGATTGGATCTGCTGTTGTTGCGTAGACCACCCGTCGGCCAACTGTCATGGCCGCGCGCGACCATCATCGGCAATCTTCGCCGGTCACCACCATCGTCGCCAATCATCCTCGCCGACCACTATCGCCGACCACCATCGTCGGGCATCGTCGTCAACCCCCGTCTCCGGTTATCATCACCGATGATGCTCAAACCAGACGGTCAGGCAGTACGGTTGGCGCCTCTTTCAGGGAAAATGTGACCGGTATGTACCAGTGGGCCTTGATCGCCTCATACACGACGGTCCGACAGTCTGATTGACACCTCTTTTGAGGGAAAAGCGTAGACACATATGTACCCGCGGGCCTTTATCGCCTTTGTACCGGACGGTCCAATGATTAACGCTCTTTCAAGGGGAAAATGACACGGCGTATGCATGCGGGCCTTGATTGCCTCAAACCGGTGGTCCGACGGTGGTTGGCGCCTCTTTCAAAAAAATCGGAACAACGATGTATCATGCGCGATCGCCTCAAACACGGGCGGTCGCCGAGGCCGATTGATGCCTCGAGGAAAAGCGGAACAATGGCGTAAGTCGCGGGCAGATCGCCCGCCTCAAACGGACGGTGAAGCGGTTGATGCCTCTTCGAGGGAAAAGCGGGCGAAAGACGTAGGGCCTTGATCGCCTCAAACCCGTCTGGTCCACGGGTTGATGCCTCTTTTAGAAAACCCGACGTAAATCTGCGGCTGATCGACTCGAATGACCTTCTCTCAAGAAGAAGAGAAGGTGTCTTCTCTAGGGGTTTTATAGACCCCATAAGGGTAAAAGGTCAAAAATCATCAAAAATTGCCCAAAATTGCCCAAAACGGATGGAAACAGGCCAAAACGGACGTTTTGCCGTGAGCGTCGCGGACGTGTGGGCTCAGCGTCGCGGCCGGCCTGTTTGCGCTCGTGGCCCCGCTCACCCCGTTCGGCCGCACACGACCGTAGCGTCCGTTCCGCGACCGCGACCCGCTCATCGCGAACCAGCGACGCTCGATCCGTCATCCGTGACCCACCCGCGTTCGCCGCCAGAACCACGGACGTGAGCACGTCGCCCGTTCATACCCAGATGGGTCTGTAACCTCAAAATCTCGCACCCGTGCATACCTGCACACATCCGTGGCCCTACATCCGCTTTCGTGGTGATAATCTTGTGTTCCCATGAAGATCTGTTCTTTCAAAATGTATGGTTAATGGAACCGCAAATTTCATTAAAGAATCTGCTATTTTCAAATATTCGGCATATATATTTTTGGATGGTTGAGATAATATCATCCAAAAATAGGGGCAACTGATATGACCCTGAAAATTCCACTAGTCGAAGCACGAATCTTGATACCGAAAGCAAAATCAGAAACGGTGAGATCAAGCACTTAAAATATCATTGGAAACTTTGGGACATCAGTTAAATTCTTAAAAATCTCTCAAATATGGAGTGTTTATAGTCAAATCGAGCGTCTCGACGAGCCGGATCCAACAAGCCCAAGATCTCATAATTCACTTTGAGCATTCAAATACACAAAATACATCATATGATCAAAGGAATCATCATGAGTCCGATGGAGAGGAGTTGTTCGGATTTTATATGTATTCTGAGATGCCACTCTCCAATCTAAATAGCCCCATCATTCCATATGAGGGGAGGAGAGAGAGGAGAGCTCTAAAGTTTGAAAATCCTCCAAAAGCACAATCACTACCCTGGCGGTTGTCAACCATTACCGCCCGGCCGCCCGCCATCCCTTGCCGTGTCGTCCATCGGTCACCATCGGCGACCTTCATCGTGTGTTCCCATTTATTCACCATCATCACCTACTGCTATTTACTGACGACGTGACTATATATGTTGTTGTCGATTTTGGGATTCCCATTGTCACTTCTCATATACAATTATGTAATCCGTTATCGAAAACTTGTACTCAAAACAAATATATAGTGGAAGGTTTTCTTGGGCCAGGTGATTTTTCCTCTTTTCGAGGTTTTCCACGTTAAAATTTAGTTTTTGTTCACTCTTTAAATACTTGTCTTTGGATTTAAAAAAATAAAGCGTAAACTTTCACTCTACGGTGATTTTCTAGCAACATCACTAGAGACCACTTAGTTCATGAAAAATGCGATAATTTAATGCATCGGAAGAAAAGCGTGAAAGAAAATCAAAACCTTCAAATAAAAGACATTGAAGTTGAAACATACTGAAATAACATAAATTAGAGCAAAAGATTCACTAATATATCGTGAGGGTAAAACACACCACAAAAAAAAAATAAATAAATAAAAAATAACCTATGCTACAAACTTTCAAGCAACTTTAGCTTCTTTTTCCTTTTTCCCTTCTTTAATGAGCTTTTGCTATCTCTCCGCACTGTCACTTATTTATCCAGTCTTGATGAGGTAACGAACTTTGCTTCCATCTTCTAAAACCTTGCTCCCAACTCTAATAATTAAACTAATAGCTAATAACTAATAAAGCATACATAAATAAATAATAATAATAATAATAATAATAATAATAATAATAAAATAATAAAACAAATAACTAAATTAAAAAATAAAACTAATTATTAAATAATAATAAAACAAAAGAACTAAATTAATAAAATAAAACTTGCTAACTAATAATAAAATAATAAAACTAATAACTATAACCTAATAACTAAAACTAATAACTAAAAGCAATCAATATGCTAATGAACTAAACTAATAACTAAATAATAACTAATAGGCTAAATAATAAACTAAAATAATAAAAAAATTTAAAACTAATAACTAAATAACTAAACTAAAACTAATAACTAATAAAATGACCTAAAATAATAACTACCTAATAATAAAAAACTAATAAATAACTAGTAACTAACAATAATAATCAATAAACTAAAACTAATAATAACCAATAATAAACTAAAACTAACAAAATAAAATAAACTAATAATTAAACTAAAAATAAACTAATAAAAACTAATAACTAACTAATAAACTAATTATAACTAAAAAACTAACTAATAAAACTAATAAATAATAAACTAATAAAACTAACTAATAAATAAATAATAAAATAGCTAATAACTAAAACTAATTTAGTTTATTAAATTTTATTAGTTTTTATTAGTTATTTAGGTTTTAGTTTACTTTTAGTTTAGTTAGTCTTTATTTAGTTTAGTTATTATTATTATTAGTTTATTAGTTATTATTATTAGTTTAGTTTTTTTATTATTAGTTTTAGTTTTATTAGTTTTTTATTTTTATTATTAATTAGTCTTTATTATTGTATTAGTTAGTTATTAGTTTATTTATTAGTTTTATTTAGTTATTAGTTTATTATTAATTAGCTTTTATTGTTGTTGGTTTTAGTTATTAGTTGTTAGTTATATTTATTTTTATAGTTCTTATAGTTAGTAGTTATTTAGTATATTGTTTATTAGTTATTAGTTTAGTTATTTAGTTTTATTATTATTATTATATTTTTTAGTTATTTAGTTAGTTTAATTTTTATTTATTAGTTAGTTAGTTATTAGTTAGTTATTATTAGTTAATTATATTATTAATTATTATTATTATTATTAGTTTTAGTTATTATTTTATTTATTATTAATAGTTTAGTTATTATTTTTATTAGTTTTATTAATTATTTTTTTATTTTATTAGTTTTAGTTATTAGGTTATTATTTAGTTATTAGTTTATTAAATTTAAATAACTAAAACTAAAATAAATTAAACTAATAATAATAACTAAACTAATAACTAAACTAATAAATATAACTAATAAAAATAACATAATAATAAATAATAAATAAATTAAATAATAATAACAATAATAATAATAATAAATAACTAATAAATCTAATAACCAAAACAAATAAAACTATCAAATAAATAATAATAAAACTAAACAACTAAACTAATAAAATAAAACTAACTAATAATAATATAATAAAACTAATAAAACTAATAACTAAAACCTAATAACTAAAACTTATAACTAAAAACTAATAAACTAAACTAGTAAACTAAAACTAAGAATTAAACTACTAACTAAACTAATAACTAATAACATAAAATAATAAACTAAATAAAAATTTAAAACTAATCATTAAATTTTAGTCACATTTCTCAATTTATTAGAAAGATATACAGAATTACACCTATTTGGGATCAATTTTGCTACCTATTTTTTATGTTGTCTTTAGAAACATATTTGTAAGAAGTGATCCTAAATCACATCATTTTTACAAACATTCAAAATAATTTTCAGATATTTAAAAAATAATCATCACCATCAAACATATTCTATTTTAACCCTAAACATAAAATAGTTGTATTAATGAGCTGTCCGACTCATCAACTTGGACATCCCATGCAAACATCCCATCCTCCGCTTGTCTTTCCTTGAATAGTTATATTAATACATTACTATCACCATTCACAATCCTTGTTCTTCTTTCTATTTGGATGTAATTGAAAGTATCTCTTTTTTTTAATCTAATATTCTCCACGTCGCTAACTTCCACACTAAGATAGCTAAAAGCATCAGTTGCTCTAATTTCAGTCTCTATTATTGACTTCAACACAGCCGCATTCTCATCGCTGATGCCTCTGTATGATCTGAGAAGATGTAGGTCAACCGACTTTGCCAATGAATGATTATGACTTTTTATATATTTTTAACCTTCTAATTCCCATCTAAATCAATAGAAAATCTAATCATGGCCAGACAACCACTCCTCATATCTATTTTTTGAAATTTGATTGAGTAATTTAGATTGATAGCTTTCTTCAGACCTGCTTTTGCACATAAATAATCCTTTAATTTTAAATTCTTCGAGTTCGGCCAATAACTAGTATGATCATTCCTAACACTGAATCCAGTTTGATGTGCATAATCACAGTACAATGCCTCCTCTTTTCTGAATAATGATGCCAAGGAGTAAACAATTGGTTAGACATAACATATTCATCATCGCACCAATCTTTAACCTCATTCACCTGCGCAGACAGAAATATGTTTTATGCAAAATAACCCCAAAAATCACTAAATTCTTCATGAAACATCTCCAAACATCTTACAATATGATGCACTAAGCATATGAAAAGCCTCACGATTGAAATTTTGAGAAAATGGGATGTACTCTCATGAGAGTAGAGAGAGTACACATGCAAAATAATCCAAAAAATCAGCAAATTCTTCATGAAACATCTCCAAACATCTTACATAGGTATACATGACAAGCCCCATAATTAAAAAAACTGAAAAAGTAATGTGTATCCTCATGAGAGTACAAAGAGT
The DNA here is from genome assembly GCA_021442155.1 of Cymbidium sinense. Taxonomy (NCBI): domain Eukaryota; kingdom Viridiplantae; phylum Streptophyta; class Magnoliopsida; order Asparagales; family Orchidaceae; genus Cymbidium; species Cymbidium sinense. The sequence continues at coordinate 45,681,017 of CM038218.1, forward strand.
ACATATGCAAAACAACTCCAAATACCAGCAAATTCTTCATGAAATATCTCCAAACAGCTTACAATAGGTTATGATAAATATATGACAAGTCCCACAATTGAAAAAATTTAAAAAAATAAGGTGTACCCTCATGAGAGTATATATATAAATCAACTCTAAAAATGAGCAAATTTTTCATGAAACATCTCCAAATATCTTACAATATAATATACTAAACATATGACAAGCCTCAGAGTTAAAAAATTTTAAAAAATGGGATATACTCTCATGAAAGTACAGATAGTACACATGCAAAAGAGCTCTAAAAATCACCAAATTCTTTATGAAATATCTCCAAACATCTTATAATGTGATATATTAAACATATGACAAGCCCCATAGTTGAAAAAATTAAAAAAATAAGGTGTACACTTATTAGAGTACAGAGTACACATACAAATAACTCCAAAAATCACCAAGTTCTTCATGAAACATCTCCAAACATCTTACATTAGGTTATGGTAAACATATGACATGCTCCACAGTTGAAAAAATTGAAAAATTAAGGTGTACCCTCATGAGAGTACACATAGTACACATACAAAATAGCTCCAAAAATTAGCAAATTCTTCATGAAATATCTCGAAACATCTTAAAATAGGATATACTAAACATATGACAAGCCCTACAGTTAAAATTTTCAAAAATATGAGGTGTACCCTCATGAGAGTATATAGAGTACATGCAAAATAGCCCCAATAATTATCAAATTCTTCATGAAACATCTCCAAACATCTTATAATAAAATATATTAAACATATGACAAGCCCCACAGTTAAAAATTTTGAAAAAATGGGGTGTACCCATATGAGAGTATAGAGAGTACACATGCAAAATAGTTTCAAAAATCAGCAAATTTTTCATGAAACATCTTCAAACATCTTACAATAAGTTATGGTAAATATATGTTAAGCCCCACATTTAAAAAAACTGAAAAATAAGGTGTACTCTCATGAGAATACAGAGAGTGCGCATGCAAAATAGCTCCAAAAATAAATTCTTCATGAAACATCTACAAACATCTTACAATAAGTTATTGTAAACATAGAACAAGCCCCACAGTTAAAAAAATTGAAAAAATAAGGTGTACCCTCATGAGAGTACAAATAGTACACATACAAAATAATCACAAAAATCACCAAATTTTTCATGAAACATTTCCAAACATCTTACAATGGGATATACTAAATATATGAAAAGCCCCATAGTTGAAAAAAAATGAAAAAAATGGAGTGTACCCTCATGAGAGTACAAATAGTACACATACAAAATAACTTCAAAATTCACCAAACTCTTCATAAAATATCTCCAAACATCTTACAGTAGGTTATGATAAATATATGACAAACCTCACAGTAGAAAAAATTGAAAAAATAAGGTCTACCCTAATGAGAGTATAAAGAGTACACATGCAAAATATTTTATAAAACTAGCAAATTCTTCATGAAACATCTCCAAACATCTTACAATGAGATATATTAAATATATGACAAGCCCCATAATTGAAAATTTTGAAAAAATGGAGTGTACTCTCATGAGAGTACATAGAGTACACATGCAAAATAGCTCCTAAAACTAGCAAATTTTTCATGAAACATCTCCAAACATCTTACAATAAGTTATGATAAACATATGACAAGTCCCATGGTTGAAAAAACTGAAAATCTCTGAGGAGTACAGAGACACAAAAAACAAAAACCAAGAAAGTCCTCTGCAGAACTCCAAACAGTGTAGGAAATATATATTACATAAAAGAATTTCAAAGAATACCACTAATTGTTGCAAAAAAATTGCATATATAAAACGGTTGAGAAAATTTACCGATGTATTTTTATTTAATACATCATCCATTAAATTGGTCGCAATATCAAGGCCACAACTTCCAAATTCATTCTCCATCATCATTATTCTTTCCGAAAAATGAAATGAGATTTTTTTGTTTCTCTTTTTGAACTCAGTTTGTCTGAAAAAAAACATATTATGCCCTCAATCTATTTATATATTGCTTTTAAATTTCTCCCAGATTCAAACGACGCTTTCTCCGCTATTTTATCAGAGACGCCAGCCGCTAATATTAACAAAGATCATTACAAAGACTATAAAGTAAGAAAAATCATATTTTATTACTGGACACGTGTTGCATTCTAGTTGACGTCCGAACATAAAGCTACGTCCGGACTCCGCACGTAATATTTTCTCATTTTTAGGGTTTCATCCTTGGGCATTGAATTGGGGTGAGGAGAAGCCTTCATAAGATGAGAAAATATTATATGCGAAGTCTTGATGTAATTTTTCATGAGGACTCCAATCATTTTTTGTCATATGGCTCAATTTTTTTTAATTTATATTAAAAATAATATAAAAAATTATTTAATACTATGTATTCTATTTTTATTGAAATTCTGATGTATCAATAATACCTGCATATAATATTTTTCTCCCATAAGGTGCACTCATTCCACCTCTGACCTCCTTTACTTTTTTTATCTCCTCGCCCTAGGGCTTGCATCCTTGTTAGTTTTCCGATTGTTCTCTGATATGTGCTGTTTTGATACCGGTAATTGCATCAGCAGTTTTTTTACTTGCACTTTGGTTGCTTCAAAGTGTATCTTTTGCAATCTACCGGAATTTGCTTTTTGATCTCGATCTATGGTGAATTCTTTTTTCATATTTTAGGATTTCGGTTTGGTTTTATGCAAAAAAAATCTAGCCGTGTGATGTTGTTTATGTGAAACCGGAATCTCGCCAGGTTTGGAGTGGATTGGAACCAATGGAGAGCATGAAAGTGCTTCCACATCACGGAACGCTGGAAAACAATCATTCCTTCCGCCAAAATCCCCTTTTCCTAGCATTGCTGCTTCCGGGTATGCAGACTATGGCTCAGCTGGATCCAAAGGAACGCCTAAGCTTAGAGAGGGGAATAGCTCCCGTCAGCCCACCTCTTCTGGGAGCTTTCTCATTGAGGAGCAGTCTTCTTGGCTCGATGAATTGCTTAATGAGCCCGAGACCCCGGCTCCCGTGAGTAGAAGTGATCATCCCGGTCATCAAGTGATTCCTTTGCCTACTTGGATGGCTCATATGCATATTCAAATATGGATAATTTAGCTCTGGGTTTATGCAGGGGGAGGACTATAATGCTTTGCTTCCATGGGATTCACATGAATTTGATCAACTTAAAGATATCCAGTATCATTATTTGAAGGGAAGTTTATTTAGTAGAAATTTGTTTGATAGACAGCAGAGTAGAGTTTGGGAGTCAGCACTAAATGTGCAAAAACTATTCCAAGGTCGTCCCCACTGCAAAGGAGGAAATATATTCATCCAGGTTCGATTGGCACATCATCGAAGGAGCCTGAAGCAGTGGCATCTTGTGCTGTTGAGAAACTGGAGCGAGAAGAGTCTCTAAAGATTCAAAATGTCTTCGAAAAGAAGGATGGATCTCAGGTTAAGCATTCTCAGTCAGAGTTCGGTGCAAAGCGGTTAAATAGTAAGCACTACACTAAAGCAGACTTTTTTTTTTTTTTGCATGCATGTATTTTTTTCACTTGTTTTAAGTTTTGAGTGATGTTTCTAGTTTTTACTAGCCTATTCACAAATGCATTCATGATTAAACTTGAACTGGATAAGATAGATTTTATGCATAGCATCATTTAATCTTTTTTCTTCTGTCAATTGTAACCATAACCTTCTCTTGTTTTGTGCATTAAATACTAGCATTAATCTAGTCTATCAAGCAAATGACTGAAGAAGTAGGGAATATTTTTGATCTTCTTGCGTTTTCTACCCTAGGAACAAAACAATGTGCTTTCATAAGGCTCTGTTTGATACGCCTTTGAGTTGTTAATAAGTTTCCATTAGAAAAGTCAGATTTGTTAGCAATACATTGGTAGTCTTAATTTTGAAAATAATTTTTTTTCTCAACTTTTTTCAGCCTTTTCTGAAACTAATTTCTTATTTTAAGGGAGTTCTGCGATGCAATTTATCCATTTAGTACAGCAGTTCTTACCATGCTCGAGTAGCTATGGCCCTACTGGATGCAGTGGGCTGGCTCATCAATCGGAGCACAACTACCATTGCTTTGGCCATTCCTTATAAACATTTTTGATGCACACGTCCTATTATTACTTTGGTTATGTTCTTAACTTGAAGGAACAGACATATTTTGATATGAACACATATCCCCAAGCCATCAACGAGAAAGAAAAGCCAACCTGGCTAAAGACTTCATTTAATACTCCCAAACCATTATAAAGAGAATAAATCAATAGGTAAATAAATCAAATAATCCTTTATAAAGAGGCTTTCCAGACACCACAACAAAGAAATATCACAAAGACGAGACATTCCTCAGAGCCGACATAAAAATAAAATCAAGAAGTGTAACAAATAACAAACTAGCCCAGCAGATAAACAGGAGACTAATAACATAAGAGCAAGAAACCTAAAATCAAAGACAAAGATTTAAAAAAGAAGATTAACGCAGCGAGATCTCCAACAGAATACACGACAGAGGCAACAGAATATCCAACAGAATAACAGAAATTAGTTGGAGACAGAGCAAAAGAACACTCAAGAACAAACAGATATACTATAACAGATGAGGAAATCAAAGAAAGGGATGAAAATTTATCTCAAGAACTCTCTGCTCAGCTTCTCAAGTCTCCTTCTCCTTTCTCCCTGCCTCCCTCTTCCCAGTCACTACTCACGGTGGAAACCGCCGGAGTTCCTCCAATTTCTGTCTCAAGCCTGTTTCGGCATCCTCAGAACATTCTTACGGTGGATCTTCACTGGATCGACCATCGGAGGGATCTTACCTCTCCTCCGATCTCCCCTCGGGAACCCTAACGACTCAAGCAGACGAGTAAACGAAACGAAAGAATAAGGCAAGTATAAGGTTAGGTAATTCAAATTCATCCAACGATCAAGATCTGCGCAATATCATCCAACGCGGATTAGATCTCCTGATCAAACGACTGAAGGCAAAGTGTGTATTCCACTCATCCTGAACAAAATATAACCGCATGATCAAAGCGATCCAAGGCGAAAGAATACAAAAGCAATCCGACGGCTCAAGCTCAAGCTCAAGAAAGACTCGATCCAAGAGACCCCATCCAACGGCCAGAGAAAGGCGCTAGATCCAACGGGATCTAAAAGCTCCAAAACCATTAGCCTTTTAGACTCAGGGTTAGATCAACTCGGTTTAACTCAAGAAACTAACTCAAGTCAAGCCAATGAAGCTCCAATCCGTGTGGAAATTAAGCATAAAGTGATCCGAGTTCAACCGAGTAATTAAACCTACAATCTCACTGTTTCAGCAATAATCCAGAATTTGGGACGTATCATTGGTGCTCTCGTTGATTCCCACAACTCACATCTACATCCTCAATCAGAAAACATGGCAGAAAGCACAAGGTACACATCCAAAACCCTAGATGAATGTTAAGATTGAACAACAATGAACAAAGAAAATGACATCAATCATGGCGTTGAATGAAATATCAAAGAGATTGACATCAATAGAAACGTTAGAAAAACCCAAGCTGTATGTGATGCATCCCTTTATGAATCCTATTCCCCAAACAGATCACATACACACACACCCATGTCAATACCTCTTAAAATAGATATGCCCAGATTTAATGGAGACAACCCTAAAGGCCGGCCGCTCAAAGACCGACTTTTAAATATCACAATTTATCGGGAACAAGTTCTTAATTGCCTCGCCTATATGGATGGACCGACTTAGCAGTATCAATATATGCATCTTAATAAACATACACTCATGGACAATTTAAAGAAAAAGTTACGCAGAGATTTGGCCCTTCTCTTACATGATTTAAGAGAGAACTAGCTAGCTTCAACAAAGAAAACAACAAGGCAACAGCTTTATATCGAGTTTGAAGACCTAGCTAACCAAGATATCCACGGAATGCTAAAGTCGCTTTGAATCGTGGCTTAAACCGAAATTAAGAGAAATCGAGCTCACAACCTCGCTTTGCAGCATTTCAATTGGCTGCTAATGGAGGATGGCTATCGACAAATACAAAGAATCAAGTAAAGCAACAAAGAAATACAAAGAACACCTACACCGCTAATCCACCACATGGCAATCAATATAGCAACAAAGCTCTTAGCCAACTTAGCATTCATGAGTGTCAATGAAGAACAAGAATATCAACTACGATTATAGTCAACCGTAAACTCGTGGATACAAGAAAATGCCTTAGAACCAAACTTCAAATATCACCATTCAATGTGTTAAGACAGGACATATAAATGTCTAATTATAAAATAGCCTAAATAAGTTCTCAGGCCGACCATAGAATTAGCCTAGATAGATAAGTGATATAGCCCAATTATCTAGCATAAGATAGTCCACGTGATAAGTCATGGGGCACAAATTCCTTCCAACTTCAAGTAGATGGCCACAAGATTTCCCACAGATACAGTCAACAATACTGCCACATTACAGTGGGCACAACAATCATTGACAACCCAAAATAAAATGGAGCAGTGTCATATAATACAGCCACATATAGATTGGACAGATCCATATAACTCACAGGAAGCTCAACAACAACATGAAACAAAGGGCCGATAAAGAGAGCTTCAATCCTAGACTTAAGACAATTCAGCCAAGCTTTACACTACAATCAGTAAAATCACCAACTCAGTTCAGAAGATGGATAGATGGTAATCAAACAGACACAATTACAGAGAAATTATGGCCAAATGTTTAAAATCCAAGACTACTAAATCACAGACAAGCTTTTACATTACAAGATTGCTCCTTTAAGAGTCGAAGGAGGGAAAGTATCAACGCTGAGAAATAGATTGAAGAAATACGAAAAGCATCCCGAAGATTGACCTTGAGGACAAGCGAGAAGAGGAGTAAGAATAACACATATCCCAAGCCATCAACAGAGACCAAAGAATCAAAAAGGCCAAACTAAAAGACTTCATTTAATACTCCCAAACCATTATAAAGAGAATAAATCAATAGGTAAATAAATCAAATAATCGCCTTTTATAACAGAGGCTTGAAGACACCAACAAAGAAATATCACAGACATTCCCAACAGAGCCGACAAAAATAAAATCAAGAAGTGTAACAAATAACAAACTAGAGATAAACAGAGACTAATAACATAAGAGCAAGAAACCTAAAAGCCAAAGACAAAGATTTAAAAGAAGATTAACAAAGATGAGATCTCCAACGTAATACACGCAGGGCAAATGTATCCAAGAATAATGAATTAGTTACGAGAGTGAGCAAAAAAGAACACTCTACAAGAACAAACAGATACTATAAATAGAGATGAGGAAATCAAAGAAAGGGTTGAAGAATTATCTCAAGAACTCCTCTGTCTAGCTTCTCAAGTCTCCTCCTTTCTCCTGCCTCCCTCTTCCCCGCAATACTACTCACGGTGGAAACCGCCGGAAAACCCCTGAGTTCCTCCACTCTTTGTTTGCATCCGTAACATTCTACGGATCTTCACCTGGATCGACCATCGCTGGATCTTACCCTCTCCCTCCGATCTCCCCTCGGGAACCCTAGGTGACTGAATGTGACGAAATAAACGAAAGAAAAGAATAAGGCAAGTATAAGGTTGTAATTCAAATTCCGATCCAACGATCAAGATCTCCGCAATATCATCCAACAGTCAGATTAGATCTGGATCAAACGACGAAGGAAAGTGTGTATTCCACTCATCCCTGTAAACAAAATATAACCGCATGATCAAAGGGCAGATCCAAGGCCAGAAAGAATACAAAGCAATCCGACGGCTCAAGCTCAAGCTCAAGAAAGACTCGATCCAAGAGACCCCATCCAGGAGAGAGATCCAACGGATCTAAAAGCTCAAAACCATTAGCCTTTTAGACTAGTTAGATCAACTTCGGTTTAACTGAAACTAACTCTCAAGCCAATGAAGCTCCAATGTGGAAATTAAGCATAAACAGATCAGTTCAACCTAATGTAATTAAACCTACAATCTCATTAGAATAATCCGTAATTTGGGACGTATCATATTTCATCGTTGATTCTTTGTTGGGATTATAAAATGAAATCTCATTGAACTTGGATTGTTGATCTTAAACTCAGATGAGAAAGATTGAGGGCCAATGTTATTTTAACATTTATTCATAGGTCTAAATCAAGACTAAGTTTTTTGTATGAAATTTAGGAATTTAGGGATAATGGATGGGAATAACAAGTTGTTGGTGGATAAAATTATTAAAATTTGAATAAAAATATGATGTTTGGTAGGTAAAAAGAGGAAGATCATGGATGTTAGGGAAGGTTATAAGCCATTGAGTGTTGTGGATGCTAAAAAATGAAATGGAATAGATATGATAGTTATTAGGAAACTAAAATATGTTCACAGAAAAGAAATAAGTTGATGTAGAAGAGAAAATACATGCATTAGATTTCATGTGTGATATTATTGCATAGGCCTAGTTTTTGAGAGTTGCCTTATCACAGGAGCATTTTGACATATTAAAATCATAATTCGGTTTTAGCTTTGATGAGAAAATTTTTTACGAATCTTGACTATAAGCATCTTGAAAGCAAGACAATCTTCAGAAATTATGTTCACCTTCACAAAATGTTTAAATTGTATTTGGGCCAAGTAACTTGATGGCAAATAAGTCAAATTTATTTGGTTAAATTAGTGAAAAAATTAATCCATTAGCGGGCAGATATGGGGGCGAGCACGCCCCACCGCCTATCTACCACATATATTCAAAGAATCAAAAATTAAAAGTGAAATTTAACTACATACCACGCAATTCTTATGCATTTACATATTTCACAGTCAAATTTGAATATTTACAAAACTAACATTTTCCCTATACAGTACATTTCACTTGAAAAAAGTAACAAGGGTGATATTTTTGATGTAATAATAAAGATGTAGGTGCAATTTAAGTAAAAATTAAAGTTTGGATGTGAAATATGTAAATGCATAAGAATTGCCTGATATGTATGTAAATCCCCCAAATCAAAAATTTTAAACCCTTTTTCTCTCCGCTCATTATTGCCCGAAAAGGAAGAGACGTCCTGAAGATAACCCTCTTCTTTTTTTTTGGAAGTAAAGTGAGAGCCTAAGCTCAATTCATTCCAGGAAAAGATGAATACAATTTACATGTAAGAAAAATAAACAAGGAGAGGGACAGAAAGAGGATAACAAAACGATTGACACATCAGGACTCAGAAAAAAAAAACCGGGATAAGCCATGACCAAAAAAAAAACAAGAACAACACAGGTTCTTAGTTCTTAAAACCGCCTACATCCAGATAATACCAAAAAGAGAACGTCTCCGGCAGCCTTCCCTGCCCTCCAAGCAACCTGCAGAGAAAAAAACTGGGAACTCGACTTGAGGAGAAACACAGCCACACACTGCCTAGGATTACTGGTTGCAGAGAGGTCACCAGGGAGAGTCTCATCTGGATAGAAGTCGATGGCTTCAGCAAAAGAGAAATTCATTGAGATAACAATCATCATTGTCCGTGTCAATCATTGTTGATAACCCCCAAAAAACCATAATACTATCTGTAAAGCTCAGAGACAGAGAGAAAAACATTAAATTGGAAATCATGGAGTGAAACAGTTAGCCGATAAGAGTTAAGCCATTAGGATTCAGGAAGCCTCCATGAGTCCAGAAACGCTCGAACCGAATCCGGCCATTTAGCTTTGAACTTCCATCTCCTCAAACGGAAACCGATATGAGTATTGATGCGAGTATAAAAACTATGATAAGAGGATTGCTCCTGTTGATGAATACGTTTGTTTCTCTCCTTCCAGATATGATAAACAGCTATGGCCGTAATTAAGTAGCAAAGTCTAGCAATAGCCTTATGCTCCAATGAGAAAGTACTAAGCACCTGTTTTAGATTCATGCTCATAAGGAGGAAAGAACCATTAGGCAAGAGCTGCCTTATCAAGGACATAGAGTGGTGACATTCAAAAAATAGGTGAGAATGGTTTTCTGTTTCAGTTTTACAAAAACAGCAAATTGAGTTAGAACCAACCCCTCGAGCACAAAGCACGTCTGACGTTTTAAGCCCATCCAAGACAGCCAACCAACAGTACAGAGCTTGATTTAAAGCCATACCTTTGAACCAGACTTCTTCATGCCAGCTTACCCGAGGTAAATGATCATAAAAAGCTTGTATGATAATATTTGAGGATATAACATTATGGCCTGACCAGCAAGTAGAGTCTCCATCATAGCATAAAGGAGAGTTACATATCATTTCAAAACAGTCTGGGAACATAAAACAGAAATTTGGAGGGAGAACCCATTTCCCATTAAGAAGAAAGTCTTTCAGAGAACGGATGAATATTTGGAGAAGCATACCAAGACGATCCACCAAGGAGGAACCCGCACCAAGGGTCAAGAAAAGGAGTAAGAGGAGTTTATACCGCCTTAAGCTGAAAATTAGCTTTGAACCTTGATGCAAGAGAAGTTAAATCTCCGGGGTTATCTTGGTGGAAAATTTATTCCACAATGAGCCATATTTATTGAAAAGCCAAGTAGCCGTGAGGAGATTTCCCCTTTAAAAGCCTTAGTATGAATTTGATCTTGCAAGTTGAGTAAAGGGTGGAACAAGATAAAAGACCAGAGCCTCCCCTATCCCTTGGCAAAGTGGCCTTATACCAAGAAATGGTTTGGAATTTATTCTTTTCCCCTCCATGGAAAAGAAGTTAGAGACTATCGAATTTAGCTTTTCAAAGACACCTTTGGGACAATGTAAAGACCTAAACCAGTAGGATAAGAGGCCATGAATTGAAGATCTAATTAATTGGTATCGAAGGATAAGCTTGCTCTTCCAAAAGCCATTTGAATAGCTTATCAATTAATGTGTTAAAATGTATAATCTTAGGAGAACCAGCAATCAATGGGAGGCCCAGATAATGGATAGGAAACATAGAGAGATTAACCTTTAACTCAATGTAATGAGGATCCGGATTCCTTTGAGAAGCACACCTGAGATTTCTCCCCATTTACTGTAAGACCCATGCTAGAATTTAGGGAATCAAGAGCCATTCTTAAAGCTACCATGGACGACGGGTTGGCTTTGCCCAGCACAAGGAGATCATCAGCAAAAAGGAGGTGGGAGACCTCCAAATTCCCAGAGGAAAGGGAAGAGAACCTTTTCTTCTTGACCTCATTCTCAAGAAAACAAGAAAACTGATCCATTACCACTGTAAACAAAAATGGAGATAGAGGACATCCTTGTCTTAACCCGTTAGAAGATTGAAAAAAACCTTTGATTTCACCATTGAAGACTATAGAGAATGGCACTCTAGATATGCATGCCTCAATCAGCTGAGTGAAAGAAGTAGGGAACCCTTTTAATTTCAGTCTATTTAGGAGAGAGTCGCGGTTGACCATATCAAATGCTTTCCTGAGATCAAACTTGGCTACAAATCTCTCATCAGGATAGGAGGGAAGAAAATCAGAGCAGATTTCATGAGCTAGAGAGATATTATCTGCAATATCCCTATCTTTGATAAAGGCAGACTGAGCACTATGTATAATGGTGGGAAGCACCTTACTAAGTCTAGTAGCCAAAGTTTTAGCTAAAACTTTATAGAATGTATTACATAACGAGATAGGTCTGAAGTCAGTGATAGTGTTTGAGTGTTTCTTCTTGGGTAAAAGGGTTAAGAGACTATGTTTGAAAATATCCGGGAGCTTCTTAGTTTGAAAGAAATAGTGAGCCGCGAAATGACCCCCTATGATATCCCAATAAAAGGTATAGAATCGGCATTGAACCCATCCGTCCGTGATTTGTTTTCATTAATGCTATGCAAGGCCTTAAGAATTTCAGCATCGAGAATTCAGCTTTTAATTCCTCCACCTTGTGCACTAGAGAGTTTGCCCAACAAGATCATCCCAAGATCACCACCTAATATGGCGTAATTGAAGAGAGAAGAATAGAAAGTAGTGATTTCTTTCACCATATCCTGAGGATCAGAGAAGACACCATTGTTGGTCTGGATAGACCTAATGATGTTAGAGCATCTTCTTTCTTTAATGTGGCCGTACAGAAATTTCAAATCGTCATCTGAATTAGTTAACCAATGGGCCTTAGCCCTTTGTCTAGCCCACATGTGCTCCTTAAGGAGAAGATTAGTGTATCTCTCTTTAAGAACTTTCGCTTCATTTGCAAGGATGGAGTTTGTTGGATCCTTATCGAGGAGAGAGAGAAGGGAGTCGAGCTCACCAACATCTACCTGAGCCTTTAAGGATTCAGAATCCCTCACATTAAATCTGAGAATTCTTCTAGTAAGTTTGAGCTTTTGAGAAAATACATAGAGTGGATCACCAGGAATGAAGCCAGCCCATAACTCCTGAATTAGTCGTTTAACCTCCTCATCCTTAGTCCAATGGTTTCTGAACATGAAACGAGGGCAGACTCTGATTGGTTTGGATAGATAAGTAATAAGGGGGGAATGGTCTGATGACAGTGGGTTAGCAATTTTATAGAAGGAGGAGGGAAACTTCTCTAGCCATTGTGAGTTACATAGAGTTCGGTCAATTTTGGAGGAGATGGGGTTGTCAACCTGTTGATTCGACCAAGTAAAGAAAAGGCCGGTACTAGATAAATCCATTAGCCCACAATCCTGAATACACTCTTTGAAATCCATGGTCCTATTGGTAGGAACGGGGTTACCTCCACTTTTTTCCTTAGAAAAAGGATAGCTTGAAATCTCCCATTACCACCCAAGGAGAAGAAGATAGGGATTGAGAAATGCTTCTCAACGAGTTCCATAGAGATAAACGATCTCGCGCATCATTGAAAGCATAGATCCAAGTAGCAAAGAAGGAAGGGGAGCTCAATTATCTCACCATGGATGAATTGAGGCACCAAGACAAAGGTCGAATTGGATTAAGAGTTCCACTTGAGCCATATCCCACCCCCATAATGATCGACACGCCAGACAACTCTCCTCTCCAGGGAAAAGCTTTGCACGAGATATAAAAACCAACAGTGTCGTTAAAGGAACCCGAAGAGAGTTTAGTTTTAAGTAAGCAAAAAAAACAAGTTTATTCTCCTTGATTATCCCGAACAAGCCACCACGGGCCGATGTTATCAAACCCCGCATTCCAACATCCAGAAGAACCAATCATTGGGAGTTAGATGAGCGGAGGGCTTCTTGCCCTTTTCTTGTGATTTTGTCGCCCGTATTGGAGTATTCTGGAAGCCTTGGCCATGTTAGTATCTTGTGAACTTTTCCTGAGAAGAGGAGTTTTCCACCGGTATGGATGGATTAGGACGATTAGGAGAAGAGGCTGCCGATCTGGTTTTCACTCCATAAAAAGAGGAAGAGGAGGTGATGTCCGATATCACCGAGAAGGAGGGATAATGGTGGCTGTGTCTTCCTCGGCAGAGGGAGAACGAGCGGGGAATTGATTAAGATCACTTATGATTGAGGAAGAAGTGAGAAGAGATAAGTCTACCTCTGGATCGTTTGCGGACATAATAGGATGTGCTAAGTCTTGCACTGTAGGGGTGGCAGAGGGCTCGGCAGCACAAGTAAGTTCATCTTGGGAGGTATGTTGCATATGAGTAAGTGGTGGTTTTCTACTTCGGCTTCGCCCTCTGCCTTTGAACGAATCCTTGTTGGCCATATTGGAGGGACAAGAAGAAGTGTCATGAGAGAAGGTGGAGCAATTAGGACAAGAAGTAGGTTTCCAATCATATAGAATCTCCTGCTCGAATTTTAATCCATTAAGGTTTATAGAGAGTCGAGGGAGAGGAGGTATTTATTTGAACACGACTGCCGAAAAGAGAGGCGAGAAGCGCTTAAATTGTCAACCGCTAAAGGGATCCACCTTGCTTGCTACCTTTGAGAAGCCCTTTTCGTTCCAGCAACAAAGAGGATAATTTGGAAGTTTGATCCAAAGTGGAATATCTGAAACATTCTCCTTGGTTGCCCTAAAATCCCAACTCCATTTTTGGAAGATAAACGGCCTACCATTCAAGAAACAGGGACCGTTGTCCCAAACCTGATCAAAATCCTCTTGACATGAAAATTTAAACAGGAAAAAATCGCCCTCTAAGGTGAGCAATTCAAGCTCCCTTTCAGCTTCCATTTCCTCCTGACCGCCGCTAGCAAAGAGCCGTAGAAGGGGCGTTTGCCAATGGCGTGTCCTACTAGAGAAAGATTCCACTCAGTTTGTCCATCATTCAATTCCTCCTCCGAGAAAGAGACTTCATTTGAGTCGGAAGGGATAAAGGATAAGGAGAAAGAGCTGCTTTTTTCATTTTGTTGAATTAAGAGATCTTTCCAATTGCGAGATCCAGAAGGAGCAGATATAGGGGGAGGAAGGCTGTATGGTGCAGCTCTGAGAATCGAGCCATTGGGGGAACGGGATGGCAGAGAGGGAAAGTTGTTAGAGAAAGAGCGATCCGTCTCCATAGGAGAGAGTAGAAGTGGATTAGGGCGAATTGGCCCCCGGCGTGGGGCCGGAGGCCGAGAGCGGGTAGAGGAAACCGGAGAAGTGCAGAGAAGTAAGACCTACTTGATGGGAGACGATAGTAACCATCCTCCGCGAAAGTAACCATACCTCGTCTTTCCTCCCAAGCCCCACCCTTCTTCTACGTGATTTTGTTTGCCTAAATCTCGTAAATCCTTCTACTATAGCCTACAGGATTTATTTTTGGATGTAACCATGCGAAAGCGGCCTGAGCAGATTGCACAAAGGCGTGCATTTTACTTGTTCCAACTCGGGGATGTCGCAAAGGTAACCTCGTCTTTCCTCCCACCTTGGTTTTTGCGCTCGACGGTCGGCGCTTTCGATTTTCTAAATCCCGTACGAGTAAATCCCAATTTAACCATGCAATAGGGGCTTTAGCGGATTGCACAGGAAGATAGAGCTGTGGATTTAACTTGTCCCAAAATGTCGTTTGGTTGGCTTGGATTTAAGTTACAATCCTATTCAAATCTTGCAACCAAACAACCCTTACCGATATTGAAAGCGAGTCAATGGGTTTAGCAAATTACACAAAGCCGTAGATATATTTAAGTTATCCAAAAATACTGTTTAGCTAGATTTAATTAAATCCATCTTAAATACTGCTAAAATCTTACAACTTTAGCGGATTTCACAAAGCAGTGGATTTAAATATTTAACTTGTCCAAAACATCGTTTGGCTGGATTTTAGTTAAATCCATGGATTTATTTTATCTTAAATCTTATTATATTATATATATATATATTTCATCATTAATTATATACTTTATTTTAGTTGATTTTAGTAAGAAATTATTCTAAATATTTCATCAGATTAAAGTTTTAATCTTGAAATAAAATAATTCAGCTTATTACATTCATTATTTTACTCATCAATTATTGTTAGTATTGATTTGTGACTAAAAATCATATTTAAATTATTATATTTATTAATAATATACGTAATTTGATAACTATTGTTGAGAGTTCTTGTAAAAGAAGAAAAATTTTATTTGAAAAATAGTTAAATAAAGTTGTTAAACGAATAAAGAGTGGAGAACTATAAGATGGTAAGGGTTTAAATCAAGCGATAACTCTTCTTGATGAGTTAGAGATACGCTAGGATCACATTATCTGTATTGATTAACTTGCTATTTTATTTGAATATATTATAGATGTTCGATATAATTGTAAAATATGATTTTCATGACAAAGTGAAGTAAATACTCTACTTGATTCGGTTTTTTAGTTTATTTTCATTTCGATGATATCTATATTAAGAATCACAAATGAGTTATCTTAGATTTTATAAAAAAAAATTAAGATATAATAAATGCTATGACTTTGATTTAAATGATGAAACAAAATTACAAAATATACGAGAGATGAGGATGAAGCATTTTTCTTTCAAAAGTTCATGTATTTTGTGAAAAAAAAATTAATATAATTGTGTTAAATATGAGTGAGATTTTCTCTACGTGAAAGGTTAAGAAGATATGCTCAAAAAATCATAAATTTATACTATTATTGAGTTGAGTTATTTTATTCTGTGATTGATATGTAATTTTATGTGCTTAATGACAGATTTGATGAGGTTAATATTGAATTACTTTTATATGTGCATGCCTGAATCTATGTTATTCTTTCCCAACTTTTGATAAGAAAAAATTAATACGTTTGGTAAAATTATAACCTACAAATATCTCAAAAGTTGACCTTATTATTTTAGATAATCAACAGAATTATATTATTAACGTGAAATTCAATAATGTACTTTGAAGTTGGAAATGATTGAACAACTGCCGGTTAATGGAGACAAAAAAATATTTATTTATTTTTTTTATAAAGCTTATTTTGATATCGTCGATAACATAAAAGTTATGATGAAAATCATAAAGAATCATTTGTACAATAGAATGAGAGATTTTTGAATTAATATATAATGAAAAAGATGTATTCAAGGACATTGATAAAAAAAATGATTATATAATGATTTCAATATATGAAGACTCAGAGGGAGAAGTTATAGATGATATGCAATGTGAAGAAAATTTTTGTTATTCAAAAGTTTAATTTCTTTATTTTATTATATGAGATGTTTTAATTTTATTTTATATAAAAGTGTATTATTTTAATTTTGTTGTGCCCCTTCTAAAAAAAGTTTTTGAATCTGCCCCTGTGCATTAGTATATCTAATTCAACTTAACCTCATTCAGTTCAAATCTACTAACCAATTAGTACATTTATATTACTATTAGATCATTATTTAATTATTCAATTAATTAAAAATTGTTGGACACTTTAATCGCAATGGGAGGAGAGAACTTGAAAATTTCATCTGTGCCTTGTTAGAGAATGCTTTACCAAAATATCCGTCATTAAAATTTTATTCATTTCAATGATATTAGTTTCCATTGGAAATTTACATTCTTCTTATTAATGTTCATTTAATTAATGGTTATGTCTTGGCCAGGTTTCGGTTAGAGCTCGCCGCCGGGAGCAGGATCTTTGGGAAAGGTGTCATCGCCGATAAGCTTCGCTTCTTCAAGTTTTCCTTCAATGAATCCCCCCCATCTCTCTTCTCTCTCCCTCTTCTCTAACTCGTTCTCAGACCTGCAAACCTGTAAAAGGCTATTTGAAGCAGGGGGAGTATTTTATTAAGAAACGTACTGTCAATTTATCGAATCATAGCAATTTTTTGTAATTAGCATTTTATTTAATAAATATTTATTTAGTGTAATACATAATTATAAGAGACAATAAATCCTTTTCGAACTCCAATTTTCTCTATCATTCTCTTAGTGTCAAGTATATCACTTGTTATATCACGAGGTGGTTTAGCTTTCTTGGGCTTAGGTTTTTAATTAAGCTCATTCTTTCCCCTCTAAGACATTTTATTTTTCCAAAGCCTTTTATAAATCTTTAGAAGGAGAGAAAATAATGTTTAAGGACAATTCTATGTTAAAAAAACTGTTTAGCCATTAAGGAAATCTGATAATAAGAAGAATGAATATTTTTCATTTTGTCATTGAAATCACATTGCAGAGGCATTATATCATCATTCTAATGAGTTTGAACATTATAAAATGTAATAGTATATTCTTAGTGATGCTCCCTTAGAGGCACTTAAAGTATATGTAATTCACTAATAGTGAAACTATAATAAGAAACCTAATTATATTATAGATATTAAGATAAAGGCTTGATGATCAAAATATCATCAATTAAAAATAGTTTCTAATTTTTCCCATGTTAAATTTTAATTTTTAATATATTTAATTTGATGATTTCAAATGTAATCATACATCGTATATTATAACAATTATATTTCAATATTTATTTATTATTTATTGTAAAAAAATTCATTATTTCTCTTCAAATTAAATCTCCATTTTTAAATAAACTATGAAATTCTAATCATTGATATTTCTTATCATTAAAACCATCTAAAGTGATATTATAGTAGGATATCACTTTAGGCAGGATCACTTTACATGCATGCTATGGTGTAAATACGGTTGGGATAAATCGTTTATCACTTTGAATATATCTTTAACAAATTTTATTGTCTGTATTTATTCCATCATTTTACCATTTCAAAGTAAACTATCTCTTCATGAAACAAATATAGCATTTTAAAACTAGCTCTTCCAAATATTCAAAACACTAATTCAAAGCATATTGTGACCTATTCTTTCTATAAAATATGCAATAATACAATTAATCATGTTGGTAAGGGTAAATCATAATTCACAAGAGAAATTATTTTGAATTAGAAGATTAAAAGTTTTGAATGGAAGCAGCTAGGGTTTCGAACTTCAAGAGATGAGGCAACTGGCAAGGCAAATAACTAATAAGTTTCTAAGTAATACAGATTTAGGTAGCAGTAATGTGATGCATATGTGGATTCAGGAAGGGCGATTATCATGGGCATTTCTTCATCTAGTTGCTGGGCCGGGGAGATCGGCTGCTTGTAATACAATTTTTAAACAAAAATGAGCAGCTCAACAATCCCACAAGCCTGATCACCTCAAACTCAAGCTCAAGTTCGTATAATTTATGAACTTGAATTCAAACTCGTAACTCGATATGCTCAACTCGTGAGTTCTTTAGCCTTACAACCAGCTTGACTCACTTTCATCAGTTGCTGCACGTTATTCTGCCAATTCATCCCTGCAAACAACCGTCTCAATCCTCTTAACCTTCTAAACCATTACATCACTTGTGCCATCCTGGTTGCTCACCGGGTCTTTGTGCCCTTGAATCATGAACCGTACATCTCTTTTCCAACATATTCCTTTTAGAGAGGAGAGGAAGAGAGTGTTGTTGAAATCTTCACAATTTCTTTACTCTAGACATATTGAAATCTAGAAGTAGAAGTAGGAAAAAAGGAAAGAGAGGAAGAGAGTGTTGTTGAAATAACTAGGGACATCTCGTGGTGGAAGTTGGTGAATAGGTCCTTGGACGTCTCATTCACGGTGTAGATGCATCCGGATAGCTTAGAACGGTGGTGGTGTGGTCGCAAATATTTGGAAAGCTTCCCACTTGAATGAATCCATGAGGCGGTTGAAGTCGCCAACCGAGGTCACATCGAAGCCGCAGAAAAGCAGCACACGGTACCTGCGCGCATAGCTACGAGGGACTCGGGGACTCACATTCAGTGATCACCGACTTGGCAATGTTTCGATTGGAACATGTCGATGGGCGCATCATCTTCCGAAAAGACGTCATCGCTAATGAGCCTTAGTTTTGCAAGGCTTTCATCAATGAACCACATCTCCCTCCTCTTATTCTCCATCTTCTTTGCCAGGTATATCTTGATATGGAAGGCCTGATGAGTTAAAAGCATCCAACATATGATAAGAATTTTAGCCTTTTATCCAAATAACTAATTAATTAATTATTAATCTCTCAAAGATAAAATAAAATAAAATAAAAAGAGGCATGTCCATTAATGAACCCACTTATTATGAAAATAATATAATAAAACACAATCACTTATTCTCTTGTAGCATTCTTGATAAGAAATTGATTAAATGCTATTCCTTGTAGCAATAACTATTTACTTGATATAATACTCTTATAATTACTTTAAGATAATTTGATTTAATGGTATAAATGAGTCAAGTTGAGCTCGAGTTATAACGAACTGGAGCTTGACTTGTTGGCCAAATATGCTGCTTGAATTCTAGCTTGAGCTCAAATCAAGCTTATGGACTGAGTTCGAACTCGGTTTGCTCATTTTGTGACTCAAAAGTTGAAACTTTTGATTGACAAGATGAATTTTTCGCGGCAAAATGGTGGCTTGATGTAGGAGACATTTATCAAGGACATGTTGGAGAAGAAAAAACTAATGGGAGATGAGGAATCCATTTTCTTGATATTAATGTTAGACTTATTCACTCAATTATGAACTTTTGTCTATCCTAGATTCTGCATTCGGAGCCCACCTAGTTTGGTTATTTTTCTATTGTTGCGTGCTAGAGAATTTTATTCCGGTAGATGTGAGATCTTCGTCGTAGCCCAAAAATTATCCAACACACAAGCAGGGGATATGAACACAGGGGTTATACGTAAAAACCCGGATGGAAAACCACGGCCGCCTACCAGAACTTTCACTATGTGTTCAAAAGATATAAGTCCTCGCTTCTCGTTAGAGAAGGTGTTTCTGGAAACAATATTTCGAGTGTAAAAATACAATATTGGTCAACTCAACCCAAGGGAGAAGTTTCCCAAAAGCGGCAGAACCGATCTTCCTGGGAGCAACCTCTTGATCTTCGTGGAGAAAGGACAACCTGTCTTTTCTAGTCCTCCTGAGCATCTCCTAGAGCTCTAATCTGCAGACTACCTGGTGGCACCGAGTGATAGATCGTCACGCCAAGGTCGAGGTGGTTCTCTGAGCTCTCTTCAAATCGATTCCGTCCCCCCAGGTGAGAATGAAGCTCATTTATAGATTTTGGGAGTGGCGTGCCTTGTAAATTCGGAAAACTCCAACCACTCCCATCGGATGCGATCCCCTCGACCGACGGTGTATTTTGATGATCCGGGTGCCTTAATGACGGAATTGGGTGATCTTGGATTCGTTGGATTCGTTGACGAGCCACTCGACCGACTATAAATATGTCTTTTGACCATTTGGCGGATCGGGATCCATTTTCATGCTCGATATTGACCGAGTCGACATTCTGGAGCAAGACTATGCTTGATGTTGCTATGTTCGTCTCATCGACGCCGGGCTTGACTGTAAGTTTGCCAAATCGGTGATTGGGATCAAGCATTTCAAAATTCCTTGAGATTCGTGGTTGATGACATTAATTTTCTCGGCGATGTATCGTTGCCCCTATTTTTGGGTGACATTATCTCGCCATCCAAAAAATATATGTCAAATACTTGAAAAATTCTTCAATGAAATTTGAGAGTCAATTGCGCATTTTGAAACAGATCTTCATGAATGATATTATAGCTGGAAGGCGATCACGAGGTTGCAAATATGCGTATGTGGTAGTTTGAGGTTATTCTGGATCGATCCGGGTGCGAGGGGGGATGGCCAGCGCGCGCGGCCAATCGTAGCATACGCACCCAGCTACCTTACGGCCTTCACGTCCGTGAATTATGAGCGCGCGGGCTGAATCAGTCGGTTGCGAGGTCAGATGCAAACGAGCGGCCGTCAATTGAATAGCGGCGGAACCCGCGAGCAGCGGGTCGAGCTGATCAGGTGAAGCGTCGGGTTACGTCAGCGTGAGTTGAAGCATGCGTCGACCGGCTTCGACATGGGCCGCCAATTCAGGGCCGACGAGAGGCAGTCGGCGAGTGTTGGCGGTTTAACCGTGGGCGGAGGAGGCGACGTAGGCCCGGAGGTTTGACCGTGGGCCGGAGGTCGGCCGTAGCGGTTGACCGTGGACCAGCGGATTCACGACCGCGATTTGCAGGCGTGCAGTTGGCGGTTGGCCGGAGAAGCCTTAGCCTTACATGCGGCTTCTTGCCGCGCATGAGGCAAGCATGTGGCGCGTATGAGCGGGCAGGCCGGTTACAGTTTTGAGCGGTTTGGGCGGTTTTCCCCTAGAGGTCTAAAAAACAGGTAAGAGGAAAGGCACACTCTTCTCTCTCCTCTTCTCCTCTCTAGAGTGCATAGCCCTCCCCTGGAGTTTGGGCACTCTTTTGGATCCCCTCTATCCCAGGCAGTGCATAGCCCTCCCCGGTGGAGTTTGGGCACTCTTCTTGGATCAACCTCTACCTCCTCCTCCACCTGCAGTGCAGTGCGGCACTGGTGGGAGTTTGGACTCTTCTTGGATCGCTCTCTCTCATCTCAGCGAGTGTGCCTCCCAGTGGGAGTTTGGGCACTCTTCTTCCCTCCTCCTCATCTCCATCGAGCCAAGAGCATAGCCCCTCCCACGGTTTTGGTGGGAGTTTGGGCACTCTCCTTGGAATAATTTTCATCTCGATCGTGCAGTTGCGTTTATAGATGGGTGAGAATCTTTTGAAAGAGACACGTCAGAGACTTAGGAGGCGGCGAGGAACCTTCTAAAATGGGAGGGCGATTGAGTCGTCGATCCGGAGACACATTGATCGTGCTTGGAAAAAATTATTTTCATGAATGATTCTTAAGTGTCAGAAGAAGTCGATAGAGCCCAAACTCATGGGGTATTTCACCACTTACGAGATGAGTTTGGGCGGGATTGCGGTTTCCCCATCCCAAGATGATCGCCATTTTGTCGACATCGAGGTTTGCATTTCTGTTTTCGGCGGGCAATGGCGATCGTGATGGGACTTATAGTCTTTTAGGGCATGCGGCGACTCTTGATTACCTCGGATGTGCAAGTTTACTGCGATGCATGGTGGTCTTGACCTCCGGACGAAGGATCCTCCCAAGTTGGGCAAGCTTTTTTTGTGAAGAATAGGGTCTTCTCAGAAATGGAAAGGCGAGATTTACCCATTCCCTAGGTTGGTGATGAAGAAATTCAGAATATTGAAGATCTTGATTTGAGATTGATATATCAAATTTGTGTGAGGAGGAATCTTTGTTAGCTTTTATTCATCCGGCGGTCTTATGCGATTCGTTGAGAAAGCCCAATAAAGGGTTTCACGATCTCCCAAGCGTCCTCGGCTTCTTCCAGTGAAGGACGTCTCCGATAGAGAGGAAAAGGAAGCGAATGATGGTGATATCGAATGCGAAAGAGTCGACCGAGTGAGTCCCAAGGATCTTCATTCACGGGCGTGTTGAATCATTCTTCTAGTGTATCTTAGAAGAAGCGGTAACAATCCTTCTTCGTTCATCATCTTTTATTTCCCATTTCCTTGTGCTTAACGTAATTTTCTTATTTTGAATCTTGAAGAAGCAACTTGACTTCAAAATGAACATTGTCTTTGAATATTTGGAATTGAGTTCGTGAAGGTCAAGTTTCTCCATGGTGAATATAAGAAGCGGTATGTGGAGAAAGTAAAAGATGTCAGTGTTGGAGAATCAACTTGATGAGAGGCCGAGTTGGCGACTCAGCGACTTCTCTTTTTTGTCGAAGTTAAGACTGGGATGAATTAGTGGAGGCTAGAAACGAGAGGTTGGTTGCCGGATGAAGATCTTTTAGAAGGTTTGGTCTTGAGGGCAGAAGAGTTCTGGCGCCTTTTCGAGGCGCCTTATCTCGGGTAGAAGCGGGAGGATCACGGCTGGAGGACTTGAACTTCGGCGATTATCTCATGAGGATCCGTTGGAGGCGAGACCACGTGTATGATGTAGAGGTGAAGGCTTTGGGCGGCGGTGTGTTGATGAAGGCTTCATCAGAGGTTTCTTGAAGGGGACACGCTTGGCGTGTCATAGTTAGGAGGTGTTGAGGTCCTTTCTCTAGCTTCTTCCCGACCCTTAGCAGCGAGGATGACTCGAGATAGTTTTCATCATCTCGATGAGACCATCAAGGCTGTAGTTGTAGTTCCTTTATGTTGCGGTGTTGTGTTGTATATTTACGGTTGATTGTACTTGTATGTTGCGAGAAATATTAATCCAAAAAATTGTTTGTGAATATTTGAGTTGTGTGTGTCAAAGTGTACTTTCGATGATAAAGATTCCGTAGAAGAGATCATGGAATCCCCTTTAGGATAATTGATCTATTCAAGATCATTACGAGGCGTTACTTGATGACAAACTTGCACGCGAATATATTTATAGAGGTTCTCTGAACCTCGATCTATCTAGGTTGTGTATGGGGCGTTTACTCGATGATGTTAACCTGTTATGGAGAAAGTTGTAGGTAGTCTATAGAGGATTGCCAACTTATCCAAGGTTGTTTATCAGAGCGTTACTCGGCGATGTTAACTTTAATAGGAAGATCAATTCCGAATTCATCGATCTTACCCTGAATGAGATACAACAATAGTTGCGTATCTCTTGAGTCGGGTGTTTTAAAATGCAAGCATAAGCAAGAAAAGTCACAATAAGTATGAGAACTTTAACATAGATAGAAACATAAATCCAAACACCTTGATGCAAGGTTGGACAATAAAACGACAAGCAGTATCGATAAATGTTTACGATATAATTGCAATACAAACATACGATGATAATGTTTTCGCATTCTTTAGAATAAAAAAGGCGATACATCCGGTACGGAGGTTTGTAGCATTCAGTGCGTGGGAGAGTCTTCCCCTATCCTTAAGCTTGAGCGTGCGGCTTGATTTTAGACACCACCACATCAGGGCCTTCCCAAGCGGGAGTTTGTTGTTGTGGGCCTTTTCTTCGAGACCGAGGGCGAGGTCCCAGCAGATATTGATAACTTTACGCCGGTTGAAACCTCGAGCAATCCTTGATAGCCATTAGTCTTGACATGTCTCGGGTCTCTTAGGAGATCAGATGGAATCGGCTTATCGTCGTTCTTTGTCGGCATCAAAGTTATGGGTTCTAGGGCTCGGGACCCGATGTCGGCGGAATAACGACCTGATTAAAACCGATTGCGGCGTTTCTCGGGGGGTCCTTGATGTAGTGCGGTAAGCCCAAAGAACATTGGATAGTTCTTGACCCATTGCGGCGTGGTTGATGTCGTGTCTTTAGCCCTTTTAGTATTGTCTATTGGTGACTTGATGCCCATTTGCTGTGGATGGGATACGGTATGTGGATTAGCGGATATATCTGGCGAAAGATGTGAATGTCTTTCGAGCTGCGTCCATTATCGGTGATGATTTTCTTTGGAATCGACAAATAATATTTTTCGGACAAATTGCTTGGCATTTGTTTGGTGATTTTGGCCCGTGGTTCGACTTCCACCCATTGAAGTAATCAGCAAGATTATGAATTTTCGTTGCCCGGTGGCAATGGAAAGGGTCCCATTATATCGATCCCCATTGAGCAAGGGCGCGCTCACGGATTGTGGTGAGTTCTCTGAGATGGTGTATGAGTGAGATTGGAATGCGACACTTCTTTACAAACTCAATCGTCCTTCTTCATTGTAGGCGGTAAAACCTTGCCTCATGATTTTGAGAGGGGCTTTTCCTCCCAAATGTTCACCACAAATTCACGAATGAACCTCGCATTGCATAGTTAGCCTCAGAAGGTGGTAGACACTTTAAGTAGGGCCTAGAAGGACAGCTTGTAGAGTTAGATCACGATTATGGTGAAGTTGTTCGTGCTGTGAGGCGGATAGCATCGGTGGGTCATTGGCAAGGCCCGCTTTGAAGAAAGGACATGATCGGTCAATCCATGAAGATTCTTTTGGGTCCTCGAGATTGTATCACCCGAGGGCCTTGAATCTTGGGAAAGTGGATGTCCTCATGTATTTTCTCTTGAAAAGATCTCTGTCGTTGTTGTGGCTAACTTGGAGAGGGCATCTTTCAGCGTGTTACGCTCCACTTAGAATATGAGTTATCGATGGGTCTCGATTACGGCAAGTGACTTTGCCAAAAGCAGTGCGGCTGCGGATGGCCGGGTATCGAAGTCTCCTTCAACTGAGCCTGAGGTGAGTCTGTAGATGGCTAAGTTACGGACCTCAGTCAATGGCGAGTCTTAGTCACCTATATCGCTGACATTATTGGTGGCAGGAACTTTAGTCGATGCCCTTACTCAAGTTATTTTACTTGGGGAGATAAGCAAAATTCTGCTCCCAGAAGCTCCATCAACATATAATGTCCATTGATTTGTCATGGAGTGATGAATGATCATTCGGTGGTGATGGGATGGTACATTCTGAAATTCGTGAGCACTTGTGACTTTATATCGGGGCGTGGAAGAAAATGGATGTCAAACTCTCGCTCGGCCGACCACTTCATCAACCTTCCGGATACATCGGGCTTTTGAATAGTTCTTAATGGAAGATGAGTGTAGGCGTTGATGGTGTGGGCGACGAAAATGCGGTCACAATTTTAGATGCGAGAATGCACTAGGGCTATAGTCTTATCTCTAGTGGATAGCGTCCTTCGGTTTCAGAAAGGATTTTCTTGACATAGTAAATGGGTGGTTCAATGAATTCTCCTCGTATCGACCGCAGACTTACGGCATGAAGAAAGCGACAAGATAGATGTCTGACTTCTCTCCTTGGATAGGCTTTGATAATAGAGGGAAGCTAAATAGACTCAAAGTTGCTCAGCGTCGACATTCATCATCTTTGGAATCCATTTCCTCGTGCACCCGAAGATTTTGAAGAATGGTAGATACTTATCTCTGGCCAAGAATCGTGATAAAGTGCAATCCTTCGGTCAAGCGTTGGACTTCCTTGATGTTCTTGGAGGTGACATGTCCGAGTGCTTTTATCTTCTCGGGGTTGGCCTCATCCATGGTGACCATGAAGCTAGGAATTTCGGAGGAAACTCAAAACGCACTTGCTTGGGTTGAGCGCATCTTGTAGTGTCGAAGAATGTCAAAGCATTGCGGTCAAAAAATCTTTGTGATATTTCCAAGCTCTTCACCGACATCATCAACACACCTCCATATTGTGCCTATAAGATCCTTGAAGATCTTATTCATAAGGCGTTGATATGTTGCTCCAGCATTTTTTAGTCCGAATGGCATGACCTGATAGCAGTATAGTCCATTATCTGTTTGGAAGGATGTTGCTTCCTCATCTGTTTTGTTCATCGATTTGATTGTAGCGAATAGGCATCCATGAAGCTTCGACATCGATGTCACGATGTCGCATCAACTAGTTGGTGAGGAGGAAGGGAAGCTATCTTTTGGGCATGCGATTAAGGTCGGTGTAATTCGATGCACATTCTCCGAGCAGTTGGCCTTCTTGACTAACCTTAGCCAAGGTGGGGTAGTAGACTCTCGAATAAACTTGACTTCCAAAGTTTGGTGATTTCTTGTTCTATGACTGCAATCGTTGAGCGAAGGTTCTTTTCTTACGTATCAGCTTGTAGGTTGAGTCAACTTTGAGGGAGTGCGTAATGACTTCTGGGTCAATGCCCAGAATATCAGATGCGCTCCAGGCAAAGATATCTTGATTTTACGAGAAAATCATTGATTTCGATGAGGACAACGATCCCACCTTCACCTTTCGCGATGGATCAACGAGATAGGAAGACAAATTACATCTTCGGAGAAGCCCTTTGAGGCATCCTCATCTTGGGTGAAGTTCTCGATGTTGAGGTTTCGTAAATGGCGGGCTTGATATGCGCTTGTGCTATCTGTTGATTCCACCCCACCTGGGTGGTGTGGAATTTCATCTTGAGGTGAGGCATAGAGTGTATTTCGGAATATAGGCTGGAGAGGTCTCCCAAATATTGCATTATGCGGACTCGGACTTGACTACAATAAATTGTATCAAGTGGGTTGCGTGTCGGAAATTCTCCAAGAGTTACGGGAAGGTTGTCCTTCCACTAATCTGATTATCAAATTGGGCCGAGGTTGAAGCTTCTCTCTTTCTATATCTTGGGAAGTGGAGTAAAAGAACATCAACCGAACTCCCATTGTCGATCAATATCCTTTTAATATTGAAGCATGGATCGACCACGCGATGACAAGGGGATCTTGATGTGGGATCAGAAGCCCTCTAGATCTAAATCATCAAAGGTGATAGAATGGTCAAAGACTTCTTCGAAGGCGGCAATGAATATTTGGCTAGATAACAGGCCCTCACGCAATTGTTTCTATCTCTCCAGCTTGGCGGTTTCCTGCAGTTGCCCCCGGCATTTCTTTGGCGGGTTGGTTTTGTATAAAGCTAGATACCCACGTGTAATCTTTCAATCTCCTCCCTTGGTGGCACTCTTGATGGTGTGTAGCGCGGTGAAAGTGGCGAATTTCTCTTGATTTCAATTCCAGGGCTTTAAAGGTGGCGGCCACTTGGCTATCCTCTCTTCTGAATAGGATGTTCGCATGGCGTGTTGAAGCGTATATTTCCTCTCGATTGAGTCATTAGGTTGCGAGGAGGTTTTGGGGGAGGTTCTTGCCTCTCTTCTTTTACGAGATGTTTGAACATCACCTTTGGGAACCTTCTTCCGCTTGCTTGGTGGTTCAAGCATTGTGAGATGAGCGATAGCGTCGGTGGAGATTTGTGCCTCTATTCGGTTCGACATAGGAATGTTGTCTCGCATTAATGATGAATAGAGTATCTGGCGAGTCCTCAGAAGCAACGCCCTCAAAGTTACTACTCACGGTATCTTCGGGCTTGAACCTGGAAGTATTCTTTGAGGACTCTCCATCGTTACGGCGGATTCAGGAGAGATGTGATGAATCACGATGATTCTCTTGTTTGAGGCTGTTCTACAAAAAAATGAGCTCTCTGATCGGACGGACCCTTAGCGGCGAATAAGAAATCTGAGCATCCTTTGAGAGTGAATACGACGAGAAGAGAGTCATTTACGCGAATGTGCATGATCGTTGAAAGTGCTTTGTGTCGATGGTTGTGCCATCGTGGGGTCCATCTTTGGGAAGCTTGAATCTCGGGTCATTGCGAGATGATCTCGGAGAGTTTTGGAAAGCGGCGAGAATGGATGGATCATTGTTTTGGAACTCTTCACACCGGTCGTCGTAGTTCATCTATAAGGTGGCGTGGAGTTTCGTCTGAAATTTGACCATTGGGTGAGTAGAGCTGGCGGTATCGAAGTTCAACATCTCGGATGTGGTGCCAAGGGTTCTACTTGTTGATCCGGCATTCGGGTAATCATTCTCGGAAGAAAATCGGATTATCTTTGAGGAGGCGTGCGGAACACGTGGCTCTTCGGCGTGTTGGAGCGTTTTCTTGGTCCTCTCGCGAGTCGAAGAATTTGGGAATCCTCCATCCTTTGAGCGATCTTCAAGAGGGGCGCGGACCCTCACGAGACAGTGTTATGTAGAGAAGTGTTGGAGACTTGGCGTCCTTGATCCACGAGAATGAGGCGTTGGGCAAATCCGTTTACCATATTGGAGATATAGCAATGGGGAATTGTTTTCCAGGCATAGCTATTTATCTTAGA
The DNA here is from genome assembly GCA_021442155.1 of Cymbidium sinense. Lineage (NCBI taxonomy): Eukaryota > Viridiplantae > Streptophyta > Magnoliopsida > Asparagales > Orchidaceae > Cymbidium > Cymbidium sinense. The sequence continues at coordinate 45,709,895 of CM038218.1, forward strand.
AATTTTATTAGGTAGATGAGATCTTTCGTGGCAAAATTATCAACACAAGCGGGGATATGAACGAGGGTTATCGTGGAAAACCCGTTAAGGAAAAAACCGGGGCCTTGATCAGAACTTTCCTATGTGTTCAAAGATCTGTCCTTGCTTCGTTAGTTGGAGAAGAAGGTGTTCTGAGGAAAACAATATTAGAGTGTAGAAAAATACAATATCGGTCAACTCCAGAGGAGAAGTTTCCCAGCGAGGATCTTCTTGCAACCTCTTGATCTTGAGGAGAAAGGAAGCGGCAGTCCCTCCTGAGATCTCCCCAGAGGCGAGCTCGATCTTGTTCTTGGTGGTAGCGGTAGTGATAATTGATGGCGTCGAATTTTGGTTCTCTCTGGTCTCGAGTAAATCTTTAGGTGAGAATGAAGCTCTATATAGATTTTGGGAGTGGCGGGCCTTGTAATTGGTGGAAAACTCCAACTCCATCGGACGGCGATCGATCCCGATCAGCGGTGTATTTTGATGATGCAGGTGCCTTAATGATGTCGGGTGGGTGATCTTAGATTCGTTGGATTACGTCGGCGGCGCTCGATCTATAAATATATGTCGATTTGTGACCATTTGGCGGATCGGATCCATTTTTCGATAGCTTGATCGAGTCGATTCGATTTTGGATAAGTATGCTTGATGTTCTTGTTATCGTCTCGCCGAGCGGTATTTTGTAAGTTCTTAAAATCGGTGATTAGATGAAGCATTTACGAAAATCTGCGGTCGTCGCTGATTAATTTTAGAGGGATCAAGCATTCCTTTTCACCCTAAACTTTTTTATTTTTTTTAATTTAGATCCCTTTTATATTTTAGATCACAATTTTTATTGAGCTACACTTCAATACTCTGATATTATTGTTGTAGATAAACATTTAAATCACTCTCTCTCTCTCTCTCTCTCTCTCTCTCTCTCTCTCAAGCTTAGGCTATAATTATTTCTTCTTTGAATACTAATATATTAGTTCCGCCCTCATTATCTAAAAAAGAAAAAAAAAATTGAGTACAACCAAATCTTATTCGAATGAGAAACCATAGTGAAAGAAAATATTTTTTAAAAATGTTTTTGATAATTTCTTTTAAGAATATTGATAATAAAATATTTGTCTATATTAGAATGACCAAACTTTCCTCAGCCAACCAGCTTGCAATTTATGGGCATCTAACACATTTATTATCAGGCTGCCAATTGGACCTTATAGCTCAAAGCACCGATAGGCTGCCGTATCAGTCCCCGCTGTCATTTTAGTTTTTTAAGGTTTAATGCATAAATTGTTGAATCACAAGTCCTTCCATCACAAAAGAGTTTTAACCTTCCTACTTACCGTCCGATCTATCTTGGCTAAACACATCAACGGCTACAATGTCTTACAAGCGATCAGAGAACTGGAATGTGGCGTGGTGATATTTTTCATGAGTTATTGGAGGGTATATATAAATTTCTCCCATAGTTTACAGTTTGCACCTTATTGTTCTCCAATCTATTCTCCCTGGCAGGTGCTCCTTTACTTATAGGAGAATCTGCGCTCCACTACCAAAGTCCCTTTTTTAGGGTTTCATCCTTGGGAATCGAATTGGGGTGAGGAGAAAGCTCCATAAGGTACACTCATTCCACCTCTGACCTCCTTTGTTCCCCCAATTGATAGCTTTTCTTATCCCTAGGGTTTGCATCCTTGTTAGATTCTCAGTTGTGTCTGATCTGTACTGTTTTGATACCGGTAATTGCATCATAAATTTTTTACTTGTATTTTGGTTGCTTCATAGCGCATATTTTTGCATTCTACCCGCATTTGCTTTTTGATCTCGATCTACGGTGAACTCTTTTTTCAGATTTTAGGATTTCGGTTTGGTTTTATGCAAAAAAAACATCTAGTTGTGTGATGTTGTTTATGACTGGAATCTCGCCAGGTTTTGGGGTGGATTGGAACCAATGGAAGCATGAAAGTGTCTTCCACATCACGGAACACTGGAAACAATCTTCACTTAAAATCCCCTTTTCCCTAGCATTTCTGCTTCTGGGTATGCAGACTACGGCTCAGCTGGATCAAACGAACACCTAAGCTTAGAGGCAATAAGATCCCATCAGCGCACCTCTTCTGAGCTTTTTCATTGAGGAGCAGCCATCTTGGCTTGATGATTTACTTAATGAGCCAGACTCCAGCTCCCGTGAGGAGAGGTGCTCATCGTCGGTCATCAAGTGATTCCTTGCCTACTTGGATGGCTCTTCTGCATATTCAAATATGGATAATTTATCTCAGGGGAATGCAGGGGAGAACTTTAACGTCTATGCCTTCATGGGGTTCACATGAATTTGATCAACTTAAAGATATCCAGCATCATTATTTGGAGGGAGTTTATTTAGTGGAAATTTGTTTGATAGACAGCAGAATAGAGTTTGGGAGTCACCACTAAATGTGGGGAACTATTCCAAGAATGTCCCCACTGCAAAGGAGAAAAATATTCATCCGGGGTCATTTGGCACATCATCAAAGGAGCCCGAGGCAGTGGCGTCTTGTGCTGTTGAGAAACTGGAGCAAGAAGAGTCTCCTAAAGATTCAAAAAATGTCTTGGAAAAGAAGGATGGATCTCAGGTTAAGCATCCTCAGTCAGAGTTTGATGCAAAGCGTGTTAAACAGTAAGCACTACACTAAGCAGGCATCTTAATTTTTGTGTTATGCATGTATTCATTTTTGGTTGTTTTAAATTTTGAGTGATGTTTCTAGTTTTTTACTAGTGTATTCGCAAATGCATTCATGATTAAACTTGAACCGAATAAAATAGTTATTATGCATAGCATCATTTGATCTTTTCCTTTCAATTGTAACCACCACCTTCTCTTGTTTTTTGCATTAAATACTAGCATTAATCTGGTCTATCAAGCAATATTCTTCGCTCTGGTTTGGGATTGGGAATGAAAATGTGGCACAGCAAGTGACTGAAGAAGTAGGGAATTTTTTTTATCATCTTGGGTCTTCTACCCTAGGAAGAAAAGAATGTACTCCTTTTCATAAAGCTCTGTTTGATTTCCTTTTGAATTGTTTAGAAGTTTCCATCAGAAAAGATTGATTGTTTAGCAATACATTGATTCTATGATTAGAAATCATTTCTTAAATTTTATATTCTACTTAACTGTGAAAATAAATTTTTTTCTTCTTTTTCCAAAAGCACAACATCCGTTAACTTTTGTCTGCCTTTTCTGAGATTAATTTCTAAATTTAATGGAAGTTCTGCGATGCAATTTATCCATTTATAGAGCCTCACCATGCTGTGTAGGTGTGTCCCTACTGGATGAGTGGATTGACTCATCAATTGGAGCACACCTTCCATTGCTGGTCATGCTATTTTGCAGTGGGCCATACACACTGGTTGACAAGTTTTTCCTTATAAACATTGTTGATGCACACATATCCTACGTTCTTAAATTGAAGGGATAGACATACTTCATCGTAGATATTTTGTTGGGATTATAAAATGAATTTTCACTGGAAATTGGATTGTTGATCTTATTCTCAGATGCAAAAGATTGAGGGTTGATGTTATTTTAACAGTTATTCATAAAATTTATGCCAAAATCTACAAGAAAAAATCAAAATTAATGTTTGCACGTTCCCAAGAACAACATGGAAAACCAATTGTAATGAGAAATAGATTGGTATGCTAGGACATGATTTGTTAAGTGATGTCTTATAACCTAACTCAATTGTAAGTGAAGTAGGCTAATTGTGTGAACAGTTGGCTTGGCTTAACTAGGTCTAAATCAAGACTAAGTTTATTGTATGAAATTTAAGAATTTAAGGATTTTGAATGGGAATATCAAGTAATTAATGGATAAAATTATTAAAATGGGAATAAAATTATGATGTTTGATAGAAGTTGGTAAAAAAGAGGAAAATGATGGATGTTAGGGATGGTTATAAGCCATTGAGTGACGAGGATTCTAAAAATGGAAATGGAATAGATATGGTAGCTGTTAGGGATCTAAAATATGAATTTAGGGAGATTAATTTGGCCATCAATAAGGTGTTTATATTAATTTTTTTTTTATTTGGACATTATAAATGTGAGTTGTGTTAATGTTTCTCAAGTTGACTTAGGACAAAGTTTGAAAAATCAATCTCTAGATTAGAGGGATGAACCGTGATGATGTATTAATGAGGAAGAGGATGATCATTGTTTGTGATTGAAATGTCCTTATCGATCTAAAATTAAGTGCTTTGTGAGAATTCATGATTGTATGGACTAAGAAGTAGAAACATGATGGAAGAAACTAGACCTGATTTTGAGGTTATATATAATCTTGTAATAGAAAATATGTATTTTAGGAAATACTAAAGGCATTTAGTTACTTTTAAAAATAGAGCTATCAAAACACAATTATATTTTTTAAATACAAAGTCAAAGAAAACATATTTTTTTTCCAAAGAATGTAAGATTATTTGAGGGGACCAAGAGAAAGTTTGTCAACAAAAAATTTAGTAGTATGGTTGTTTATCTTAGAAATATAAAAATTCAATCTAAAGGAATAATTGCCTTAAGATGAGATAGTGAAACTTGAAATGTGAGAAATTATATCTTTTGAGGTTGGTTTTTGAGAGAGGCAAATATAATTCAATCAAACTTGATACGGATAAGATGACTATAACAATTTTCAAGACAGACTAAGCATAGGTTATGAGACCCAATAGTGGAGTGAGGAGGTACTAAAGCTCATGAAGGAAAATAAATGTGTTTTTAAAAATAAAAATTCCAACAATTAACTATTATGAGAAAGCTAAAAGTCTTATAAAGAGGATAGTAAGTGAAGTAAAAGCTACTTTTAATGATTTATAATAGGTTGGGTGTTAAGTAGTAAAAGAAGATCTCTTAAATTACTAAGATAAAAGCTAACAACAGTTTTGGATATTTTGATTAAGTTATATATATATATATATATATATATATATATATATATATATATATTGTAGGATCTTTATTAAAGATGAAGGCATAATTGAGAGACAAAAGTGCTATTTTGAGAAATTATTAAATTAAATTTAAGGAATAAGTTTTGAAAGGTAATGAAGTATATTTTAGATTGATCAAAATTGAAGCTGAATTGGCTTTAATAATGTGCATAATGTTAAATATTTAAATATAAATGGGATACTTATTGGGATTTGGATATTTATGAAAGATATTAAAGTAATTAGTTTATCAAATATGTTCAATGGAATCTTGAAGATTAAGCGGATGAAAATAATTGAAAAAGCAATTTGTTATTAATATTCAAGTATAAAAATATGTTCAAAATTATGCTAATAGTATGGGAATCAAACTTGAGCCATGCAAAAATTTTGAGAGAGGAAAATGTATAAAATGGTTAGAAATCATGTCATATTTGGTTTGTCAATTTGCATTTATGGTAGAAGATTAATTATGGTCAAATATTTGTACTTAAGACATTTAATTTAAAAGCATGGAGATTAAAGTGAAGATCTTCATATGTTTTTATTGACATTGAAAAAGAAATGATTCAGTACTATAAAATTTAGTTTGTTATATATTAAAAAAATATGTGGTAATGATGTGTTGGAAGTATTAAAGGTATGCTAAATTTTTTAGCAATAGTACTAGTTGTAAAATGACCAAAAATTGTCAAGCACAATTCACAGTTGGATTGCATAAAAAATAGCATTAAGTTCATATTTTTTTGCATTTATTGTAGATATGCCATTAAGATATTTTTAAAGAGGTATCTTAGTACTTTAGATCAACGAGCTATTTTTAATAGGTGAAATCTCTACTAAAATAAGTATAATGTTAGAATGATGGAGGCAATTTTGAGAGAATTGTTGAGACCAAGACCCACTTTGATAGATGAGAGTAGGAGTGGTTGGCTATATTATGAAGGTTGCTTGCAAGAAGTGGAATAATAATACACAAATATTACACAAAATTATCAAGATACACTTAAAGTATAAGAGAAAATAATTTAATTTCAATCTTTATATGCAGAAGAAGGTGGAGGCAATTTTAAGAGAATTGTTGAGACCAAGACCCACTTTGATAGATGAGAGTAGGAGTGGTTGACTATATTATGAAGGTTTCTTGCATGTAGTGGAATAATAATACAGAAATATTACACAAAATTATCAAGATACAGTTAAAGTATAAGAGAAAATAATTTAATTTCAATCTTTATATGCAGAAGAAGGTTTTCACTTGATTTTATCATGTCTTTGCCATAAAGATGCCCGTTCCAATAGTTTAACTAAAAGGTTTACAGAGAGGTGGTATTTCATGAGGCTTCTGTCTTTTCCTGTTGAGGTCAGTTTGAGCCAAGCCGTTAAATTAAATACTTTATTACGTGTTATCCTGTGTCTAGGACTAGGTTGGTGTGCCTTTTGTTGGTCTAAGTTGGGGTCAAGGTAATGTCATTTATTTCATTTTGTCATTTGGTTGAATTGACTTTTATATGCAATTAAGTTTGAATTTTAATCTCTTACTATAAAACTAAATTAATACATTCTTTTGTCTGATTATCAAGATTTTCTTAGTTTCAATTTCCGAAACTAGTCCTCATGCTATGCAGTTCAATATGGCTTGAATGCAATAAGATATCAAGTGGCTCACAAGAGTTTCATTAGCTTTATTGGGCAACTTATTAAATACTCATGTTGTTTGGGTTTCTTTTCTTTTCAATTTCTTCATTGTTCTTTTAAAAAGCATAGCACATTTCATTTTCTTTCAACTATTTCCTTATTTTTGGTTTTGACCATTCTTAGACTTTTCTCACTATGCTTTTGACATTCGCTTTCAATATCTAATGAGGCTAAAATGAGATGACTACCATCTTCAATAAGCTTAAATTCCTGAAGGGATTGCATAAGATTCCTATTGAGTTTTTGTTCATGGCTGCATAGGAGGATGAGTTTTCAAATTCATTCCCTTATGAGGCCATTCAATTCTACATTGATCAATTTAAAATTGGATTGGCTCTTTCCCTATGCTTTGATCTGTTGTTAATAAAGTCTGTAAAGTTAATAACTTTTACATTTCTTTGCATATAGTTCCTTTCTCATAATTGCACAATTTGCTTTGATACCTACCACTATGAATCCCCATAACTTTGTTCTTGGTCGACTTTGAATCATTTCAAATTCATTTTTGAATGTGATCTCTTTAAATGTTCCACAAACTTGAGGGTTTTTTTACATCAGTCTTGGAGTCCTACATGTGGGCTCCAAAAATTCGCGTTTGACCTCTTAATAAATAGAGTTTAGAATTTTTGTTCGTCAAATTTTTAGAAGGTAGATGAAGCAGATAAGACCTACTAGAGATTTCCCTCATTTTGTGAGGACTTTAGATCTGGTTTTTCTATAAGCGCAGCACTCATAATTTTGTCCCTCCCAATGGTAGAGAGAAATTCGATTAATGTTAGTCATTAGGTCGCTAATTGTTTAGCATATAGTAACAGTGAATGGAGTTTTATAAATTTAAGAAAATTCATTATTTGTTGACTTAAAAACATATGGTTAGTGGAATGATGATGTCTTGATTAAGATCCCTGGTCTGTTATCTTGAGCTATCATTGCCTTGCCTACTTGGTCTAGGATGTGATCAACCCAACGATGGAAGAATTAAGATTCCGTGGTTCTGTTATCCCGGGTCTATGCGGGTATTTCAATTCAAATGTTCATATAAATTTTCAAGAATTTAATATCTTCTAAGGCATTTACACATATATGAATGCAAATAAATTGAGCATAAGACTATCTTACAATGCATGCATCAATTATCGATTTGTTTTGCAATTCTAAGCACTTGAATTGGGTGATAGTTTGCTTTGTGATTCTTGCAAGTTTCACTTCAACCAAATATTTCAAATGAGATTTGAAGCATTTATGTCAGATAAAAAACACATGCATATAATATTTATCCCATTTGAATGCTTGCACAAATTTCAGAATATTCTCAATGAATGAAATGAGTGGTTTATAATGTGTGCGAAACTCATTTAAAACTTGAGTCAACGCCTTATGTCTACTCTTCGCTTAGTATGGTAGATTCGGTGGTGTTATGTGTTATTTTAGTATCTGGTTTTTTGCACTTAAATCAATGTGGAGTCACTTTTATTTAGTTCTTCATCAATTAGGTTACTAAGATGTTCAATGAAGAGCTTCATTTATGCTTATAAACATACTTTCAAGCATGTTACAAACCTCTCCCTTTGTTCTTTCAATTTATTTAATGAATCTTGTAACTCGATTACTTATTGAAAGATCATATTTCATATTTGTTAGTAAACTACCAAATGAAGCTCTCATTTTGCAAGCCAACTTGTACGGTGTGATGTAAATTTATTTTCAAGTTGTATCTATTTGGTCCTTGTTTGAAGCTGAGCTTTCAAATTTAATTGAATTCTATTGAGATCACCTACAAGCTTCTTTTAAATTTTACACTTGAAGGTTATACTTCAATCTTATTACAAGTTTCCAATAATCCAATTATGTGTTCAATTAGATTTATCTTTATGTTGCACTGAAATGAGAGATTTATATTGCACTGAAATGAGAGATTACAAGGTCACATTCATGCTCATCTAATTCATTTTTTAAATTCGCTCAAATTTGAATCTTATGAATGTTCTTTGCCTCCCAAGCCTTATAGTCCAAAATTCAATTTGATGTCATCTTTAATTTTTAAAGATCCATTCAAGTTGGTTCATTTTGAATTTTGATTTTATTTGAAGTGTGAATTTCAAGTTTATTCAAAATTCATATTTTCTTGTAATTTCGAATTCAGTACAAAATTAAATAAATTTCAACAATTCAAATATTCCTATTTTGGTCTATTTGGGTCTTCTCATAAGTATAGAGTTTTGCTGAAATTTCGGCATCATTTCGGCATCATCCCCGCATAGGAGGCTATTTCGGGTATATTGGGCTTGCTCATCACACCAAGAAAGCGGTATGGTAAACATTCTACGAATGCATCATCTCTCACCACGCCTAGAAAGGCTTGTATGAGTCTTCATGTATCTGAATAAAACACAAATTTCCCCGTTACGCTAAGAGAGGCGTGCACGAATACTTTTATACCTTCAATTTTAGTTAAATATTAATTTTCAAATTTAGAATTGGCTTTATATAAAGTTATTTGGGTCTCTTGCTAGTTTGAAATTCGACAGCATTTCAGTAGCATCCCGACGTCGTCCCCACAGAGACATATTTTGGGTATGCTGGGTCTGCTCATCACGCCGAGAAATGCGTGTATGAGTGGTTTAAACCAGAGTTGAATATGTCATTTCATCATGCCAAAAAAGTTGTGTAGTCTTTGAACTCAAAAAAAATATAGATTTTCTACAATAAGAAAGTGTGTACAAAGTACTTATGTATCCGCAAATAAACACGAATTTTTCTCTACCAAGAAAGATTACATGTATTTATTTTGGCCATTCTTCCCATCACGCCAAGAAAAGGCGTGTATGGGTTATCATCTACATTAAGATAAGTTTGCAAAACGGAAATTTCTGCAAAAAGACATACGGATTTTTATTTATTTATAATTTGATATATAATTGTCGCACTTATGTCTTAAGAGAAGTGATATAGAAATCGATGAAGCAATGTATCTTGGAGGATTGAACATAAGTAAAATGACGACTGATTTCAAAACAGGCTTTGAGTTAAGTTTAACCTAAACTTTATCAAATTGCATTGTTACATCCCACATAACTTTACACCGTTAATCATTCATTTTGCTTGGAATGCTACTAATTGGAGGGCAAGATTTGAGTTAGATTTAACTAAAATCCTGCAGAATGACAAGAATGTCAATATTAAATCATCCCACTTTATTGTTTTATTTAATCTAACAGTGAAATGCTAGTTTGGATAACAAGATGTGAGCAGAAGTTCACCTAAAGTGAAAAAATGACAACTCTAAATTCTACGGAACAATAGTTCCTTCACATTTTGTCTTAAAACTTGGATTTTTGATAAATCCAGATAATGGGCCTACTAAGTTTTAATCTCCTTGGTCTATTATCTTCTCAAAATCTTGTACATCAAATAGGAAAGACAATGGTGGCTGTTTGGCAACATGATTGGAGTATAGTTTTGTTTTTTTTACCTAGACAACAAAACGACAACTTCAACTCCTACAAAATCTTAGCTCTATTTAGGCTTTGCCCAAAATTCTGAATGTGATAATTCAGATAACGAGCTAATTAACCTATCTCTCGACTATCTTCCTTTTCCACAGCAAATGGAATGGAGAATGACAAGAGCTTAAGGCGTGGAATTGGAAGAGCCTTTTGGGAGGATCAGAGGAAGAGGGAAAGGAGATTGGGAGATCAACGAGTATTGGAGAATAGGAACAAGAGGTAGATTGGAAGGATCGGAGATGGCTGTCACTTAAGAGATGGAGGGAGAGACGGGAAGGCTCTACTATGTGTGGATCGAAACACAGGATGTAGGGCATCACTGTGAAAGAGAGAGCAATATCTGAGATAGTAGCGAGGGCAGTCTAACCTCTGAGGAGACAAAGATGGAATCCTTGTTGGTTTACCCAGAGAGGAGAGAGAGGAGAGAGAGAGAAGAGAGAGAGAGAGAGAGATGCCTCTCGGCTGCCTATGCAAATTCACCAGGATGGCGTAGATGGCTAAATTGGTGGATTTCAATTTTTTTTTGAACGTTTGAATGTAATTAAATCAAATTCACGAATCCAATTAATTGCTTTCTATATCTATAAATTTTGGTTTTATTTTAATTAAAATCAACCATACTTAATAAGATATTTGATTTTTATTTTGTTCTTGCATCAAGATTTATGTGAATATTGTCGAAACTATATCTACTAAATATGGATATAGTTTAGGTAAATCAATGTTACGCAACGCGATCAATTTCATGTCGGTGTTTTGAGCTACGTCGAGGTTGATTGATATGAATTTGAGCTTGATTCACGTGTTGTCGTATTCCGAAGTTCGCATTCACATCACACTTGGGAATTGATCATGAAAGATCTCGTTCAATGGATTTTGATATTTTGGCGACAACGATGTAATCTATTTCGCGAAAGGAGCTCGATTCGATGGTGTTGAGGCCTCCTGATTTTGATATGCGCGAAACTGCGTATGCGACTCATTTTTCCTCGTCAGACTATGATTAAATGATGTGAGGAGTCATCTCTAGTCAATCTCGACGTTTTGAATGCATCCGTGCAGTCTATTTTGTGATCGGAAGACATTTTGATCGATTTTCGGTTACGATTGAGACATTTTCGAGCATAATTTTGAAAATTATCGCATTTAATATCTATCAATCTATCATTTATTTTTTATTTGCTTATTGGCCACATGTGTAGGTCAACATTACAATCTAATGAAAAAATAATTATAGAGAGGGGTCATTTTAATTTTTCTTAAAAATAGTTTCGTAATATATGTATCAAACAACTTGCCAGCTGAAGCATGTGGATTGCTTAATTTTGTTGAGGAACTAACAACTTTATTCTTCTCTTGGGGATGTGTTGTATTTTAAACTCTTCAAATTTAAATATCTTCTCTCTGAATTTGGCAAATTATTACATCAAATTCTTTCTTTTGCTTCAGAATTATTGAGAATTTAGTTCACAACCAGTTGCGAGTTACTAATTTCTCTTAAGTCTCGCATCTTTAGGCCAAATGTAAAGTGTAGCTTGATCATCACAGCTTCCCATTTGGCCTAATTGTTTGTTGTTTTAAATTTGAGTTAAAGATTATACCTATGGTTTAAAATTACACAATAAGAGACGCTTAATACTATTTTGCCAAAATTTTGATGAGGCATGCACCTTATGGTGTTTATGATGAGGCATACACCTCAACATGAAAGAGGCGTGCCTTAAGTTGCACCTCTAGGCAATAAGGTAGAGAGCCATACACTCAATATTATAGTTAGTATGATTTAAATAATTATAAATAAAAATAATATACTTAAAAATCTTTATATAATCTCATAAGATTTGAGTGCTTTCAAAATGATTCTTCTCCACATGCCTATAGACACATCAAAGTCATAAATTCGACTCATCTTCATTTCCCTTGCATATAATCTATCTTTGAACTTGGCTTGCTTCACCAAAGATTCTCTCGTTGCTCTTTATTTCACTCTTCTACTTTCCCCTTCATTTTGTTTCATTTTTGATGTCTTATGTTGATTGATTTTGTGTATTTTGTCAATTATATTTTTGGATTCATATGAATCATATAACTATGGATTTAGATTTTAGATCATATTTTTATTTATAAAATATTTAAAATATAAAATAAAGAGGCAATTAGCCTCATGCCACATGCTTACACCTTGCCTTACGATTAATAAAACCCTCATCTTCTACTTTTACTTTATACATGCACACAAAATAATAATGATTCTTGTTGTTCTAAACTACAATCCATCCTTTTACTTAAAAAAATGCCAAGGGTTCCAAAATTTGAACCAATCAGCTAAAAAAAACCCATGTTGTATTTATGTGATCTATTTGGTTATGTGTTTATCCTATGATCCTCTAGGTAATTACTTTTGAATCAGGTGGTAACGTGTAATTCGTACCCTCAACCATAAATTGATCTTGCTCTAAAATCGAAGTTGCAATGGCCCTACCTTCTTACCTGTGATACCTTTAACACCTTTTGTTTGTCTGATAGGGTAATGATCCTTCTGGTGGCCAAGGTCTTCCACAAAATTTGCTCCCTTGTCATGTTTTTGACCATCGATCTATGAAGTCCATATTAGGTATGGGAACTGATGTTATTTTTAACAAGGCCTATAAGTCAAATTAAATACCGAATTCAAGACCCAAAGCTTATAGATGCCCAAAATTTCCAATTATTTAGATCAGTATTCAAAGGTAGACTTTGAATTATAGAAATCATTACCCATCCCTCACAAACTCCATGCCCTATGATCGCATGATATAGAATTTCCATATAAACATATTAGTCATTTGTGGAGTTAGAAGTTAAATTAGAGGCTCGTGACATCTTTAATGCAAATTCTCTTTCGTAATGCAGAGAGGAGCAGGTGAAATACTAGAAAGTGCATTATTTGCCATCCAGTCTTCTTTTTGATAAGTTCTGATTTCTTGTCATCAATAGTGTTCTTATTTTTAGTGTTCGAATTGAATAATGTATTTTGAAAACAACTGTGAAGTCATGATTGATTCAACATATATTTCATGTAGGCATGCAGTGCACTCAACACTCCGGATGCTTCAGCTGTATTTTTGATCCTCATAGCGTAGTAGAAAAAAGGTTTATATACTACTTGCAGTATAAAGTATAACATGAGATGATTTTTTTAGTGATTTTCATCAATTCATATTAACTTACCAACATAGTGAAACCTAAATTTACTATATATAAGAAGTATCTGTTAAGATTGCTCTAGTTATGTGTGGGTGCTTTGAACCTTTAATTTATTGAAATTTATGTTGAACAATTAAAAGGGAAAAGTGAATGACCCAAAGGTAACTAACAAGAAGTACACAAAATTGTGGGAACCAACTACTTGGTTGGTAATGGCCTTACAAGTTTTGCTAATGTCTAAAGTTTAATCCTCTCCTACACAATAATAACTTAAACCTTACGGACTTTTGGGTGTTGAAAAAAAAAAAACCTAGAGGTGTGAAAAGCTCAAAAAATAATGTTAGCTTCTCACACAACACTAGAGTAAATGGCCTTACAAGTTTTGCTAATGTCTAAAGTTTAATCCTCTCCCACACAATAATAACTTAAACCTTACAGACTTTTGGGTGTCGAAAAAAAAAAAAAAAACCTAGAAGTGTGAAAAGCTCAGAAAATAATGTTAGCTTCTCACACAACACTAGAGTAAATGGAGGATTAAAAAGCCAGCCCAAATCTTCGACATATGACAAATGATGATAATATGTTAAATATGTCGTCAATATGGATGATGATTCTCCCATGTTTAGCACATAATATGGTAGCTGTAAAAGAATGCTATTAAAAAAAAAATGCCTAGAACAAATTAACTACTAAAATGTTGTTCAAGTCAAGTCATTCATTTTTTATGGCATAAGGAAGAACAAATTAGGCCTCTTAAGGGGCTATTTTGGATATTTGTTAGTCTTTCTCTTTTTTGGCTTTTTTATTTTGTTTGTTATTTTAAGTTGAAAAAAAAATATATTTGATGTCTTAAAACATGTTATTTTTATTGAATATTGAATATTGAATAAATTAAGTTATGTCATGATGGCAGCGGTCATCATTGGAGCAATGGCAACAACTAGTGAGACAATGATAGTAACAATAATAGTAGCTTGTAAAACATTTGAAGCACATAAGTTATTTTGAGTGTTTATTAAATAAGTTGATTTATTTTTACAAGTAAAAAAATAAAAACATGTAAACAAATAATAAATAAACATGTCTTTAAAGTAAAAATAATTAGTAAAAATGATAAAAAAAATTGATCTGAAATTGTTCCTAAATTTTTACTTGATTTTAAAGATTTTGCTGTCTTTACCATCATGGTATAAGATTTGAAAAGGTAGGGGTTCAAGATAAAGTGATTGTGTTCGTTTTTGTTGTGCTTCAATGATAACAATACATATCTAATTATATTCTACTATGGCATTTTTCCATTTCTGTTTTGAATTTTGAGGGAAGATGGGCCAATCTTATCTATGTGATCTTAATCCTTCATTGTTCTCTTTTATTTTTTTTAGGCTAAACTTTAATTTGGTTCAGGCAATTTGCTCAACGTTCTCGTGTGCGAAAACTTCAATACATTGCTGAACTAGAGAGAAATGTTCAGGCGTTGCAGGTAACTCCTGTCATATCTATATGAGATTAAAATTTAATGCCTTTTATTGAAATTCCAATCGGAATTGAAAGCATGCAGTCTTTATCCTTGAACACTTGGAATGCTTCAAATCACAACTGTTTGCATTTCACTTTATAGGCAGAACAGATGGAAGTTTCAGCTGAACTGGAATTTTTAGATCAGCAGAATCTTATATTAAACTTGGAGAATAAAGCTTTGAAGCAACGACTGGACAGTCTGGCTCAGGAACATCTTGTAAAATGCCGTAAGCATGCGTTTAACTATTTCATCGTTTGTTACCTATCAGTTTGTTAGCATGATGTAATTTTCTATTTTAATACGGTGAATGCATAGAAATACTCACAAATCGTGATAATATTAAATTAGTGAGACTTTTCATACTTTTTTTTCTAATTTTAACGTAAAGTTGGACTTGGGCCCTCCTTTTCAGAATAAACCGAGTCAGTATTAGTTGCAAGCCCAGAAAAACATAACAGCCACCCATTAAATTACCTGCACAAACTAATGTTAACTAAAAAAAAAAAAGGGAAAAGAAAAATCAAAATCAAAATTGATAGTCAGGTAGAAATCAACCGTGCCACCTAGGCTTGTTGTATACTCCATAACTGTAATTACCATCATCTTATTTTCACCCGTGGCAGTTCTTATTTCAGTATACCCAAATCAAATCATATGTTAATAGGTTCCCTTGGGAAAAGTTGAACATTCGTCTCCCTCTAAGTGGTTCACTACATCAACACCTTCATGATATCCGTCGTGGAGTTGTTAAAGCTGTGTGTTTTTTGGTTCCTGATTTTTGAATAGAGATCAGGTTATTTTATGGTTCTGGAATCAAATCCAGAATGTTGGGTCAGATCAAATCTTCTCCAAGACATGCCATTTTGTAGGAAAAAGTATACATAAAATGTCACGTACATAATTTAAATTCTCCAATTAATTTTTGTTTATATATGAATGAACAACATAGCAGCCAATCCTTTTCTTAATTTGTTATGGGGAAATTAATTTTGTGCATCACTTGCTACGGCTGTGTTCATTTACTTCAGTGATGGTGATCACAACTTGCAATCCCACAGACCGCATGAACTTCATAAAATCTCCATAATCATCAGCCCATAGGTCTTTTGCCACTGAAAACCTCCATTTCTCTTAAAATCACGTGTATGCAGCGCTGAAAAGGTTGCTGAAGATGTCTGAAAGGCTTAGATGTGAGCAAATCTTGAGGTTTTGATCTTTGATTCAATTAACTTCAAAACTTCACACATTGGTCTTTGGTCTGATCAAGTTTGAATGTTTGCCCTCTATTGTTAATCTTTGGTTTTGCTTGAAATTCTCTCTGTTGATCTGTGATTCGCATACTGGGAGTGCTCTTTTCTTTGGCAGTGACTATGACTAAAATTCTAGCGGTGACCATTGAGTTGCTATCAGATGATGATTGATGCAGTTGCTTGGTGGTTCCAAGGTTGTCATTATACTTTAATTCTTTGGCTCCATTTGGACTGTGAACGAGTATTGATGTCATGTCCCAAATCATCAATGAGGAAGAGATTAGCAATGTTCTTTGTAGGGTTTTGTGTGGCCAAAAGAGAAGAAAATGGGGTTTTTCTTAGTGATCAATGATATGTAATTTTTGTTGGTTCGATGTTAACAATAATAGATCAATGTTATTGAAAGATTATTTGCATGTGATAAGTTCAAAGTATGTTGGATCTCTTGAACAAAAGAATTTGGATTGGGATAATAATATTTACTTCTAGAGTTAAAGTTGAATTGTTCAAATAAAGAAATGCCTCTAAAATAATTGGTGATAAAAAAAATATCATGAAGACTTAAAGAGGTGAGTTTTATAAAATTATAATCGGACATACTATGGATTTGAGTGTTAATCAATAAAAATTTCTTTGATAATCAAGTTGATGTGGTAGAAATTGGTATGCTATGATGGATGCATGTTAATATTAGGAAGGATAAATTAAGAAATGATTCTATTAGAGAGATAATGCCAGTAGCATTTATCATCATGATAACGGTCTGTTTTGGGGTAGTTTTGGTTTACTTTTTAGACCACTATCACACTTCTTTTTAGCTATTATCTTTTTGTTGTTTCTCTAAATTTTTTTATGATGTGAAGCTATTTTTTACAATTAGATCTATTAGTGTGAGGTAGTTATTAAAAAATCCATTGTCCAATATTTTCAATATATATATATATATATATCCAAAACAACTTTCAAAAATTTGTTTTTTTCATAACAATTTTACAACTAGTTTTATAAGATATTGCATCTGCCCCAAACGGAATTGAATAATACTGAAAATAAACTTATGTTAGGATATAGGCTAGAAGATGCGTCCATTAGATGAGTAGATAAAATTAATGTCAAATATTATTATATATGTAGCGGTAGATTAGCATAAGATGATACAAGCTCAATAAAAGTTTTGGATAACATTTCATATTAACACTTACTAATAATGAATGAAAAGTGTAGGGGGAAATATTGTATGCCAAATTCCATAGAATTTAAAGATAATTTCATCTTGTATCAAATATGCAAAGGTAATATTTTAATGGTATTGTAGTGATATCAACTATAAATTTATTTTCTGCAAGATTTGAAATTGTGCAATTGTGGTAGACTTTTTTTTCCTGGTAAGTTGAAGCATATGCCTAAAGTCATATTAATATCAAAGTAAGAACACAAAAAAATTATATAAGCACTAAAAAATTACATAAACAAGAAGTCAAAATAATTAAGTCCTTTACACTACCAATTCAACATAAATAAGAATTCTAATATCATAAACTTTAAATTCAAAAGTTAGCCCCACTCCTATCACTTAACAGGGTTTTCACACTAATCTATAACATAGGGATATATTATTTGGACATCTCCCTGGTTGATAGACTTGGCTTCATCTAAATTCTCTTATTCATAGCAATCAGTCAAGGATGCATTTTGTACTATGCTACAAATGAATGTGTGCAATACATTATGACAATTTAAATGGGCCAATTTATATTTAGTAATCTTTTGGGTATATTGATCAAAGGGAGAATCTCATGTGTCTAATTACGAAGGCTATTGCTTCCAAGCTTGGTTTGAAAGTTTTGTAAAGTTCTTAGATGATCCTCTGAAGTAGCACCACGTATCACTCTATTTTCTTCTGATATGCACCTGGTAAAACATTATTTGCCAAACTGTTTTGTACTTTAAATATTAGGCAACCCAAGTACTTTATTGGTCTTGAATTTACTTATAGTAGAAGGGGTATCACTCAGAGGAAATATGATATTGGTCTTGGATAAAGTAGTCTTCTTAGCTACAAACTAGCTACTACTTTTTATGAAGATTTTGATCACTCTGATGATGAAAGTTCTTTGATTGTCTCGGCATTAGAGGCTTCTCCAAAATTGATTTATTTGGTTACTAGCATTGACATTTCATTTATTATTAGAGTTCTCAATCAATCACCACTCGTGAACTCCCAAACAAAAACATTGAGGGGTTGTTCTGTGAATTTTTAGCCATATCAATAAGTCTTCTACAAAATGTGCATATACCATGACTAAAGAATTGAATTTTGAAGTCTTCTTTGATGATGATTATTTCATCTTCGTTGGCAGCAATAAGAAAACCTCAATATTTCATATGTTTTTGGAGATATAACTTGATAAATAGTAAAAGTAAGAAACAATTAGTTGTGGTCAAATTTAGTGTTGATGTTGAATTTAAGCTATGATTCACTCATCATGTCAAATGATGAGTAAAGACTCTTTCAGAATAGTTTGGTTATTCACTTAAGTCAATGTGATGCTAAACTATATCCCAATAATTTTGTATTTCATAAATGAATCAAATATATTGAAGTTGATTATCATTTTATATATCCTTTGTCTAGTTCAGAACAAATGGTTGATATGTTCCCCAGCTCTGTATGTATGTGTTGGGAACTACATTCTATTTTTTGACGAATTGTTGATGCGTTTTAGGGTGTTTGTTATCTTCTGTGAACCTATAATATCATATTCTTTTTCTTATTATAGATTGGGGGATCTCTATTAGATTTTCCTCTTCTAACAAAGTGACTAGAAACTATTCAGATAAAATGTTAGCTATAGCTCTACATAAGCATCATTCTTATTCTTTTTGTTTCCAACAAATTTGATCTTTAGATGTAATATTTAACCTTGGCTGCGGAATTTGAGCGCCTAAGTACAAACACATACATAAACACTCATGGTGAGCCTTGAATCCTATACCTCGTAGTTGGAGCCAAATCCAATCAACTTGGCTAGAGGCAGGTGGCATCTAGTAAAACTTAATGCACACATGCTCATGATAGATTACGATTAACAAAGAGTTGACCGGTGGAAAAATCAGTACAATTTGATGTGCTTTATGCTTGACAGAACGGAGGAAATGGGAGGCATAGAGGGAATACCAGAAAAATCTCAATTGTTATTTAGTCGAAAGAAAATTCCTCTTTTGTAATCCTTTACTGTAGGTTGTATCCTCTAGTCTAGACTATAAAAGCTGCTTTTGCGCTAAACATTATAAATTTTGTGATTCCTAGTCAACAAAAAATATTTCAGTCTGCATGAGCGGCAGCAACACTCAGAAAGGTGCCATTTTTACACTTCTTGTCTATAGATCTGCCGAAAAGGCTATTGAATCTTCTTAATCGCTTTTGTTTTCTTTTGCTAGTTAGAAGGGTTCGCATAGAAAATATTCAATACAAGCTCAATCCAACATCATCGATAGTTATGACGTGCCTTGTTTGTTTTATAATGCATTATTGAATCAGTCTTCACTTCAGATTGAATTGCACTTCTGTTGTTGCATGATACAGTCCAGCAAGACATGTTGGAGAGAGAAATTGCTCGCCTGCGGTCACTCTTTCAGCAGCAGCAGCAGAAGCTTCCCCAGGAAGCCACTTCTTTGCACAGTCGAACTAATAGCAAAGACCTCGAGTCTCATTTTGCCAATCTGTCCATAAAACATACAGAGGGAAACTCTGGAAGAGACCCAGTCACTGGTCTCCGCATCTAATCCGCACTTTCCCTCTATAATGGCCGTTAAGAGGCGACTTGAAGCAGTTGAGTGAGTGCTTCACTCTCACTAGTGTGGATTCCAGTTACCACGCCTTGAAGCAAGCTGGGTTCGTAGTTCCTGCTCCGAATAACTTCACGTCTATGTAATACTTTTCATTAAACTTTCTTCCCCCTGCGCTCATTGTATGACTCTGCACCTGCGATCAGATTCAGCTCACGCCCACTTGTCACAATTCTCGACTTGTCGGAGGTGTTTAGATTTTTTTTTAATTTTTTATCAATGTAATATTTGTTTTCACTCCTTGTTTCAGTTTGCCACTGTATTCTGAAATATGTTGTAATGTTAGTGTTAGTTCTATTGTATCATTTTCTATCAAGTTTTCTTTTGAAGATTTGCCATTCATTTTGCGGAATGAGTTTTGTGAATATTTAGTGAGAGAATTGCATTATAACAGCTAGTTTTACGGATCGCCATGACCACATGGTTGGCACGGTTGATCTGTGAACTGGCCGAATTATTTTCTTGGTCGCCCTCTGTTATTTGATATATATAGAGAGAGAGAGAGAGAGAGAGAGAGAGAGAGAGAGAGAGAGAGAGGTAAGTACAATATTTTTTTTTATATTTTATATTTTTATCATTATATCTGAGAATCCTCTATTCGTTGTTCTGAATCTTCAGGATAGCCGAATTGGAATAGATGAATTGATGAATTCTGGATAGCTGAATATTGTTCTTCTGAATGTCTAACTGATGATTGTTAAATAGATTTGGTTGACTGCGCTTTAATTATTGACTTTGATCTAGATCCTTTAAGATTGCTTATAAATGCACTGTTTTGAGTTGGCAACGACTTTATTTTTGAGCTATTTGTATAAAATTTTAATGTGCTTTTATATTTCAAAAATATATATATAATTTCAAATTTGTATGAATAAATATATGAGTTTAATATACTTATTTATGAGAATAAATATTGTTCATGTTATGTTAAACTTTCTAAAATTTTATATGATTTTTAATGAACTCTAATATTTTTTATATTTTTAATATTTAAATGGGTTATTATAATGTTTTTAGTTAAATTTTAATTTTGTTGATAGAGTTCTAAAAATTAAATATACAATATCAATATTAATTACTCTTATTTATTAGATGTGGTAAATCTTTTTTGTATTGATAAAATATAATAAGTCATTTTTTTTATATAATTATGTGACTATCAATAATCATGATATAGAGTGATGATATTTATGTAAGTGGTTTTAAACTAGTGATTGAGAGCTCAGACTTTTTGTCAAGAAATTTTGAGTTCAAATTCTTCTTTATAGAGTGAAGTATCAAAATTGTCAAAATTATTATATGCACACTATATATTATTATGTATATTGGTGATTACATAGCAACTGTGCTCACAGATTATTGCGTTCATCCATATACATAATAATTCGAATGGTTCAAATGCAACACACAATAATTTCTCTTTCATATGTATTGTGTGTTTACATTTCTGATTAAATTCACTCAAATATTAAAAAAAATGACATATATTCTTTGCTTTTTTTTATTATGTTCATAATCATCATATATTTAGAAGTTGCATTATAAGAAAAAAAGGTATTCTCATAAACATCACAATAGCTGCTGCTTGCATGTAATTAATGTTTTTATTTTGCAGGAAGAAAAGTTTAAGGCTTGTTGCCATCTTACTTGAATATTACAGAAACATAAAATTGTAATAAAAAAAAAAAAATCAGACTTCGATACTCACACATCATTTTGATAAACCAATATTTCTAACGATGAAAATATCAAAATAATTTCATTTTGATAAAACAATCTGTAATCCCTTTAATAGAAAGTAGTAATAAGGGTGTAAGATTAGAATGATATGCTGATAACAGTGCTGCCATTGATGTCAATGATTTAAATTTGCAAAACGCAATGTAAAAGTCAAATAGGTCAAAGTTATGAAGCAGAACTGAATGGAAAAGAGCAAGTAAATCTGAACAGACGAAAACTGAACCAAAAAATGGTTTTTTTTTTTTTTTTTGTCGGTGGTCAGTGCAAAGAAAGAGATTAATTTTAGATTTGTAATTCTCTCAATTGTAATTTTGAGGAAGAGCATTTTTTTATAATCTCATTTGCTTATTTTCTTCTTTTATATTTTTCATATATAAATTTAAGGCATTCAAACACATAGCATATAATTCTTATATATTTATATAATTAATACTTAAACTTTGATAATTGCATACATAATACTCAAAATTTTAATATGACATCAAAAATATCATCATTATTACTTTTTAAAACTAAATATATTTTTTATGGATAAATAAAATGTTAAGAATGTAAATATACATAGGATTAGGGTTGCAAATGAACCGAGCGTTCAACAAATTACTCGTGGCTCAGCTCGATTAGAGCTTGTTCATGTTCGTTTGATTAACTAATCACATGAGCTTGAATATTTTTTGAAATACTCGATTGCTAAATGAATAAAGCTTGAACAGTCGTTCGGTTCATTTATGTTCATGAACATTATTATTTAAAGCTTGTGAACAAGCTCACTAAAGAGCTCGATTATGGCTCGATTACAGCTCATATATATTTCTCAACAAGTAGCTCGTGAACAAGCTTGATTAAATCTCGTTTATTTTTTTAAAAGAACTGCTCGTTAACAAGCTTGATTATCCAATTTGAATCAAGGTTGTGAACAAACTCGAATCGAGCTCGATAATGATAAGCAAGCTTAAACTTGAACACTACTTTTAAAAACTTGAATCTAACTCGAACTCGATAATATTAAATAAGCTCAAACTTAAACAATTAACACTCGGCTCGTTTCATTTTCACCTTTACATAATTTCCTTTGACCATTATGTGTTGAATCTTTTATAATATATATATATATATATATATATATATATATATATACAAAATTTTTAATCTAAGCACCTTATCGTAATTAGTGAAATAGGATTAAAAAAAATTTGAAAATAACCGTCAGCCGTAACAGATAAATAAATTTTTTTAAAACTTTAGAGCAGAGATCGGGACATCGATCCGATCTATTTCTTCTTCTCCCTTAGAGGCGTGAAGCACTCCGGCCCTACTAGACGATCATCGCCGATCCGACTTTCTTGCCGGCACCCGCCGGCCTTCTACTCAGCCAACCAACCCGGATCCGACAGATTCTTGAAATAAGGTATATTTTGGGGTGATGGATTATTGGTAGAATATGAGAGACAAATCCATGTCAAAAGGGGATTTTTTCATTGATACTCTCCTAAAGTCTCAAAACTACAGAAGTTTCAAGGCTACTTCATTTCTCTAATCTTTACAACAAATTGGATCTTTATGATATATATGTTCTAGCTTAAGGGGGACTGTTTTCAAGAAATTTATCATATTAGAAATTTACAATTATTCAAAATTTTATCTTTAATCTATAATATATCCAACTGATTAAGGATATTCTAGTTAATTTTATGCTACTTTATCTTCTTTTTTATCTGTTTATATGCAGGTATTAATAGTATAGTAAAAGATATCAAGTGTGTATATGTATAAGTAGGCACAAATACAAGAGGAATGACTCAGCACTCTAATTCTAGGCCACCTCACCCTCCTTTTTTTGGAAATAAAGTTAGTAGAATGACAAGGCTTTAGTATGGCTTTGTTATATAACCTGAAATAATATGAAATCGAATTGGTGTTATTAGTCAAAACTCACCAAATATGCCTAAGAAGTCAATTGATTAGATCAAATTTATCTATTAAGTAATCTTTAATTAACGCATGATTCTCCCTCGAATCACTAGTTAGGTTAGTATCGTAATAGTTAACTACTACTTAAGCTAATTAGTTGTTTAATTTAAACCCAATTGTGTTCCTTAAATACGTTGATCCCTCAACTTCCAAGTAATAACACAAATAGTTTATAATGATTAACATACAGAGTTTGACAACCAAATAATCTTCATTGTTTAAATCAGCTGACAACCAAATATACTTTAGGCTTTTCTTTGGATATAGTGTTTGTGTGTAGTAAATTTGGAGCCCTTATGTTATTTACTATGGAGAATGGAGAAAGTATATCAAATAGGGAGATTCAAATATGAAGAAAAAATCGTAGCTATGTGTGCTAAACTCTTGATTTGTAGTCTTGATTATTCTTAATATTCTACATTTCTAAATTATTGATGTTCTCTTTTTCCCAAATGAGTAGCTATGTGCGCTAAACTCTGGATTTGTAGAATGTATTGCAAGTTTAAAAAATATATTTTTTTTGTGATTTCTTATGTTTAAAATATATATAAAATAATTAATTATGTGAAGCTTGTGTAGAACCTAAAGAGGCACATTTTAAATAGAATCACGATGTAGGTGAGGTTTTGTTTATCTTTGTATTTCTGAGATATGTATGGGAGAAGCATAATTTTTCAATCATTACACTTAACTGTTTGGGGTCATCTTTACGAAGCATAAATTTTCAATCATTTCGTTAGTCAGATCTTTGAGTTTTTTTTTTTTTTTTTTTTTTATGTTTGTAAGATGAATATTAATTTAGCTAATTTAAACATGTCTGCTCTTCAACATTCCTCTGCCTCCGATACACATATTTGTCTTGAATATGAGTTCGTCTGTATATTTGGTGCTATATTATGGCAACTTAGTGTTAGTGAGGATTTCTTCCCAACGTATAGTGGCGAAAAAAATCATCTCATATTAATTTCACGTCGGGCTGATTTTAACAGCGTACAAAATCGAATCATGCGGTCACTAAAAGTTGATTCAACACGGTTCAAAATTAATCTGATATGTAGGTTTCTAGTTGGTACCAGTTTCATTGCTACGCTATTAAATGATGACGAAATTTGTGAGTCATCAAGACAAGTGTACAACTTGTTCGTATATGTTGAAAGTGAAGATGATAGAAGCCCATAATTATCGAAGATGAATTTACCAACTAAAACTTTCTAACACCATATCCATAGGAACCATATCATTGGTAAGTTGTTTGAGCTTACTTGAGTACATATTTTCATCTTAACCTTATACTACATTCAAATGCAGACTTGATGATGTACCATATCTTCATCTCTATTCATGCTCATCATATGGCCTCAACTTCAACTATGGGTGAACATTTGTTGTGATCAGTTTTCCCAAAAACTGGGGATGAGGGCTATGAAACAATGTCCGTAGCGAGTTCGAGTGATGATACGAAGGTGATACGAGAGAACAACTATCCAAAAGCTGGAACCGGTCGGATCACAGATTACTCCTGGCGCTGAAGAAAACATGTTTAGTAACAATGACTACATTCAAGCTTGTCAGTCAACCCAAGAATGGGATGAAGAATTAAACTTTGATGGCCTCCCAACAAATTCTATTTTCCTAGAAGATAATTTCATTCCAACAGACCTAAATGAAGGAATGTGTTTCCATGACAAGAGGCACCTTAAATTTTTGGTTGGTCAATAACAAACAATGTGAAATATGTGATAAGTGATTCCATTAAAATGAGGTTCACGATACTTTGCATTCATAGCACTCATTAGTAGGCCATGTTTGTGGCTACATGCTCGTGGAGAGGCTTGGTGGTGCGGTGATTTCCGGTATGTCGGACACACATGTTCTCATTCAATATTGAGCAGTGGACATAGGCAGTGCACATCGCAATTTATTAGCTACTACATCAAGCCTGTTATTAGATGTTAGTTGGATTTAAAACCAGTATATCGCATGGAATCGAGTTTAACATTAAAGTGTCTACAAAGCATGTGATGCGGTAAAGGCTATACAAGTTATATTTGGCGGTAGGAGGAATCTATCATGTCTTGGATCGGTTGATTGTATCGTTGATTATTCACGACGCATTGCCCGATCTAATTCGGCGATTAACGTTTTTAGCATTTTACGGGCATTTGGACCATCTATAACAGGTTGGCAATTCTGTAGACTGGTCCTTAGTCTTGATGATACTTTCTTCTTAAGAAAGTACAGTTGTACTCTACTAATTGCTGTTGGTATTGACGTTAATAATGGTTTGTTCCCTTTGGCATTTGCAATTATTGAAGCAGAATGCAATGAGTCTGGATTTGGTTTATCATGACATTGGGACTTGGTTCCATTTATATACCGACGACTTATGCATTATATCGGTCATTACGGATTAGTGCGTGGATGCCGTGAAATTTTACCTTGGGCAAAAAACAGCCATTGTTTGTGCGATCACGAAAAAAAAGAAGGCGTGCGAATGATGAATTCGATATTGAGTTTGTGTGCTAGAAAATATATGTGGCGAATACAACGACATCCACATATTCACGTTACATTACGACATAAGGAATATTAAACCGGTTGGTGGCTTCAGGGATGTGGCGAAGTGGGCATTGTGTCATGATGGAGGGTACCGTTACGACACAATGACCACTAACGCATCATAGTGTTTCAACGGTGTGCTGAAGAGGGCTCGTGGATTGCCGATTCATGCTTTAATTACATCAATTTTCTATAATCTTGTTGCCGTCTTCAACAAACGACTAGAGACAGCTTCTCAACTTATCCAAGTGAATGATTCTATATTCGATCCATGTGTCAAAGCTAAACTGCAATAAAATGAACATGAAGCTAGAAGATGCTCAGATCCTACTAGAATAAATGTAACTGAATTTCAGGTTTTCACGATGTCCTCCATGTTATTCAAGGTTGAATTGCAAGAACAAACTCGTTGCACTTGTACTTGCAGGCAGCCCTAGTTACTGCACATTCCTTGTCCGCATGTCATTGTTGTGATGGGGCAACGTCATGTAAATCATTCAGAATATGTTTCCCATCTTATACTCATGGATGTACCCAACACGATAAAGCTTCGGTTTCATGTCATTTTTATCGCCGACTAACCAATGCATTTATCGAGTCATGCTATGATTGAACTCACACCACCAAATGCCTAGGACACGATGATTTACCAATACAATGGATGGATGAAACGCATAACGCCAAACAAAATATGTGGACTATGCAAAATTCGGGCATAATGACAACTTCCAAAGCGACATTAGTGTTGTTTCGTTATGTTGTTGGTTTCTTGTAGACTTTCGTAGTTGAAATGTATTATGGCTTTTGTAGTTGAAATGTATTTTGGCTTTTGTAGTTGAAATGTATTATGTCTTTTGTAGTTGAAATGTATTATGGCTGTTAGTTTCTCTCAGGCTTTTGTACTTGAAATGTATTCCGCTCGTTAGTGTTCCTTTATCAATATATGTCCTTTGTTGATATGATCATGTATGCAGAATTATTTTCCCTTTTTATTAAAATAAATATTAATTAAAAAAGATAACAATTAGTACTATCGTAGATACTTTTCTAACAATGCAATACATATATTCTGTCTATTTTTAAGACACTTATGAATTTGTAATGCCATGTATCGACATCCACTCCATAACGTTGTTTACTATACAGGTGACATGGCGGCGGTGGAAGGGAGGCGTCGGCGTACGTGATGAGATGAGACACTGATTATGGCACAGAGGTCCACCTCGGTCCACGCGTAGCGTGGGCAATACATCCGATGGTATGTTTTTACTATATTTTGTAATGTTTAAACCTCAGACTTCATTTTGATGAAATAAGTATTTTGTTTTATGCAAGCCACCATTCTCGAGGCTGCGTCGCATCTACTTATGTTCAGAGATTTGCCGGTAAATTGCTCACGATTTATGGATGGGCGAGATCTTTGGGTTTGATGTGTTTCCGTTGTAGTATCTCGACTTGATCAACTTGCTTTACGTACTTGGTTGGCCTTCACATGAGAATACATTTCATTTTGGCGGTGAGATGCGACATTACGGCGTTCTATGATTCGGTGTTGGATTGAATTATAGGACCACCAATGATTGAGATGATCGATGGCTATCTTGCGATTATTGCGATGAGCTCATTTAGACATCCAGATCTGGTATACCGATCTGACAACCCACATGTTACATTGACATTCATGGGGCAAGCGCCGGACACATTTGATTACGGCTTGCGATGGACATTTTATAGGATTCATATTTGGATATACGAATCTTTCGATGCACATTACAGCGTACATCACATTCCTTGTAGGCTGCTTCCTCCTACTAGATACAATCGTCGATAGGCGATGTATCTTCTTTCTACATCGTTGTTTTATATTTTGATTTATCTTGCGTATCAGCCCATTTATCATGTTACATATTTCCGGTTTAAATTTGTATTTTTTCAGAAGTATCAGATATATATTTTGATATTGAACTGTCATTTTTAAAAATTTTGGAGAATTAGATAAGTTTAAGTGAAAATATTTTACATAAGTAAATATCTTACTTTAGATGTTAGATATGTAAATACATAAGAATGTGTGTGATATCTATGTAAATTTCTTTTTTTTTAAAAAAAAAATTTTTTTTATGTACGGAGCGACTATGCCTATTTTTAATTTTTTTTAAGCCTATTTCGCTAATTATAATTTAAAAGGTGCTTATTTTAAAATTTTTGTGTATATATATATATATATATATATATATATATATATATCCCGTCGACCATAGGCATACGTATAGTTGTGATTGATTTCAATGTTGGCATGCAGTTCATCCATTAATTTAAAATAATTTTTTTTTGTGTAAAAATCTCAAAATGTTTTATAATAAAAGTGCCAATTTATTATATTACATTAATTTCTAAAGAAGTAGAATAACTTTAATCATCGCCATAATTAGAAATTTAATCATAGTATCATTTGATAATTTTTTTAAAATGAATAATTAAAAAAAACTCTTAGAATTAAGTTTAGCTCAATTTTATTTTTGGCTTAACTTCTTAATTAAATGATTCAAAAGGCTCTTTGAAAATTTTAGCGTTCCGCATGGATCAAATTTTCAAAAAATTATAAACCGTCGACAGCAGGATTCGAACCTGCGCAGGCAGAGCCCAACAGATTTCGAGTCTGTCTCCTTAACCACTCGGACATATCGACCGTTTTTATTGTCGTGAAAGAACATTATTAATAAGTAAAATAAATATTGGAATATTTTCTTGATGTCATATTTATTTCTTGATACTCAATTACATAAATTTGCTTTCATCCTTTAATTTTTTTTATTTATGTTTGGATTAGTAAATACTGTGTTCCAAATAGAATGTTGGAATCTATGATGCACACGTTAAATATGATATTACAAATACAACAATAATATGTCTTCATCCCACTAAGTGGGGTATTTACATAAATCCTTTCTTGTGTCTTATTATGTGTCAAATTTTCATTTAATTCAAATTATAAGGTCATTTTTATGCATCTTAACCAAGTCTTTTAGGTCTACCTATATTTCTTAACATAAAGCGAATCTCTACACTCTCTCCTAACCGTCATTGACGATCCCTTTTATATGGCCAAACCATCTAAGGCGACTCCCTTTAATCTTATTTGCCACTGGAGCTACTCCAACTTTTTCCCGAACATACTCATATCACATTTTATCTCTAAGTGTAAAGCCACTCATCCACCTGAGCATCATCATCTTTGTAACACTTAACTTAATCTTATGCTTCTTTTTTTTGGTACATTCTGCTAAGTCATTGCGGTCTTACCACCATCTTATAAAATTTTTTCAAATTTAAGTGAAACTTTTATATCACACAACAAGGATGTTTCCACTTCAACCATCCAACTTGAATTCTACTAATAACATCTCCATCTATTTCACCATCATTTTGAACAATAGAACCTAAATATCAATCGCTCTTATAATGAACGTTCACTGTCAGTATCATCACTATAACTTTTTCAACTAAATTATAATTCATATACTCGGTTTTAGAGCTACTTAAACGAAAACCTTCAAACTAAAATTACACAACCTTTAAACTAAAATAATATATATATATATATATATATATATATATATATATATATATATATATATATATATATATATATATGACTAATTTATTTTTATTATATTTTAGTAATTTTAATGAAAAAAATTATTATAATAAATTCTAAATTTATAAATTAATTATAATTTTTATATATTTAATTAGCCCAAATTTTATTCTCCAAATTTTAATGAAATATGATAATTTATATTTGAAAATATTTATTTATATAATATTAATTTAATTATTTAAGATATGTGTATCTTTTATAATTTTTAATAACCCCACGTATAGAGGATATATTAGACCCATATTTGAGTCAAATATAAGTTAGACATTTTATGCCTACTTTATGAGAAATATCCTTGCCTCATAAGTTGGAAGGAACCTTTTCCTTATTCATATGGCTAAGATCAAAAGCAAAGCAAAAGAATTTTTTCTAGTGTGGCACAAATATGATTTAATTTTTTTTTACATTTATTTCATTTAAAATTAGTGATAATTTAATTTCTAAAATTTTGTATATGCATTTTCTCATTTTAAATTTATATAAACTACATTATAAAACTATACTAACAGGGAAAGTGATCAATGTTTTTATTAAAAATAAATCTTTATCTCATCAAAATATTTATCTAATAAGAATCATTTAAAATTTTAATGAAATAAAATAATAAAAATAAAAATACAAAGTAGTTGTTACTGTCAGTATTACAATTTATTACTAAATTAATTTTTCGTGCAAGATCTTTTCAAATGCATAGAAAATATAGAAATTTTTTTTTTTTCATGAAAATTATTTGTATTTTTAAAAATATAAAATAAAACTAATAAAAAAAATAACATATTTAAAAAAGAAACAAAATCATTTGTAATTTAGTTGGCGACAATTGTCCAACCGGATAAATTATGACCACTTAAACAACGATAATGCCTCTTTTGAATGCATTTAAAATTTTTGCAAAATTGTCATTTCTTAAATATTACTTGAATTTTGATGGAGCACAAATTAAATAAATTTAAAAAAAAATTAAAAATTATGATTTAAAATTTTTAAAAATGTTGCTGTTATTATTAAAATTCACCTTTATGAAGAAAATAAATAGTTATTAATATTATGACCAACTGAAATCATTTGTTAATTTTATTATCAAGTAAAATAATAATAAAAGATATGGAGATTGCACATTTTTTTTTCAATGGAGATGAAAAACTAGGGGATAATTGGATAAATTAAATTAATTTCCATTGATAAATTAAGCAAATATTAGTTAGACTAACTGACTAGAGTAATAATAAATATATTAAATTTAGATAGTTACAACTACAACAACAAGCCGTAATCCCACTATGTAACCTAAGCTGCATAAATTTTTTTCTACATTATTGTTCTTGTTTAAGTCTTCCGTCAGATCAAAATTCAGCAGTTTTTCGACGTCGACCTCGTATAGGAGGCTACATCGAGGGCTATTCGACCTTCCCGTCAACTCTACTGAGATCTCGTCCTTGCTGTCCGATCGAGAGGTTGGAGAGTCTCGACTGCTTGCTTGGGCTTCAAACCGAAGAAAGAAGGCGAATCAATTATATTCTATTAAGCGTCAAATTCTCATTTTATTCCATAATTGCAACTATATGCTATTAAGATAATTAATTAATTGATCAAATATTAAACAGATTATTGATTATGAATTACTTAATAATGTGAAATATTATATCATTAATCAAAAAATAGTTATCCATTTATTAGGGAATTTATTACCAAAGAAATCAAATTCCTGTGCCTTTTCTCACTATCATTAACGATACTCTAAATAACTCATTTCATTCTGAAATCTTCAGTACATTTACTGCAAAGAACTATTTGAATGAAATCACATAGCACTCTCTCACTATATTAGTATAAGCTTGCTATTTGTGGGCTGCAAAAAACCTGCACCTCAACCAGAGTCGCTGTCGACTCATTACCAAAAAGAGATTCTTTCCCATCCTCCCTCCTTGCATAAGATAACCCCAACCTTGACTTCGCCCGCTGGAGATCTCCGACGCCGGAGTTCGTGTCAGGTCCGGCGAACCCTCCCATCACCGGCGCCATCGGCGGGCCAATCAGGAGTCCATCCGCTCCAAACTGAGGACCTCCCCTTGCATAATCGAACAGCGCAGCGCCGCTGCCCCCAACTTTGGGCAGAACAATTGGCTCATCATCACCTCCTCCAACCTCTTTCCAGTAGAACAAAAAAGCATCAAATGAGTCGTAATAATCATCTGTGCTGCGGTATCCTTCGGGACTGAATGCGCCAAACTTGAAGTGCTTGTCGGTGTAGCCTATCACCACACAAGGGCCTTTGAAATCACACTGGTTGTGGAAGTCTGTAGCAGTGAAGCCATCTATGGAGGCCAGATAGCAGCACCTGAGCTCCCTTCCTGCAAAAATCAACAAATATTTTCAATCTTGAACAGTGAAGAAAGGAACGAGAAGGGAAGAGGATTAATCGCTCTGTAAATGATTACCTCTGAGGTGAGTTTTAGAGAGCAGAGATTGAGGGAAAGGAGACTGACGTCATGATATTTTGGCTGTGGCTTCTGTTGTTCTGCACTGCGGGGTCTGGTCCAATCAAAGAAGCAAAAAGTGGCCCTTCGCCACCTAGAAATGGAAGGATAAGCCACCATGGAAGCCATGATGAATCTCAATGATGTTGAAAATGATTAGTGTTTTTGTGTTCTCTTGGCACTCACCTTATCCATAGACATGATCTATTATCTAACATTTATCATCAAGTTATTGGACATGATTGATCTGAGCGCCTGTTCTACTCAAACACGAAACACCAAAATGGTGAGGGCGAGCGCGGTTGGGTACTCCCCAACCCATGTTCGATTTCCTGCGTAACTGCGGAAAAGAAGTGCTGAACCGGTGGGGTTGGTTGCTTAGCTCGCAGGGATTATATATAACGTCACCATGGGTGGTGTGTTGGGTGGACACCTCGTTATCAAAAAAAAAAAAAAAAAAGTTATTGGACATGATTGATCTGAGCGCCTGTTCTACTCAAACACGAAACACCAAATGTGAAACAAAGAATTGCACATGTTAAACTCATCCATGATGACTAAACAATAGGTTTCCTAATGCAACTAACATTATGTGTTGAAGCATGCAAATAAAAATAGAATACTAACTAAAAAATTATGAAATTACACAATAAATTATTTGCAGAATGAAAATAAATAATAGTAGATTTCAAAATTAATTGCTAATAAAATAACCATAAATAATTGAGTATTTTAACAAAAAAGTAGCTGCAATATAAATTAGTGAGCATATGAATTAATTTTCTCAAAATTAGATTTTTGGCATATCACTATCTAATCAAAATCAAAAACACTAAAGTAGCCAATAAAAATTAAATTGAAAAAAAATAAATAATAAGCTAATTTATCAAATTAAAAAAAAAAAGCCTAACTCAATTCAATTCAACTCAAATTTTATAAAAAATAAACCAAAATGATTCCTAAATTATTTGTATTGGGCCATTTATTCCCAGCTATATGATATACTTCATTTAATTCATTGACTCGTCTATTATGATCTAAATAATCACTTCGTTAGAGTATTTTGGATCAACAACAACAAACAACAACAACAACAACTTTCCCACTAGGTGGGATTATTTTTAAATCGTCTATTTGTCAAATTTCATTTAATTCGAGTATACTAAGATCATTTTTTATACAAAATTTTGGATCAAATTTTAAAAATTAAGAGATTATTTTGAATTAGATTTGAGAAGTTCATAAACTATTATTTTTTTTTTGAAAAGTTTAAACCAATATTACTATATAAATTCAACCTAAGTAGTATGTTGATCTTCTAACTATATTTGAGAATTTATGTGGTTTAAAGCGTGATAAGCAGAATACTACATAAACTTCTTAGATAATAGATAATACCTCCAATATCAAAGAACTTACACAAAAATATAAAGGAATATTTACATACATAACACACAGTTCTTATATATTTATATATAACACCTAAAGTTTGATATTTATAATATAGCACTTTTCTTATGTATGAAAAGCTGAATTTTACTTTAAAAATTCAGTGATGGTGATAATTTTGATGTAATATGAAAGATTTTGTTATCATTTATATAAATTTTAAAATTTAGATATTAGATATATAGATATATAAGAACTATGTGCTATGTAAACCCCAAATCTAAAATTTTCTACCATAGTTTGAATATATTTATTTAGCCTAATTCAATTTGTCATTAAAGAATGTAATTGAATGCCCTGTGTGGCTCAACAATCCTCTAATATTTACTCTAGACATATCATAACAAACCTCAAGCATTTCATTAAAAAAATAAAATAAAAATAAGTATACATGTATTATTAAGCTCACTTTATTTCATTAAAAGTATAACCAATAGACTTAATCCATTGTTGAGATAATTTATAATTAGGGCCATTATAATACAAAACCCTTCTATAAAATATAATTAAACCATAAAATAATAAATATCATATATATTTGCAATTTTTGGTTAATCTTTAATTGCTTTAACTTTAATAAAATCAATAAGTAAGCCATGTCTAAACACAATAAATCATAAAATATCACAATTGAAGTCACAAAATAATATTTCTTTAAATTTGAACATAATTTCTCAATTTATATAATATTAAATACTCTTCTAAAATGCACCAAATGATCATACCATATCTTGCTGTAAATTAGAATATCATCAAAATAAATAATAAAAACTGTTCTATAAAAAGGTGATAAGAGATTAATATTGGGTGTATTGATTAATCCAAAAGAAATCACCACTAATTCATGTAATATATCTTTAGCTTTAAAATTAATACTCAATTTATCACCTTCCCTTATTGTAACTTGATGAAATCAATTTTAGAAAATACCACATCATTTATTGTGCATAATATGTTATCCAAATGAGGCACATAAAATATATTTTTTATTATGATTTTACTGATGGATTTACTATCTACATATATTCTCCAACTATCATCTTATTGATATATAAACAAAATCTATACATCACAAAGACATGTGTTTTTCCTAATAAATCACTTCTTGCATAAATCATTAACTTATCTATTAAGTTAAAAATTGTTCTATTGAGAAAAAAATAGGTAGGGGCATTTACATACATAAAACACAATTTATATATATATATATATATATATATATATATATATATATATATATAAATAACATCCAAATATTTAATATTACATAAAAAATAACACTATTATTAATTTTTTAAAGTGAAATGTACATTTTTCATACATAAGAAAATTATTATATTTGTAAATATTAAACTTTAGGCGCTAGATATACAAATGCATAAATATTTGTGCTATATGTGTAAATTTGTAGAAAAAATAAGCATCGATGATTCATAAACTAAATGAATAGCATGTTATATATATATATATATATATCCCTCATTATTAAACTTTAGGCCTTACCTCGCAAGCTCATGCAGTGAAGACCCATCCCAAAGAAGAATCCTGCGGATAGCTTCAAATATTGAACAAAATGCAACGAGAGATTGTTTCTTCATTCATTCTCCTTAACATTATATACACAATGCATTACCGATTTTACAGTATAATATAAGGAAGAAAGTAACTTTATATAAATAAATTGAACCGCTAGCAATACATGATTGACAAAATTTTTAAACTAAGCATCTTTTAAATCTTAATTAACGAAATAGACTTAATAAAAAAATTTTGAAATATACTCAGCGTTTTAGGCGTCAATAAATATGTCTGATCAATCGCCTTAATGGTAAAATTTTTTTTTTTTAAAAGAGGCCGAAATGTTTTATGCGATAACTATGATGTTAGATATGTAAATATATAAGAATTGTGTGATAAGTATGTAAATTCCTCTTTTAAAAAAAAATATATATATTTTAGGCCAGTCATACCACTGGCATGCATCTGATCACACATGGATTAAATGGACGATTTATAATTTTGTTCTTATTTTACTAATTAAGATTTAAAAGATTAATTTAAAATTTTGCCTATGATTCACAAATCTGCCCGAGAGCAAAAAGGGAAAGCAGTAGCATGGTAGTCGATGAAAGAAGAAACACATAAATGTGATATTTGAATTAAAATGAATTCAAATACCGCTCCTTGATATCGGCAATAAAAATAAATGAACTTCCATAAACTACAACACAAAATAACGATATATATCCAAATCTTCTACCAAATATTAAATGACACTGGAAGCAGCCATTGTCTTCCTAAGCTTTACAAGATTTCATCATCTCCTCCATGAGAAGCATTGTCAGGAATCTCCATCTTGTATAAATTTATTTTCATGATAATAGTTAGAATATTGCATATATCAAAATGCACAGAATTAAGATCAATGGACGCATTGGTGTCTTATATAACAAATTGTTCAATACAACAAAAAAATATATAAAAAGAAATTAAAAAAAAAATATTATAGAGACAATTCAACCTAGCGTTCCTATCTGAACTGCAGGATGCAATTTATACGTTAATCACTTCCTATCACCAGTACATAGCAGACGCACACATCTAGGCAACGCTGCAACTCTTTACATAAAGGACGAACCCAGGAATATGCCATGAAATTTCCCTGATTTGGGTGGGGATGAAGATTGACATAAGAACTTCTAAGCAGCTTCATCATTGGAAACAGCAGCAATAAATGAGACGAATGGATTTTTTGTTTAGAAGATGGTCAAATTTTATCAGATCACTGCATAATGTGTGCTATATAATACACCTCAATTACATTTAATATGCATGCAAAATCCATGAAAACCAAGTGATCATCTAGGATGCATTGCTGGCAGTAGAAGCATCGACAGTCTCCTCCAGTTCCGTCTGAATTTCAGGAACCAACTTTGTATTGTCTTCATACTGGTCTGACAAAATCTCAGATTTAGGAGGGACTGATGCTTGGACTGTTGAAGAAGCAGATTCAGGAAAGACCGAAGCTTGAACAGATGGAGAGATTTCAAGTGCAGGAGCTGAAGCTTCAACTATAGCAGCTGGTTTGAATTTGTTGATATAATAACTCAAAGGAGGGCCATTGTAATCCACTCTCTGAACTTGAGGTTCATTCTTGTTGACTTGAATAAGCACGGATGATGCTGCTGCAATAGAGATTAGAGCTAAACCAGCACTGATTGCTGCTATGTTCTCTGCACCCTCTGCTGATTTACCGGCATTGCCTGAGCTTATTGCACTTTCTGCCACATACACTGATGGCTGTGGAATGGAGAACCAGTAAAGATTATCAGATTTTTTAAATTTTTTTGGCCTCAAGCCGATCAAAATGCTGGATTCTGTGGGTGATTATACTGTCTTACAGTCATGGTTTAATACATAATAATTACCAGAGAGTAAAGTTGTCAGGTTAAAGATTCATCCGGCCAAAAAAAATAAGTTGAAATCATGGAGTAAAAGATCAGGCAATTCGTCATGCTTCATCTTCAGACGATGGTTACACGAAAGGAGAAATTCAGGATAACTAGGGCAAATCAAAATGATCTAAGGGATAACTCCAGTTTATGATTAATTTTCTATTATTTCTTGATTGATAAAATATATTGTATCTCAGGGAACTACTATAATTCTCTCTCAATTTCATATTAATGAAGGAAACAAAACCCGTGCATACACGTCAACCTCATGTAGCAGTATGAGAATGCTGATGAATCCATAGACAGGAACTAAATCTACATAACTATCACTGAAGATAAACCTTGTGACAAGTGAAAAAGGGTAGGTAAGGTGACAATGAAAGTGATCAGTCAACATTTTATCCAAAGAAGTCTAGTTTTTACATATTTGTTTTTATGGGTCAAATACATCTAAAGGTCCCAAATTGTGGCATGTAGATAAAAAAAAAAAAGGTTTAAGAATGTGATAATTTTGTTTTTACTAATTTTAAATGTGAAAATGAATTTTTGCAGGGTCTATGGAGCTTAAATACACATTGATTTTCTTAGTACACCCAACCAAATGATTAATCTAAAAAATTTCATCAATTTCCAAGTTATTCTTTTCCATCTACTAGAAAAGCTCTTCAGGATCTAATTTTTCTAGCAGACCTCGCATTTATGGATCTTATAGATACTTATCAAGATAAACCTAAGCCAGCGAGTTAACCACAAGAATTTAGAGAAACCTGACGCATTCATGAAAAATGACAACCTCAATCAGACGGCTAAGCGTCCGTTTTACATTTTAGGGATCATAATAAATTCCCTTTTGGGTTCATTTGAACAATTTTAGGCTTTAGTGCGTGAAAGCGTGAATTTGCATGCACCCACAGCAGCTTTCAGTTCAAAATACAAACCTCAATGGAGTATATGCTGGTCTGCCCAGCGGTATCTTTCTCTACATATCCAGTCCAACCTCTTTTCCGTGGAGGAAATGTTCCCACAACCTGTGTTCTTTCTTCAGCCAACCATTCCATGCTCACCTTTCCAACCTGAAATAGACATTCGCTAGTAAGATGGTTGGGGGGGCAACCATGCTAGATGATTCAGCCTGATACAAGTTTTTTATCAGAAATGAACATGGAAACATCTGCAACAGATAACAGCCTCAGAATTGAGGCTAGAAACACTCTCTCATAGTTTAGAATCGCATACAGCATCATCAACAACAGAAAATAGCCACCTATGTACTCTTGGAACACTGCTCAAGTTGGTTGGTTCATACTCAGAATCAAATGCTCTAATAAAATCAAAAATTTTCTAATTATGATTAATATCCTCGATGTTGCCTGAAATTGGCCAATCTTAGACACTGGTGAGTAACATTAATATGTAGGCGATTTTCTCAAGGTTACTCACCCGGGAATTGCTAGTTCCTCGAGTGTAAGAAAGCATAGGTTAGTTGATAACATAAAAGGTAAGGTTGTAACTCGTCGAGTACATGGGGCTAGTTTTTTGAATCCTCAACAAGTTATTTTATGTATTTTGTTGAACATTTTGACAAATTTGTACAAGAAAAATGATAATTTACAAATGAAAAAAAAATTCCCTTAATGATAAAACTTCTTGAGGTTAATAGGCACTCCAGGTTCTCAGTACATCGTTTCCTGAGCACGTGTGCAATTGATAAGTATCTTAATTGAGTAACATTAATATTTACTCTTGTTGACTTGGCATGTTACCGGACTTGCTTTTAATATTTTTTGTTGGACCTGCAAAACATTTTGTGTGCCAAGTGGTGCTTGATGGGTAGGAATTTTGGAGATGCCAAGTATGTCAATATTGTGGAGCTTGCTTTTCATCTCCAAGAGGCAGCACCTTGGCGCTGGAGAAGCAGCGCCTTGGCGCTGGAGAAGCAAAACCACGACGCTAGAGCAGGAGATTTTTCAACTTCAGACAAGAGAAGGCAGCGCCTTGGCGCCAAGAAGGCAGTGCTGCGGTGCTGGGTCGGCGCCTCAATGCTTCAAGTAGCGCTATAATACTAGAAACATGGTACCCCAAGGTAGAAAAGACAGAGAGCTTAGTGTCTCGATGTTGTGGAGTCTTGATGCTCGAACTGTCTGAAAACCCAGAGAATAGCGGTGCCGTAGCATGAGGTCAAGGCGTCATGACATCTGAGTCGAGATTTCATATTTAGACAGTTTCTTCAACATTTTATAGAACTAATGTCATTTTCTTTTGAGAGTGAGAATGAAGTGTGTGCCTTAGAAAGACGAAGTGTGGAGAGAGGTTCCGGATAAGTGTACTCTGTACAATTCTCTTAATTTTTCTTTCAGTGGATTTCTTTGTTATGTGACTCTGTGATTTTTTTTCTATTCTCAAGTTTTTCCATATTAAATTTGGTGTCTTCTGTATGATCTTTTTTACTTTGGTTTTCATTTATTCTGTGTAAACTTTGAAACACTCGAACTGATTTTTCGCGCATGATTTTTTATCATAACTTTCTTACATAACAACTGGTATCAGAGTGGAGGTTCTGAAATTTTAGTTCGAGTAAGAGCAATGGTCGATAATTCAAAGTTTAAGATTGAAAAATTCAATGTGATGAACTTTGCCTTTTGGAATATGCAAATGAAAAAATTATTTTACTAAAAGAAATTGTATTTGTCACTGGATGGAATTGCCATGAAGTCGTAGTCAATGTCTATGGAAGAATGGGAAGTCCTCGATCGAACGACAGTAGATTTGATACGACTCACTATCCTCATCTGTTGCTTTCAATATTGTAAATGAAAATACCACTATGGACCTTATAGTGGCACTAGCAAGGATATATGAGAAGCCATCCGCTTCTAACAAAGTTATCTTGATGAAAAGGTTGTTCAATATAAAGATGGTTGATGGAAGTCCAATAGCAGAGCATTTGGACAACTTCAATAGTATGACAAATCAACTGTGCTCAGTTGACATCAAGTTTGATGATGAGGTATGAGCACTCTTATTGTTATCTTCTTTACCTGATAGTTGGGATGGACTAGTCATGGCAATGAGCAACTCTTCGAGAAATATAAAATTGAACTTTGATGATGTTGTCGGATTGGTACTGAATGACGAAGGTTCGGAAGAAGGTGAGCTCTTTAGATAACATGAAGTTGAACTTTGATGATGTTGTCGATTGGTACTAAATGAGGAAGGTTTTGAAGAAGGCGGGTGGAGAGACTTCAAATGCCACCTTGAAAGTTAAAGGCAGAGAAAGGAGTTCAGACAGAAACTCAAGCAGGAGCAGGTCCAAGTCAATGAGGGGAAAATCTAAGACTGGGACAGAAAAAAGTAAGGTGGAGTGCTGGAACTACAGGAAGCAAGGGCAATTCAAGAAAGACTGCAAGGCTCCGGAGAAGTCAAGTGGTGGAGGACAAGATAGGGGTCAGTTTGCAAATATCTCTATTGAAGAAACTCAAAGTGACTCTCTTATCTTATTCTTGATAGTACTGAGTTGCGAATAGTTGACTTAGGAGCCTCTTTTCATGCAAATCTAATAAAGAGGTATTTAAAAATTACATCAAAAGAGATTTAGGGAAGGTGTACTTGGGAGTCAATAAGACCTATAGCATTATAGATAAAGCTGATGTGGACATCAGGTTATCAAATGGGTTAATTTGAAAGTTGAAAGGTGTCAGACACATTCTTTACTTGAAGAGGAATTTGATTTTAGTGAACCAATGGTATGTATGCCTACCTTCACAAGGAGTATAGAAGGTGACTAACGGTGCTATGGTGATGGATGATGACAACATTAAAGGGGCGCTTTATTTGATCAATCAAACCTCAGAGTTCATAGGAGTTGTTGGATAGGGATCAGCTATAGGCTTGTGGCACAGGAGGCTTGATCATATGAGCAAGAATAGTATAAAGTATTTACTTTCTCAAAGCAAACTTTCTGATTTAAAGTATATAGATCTAGATTTTTGTGAAGATTGTGTATAACAAGAAAAAGAGTGAGTTTTTTTAAAACTGATATAAGGGTTAAGCCAAAAAAATTGGAGTTAGTACACAGATGTACAAGATCCTACTCCTAATTCAATCAATTGACCGATTGTCATACTTTATTACTTTCATTGACGATCATATCAAAAAGGTTTGGGTATAATTCTTGAAACACAAATCGGAGTTGTTTGTTGATGTGTTCAAGAAGTGGAAAGCTCTAGTAGAAAATGAGACAGAGCGAAAGGTGAAATGTCTCAGATCAAATAATGTTGGCGAGTATCTAATAGAAGGTCGGGGATTATTGTGTGTCAAATGGCATTAGATGGGAGTTCACCGTACCTAATACACTGTAGCAGAATGGTGTGGCTTAATGCATGAATATAACCATCATAGAATGTGTTAGAGTATGAGGTTACATGTCGAGTTGCCTAAGCAGTTCGAGCTAAACCAATTAACACAACAGTCTATCTAATTAACAGGATCCCTACAGTACCATTGAATGAGGCTTACCAGAAGAAGTTTGGAATGACAAAAAAATATTACTATCTCACAAAAAAATATTTGATTGTTCATCATATGTTTACATCAATGCAGGATCAAAGAGCAAGCTAGATCCAAAGTTCTTGAAATGCACATTCATTTGATATGGATCTGATGAATTTTGGCATAAATTTTGGGATTATCAGAATTAGAAGTTCATCAGGAGCACGGATGCCATATTCAATGAGAGGGAGATGTATAAGGACAAAAATGAGAT
Source organism: Cymbidium sinense (assembly GCA_021442155.1). Taxonomy (NCBI): domain Eukaryota; kingdom Viridiplantae; phylum Streptophyta; class Magnoliopsida; order Asparagales; family Orchidaceae; genus Cymbidium; species Cymbidium sinense. Next base: position 45,751,947 of record CM038218.1, read on the forward strand.
TCAATATGATTCTTCAGTCACTCCAAAAGAATCGTCTAAATACTTTGAGATAGAAGGCAAAGAAGTACAGGAGGATAACTGGGATCATGCTTAAGATGAAAAAGCACAGAATGTACCTCAAACACCTGCCACTGAAGTCAGGAGATCTAGCAGAATCTCTCGACCGACTGATGGTGGTTAACCAGAGTGTTATGAAGGAGTCATTAAAGTAGAAGACTCAAAAGAGTGCGAGCATGACATGGATGACGAGATGGAGTCACTCATGTCAAATCAGACATGGGAATTAAGAAGGCTACCAGTTGGCAAGAAAGCACTATAAAACAAGTGAGTTTAAAAGTTGAAGGAGGAACATGATGGTAGCAAGCACTATAAGATCACACTTGTTGTGAAGGGGTTCTAACAGAAGGAAGGAATTGACTACAGAAAGATCTTCTTCAAAAGAGTCAAGATGATGACCATCAAGGTAATGTTGAGCCTAGTAGTAATGGAGAATCTATACCTGGAGCAAATAAATGTGAAGACAGCTTTCTTACATGGGCATTTGGAAGAGGAGCTGTACATAGAGCAACCAGAAGGCTATGTGGTTATAAGACATAAAGCCATGATGTGCAGACTCAAAAAGAGCTTGTTATGGCTTGAAGCAGACACTTAGACAGTGATACAAGAGATTTGATAAGTTCATGTTAGAAGGGTACACAAGGTGTCAGGCCAATCACCGCTGCTATGTAAAAAGATATGATGGTTGCTACATCATTCTTCTCCTTATGCAGATGGTATGATAATTGCAGGATCAGATGTAGAGAAGATTAAGAGCCTAAAGAAGCAGCTCCCAAAAAAATTTGAGATGAAGGATTTAGGTCCGATGAAAAAATTTTAAATTGAGAATCAATAAAAGTGCAGGCAAGTTGAAATTGTCTCAGGTGGAGTATGTTGAAAAGGTTCAACAAAGATTCAACATGAATGAGGTAAAGCCAATAAGCACCCTTTTGGCTAGTCACTTTAAACTATCTAAGGATCAATCACCTAAGACTACAGAGGAGCAAGAACAAATGAGAACTCTATATGTTTCAACAGTTGGGAGCCTATGTATGCCATGATATGTACCAAATAGGATATTTCACATGCAATGAGAGTGGTCAGTAGGTACATGAGTAATCCCGACAAGCATCATTAGGAGGCAGTGAAGTGGATTCTTAGATGTCTAAAGGCAATGGTCAACAGAGCATTATGTTTTGGAGGTGCAGAAACTGAATTATAAAGATTTATAGATTTATACTAATAGTAGATCTAAATGGGAGAAAGAGTACAATAGGATATATCTTCACATTGAAAAGCATAATGATGAGTTGGGTTTCTAGGTTGCAGAAGATAATTGCACTCTCTACCATAGAAGCTGAGTATGTAACTATGAGTTCAAACTTTGCCGACCTCTCGAAGAGAGTTTGAATTATCTGACAAATTTTCAAAAGCATGAAACGTAGATACACTACAAGAGATTTTGTCCTCATTTTGTGAACTTTAGATTTGTTCCGTTTCCTATAAAGTAGCACCTATAATTACTCCTCCCAATACTGAGAGAGAACTTTCGATTAAGGCTAGTCATTAGAATGTTAAATGTGTTCCGAATAGTAGCAGTATGTGGAGTATAAAATTGTTAATTTATGAAATTCATCATTTAAACTTAAATGATGACGCACTGATCAAGATCATTCTGGCCATCTGAAATGTGGTCTAGTTTACTTAGTCGAATGAGAATAACCCAACAGAAGAATCCTTATCGCCAGTCATGAAGCGCCATCCAAGTAATCCTTATAGACTGAGGTGGTGTTTGGAGACAATCTTAAGTTACCTAATGACAAAAGGCAAGGCCTATCAAATATACCATATGATTCATAACTCAAATGAGCCATTGGAGAACTAATGTACTATATCGTAATATAATGATGTCATTTGACAATAACCACCCGCTTATGGACTTTGATCGAATCGCATCATATGTAGAAATTTAGCCAAACCACGCGACAAGAACCGCCACGCCCCATGACATGAGATTATTTGAGTTTGAATATAATGATTTATTTGACTTGACATTAGCTCCTTTGTGAGTTAGAGTTTTCTTAATTTGTCATCCCCAATAAACGAGGGTGGATTGGTGGATGAATTGTTTGCTTTAAGCATTTAAATAATAAATTTCATTTAGTTCAGATATTTATTTAGTTGAAATTTAATTTTATGATGAATTAGTTTAAAGCTCAAGTATCTTTTGATGATAATATCCTCTCCAGTAGAGATTTTTAATCAACACGGCCATCATCAGGGTATACCTTATCAACTCTACTTATTTGTTAGTAGGAGATCAGGTCTATGACTTATGTGTAATTTAAATTCTTTAGTAAATTGATATCATAACAGACCTCATCAACTCTATTGCAAATATAGAAGATTGAGTCTTATAATCTACTATAATTTAAGTTCATTTAGAAGTTAATCGTTAGTAGACCCTCGTCAACACTATTTCATATAAAGGATTAGACCTACTATGATCATATTCTATGGAGTAGAATATTTATCTCTTTCATTAATTTGAATTAGCATATGGAGACATTTATTAGCTTACATGCATGTAGTCATAAATGATTGAATCGATTTATCATTCTTTTTTTTTAAACTCGATACACCCTCAAACACAAAGTTTATGTGTTTGGTATAAGTGTTGGGGCCCATGCGGGTATCTCAATTTAAGTGCTTACATAGATTTTCAAAGAACTTATTATTTTTAAAGCATTCACATATACTTTTGATATTAATGAATTGATATGAATTTCAAAGCACTTGAATTCAATTAGAAGTTTACCTTATGATGCATGCATATCAAATTAAATTCATCTGGATATTTATATGAATTTTAAGAATATCCAAGTTAAATTTAGTACTTATAAAGTATAAAGGTTTATTTAGACCCAAATTAACGCCTCATTCTGCTAAATTTGTGAGATTGGCATGTATGATGATTTAGGTTATAATTCAAAATATTACTCACACATTGAATTTTTTCAATTCTCAAATATCATTTGGCTTGTAGTAGTTAAAGAGCTTTCAAATCTTTATCAATTCATCACTTTCAGCTTTTGTTCTCGCCCATAGACAAGCAATTATATCTCTTTCAACCTAGCTTATTGAATATGAGCCTTGTTGCTTGAATCATGCTTGAATTGCATTTGCATTTCAAAGCTAGATTTCAAGGTTGTTGTAAGACTCATGTGATCTAATCATTTGTTCGGCTGAATTTCCACTTAGATTACTCGACATGAAATATCGCAAGGATCATGTTCAAATCCATTGACAAGCTATCAAATTCTTTGTAAATTTTACTCAAATCTCTTTAACTCTTCTCAACTCATCCAATTTGAGTTAAGCATGAGGCATTTGTTCATTAAAACCCATTCTTATGTTGATAAGCAAACTGTTTAAGCTCACCAAAGGTCTTTATTTATGTTCATTAACAAGTGATTAAATTTGTTATAAATTATTCTTTGACCTGTAAATGAACATTAAGTTCATTACAAGTTTTACTTGTGTTTATAGGTTAACATTGAGTTCCTTACTCAAATTCTTTGATAAGCCATCTTCATAAACCTATTTTGATCCATTCAGTTTTATTCAATTTGCTCAATATAAGCTACAACACATTCCAATTATTCATTGAGTGTTGTGTCTGTGCTTATTAACAAGCTATCTTGTCCCTTGTGAGTTTCACTAGAATTTAGTGATTTTTAAATCTATAAGGATGATAGCTTTTTATTGTCCTCATGATTTTTATATCATGCTTGCATTTGACTTGATAATCAATATGAAATAAAGTGGATGCGATACGAGTTTCACATGTCATATCATTTAAATATTTTATGAATGTTTTGGTTGAATGCGAGCCTTATCAATTTCTATAAATTAGAGGCTGTGATAGCCTATTCACATTCACCATTTGGAAAGAAAGGGGGTAAAAGGATTCTTATCCTAAAGTTCAAGTGTGCATTCAATCTCCTTGCAATCCATTGTAAGTTCTTTTCCTTTTCTCTTTATTTTAAATTTTTTTTTAATTCAAGTTTATGTTTGCTTTATGAAATTTTACAATTTAACATAATTAAATTTCGTTTTAGATTATTGTATTTTTGAAATGATTGATTTTTTTAGATAAATCTTGATTCCTCCTTTTTTGTTTAAGTAAAATTCAATTCAAATTTCGATAGTATTTCAACACCTAATTTTGTACTATCACGCTCGATGCGTGATTGATGTTTTCAAACACTGCCGATTTTCATCTCGTACTGATGCGGACGAGATCTTCAAACTATAAAGAAACAAATGCATATATCATATACACATTCCTATATTTCCACACATCCACAATCATACCATAATAAAATTGCATGCTAATACAACTGAAAACTTAAGCGATACACTTAAGTTTGATTTTTTTTTTTCTAAAGAAATAGAATAGAAAGAAGGCCAAGAAGAGGCTCGGTTGGATGTGAGAAGATCAACTAAGAGATGTGAGTTAGCTGTTATTCTAGTAACCTAGCAAGAGGTGAGGTCATCGAATGAGTAGAAAGAAGCAGGTGTTAAACGCCGCAAGAAAGAGGGGCTCATTGTAGAGTGTTTTGCAGAGAGGAGGATGATCGGTGACGGATGAAAGGGGAACGCGAGAGAATGACACACGGTCTAATTCCTTGAATTAGACAATTAGCAATTTGGCTGATTGAGTTCCTCCTGAGTCAATCCTTCCGAGGTATGAACCCTACCGAGTTGATTTGTTACGGTATCCCATCGGGTGATAGAAGGACCGTTGGATGGCGCTTTTGCTTACTACCGGATGCTAACCTCGATCGAGTGTTTGTTGAGCCGGTTCTTGATCCGTTAGATCTTCTTTCTCCACCTTTGGATCCGTGTTCGACGAGCCTTTGGGTTTTAAACTTCCTCCGTCGATTTGTTAGTGGATTACGATGTTCTCCTCCGGTTTTGATCGTCCTTTGTGGATCGGATGGGTCTGTGGAATAAAATGGCCAGATCGAACGGTGAAGATCGAATCGAGAGGGTTTAGCCGAGAAACCTAATTCACTTTTATCTTTTCGCTTCGCCGATGCTCGAAGAGCTCTGAGGAAAACGGGTTCGGGAAGAAGATCGGCGTCAAGATTCTACCTGAAAGGGATTGTTCCAGTGATTCACCGTTGAAAGGTTTGGGTAAGGAAGAAGGGAAGAACCAAAGGAGAGTCGATAAGATTTTCTCATCCTCTCTCTCATTCTCCTCGATCTCTATTTATACTCTTCTTTCTCTTTGGATCGCGCTATAACTTAGAACGCTTTATAGATTTATATTTCTTGCCGCAGTTATTGATGTATTTGATTCCTCATATCGCTTTCTCTTTTACTCTTCTTTCCGGATTATTTCATGATTATGGTTGCTTTAGAATGCTTCAGATTTCCTTACCGACCGAGCAAGTCATAATATTGACCCTTGTTGTAAAGTCGATATTTTGTTTGTTGTAGTCTTTACTCCTGTTATTGTAAGCATTGTCTTGTTGTTCTTTTGTTCAACTACGTGTAGTATGTTTGTTATTGTATTTTGGGATGTCACAAGTCCTTAATTTGGCCTTTTTCTCTCTCTTTGTTTCGATATCAGAATTTAATATGGATTCATATCATTACTCCCTTCAAACCGACCTTGTCCTCAAGGTCAAAATTGAGACCGCTTTGCTTTCTTCAATTCATTTCTCGAAGCTTCGTTGATACTTTCCTCCCACCACTATGAAAGTAGCAATTTGATTGTCTGAAGTAGTATTCTTTTGTGGCCATTTATTTGATATTGGGAAGCTTGCTGTCAATCGCTTATAATTCCGGCATTTTATTTGCACTATGCGATGGGCTTTATAGAATTGGCTATATCCGAATTATACTTGCTAATTCAATCAAAATTATTCAACTATTTACTATTCTATAATTACAATTATACGCCCTCTGCCTTAACTGATTGAATGATATTCAATTTGAAATATTTCTTAGACCCATTGGTTTTCGCCGATTATCAGTCATGCTGATGTTGGTCATCATTTACTCATTAATGCAAATAACTTGACTTACTGATATGCCCTTTATGGTACTTCTCATCACAATTGAAGCATGCTCTTTTGTCTCATTTCTATTTGAGTTCTCTAAATTCAATTGATATTTCCGTTATATTGATGTTGAGTGGCATTTGTGGGAGGCTAGCAGTTTTAGTTGAGCACTATATCAGCCCGGAGAGTGTCGATTGCTATTTACATTGCTTCATCGACACTCTTTCCATTTTAATTGAAATGCCTCTGAGGAAGAAGGTTGTACATTTTACTTCCCGCTTTAATTCTGGTCTAAGCCCAATTCAAAGCAGTTAGTAGCAATGTAATGTCCAAATTTGGTTACAGGCCTTCAAATTCATTATAAAATCGTAAAAAGTTTTAGCTAGTTCTCCTCTTAAATCTCGAAGGGCCAAATCTTATAATTTGTTCTTTGAACGCGTGGCCAAGAATATGTTTATTTACTTGATCCATCGATACCAACTCAAAGCAGTCCATCCATGTATATTGATGATATTAAAATTCGATCCTCCGAGGAGTTAATAAAAAAATCGCTTTAAAGAGCCATCCTCTGGGTCTTCTCCATTAAATCGGGCATATCTATTTTAAGAGATTGACATGGGTGTGTGTGTATTCTGCTTTGGAGAATAGGATTCTGGGGATGCATCACATACCGGATTTGAGGTTGTTTTTCCAGCTTTTCTATGGCAATCTTCGATATTTCAAATATCATAAGGATCATTTTGCTTTTGTTTTGTTTAATGCAAAACATTCTTCTAATGTTTTGATATGTTTCTTGTTCCTTCTTCCATTTTCCGAGTGTTGTCAACGAGCACTGACGATACGCCTAATTCCTTGAATTAGACCCAATTAAGGCAATTTGGCTTATTAACTCCGGCCAAAGTCAATCCTTCTGGGTATGAACCCTACCGAGGATTTGCTACGGTGGTCCCATCGGGTGATGAAGGACCGTTGGATGGCTTTTTTGCTTACTACCGTTTGATGCTAACCCTCGATCGAGTGTTTGTTGAGTTCTTGATCAGACTGTTTCTTTCTCCACCTGATGTGTTTCACGCCTTTGGGTTTTAAACTTCCTCCGTCTGACGTGGATTACGATGTTCTCCTCCTTTGATCCGTCCTTTTGCGGGGATCGCCTGATGGGTCAAGTGGAATCCAAATGGCGATCGAATCTGAAGATCGAATCGAGAGGGTTTAAGAAACCTAATTCACTTTTATCTTTTCGTTGACTGCTCGAGCCGCCGAGAGCTCCCGAGGAAAACCGAGGTTCTGGAAGAAGATCGAAGTCACGGATTCTACCGAAGGGATTGTCCGCGATTCACCGCAAGGTTTGGGTAAGGAAGAAGAGGGGAAGAACTGTGTATGAGGAGTCCGATAAGATTTTCTCATCCCTCTCATTCTCCTCCGATCTATTTATACTTTTCTTCGCTGATCGTTTTCTATAACTTGTAACCGCTTCGTTGGGATCATATATTTCTTGCCTCACGTATTCATTGTATTGATTTCATCTGCTCTACTCTTCTTTGCCGTTATTTCTATTAGGATTATTGGTAGTTGTCAGAATCGCTTCAGATTCCTTAATGACCGAGCAAGTCATAATATTGGTGCATTGTAAAGTCGATATTTTTTGTTTGTAATATCGTAGTCTTTACCCCTTATTGTAAGCAATGCTTGTTGTTCTTTTGTTCTCAACCACGTGTAGTATGTTTGTTATTGTATTTTGGGATGTCAAAGTCCTTTAGCCATTTGGCCTTTTTCTCTTTGTTTCGATATCAAATGGGAATATGGATTCATATGAACCCACCGATGATGAGTTGCCCTCCGTTGTAAAACCAAGGGAAACCATCTATGAGCTCAAGACTAGATGGGATTAGAGAAGGCGGCATGGCTCGATTGAGGGAGGTCTGGCTCCTGAAACAAAGGAATCGAGAGAAAGAGGGAAATAGATGGGGAAGAGGAACCTACAGATGGTAGTTGCTCTCATGGGCCGTCTTGGAGAAAGGGAGGCCTGAGAAGGAACTGGCCACTGAAGCTCTATGTGAGGAATGATTGGAGGAGTCGTATTTGTTGTTTTGCTTGCTGCCCAAAGGGAGACGGGAGAACAAGACCATGGGCTTGATGGGAGACGAACCGAGAGAGGAGGATGAGAGAGGGTTTCTCCCAATCGAGGACCCAGAGGAGCAAGAGAGAGCGAGCCTGCATCTAACGAGAGGATTAGAGAGCGAGAAAAAGAAAGACGGACCCAAGAAAAAAAGAGATGCCTGCTGATTCAAACCGGTCGATCCTGGGAAAATCATCCAATTAATGTCGATTAATACCTTAATTGTTGATTAGTGTATTTCCATATGACATTAGCTGGATTTTCAAAATATTGGGCAAAATTAAAGTCATTAGGCTCAATTCCCAAATTAATTGAATCAAAATTATTTATAAAATTGTGTTTATCATATTAAAAATAAATATCGAAGTTTTCTTATCTTCAGATGACATCGCGATTGAGATTTAAAATCTTAAATTAAACTCATATAATGTGGGTATTATTTCTAAGTAAATTCGACATTCCGGATTCAATGGCGTAATCCATTTTACGATCAAAGGTCATTTGAGCAATGTCGAGGTCGATCGAAAAAAATTTGAGGTTAATTTAAGCTTCATCGCACTCCGAGGCTTGCCATTTGTGTTACACTTGATTGAATCAACCACGAAAGGTCTTGTTTAATAGTTTTCGATGTTTCGGCGACAATGGCGCAGTCCATTTCGTTAAAGGAGCTCGTTTGGATAGCATCGAGGCCTCTCGACTTTAATATGCGTGAAATTGTCTATTCTATTTATTTTCCTTCATTGGACGGTAATTGATTGATGTAGAATATCAATTAATTGATATTCTCAACACAATTGATTTCATGATCGAGGACATCTCGATTAATTTCGATCACCATCCATACGCTTCCAACTCTCATTTTCATGAGCATCTAATTCTCCGATTCCAACATATTTGCTTAATTAAGCACATGAAAATTACTTATAGTCAAGAGAGTCAAGCAAGAAATGATCTCGGTTGCAAAGTTTTTTGGCGAAAGTTATGCAATAGCAAAGAAATGACAGTTTACAAGGACAAGATGCATGTCATTCATCTAGTCATGAATGTCGATTTCATGCGGACAAACCACATTCTAAGGTATCATTTCATATACACAATCCTAAAAGGTGAGCATATATCTTTAGAAGATACACACCACCTAAAAAACCCTACATATATGTTAACAAGAGAAATCAAGCTTTACTTGGTTCCCAGGTTCTTGAGGATCAAGCGGGACGCCATCCTATTAACTATGATGGTGATGCAGATTTGAAGGAGCATAAGTGATTGCAATCCGTCTCCAAGTGAGAGATTGTTATATGGTGGAGTTTGATTTTCATCTTGAGGCAAGACCACCTGGCTAGAACAAAAGATTTTTTAACTTGACGAGAAGGCAACACATCTAAGGAAGGCAAATGGCCGCTGATGTTAGCCACCTGACACTTCAAGTAGTGCAAATGCTTGGAATAAGGCAACCAAAAGCAAAAAAAGACAAAGCATAGTGCCTCGACATTGTGGAGTAGCACTGCGGCGCTCAAACCCATGCAAAAAAAGATGGAGAACAACGACACTAGCCAGTCATGCAGAGCAAGAGAAGACTTCATATTTACGCAATTTTTCCTACAGTTTTTAAAACTAATGCCATTTTTTCTTGTGAGTGAGAGTGAAGTGTGTGCACTAGAGAGACAAAAGTGTGAAGAGAGGCTCGAGATAAGTGTAATCTATATTATTCTCTTGATTTTTCTTTCATAGTGAATTTCTTGGTGACACAGCTCCATGATTTTTTCCCTTTCTCCAATTTTTCATATTAAATCTAGTGTCTTCTATGTGATATCTTTTACTTTGGTTTTCATTTATTCCATGTATGCTCTGAAACACTCGAATTAGTTTTCCGTATGTGGATTTCGATCCTATTTCTCTTCCATAACAAAGTATTTTCAAATTATCTATATTAGCCATTAGAATCTGATAAAGATTATATGAAATACTTGTTTAGCATATAGATCATTTAAATAATAAGATGGTTGCTGAAATATAAAAATTAGTGCAAACAGAGCGTTCAAATACGAAAAGCATCAAAGCATGAGATCGACGACATGTAAATCAATGCAAGTGATAATGATACTTATGGGGGATGAACATCAAACTTGTTCATGAATGACATTTACATTGCCTAAGTCCCAGCATGAAGGCAAATTTTAAAAATTGCTTACGCACAAGACTATGACACGTGATGTGAGATGCATTGACGCAATGATATGAAATCATTTTACACATGATAAAAAAAATAAATATTTTTAAGCAAGAATTGAGAAAAAAAATCTAAATTTAAAATTAAAATAAAATTATTAATCATACTATTCCTGATTCTAGATCATTCATCATTATTCACGTTCTCTCGCTTCTCGTTCACACAACTCATTTTTCCTATATCAACTCTCGTTCCTCTCTCTTGCAACATAGTAGCAGCATGTCACGGACAAATTTTTTTCAAATCATTTATGCAGCCTTAGCACACTCCTTTAATACTAAGTCAATCTTACACTCGCACAATACTAGGCTATAATTCAAAGAAAGAAGTGGAAAAATTTTACTAGCACAAAGAAGATGAGCTTACAACACTACCATTGCCGATAACACTATCATTGCTGGTCCCAAGTCCGGATATGAAAAATGAAGGGTTGCGATAGGTAGTCGACAGCCAGCGTAAAACTTATCGAAATAATCATGACATGAATCCTTTAAATCATTGTGCTAATGCTAAGGCGTCCTGAAGCGACGCTAGGCTTGAATACGTGAAAATGTGCAAGCGCCGATCGACGCCTGCTGTTAAATAAGCAAGGGTTCCCATATGGACTAATGCAAAGAAGTTAGTCCATGAAACTAGAATTAGGTTAGGATCTTAGAATATGGTAATTTCTGTAAATTAATGGAATTAATAGATATTATGGTTCATAAAAATAAATATTTTATATATTCAAGAAACTAAATGGGTTGGGGAGAAGGCCAAGGAGATTGATAGTTTAGGTTTTAAACTTTAGATTCTTGGAAGTCGAACTAGAAATGATATGTGTGATTCTTGATAAAAGTTTGAAGGATAATGTTATAAATATTAATAGAGAGATAATTATACTTTAAATATTATCATTGATACTAAGATTATCAATGTTATAAGATTTATGTTCCTCAAGCCGGATGTAAGCTCAAAAGAAAATTTTGGAATAAATTAGAGGATTAATACAAAAGATACCTCTTAAAGAAAAAAAGTATTTATTAGGAGATTTAAACGACAGTAGAGAGAAGAGATTTTAAAAGTGTCACGGTGGTTATGAATTTGGAGTGACTAAGGAAGGTAGACTATATTATATTTTGCCTTAAATTTTGTACGATTCTAATACTTTATTTAAGAAAAGATATGAACATATTATTACTTATAAAAATTGATCTAAGAAAACATGATTGATTATTTTCTAAAGAAAAATAGATCATTTAGATTGTAAAGATTGAAGTCATTCCAAGTGAAAGAAGTTCCAACATCGATTGTTAAATTTAGATTTTAAGATGAAAGATTGTAAGAGGAAAAATAAATCAAATTATTATCCCAAGATTAGATGGGAACACTTAAAGAGCACAAATAAAAATATTTTAAGAGCCTACAGAATTTGGGATGTTCATAAAGTAATATTATAAAAAAAGTAGGTGAAATTAAGCAAGTTAAAAATGTGGAGAATCAAAAGGAAAAGCTTCTTTAATAAAAATAGTTGATGGAGTGAGTGCAAGAAAAGATAAGAAATAAAAATATTATTATAAAATTTAGTTTAGAAAAACTTGGAGAATTGGGAAAGATATAAAGTGACCGTAGAGATTCTAAGAAAGAATATATGATACAAAAATTTAACTTTTAGTGATTTATATAATAGATTAGATACCAAAAAGGTGAAAGATATATGTATAAGTTAGCCAACCAAAGAGACCGGAGAAGTAAAGATTTAGTTCAAGTGAGGTGTATTAAGGATGAAGACAATAAAATGCTTTTCTTAGAAAAGGATATTGAGAATAGGTGGATGAGATATTTTGATAAACTTTTCAATGAAGGATCTGAATGTACGATTGATTTTAGCAACCTTAATAACCTAAATAAAAATAGAATTTTATTTTATCGTCGCATTAGTAAATCAGAGAAGCTTTAAAGAAAAGAAATGTGGAAAAGCAAGAGACATGATGATATTCCAATAGTGTGGAAATGTTTAGAGATCAAGGAATTTCTTGGCATACAAATCTTTTAATGTTATTTTAAAGACTAAAAGATGCCGATGAGTGGAGAAAGAGTTTGTTGGTTCCTATATTTAAGAATAAAGGTGATGCACAAGAGTGTGCAAATTATAGAGGAATTAAGTTAATGTATCATACATTAAAATTATGGGAGAGTAATTGAGCATAGGTTATGTGATACAAAATTTCTCACAATCAATTTGGTTTCATGCCGTGTAGATCTACTATGATGCTATACATTTGTTAAGAGGTTTGATGGAGAAATATAGAGAAAGTAAAGAGGATTTACATATGATATTTATTGATTTAGAGAAAGCTTATGATAAAGTTTCAAGAGATGTTCTTTGGAGAGTTCTAGAACATAAAGGAGTTAATATTGGTTATATTCAAGTCATTAAGGATATGTATACTGAGCGTTACTTGTGTCCAAACACAAGGAGGATTGACAAAATATTTTCCCATTTCAATTAGATTACATCAAGGATCACTTTAAGCTCTTATCTTTTGCTTTAGTTATGGATGTACTTACTGGCATTTACGTGAAGATGTACCTTGGTGTATGGTTTTTGTTGATGACATTCTTCTTGTTGATAATAGAGAGGAGTCCAAGAGAAACTTGAATTATGGAGGTCAACATTAGTCTAAAGGTTTTCATTTAAGTAGATTTAAAACCGAATATATGGAGTGTAATTTTAGTTGTAGAAGTTCTAGTGGTATGTTGTGACAGTGAATAAGTCATTAATAAGAGTGAGCATTGATATTTAGCTATTATTCAAAATGATGGTGAAATAGATGGAGATGTTATTAGAAAATTCAAGTTGGATGGTTGAAGTGGATGAATGATCCGCCTCAGTGTGATAGAAAAGTTTCACTTAAACTTAAGGAAAATTTTATAAGATTGGTAAGACCCGCAATGACTTATGATGTAATGTTGGCCAATAAAAGAAAAGCATAAGACTAAGTTAAGTGTTACGAGATGAGGATGCTCAGTGGATGAGTGACTTTACTCTTAGAGATAAAATGCGATGTTCAAAAAAAGTTGGAGTGGTAGATAAGATTAGAGAGTCGCCTTAGATTTGGCCACATAAAGCCACCGTCCGAATGCTTAGGAGAGTAGATGCATTAGATTTGCCTTATGTTAAGAAAGAGAGATAGACCTAAAAGACTTGGTTAAGATGTATAAAAATGATCTTAGTATACTTGAATTAAATGAGAATTTGACACATAATATGACACAATGGAGACGAAGGATTCATATAATCAATCACTTAGTGGGATAAAGCTTGTTGTTGTAAAGAAGAAGAGCTTACAAGCCTTGGACCTTCCGCACTCACACTTAGACTCACTCTTCTTAGATCCATGCTTAGATGGTTACAAATGAGGGTGAAGAGTCCTCTTTATAGCCCTCCTCTCATGCCTAAAAGTTTTCTAGAATACATTACATTATACATGTCTGTGAAGTTCTCTAGAATACTTCATATTATTTCTTATACATCTATTACATTTTACAATATTATGGAGAATTTTGGAGTCTCCCAGATTACTTTTCAAATATCTAAATGATATAGAATATTCTTGATTATTCTTAAAATATCCGGAATGTTCTATAGAATTCCAAAAACTTCTACAATATTCTTAAAATATCTAGTATCTTCTAGAAGCTTATAGTATCTTCCACATGAGTTTAAATTTGTGCAAGGTTCTCCGAAACCTTCTAATGTTGTATGGCTCCATTTTAGAATGGTTCTGGAGAACTTCTTCAACTCTACTTGCCATGTCATGCCTAAGAGATTTTGCCAAACCTCATGGCTCAACTTTGAGGCATGACATTCTCCCCCACCTATCCTCGTGATGCCCCTATCGTGAGTTTCTTCGGTACAAAGTTGGATGTCCTCTTTGGACAAGCACAGATCCTTCTTGGACTTCCTACCCGCTTGTCCTCCGACGCCCCCTCCTTCAGACTAACTTTCTCGTCATCAATTAACTGCTTATCTTAGGTAAGCTAAGAACTTGAGACACCCCTTCAAGCCACTCTGGCAAGAAGACATCCATAGTTTCTTCGATAAATTCTGTCATTCTTCTTGGCAAGTCCTCAACATCAACCTCTGACATACCCCCATGAGTTAAATAACTATCTCCATCCCTTAGGATGCTTTTCATGACTTACAACTCCTTGTCCTTATCCCAGTAACTCTTGTGTAAACCTTATTGTGTGACTCGATCGATATCCTCATCCTTCATCACCCCTTAATGACTCACGAGAAGGATTAAAGCAATCTGAGAATAATGATTTGCCCAATGAGATCCTCCACAAGCAAAGTAGATGTTACGAGGCTTGTCCTAGTCCTTGCCAACCCTTGGCTTGCTCCTCTCTTTATTTATTGCCCACGCGACAAGCCTCCTCCTTGCTTTCACCTCTCTTGTTGATTTAGCCCATATGCATTGTATGCTTCCCAAAAGCTATCATGGTTGGTGGTGGATGTCGTTGAAAAGGTACGCTTACATAAGACCACATCTCCGTGCAAATCCCCCATGCAAGCTGACGTCTGTTATGTTCCCCCTTGAGCTCTCCGTGCACCTCCACCACTTTGTCCATTAAAGATTCCTCTAGTCAAAACACTAAGCCTCTCCTCACAGAATGGATGGTGGAACCCTTTTCACTAAGCTACTCTCTTATTTGCTTTTGTCATCCATCTAGTCCCCAGTGCCATTCGTGACCTCCATCCCCTGAGGTAGACATGAACCGAAACCAATAATCCTCCTTTTGGACTTCCATCTTGGCTTATACGTTGCAGGACCAAACTACTCCTCGCATCCTTACCTTCACATAGTGACTCCACACTTGTCATACCAACCTTGCGTCTGATACCTCTTGGCCTCACGCCGTGACCTCCGCTTGCCTAGATTGAACTTTAATACCAACTATCACGGAGACTTTCCCCAAGTCATCCGTGTGGCCTTAACATACTCCCTGTATGCTAAGTCAACCTTACACTCACACAATGTTAGGCTACAATGCAAAGAGAGTAGTGCTAAAACTTTACTAGCACAAAGAAGAGCTTACAAGACTTAGACCTTCCACACTCACACTTAAACTTACTCTTCTTAGAACCATACTTAAATGGTTACAAATGAGCTGATGAGTTTTATTTATAGCTCCTCTCATGTCTAGAATTTTCTAGAATACACTACATTATACATGTATATGTTCTCTAAAATACTCAACATAATTCCATATACATCTATTATATTTTACAACATTCTAGAGAGTTCTGGAGCCTCCCAGATTACTCCTCAGACATCTACATGATCCTAGAATATTCTTGATTATTCTTGAAATATCTGGAAGGTTATAATGAATTCCAGAAACTTCTAAAATATTCTTGAAATATCTAAGGACTTCTATAAACTTCTAGAATCTTCCAGATCTAAGTATAAATTTGTATAAGGTTCTCCGAAACATTCTAATATATCATATGACTCTGTTTTGGAATTATTTTGAATAACATCTTCATCTTTTCTTGCCATGTTACGCTTAAAGGGTTTCGCCAAACCTCATGGCTCAACTTTGAGGTGTGACACACAGCTCTCAGCCCTCCTCATATTGCTGTCTCCAGCCCATCTCAAATTGCTCCTTCTCCACTGACCACGCCAAAAAAAAATCGAGTGTCTCGCTACCTCCTTCTCTATCTCAATCTCTACCTGCAGCCACCACCTTCCTCACTCGTAGCTCTCCCTCGATTGTTTCTCGCCTCACACAAGAACTCTACATCGTATCTGCCCCAATTTAAACCCCAGGTCTAACTGCTCGACTTTCTCCTCTCCGTTTTGAAGCTCTCCCCCATCTCCAACATCCAAGTTCTCCCAACTGGACTCACTTTCCAGTAACCACCACAGTAAATCATGCAGCAGATGCGTCTCTCACGTCTCTCTCTTGATTCACTTACCCAGCTCTCTCCCACTCCTATCTCTCCTCGCTTCAACAAGCAGAAGCCCGATCTCTTGCCCTTACTGTTCCAAATAGGTTCTCTCTCTTCTAGTATTGCTATCCGCACTATCTCAAACCTTTCATTCATGTTCCCAAAACTTCCACACAATTCTCCCAAGCTTGATACTGAACCTAACATGCTATCTACCTCTATCATCTCCAGTCTCATCATCTCTTACCTATTTCCCCTCCAGGCAACCTAATCAACCCACTTGCTACAGCACTCAAACCATTTCCCGCTTGTTCCCTCTTAACATAAGTTTCACTTCCTACACGCAGAGCCTGTCCAAGCCAAGCACTGGAAGCATCCATCTATCCCCTTTCAATTTCTTCTAGTTTTTCCCTATCTAGCCACATACAACAGCGTCATTTTCCTGCTGTAATCGACAACACCAGCAGCCCTTCTAAACAAGCCTCTCATCTCTCATTTACTGTTCTTTTCTCCTCCCTTATTTTTCTTTTAAAATAAATAAAATCAATTATCCTCTAAAATATCAAATCAAAATTCTTATGGTTTAAAAAATCAGCTGCTTAGCAAAGTCATTGGTCTTAGTCATTGAAGAGGTATAAAAAAATGATTATCTTGATGATGTTGATAATGATGATGAATGTACAAAATATGTGAGTACCATATTTTATACAGGTGATTGAAAACTCCGCTATATTCAATAGAACATAGCAGTGTGAAGATTTGGCCGCATATAAGACACGATACTCAATATAGATGGGTAAGAAAAAGCCTCAATGCAACCCCATATTTGACACCGAGAGTATTGCAAGTGCTACAAAATTTTGATTGACACAAAACTTAAAAAGAACAAAAAAATCATTTAAAAGAACAAAATATAATAATCTAAAATAAAATTTAAACTTAATAAACTAAATAAACACATAAATTAAATATAAATATACATTAAATTTGTAAGTAGATGACTTACATGAATATAAAAGAGCCCGAAAAGTCCCCTTGAAATCTAAGCTGAACATTCACACCTCTTCTGTGTAAAAATTGACACACCTAAGAGAGGTGAATTGATGTACTTTTTAAAAAATTTCTTAAAAAGAAATATCAAATCAAATATTTATTATTCAGTAAGAGAGAAATTTAATATCATAAAACCAACAAACTAAACTCAGTAAAAGGAGCAATTGAAAGATTATAGAAAGAAAAGAAAAGGGATACAAAGATTTACAATGATTTAGTCTGACTGACCTATGTCCACTCTCCAAATTTTTCTTCCAAAATTTACTAACTCTCCTCTCGTAACAAGCAAAGATGAAGAAGCCTCTCTCCTTAATGGGTAGGAGAAACCCATCTCTCCTTCTCTTTCAAGGCAAGAAAGATGTCACTCCCACTCCAAGGAACTAAGAAAAACTTCTTACAACAAAATCTTACATAAATTCTCAATTAGAATAAAATCTCAAGTTAAAGCACAAGATTTAAAGGCAAGTACAAAAAAAAGAACAACTAAGATGAAGCGCAATCTTACCAACACAAAATCCTTAAGGGAAAAAAATAAGAGAAAAATCTCCCCACTTTTCTCTTAAGCTAAATACTCTTCCTTAAGCTTCGTTTTAAATTCTCACATTCAAGGCTCCCCACAAAGAGTATTTATAGGGGGAGAGTTGAATAAAAAATTTTTAAAGAATAATTTTAGAAAAATTGGTGTGAGATTCATTTTACCAGGTTAAACATTTTGTACGATACGATCGTCCCATCAGCCGCCACTATTCATACTATACAACCAAAGATTGTACTGTACGAATATTACAAACTAAAAATTAGCTCTCTATTTGTTCATCATATATAAACACATCGTATAGCACAAACGTATTAAAGAAAAATTCTCAAAAAAATAAATTTCACAAATTCTAGATTAAAATCAAGCAATTACAAAATAAATTTACATTATATAATTTTCATCATATTATACGATTAACCAAATCAGACAAAATTTATAATTAAGCATCTCAATCATAACAACTGAAATAATTAACAAAAATAGACAATCATATAATACGATTATGATCATCCAGAATGATTAGTTCAAATTTAGCTATTTCTAGAAAATTAATTTAATTATGACGGCTGAAATTAAATAATAAATACGGACAATCGTCTCGTACAATAGGGATGGTACAGTATAATTTTTTATAAAGAATTTAATTTAAAAAAATTAATTTTATATTATCTTAAATATATATGTGCTTAGTTGTTTTCATCATTCACATGTCAAATACATAAAACAAAATAAAATATAAATATCAGATATGATAACACAACATTTAAACTTGACTTACATCTTCTAGCACCAACACATTCCTCATTTACAATTTTCATGGGCTCTTTTTTTATCAAGCTTTTAAAATCAATTATTTTTGTGCTCTTACAATCAATCTTCATTGGACAATTTAATTATAGTTCTTATATTAAAAGCATGCCACGGCTTGTACACAACCGGTGAAAATAATTATTCAACCAAAAATATATGTGGCCATGAAAACTTAGAATATTATGTGAAGGTTTATGAGGTTAATATTTTGTTAAATAATCAAAACTTCACAAGCAAATGAAAGAACTGAAATGGTGAAAATGAGCTACAATGGTCTTTAATTTATAGAATTAGATGTGGGGCTCACATGTAAATTGAAATAATAATAAAATATTAAGACGAGTATGACATGTGAAAGTCTCTCACTTAATTCTACTCTAAACTTGTCATAGGATTTATAATTTTCTTGTACATGTAGATAGAATACAACACTAAATTATGCTATAGAGTGATTAATTCTCCAAACTAGTTGTATTGAAATAAGTGCAAATGATTTAAAATGAATAATGCACGGCCCACGAGAGAATATAATATCTAACTCAGACGTGCTAAAATGCATGTAAATAACTTCAAAAAATAAAATCTTGTACGCATTATAGAAAAATTTTCAATCCAATCCAAATGCACTAAAATGCATGCAAATAACTTTAAAATGATGTTTTGCATGCATTACAAAGCAATCTTCAGACCAATTCAAATGCATTTAAATCCGTGCAAATAATTGAAATTAGGAATTCTATACATATTATAGAGCTACCTTTTAATCTAAATTAAATGATCTCACAACAAGAAATAATGAATGCAATTGCATGTTCATGAAATAACAACAACAAGCCTTTATCCCACTAAGTAGGGTTGGCTACATAAATCATATGTCTCCATTGTGTCTTTTAATGTGTCAAATTCTCATTTAATTCAAATATACTAAGGTCATTTTGTATACATCTTAACCAAATCTTTTTAGGTCTACCTCTATCTTTCTTAACATAAGGAAAATCTAATGTCTCTAATTGCACGTTTCACGAAACAATCATAATTTAATCAAGAAATTTGGTGTCTCGAAAACGTGCAATTCTATCAATTATGTGAGATCATTTGAGCTAAAAATGTCTGCATATGTTCGAATCAAAGGATTCAAAATATAATCCTAATGTTTGAAAAGGCTATGGATACTAACTTTGGAATTGAATTAAAATGCAAAATCAATTTTCCAATTTAAACATAGAATTATCTAAATTATTAAACATCTGCATATGCCCCGATGCGGTGTTGAATGTTTAAATTCAGTATCAAAAGATGCTATGCGGGTTAAGATTAAATTAACTTAGATTTCTTACATTAAGCAATATGTCAATATTTTGAAGGATTAATAATCATTTTGTAAATATCAACATTGTTTAAAATTCAAAGAACTATTAATTGCAAAATTTTAAAGAACAATTATAAGTTTCGATTTATAAATTCAATCCTCCTCTTATGGGAGTAAAGTTGATAGTCTATAATATAATGATATTTTAATATTGATTAATTACATCTAATTAACAAATCATATCCTCTACATTTGAAGTAGAGTGATAAGATCTGAAATAAATTAGTTTAGTTAATATGCAATACGAGGAATCAATTCATATCTAGATGATGGCTATGTTAAATAAAGATCTCAAACGAAGAAGATATTTTTGCATCAAAATATTTCAAAATCTTAAAATAAATCATCTCAAGTTTAAATCTCAACAAAACATAAAAGATTTATAAAATCAAGAAAATCACCTAAATGAAAATTCATCATTATAAAACTTAAATTAAAATTCAACCGATCCGCCTTCTGCAACTATTTATTATAAGTGACAAATTTAATATTAATCCAAGCTCACAAAATGCTAATATTATATTAAGTATACTATTACATTCACACTCAAAATAATTTGTACCAAAAAACATGTGGCTCGAGTCCTCTGATCGCGAGGTTTGACCTATTTCAACAGTGGTAGTTAATTATAGAATGATTTGATGAGTAGTTTCTATATTATGATGTTATAACTCACATATTCCCTAGTGATTTCTCTACCATTTGAGTTATAAATCATAGGATATATTTGTTAGCAGCAAAACCTCTATCAACTAGGGAGAATTTAAAATTAACCTCATAAATAAATATCAACTTAGGTCCACAAGGTCTTTTTCGACGAAGCAATCCATGATTGCTAACAAAGATCCTTCAATTATATTAGGATGACTATATCCTCTAATTAAGTGGACTAAGGATCACAACAATTCGGGATGACAAAATTATGGAATCTTGATCGAGAGCATCATCATTCCCCCTAACATATGCTTTTAAGTCAAAAATGATGAATTTCCTAAATTTTAAATCCAACTTGGTACTACTACATGCTAAGTTAGTGATCTGATGATGAGACTTAATCAAAGGTTGCCTCTCATCGTCATTGGAAGGGGTAATTAACTTAACTATAGGTGCTAGCTCTTATATGAAATTTGAAACCAAATCAAAAGTACTCGTAAAATTAGGATGAAATATGTGGACAATGCCTTATTTGTCAACAACAAAAATCATCTGTCTTCTAAAAATATAGCCGACATAAATGTAATCATCTCTTTCATCGAGAGGTTGGGTATGAATTTTCGAAGCCCACACTTGAGTGAAGTTTCGCAAATCAGTAAGCCGGTAAAAAACCATACTTCCAAACAAAAGTGGAAAAGAGATCTAAAACACTAAGGTAAAACGTGGATAAAGCTTGGTGAGACTTACTGGAATAGAACAAGTTAATTGAACTTAAATGTCAGAATAAATTACCACTATAAGATCAAAAAATATATATCAAATGAAGGAAACATTAGCACTACCATGAAAAACAAGAACTGATCACTATAGAGGTAAGACTATGTTATTCAAAAGAGCATATACAACATCTAAGATTTCTATAGCATAATAAGTAAAAAAAAATTAAATAAGAGAACTGGTATCTAAAAAGTTACTGTTGGATAGTACAATGATAAAGATGTGCAGAATGTTAGAACAGGTGGCATACACAAAAAGACATGTAAATATTTATACAATTTCTTTCTCTTACAGCATTTAGGGGGAATTTGGCTGTACGTAGGATTTAATTCAAGTAAGATACAATAAATCTGGTAAATCTGAATTTAGTAAATTCTGGAGGCGTAAGAACCTGAAAACTATTTGGCATGTTAGATATTAAAATCAAAATAAAATTTTTGGTATGTATTTTCAAGATTTAGAATTTAAATAAAGAAGGAGTAGAAGCATGATAAGAAAAAGTGGGGTAAATCTCTTGAATCCTACTTCCGCTAGGTTGTACTAAACCCGGAATTGAGCTTAAAATGTCAGGAAAACGGGATTCAAGAATAGTTGGATACATGAGGCTTAAACTGTATGAAAAATGTAGCCTAAATTGTTGATAATTCTTGGGAAAATCTTGCAACCAAATAGCCCCTAAGTAACAGAAATTTACATAAGCATACTGAAACTATAATTAGTAAACATATGCAATCTTTCTAATAGTGAAACTACAACAAGATGCATGACGAAAAGTGAAGGGAAAGGTTAGAGAATACGTTTACCTCCTTATCAGCGCACTCTTCGACGTTGCAATCTGATTCTTCTGCACCGGACGAAGCGTTCGCAGAGAGAGGTCTGCCTCTTACTCTGGGTCCATCAGCCTAGAATGGATCCACTGAGATGAGAACGCGCAGCTCGCAGATATCAAGGACTGAGAAGCGCACGCCATGGCTGAGCAGGAAAACAAAGGATAAAAGCTTCCCCGCCGCTCCGTCTCTCCTTCGCATATCATACAATAATGGTTAATGACTTTTTGTTATATCTTAAAAGTTCTAAATCATTTTTAAAATATTATTGATATAAAATTAAATATTTATACATATAATTAAAGTTTAAAATAGTTAATAAATATTAGAATTTAAATGTTTAAATATATAAATATTCAAATTCTATAATATATATATATATATATATATATATATATATATATATATATATATATATATATATATATATAATTTGATAAAAATATATAAGATGATCCAAATCTTCTTAATTTATATATATCAGCTAAAATATTAATTTTTATATTATGTATATATGACTATCAAATTAATAAAATTTTAATAAAATAAAATATATGAGTTATAATTCTATTATGTTATTTAAAATTACTTTAAGTAATATTATCATAAATAAAATATTAAATATTACATTTATTATTAAGCAATATTTGAACGCTACTAATGAAATCGCTTTTGCCCTGCAATAATCTGGGGTGATAATAAATAATTAATGCTCAACTTTTGGCCGGTTTTTAGTGGGATCCAAACGAGCCACGTATCAGTGGTTTGCAACATGCATAAAAAAAATATCACATAACAGGATACTCAAACGAATGTTCTGGAAAAAAAAAAAATTTCGGTTGGTTTATATTTAAAATTGAGCTAAAACTAATATTTTGTTTATTATTTTTTAGCACTAGATAATAAAATTAATATTGAACACTATTAAATAAAATATTAATATTAACAAAAAAAAATTTCTATTTTTTTAGTGCATCCCAAGAAAAAAAAGTTTTATGCTGATGCTTTATCTTGTATTCAATATTAGTCAATGTTTAAACAGTATTAATATCATGCTAATATTAACATTGATTAAAATTAAGAATAATATAAAAATATTAGTGTAGTAATTTTTTTTAACAAATCTCATAAAATCACTCAATTAAATCAGCATAAGCTTTTTTTTTTTTTTCATTCTTATTTTAACTAATAAACTCACATAGATTGAGGTGTTATACTTCTTTATTCCTTTTTTTTAATATTTACATACATACCACATAATTCTTAAGTATTTTCATATATAACACCTAATGTTTCATATATATATATATATATATATATATATATATAGCAATTTTATCATGCATGGAAATACATTTCACTTTAAAAAGTTAACAACAGGGGTATTTTTAACGTAATATTAAAGATTTAGATATTATTTATATAAATATTAAAATTTAGGTATTAAATATATTAATATATATATATATATATATATATATATATATATGTAAATATATATGTAAATGATCCTTTTTTGTGAAACTCAATACCTCACACATGTATCCTCCTTCCCCTTGTTAGAATCTATTTTGGTCCTTCCAAAGATATTTGTAGATGGCATCAACAAAGCATCTAGGTTGCTTTTTCCAAAATATTGTGAAAAGCAAAACTGTGTAGGTTTGAGGAGGGAAAAGAGATAGTAGTAGAGGTGGCAATGGCATCCATGTCCCTTAATATCACTTATATTTTTTTGAAGAACTCAAAGAAGGTCGTCATCAATGGTTTTGAAAGGAGAATGAGGAGAGTCTATAATATTATAGTTATGAAAAAAATTAGGGGGATTTACATGCATATCATATAAAACATTGTTATTTACATATTGAACACCTAAGTTAACTATTTTACAAATCTAATACCTGATTTATTTTAATACAACATTTTCACCACTCTTCATCGCCATTTCTAAACTTCATAACCCTTGATTGTAGTCCTTCATTTAGTTCTGTTTGCAACAGGAGCGCGAAGCTCGACAGTCTTTCCCGCGTTCTTCCCTTCCCAACCAGCTCCCGTTTTTCATTGCTCACTTCGCCGTTGCAAATCCAGGTCATTCCCCCAACATACTCTATAATCGAGAGCGAGGAAGAGAGGGAAGGCAGAGTCAACATTGTGCGAACAATGAGGTTGACGAGCCTGAGGTTGGCGAGCTCGGGTTTTGCCAAGCCGTGCTCAACTATTGCATGAGACACGTGTCTTGGGCCTAACTCATGGAGGAGGAAGAGGTTAGGCTTTTTTATGTATTTAAGAGACTTTATATAAATGAGATTATTGAAATTTTTTTAATGCAATATATCTAAATAATATATTATTTAATAAAAAATACTATTGAGAAAAATAAAATTTCATATAACATATTTGAATTAGAATAATTTAGAAGTAAATGATATTTAAGAATAAATTTTATGAATTAAAAAAATGAGAATACGTTAGGATAAATATTATTTAAAAATTTATAAAATAAATTAAGATTTTTTGTATGTTATTAAAAAGATAAAGATTTAAATTCTAGTTATAAAGTTATAAATAATTTTGAAATCAAGATATTAGGAATTTGTTAAGTTACAATCATAAATTAAAGATTTCTATAATTTATAATTTATAAACTTTAGGGGAAGGAAATACAATTGTATAGCGAGAACGACTATTATATAGCTGAATGATAAGTTTGTATAAAAGAAAATTTTATAAGAGTTATAATTATATGATTAAAATATGAATTTGTAAATGTTTATTTAAGGAATAAAGTAAAATAATATAAGTTTAATAGAAAAGATTATAATACATACAAATATTTTATTTAAAAATAAATCTTTATATAGGTTATTTGCAATAAATATCTTATATAATTATAAGTTTAATGTTGTTGTATGTATCAAAATTGAAGGAAGAATAATTATAGGCTAACTAATGAATTTAGATTAAAATTTCAAAATTTTAAAGTGAGTACACTTACTTTTAAATTATGATAATATTATTGCTTTCTTGTAAATTGCTTGTTATTAACATTGTGTTGATCTCAATGCATGTTATGTCAGTCAATTTCAGATTAATTCAATCTTTGATGCAATAATGTTAAATCGGGTAAAATAAATTGGATCATCAAAATAAGAAATGGATGATATTGTCATTTAGGCTACATATTTTTACTTATCATATCCCCATACTTCTATCTTAACTCCCTTTCTCCTTAATTTCAGATTTAATGTGCAAGAGACAAAACAAATGAAACTCATAGAAGATAGCAAGTAGCTACCCATACCCTTTAAAAAAAATGATTCAACCTCCCTTGGGTAAAACAATTTTTTTCAGCATGCATTATGCTTTTTTTTTAAAAAAAATAAAAAAGTAAAACAATAGATTTCCTCTTAAGTAAAGCCATTTCAGCAAATTAAGCCCTTAAGTAACAAACTAATAGCTTTCCCCCTTGATAAATAATTTTCAGCAATTTCCCCTTTGGTAGGGATGATTTCAGCAAACAACATACTTTCTAACTAATTCAATGCAATTTACTTGATAATAGAAATTTGTAAGATAAATATAGATATTCATAGAACATAAACATCATGATATTATTGCTTAGGATTTAAGCATAAATAATTTGAAAACCACTAATTTTAGATTTATCAATCATATGAAGCATAATATGTATCATTTCTCCCATAGGAAATAAATTTTAAGCAAGATGAACAAATGAAATCCATAGGAAACAGTAAACAATATAATGTTTGGGCCATACATCTTCCCAAGCTATTTTCAGCAAGCTAAATATCACGAAATCCATGAATAAAATGAGATTTAATCATCCTAAATCCCTAAAAGAAACTCTTAGCATAATCCCAAGCATAAGATATATATTTAGCAAAACCCTAACTTCCAAAGAAACTCAAATGCATAAGAATAAGCTTTGGGTGGAGAAACGACCTGGAGGTTTTAATGCTAAGAGGAAAAGCAAAGGGGTTTATTTAAGAAGAGCAGTCAGCTCTCGGCTACGATCCCGTTCGACTTTTGTTCGTGACGGACGGAAGAGAGCAAGGAAAATCGCTCAAGAAGTCCTCGGCCGGGAGCAGGAAACGGAAGGGAGAAATGCCGAGAGCCGCGAGGGAGCCGTGCGTGAGGGAAACCGAAAGCAGTAGAACCAGAGAGGGGAGAGTCGTTCGAGCCGAATGCCGTGAGAGGAATACCGAGCGCGAGCGAGAGAGGGAAATGTCGTGCGTGAGGGAAACCGAGAGCAGTGGGAACCAGAGAGGGGAGAGTCATTCGGGGCGGGATGAGTGAGAGGAATACCGAGAGGATAATGCCGACATGATAACCCTCGTTTCGGGTGTTGGAGCCGACCGCGGGCTCTGATTGGTTGCCTAAACGGCGACTAATATGAATTAGCGATCGGCTTTTTCTATTGTAGGCTTGGCGGAAGGGGGTTAGGTAAGATTTAATAGGGATTAAGAAGTTATTAGGTTAAGGATTAATATAATTAATCCTTAATTATAAAATTCTGACGAATCATTTTAATATTAAACTAGATATTGTCAATTTTAGGTATTTATTTTTAACGACGATTCAATTCGTCAGTCGTTTAAGCAGGTCGAGGTGAATTTAGATTTAAATCGTCGCTCAATGATGGCTTTTTAATCGATAGGTGTTGTTTGATAGGTTTTGGCTTTGACAACGACGCGATCAATTTATGAAGGAGGTGGTTACGTCGTAGCTTAGATATGTGCATAATTTCATTAAAATTTGATTTTAATCATTTGGTTGGTTCTTAATTGGTTCTTAATTTTCCAATTAATTAATTTTAATATTTTCGACGCATTGCAAAGTCGAAGTCGAATTGAAGCGAATTTAATTGATTTTATCGATGGGGTTTTAACCTCCTATTTATTTAATTTAGTAAGTTGTAGTTTAGCTACTTTCCTATTTTTCTTTTCTTCCTCATAAGACATATTGCAAGTCTAAGTCATCTAACTTGCAAGGAGTCAATTAAATCATCTTAACTTGGTTCTTTTGATATTTAAAAGTAGATGTGTCTTATTTGTAGTTTTTTCATTTCATATATCCTCCTTTTATGTTCAACTATGCCTCATAGATATGTATGTTCAACTATGCCTCATAGATATGTATGGATTATTGCAAAAATGAACAAGTAAGGTAAAAGTAGATGTCCATACTAAACTTATATTTAGGCGAAAGAGACATGACATATAATTAACATTTAGGCAAAAAGGAGATTGTAATTTTAATACAATGTTTGCCTCATAGCATGTCAAGCTAAATAGAGATTGAGATAAGCATTAATCAATATATCACAACGACTATATGATAGAATATATTGTATGATACTAGATCACACATAATATGGTATGAAAATTTAAATAATACTTGTGTTTACACCTTTTCTTTCTTTTTTTTATCAAAATTTTCGGCATCCTCCGACGTCACCCCTGGTTTGCTTGAGATTGTTCCCTGCGCCAAGAAAGGCGCATGGTTTGAGACATCGGTTGAAAATTTATTTGTCCATCACGAAAAGGCGTATGGGTTAACACAACATTTCCGCGTTGAAGAAATGTGAACAAGTACTTATATAATAATAAATTTCCCTACCATGTTAGAGAAACATGAGCATGTACTTATAAAAAATTTTCCTACCATGTTAGAGAAATATGAGTAGGTACTTATAGCAAGTTTCCCTGTCATGTTGGAGAAACATGAGTACTTATAAGTTCTTCTTATTGGAGAAACATGAGTAGTATTTTAGTTTCCCTACTATGTTGGAGAAACATGAGTAGGTACTTATAGTAATAGATTTCAAGCTTGTATTTGCATGTAAACATGCTTGCATATATACTTAAACAATACATAATATTTGCTAAGCATTGAATTGAAACAAAGGTAAATCCATGAAAGTAATATATTATAATAAGCACTTACTGAAAATGTTAAAATCTGAAAATTAATCTTCTCAAAACAAATCTGAAAATTAATCTTCTCCCACATTGTGATTCTTATAGTAGCAACTAGCCATACAATAGAGTAAAGGAGCTCCCCAACAATAATTTACCTTCCTCCCCTCCTCTTTTCCTTTTTTTTTTAAAAGAAAGAAATAATCATACATATAAATCTGAATTTTCAGATTCCATGAAAAAGAACACTTTTCTTTTGATAAAGCAAGGTGAGATAAGGCTTATTGTTGTTCGTCAATTACACGAAAATCAAAGTACTATTTTCATTCATAAGCTTTGCACTTTTCAGATTCTAGTTAAAGACAAGTGTATGTCAAAGAAATTTACTAAGAATAAAATTCATCATCAATATGCATAAGCCACTTCCCTTCTTTTCTACCCATCTCAAATCATAGGATGATCATTCATATTTGCTGTCCTATCATTTTTAACCTTGTTCTTACATTTCCAATTTTGTTTTAAACATGTAAGAAAAGTTTAATGGATATCATTTCATTCAAACAAAAATTTGAAGTGTGAAAATAAAGGAAACTTGTATGCAACTTACAATTTGAGTCATACATTATCTTAAATCATATTTCTACACTTTTGACTTTGCTTTAGACAATATGAAAGAGGTTTAGGAAGCATCAACCCCTCCAAACAATGAAGCATAAAGGGGAAAAGGAATTTTGCACATGATCTAAATTTAAACCATGCAATATTTTAACTCTCTTTCAATTTCAGATTTCATGCTAGCATATGCAAGAGACTTAGATCTTTACATGTAATCTAGGATTTATGCCATGCAACACTTCAAATCTCTCTTTCAATTTCAAATTTTAACATGCATGTAAAAGAGACTTATAACTTTCCATATGATATAAGATTTATGTCATGCAACACTTCAAATCCCTCTTTTCAATTTCAGATTTCAACATGCATGTAAAAGAGACTTAGAACTTTCCATATGATATAGGATTTATGTCATGCAACATTTCAAATTCCTCTTTCAATTTTAGATTTCAACATGCATGTAATAGAGACTTGACATGCATCATCTCACCCATAGAGAATTGAAATGAAACCCATAAAGGAAAGCAAACAACATGAGATTGGTATCATGCAAACTTTTAGACCAACTGTCCATAGGTAATGAAGAAATTCAACAAGCATTACTTTATCCAAATGATAGGAAATTGAGATTAAGGATAGATAACACTTGCATCTAGATTAGGAATTCCACTTTAAGAAGTTAAGGGAAACATTTTTACCCATCTCAAATCTGATTTTGAAATTTCAGATTTCATTTTTTTCATAGATAAGAAAAAAATTTTCAGCAAGCATTATTTCATCCAAATGATAGGAATTGAAAATAAGGATAAAGAACACTTGCACAGAACTTAGGAATTTCACTTTAAGAAGCCAAGGGAAACATTTTTACCCATCTCAAATCTGATTTTGAAATTTCAGATTTCATTTTTTTTATAGATGTGGAGATAGAATTATAGCTTTAAAGATTATTGTTGATACTAAGATTATCAATGTTATAAGTGTCTATGCTCCTCAAGTAGGTTTGGAGGTAAGCTCAAAAGATAATTTTTGGAATGAATTAGAGGGATTAATACAAAAGATACCCAACATCGACTATTGGGAGAGATTTAAATGGACATGTTGGTAGAGTGGTAGCAGATTTTAAAATTATTTATGGTGGTTATAGATTTGGAGTGACTAATGAAGAATGTAGGACTATATTAGATTTTGACTTAGCTTATAATTTTGTAGTGACTAATACTTTATTTAAGAAAAGAGATGAACATATTATTACTTATAAAAATGGATCTAGTAAAACACAAATTAATTATTTTTTGATAAGAAAAATAGATCGTTTAGATTGTAAAGATTGTAGGTCATCCCAAGTGAATATTTAAGTACCCAACATCGAGTTTTAGATTTTAAGATGAAAGGTTATAAAAAGAAAAATAAACTAAGTTATTGTCCTAGGATTAGATGAAGACTCTTAAATAATACAAATAAAAATATTTTTAAGAGCAAGTTACAAGAAATGAGAATTTGAGATGTTCATAAGGAAGCTAATATTATGTGGGAAAAAAATATCAAGTGAAATTAAGCAGTTGCTAAAGATGTGCTTGGAGAATCAAAAGAAAAAGTTTCTTTTAATAAGAATAGTTAGTGGTGGAGTCAGAGTGTGCAAGAAAAGATAAGAAATAAGAAGCATTGTTATAAAATTTGGTTTAGATGTAAAAATTCGGAGAATTGGGAAAGATATAAAGTGGCTTGTAGAGATTCTAAGAAAGCAATATATGATGCAAAAAATTTAGCTTTTAGTGATTTATACAATAGATTAGATACCAAAGAAGGTGAATGATGTATAAGTTAAACCAAAGAGATAGGAAAAGTAAAGACATAGTTCAAGTGAAGTGTATTAAGGATGAAAATAATAAAGTACTTTTCTTAGAAAAGGATATTGAAAATAGGTGGATGAGGTATTTTGATAAACTTTTCAATGAAGGATCTGAAAGTACGATTGATTTTAGCAACTTTAATACCCTAAACAAAAATAGAGAATTTCATTTTATCGTCAGATTAGTAAATCGGTTAGTGAAGCTTTAAAGAAAATGAAATGTGGAAAATGTAGGACCGGATAATATTCCAATAGAAGTGTGGAAATGTTTAAGAGATCAAGGAATTTCTTGGCATACAAATCTTTTTAATGTTATTTTAAAGACTAAAAGGATGCCAGATGAGTGGAGAAAGAGTTTGTTGATTCCAATATTTAAGAATAAAGGTGATGCACAAGAGTGTGCAAATTATAGAGGAATTAAGTTAATGTGCCATACATTAAAATTATGGGAGAGAATAATTGAGCATAGGTTACGATGTGATAAGTTTCTCACAATCGTTTGGTTTCATGCCAGGTAGATCTACTATGGATGTTATACATTTGTTAAGAGGTTTGATGGAGAAGCATAGAGAAAGTAAGGAGAATCTACATATGATATTTATTAATTTAGAGAAAGCCTATGATAAAGTCTCAAGAGATGTTCTTTGGAGAGTTTTAGAATAGAAAGGAGTTAATATTGGTTATATTCAAATCATTAAGGATATGTATACTACTTGTGTCCAAACACAAGAAGGATTGACAAAATATTTTCCTATTTCGGTTGGATTACATCAAGGATCAATTAAGCCCTTATCTTTTTTTACTTTAGTTATGGATGTTCTTACGAGGCATTTACAAGAAGATGTACCTTGGTGTATGCTTTTTCGATGACATTCTTCTTGTTGATAAGACTAGAGAGGAGTCCAAACTTGAATTATGGAGGTCAACTTTAGAGTCTAAAGGTTTTCGTTTAAGTAGATCTAAACTGAATATATGGAGTGTAATTTTAGTTGTAGAAATTTAGTGGTAGTGTTGTGACTTTAGGTGAACAAGTCATTAATAAGAGTGAACGATTCAGATATTTAGGCTCTATTGTTCAAAATGATGGTGAAATAGATGGAGATGTTATTAGTAGAATTCAAGTTGGATGGTTGAAGTGGAGGAATGCATCCTATTATGTGATAGAAAAGTTCCACTTAAACTTAAGGAAAAATTTTATAAGATGGTGGTAAGACCTGATGACTTATGTTAGAATGTTGGCCAATAAAGAGAAGCATAAGACTAAGTTAAGTGTTAGAGATGATGATGCTTAGGTGGATGAGTGGCTTTACTCTAGAGATAGAAGGCAAAATGAGTATGTTTGGGAAAAAGTTGGAGTAGCTCTAGTAGATAAGATTAGGAGAGTCGCTTAGATGGTTTGGCCACATAAAATGTCAGTCGATGACCGATTAGGAGAGAGGAGTTGCATTAGATTTGCCTTATGTTAAGAAAGGTAGAGGTAGACCTAAAAAGACTTGGTTAAGATGTATAAAAAATGATCTTAGTATACTTGAATTAAATGAGAATTTGACACATAATAGAACACAATGGAGATGAAGGATTCATGTAGCTGACCCCACCTAGTGGGATTAAGGCTTGTTGTTGTTGTTGTTGTATTTTTTTTATAGATAAGAAAGAAAATTTCAGCAAGCATTATTTCATCCAAATGATAGGAATTGAAAATAAGGATAAAGAACACTTGCACATAGCTTAGGAATTTCACTTTAAGAAGCCAAGGGGCTATGGGAGGACATTTTTACCCTATGTAGAAATCATTTTCAGCACACTAGAAGCATAGATATCTCTTAAACATACTTCCATACTCTTAAACCAACTTTCCATAGGTAAGGAGAAATTCAGCAAACATTACTTCACCTAAATAATAAGAACATGAGATTAAGGATAAGGAATACTTGCATCAAGCTTAAGAATTCCACTTTATCATACAAGAGATTATAGGAGACACTTTCCTGCTTGTGCATAAATTATTTCCAGCATACTAGAAGTATAAATATCCATAGGACATAAAAAAAATGAAATTGGGCCATACATCATCCCAAAACATTTTCAGCAAGCTAACCACTATAGAATCCATAGATAGTAGAAAGTAAAATGAGATTTGGGCCATACATCATCCCAAAACATTTTCAGCAAGCTAACCACCATAAAATCCATAGATAATAGAAAGTAAAATGAGATTTGGGCCATACATCATCCCAAATCTCTAAAGGAAACTCTTAGCATTATTTCAACCAAAGAAAAGGAAGCATCCACCTCATTTTATCACAAGAAATGAAATCCTATATATGTAAAAGTAAGCTTAGGGTTGAATAGAAACAACCTGGAGTTTCCAGTTGCAAAGAAGGAAGAAGGAAAGGGGTTCCGGCTAGGGCTCACGAAGGACAGACGGAAGAGAGGAAGAAACCGTTCGAGGAGTCTTCAACCGAGAGCAAATGAGAGGGAAGTGTTGCGTGAGAGGGGAGATCGCATACACCAAAGAAGCAATCAAGAGGGGAAAACCGAGAATCGCGTGAGGAATCTGATGAGGGAGTTGTGCAAGGGGAGATTGCATACGCCAAAGCTTCGGAACTGAGAGCAAAATCGCGTGAGGGAATGCAGTGAGGGAGTCATGCGAGGGAGTGAAGGCCAAAAACCCTCGTTTCATTCTTTAGATCCGACCGTGCTTTTTGATTGGCTGGCCAAACAACAGCCAATAAAATTAAAAGGGCGGCTGCTTCCATTGGATGCATTCAGCGGGTGTTTTTGATTGAATATGTAGGCAGTAGGATTAAGATAAGGATTATGGGGAATTTCTTAGATTAATTGCATATTAGCTTAATAATTAAGATAATTAGTCATAATCACATAAATTTTGTCGAATCATCCTAATAATAAACCCTAGCAATATGAGTATTGATTTTAGGTGTTTCTGTTGTTCCGGACGCAATGACACGATTGATTTTGCGATCCGAGGTCATTTGAGCAACGTCTGCGACAGTCGAAGTGAAATTAGATTTAAATTGTACGACGTCGCGCTCAAATTGATCAACGTTCGCGCATACTTTGTCAAATCAACCGCGGAAGGCATCATTTGATAGATTTCATCATTTTGGCGACGAATGCACGACTAATTTTGCGAACGAAGGTCGTTCATATGTCTTCGGGGCTTGCCGACTTTGATATTCGCATAATTTTATTAAAAATTGATTTTAATTATTTGATTGATTGTTAATTGATTTGATATTTTTTTGTAATTAATTTTAATATTTTTTACGCGTTACGAAACCAAATTGTCGAATTAAGGCATTTTAGATTGATTTCGATCACGATTAGGCATTTTAACCTCTAATTCAAATTAACTTCAAGTGGTATATAATTGTAGGTCAACAAAAGTTTGACAGCATTTCGGCAACATCCTGGCATCGTCTCCGTGTTAGGGGCTATCTCGGATATGTTGAGCCTTCCCACCATGCCAAGAAAGGCATGTATGTGTAAAGATAACTAGTAACTATTTTTTATAGTTGAATAATTTAATTGATTTTCCTTAAGAGTTTTACTAACATAATAAATCATATGAAAATTTATCTTTTGTTATCCTAAGACTACACCAATTGCAAAATCACTGCATCACACATTAATTCAAAAGGAAGACTCCATTCTGGCATAACCATTAGAAAATAATCTATTTTTTATTAGAAAATAATCAATCTGTGTTTTATTAGATTCATTATTAAAAGTAATAATATGCTCATCTCTTTTCTTAAGTAAAATATTAACAATTATTTAATCATAAGCTAAAGTAAAAATCAATATGATCTTACCTTCTTCATTTGTCACTCCAAACCTATACCCATTATAAATACTTTTAAAATTTTCTATCACTCTACCAATATGTCTATTTAAATTCTCTCCAATGAATACTCTTTTTTCAATAGGTATAATTTATATTAAGTTATTCAAAAAATTTCTTTTGAGCATATATTCAAACTTATTTGAGGTGCTTAAACACTTAAAATAATAATAATCTTAGCATCAACAACAATCTTTAAAGTTATGATTTTATTAATTTTTACAACATTAATTTTCAAACTCTGATTTATAATCACAATACATTATTTCTAGTATGACTCATTTTTGAATATTGAAGTTTAAAATATAAACTATCAATCTTTTTGACATTCTTCTCAAGCCATTTAGTTTTTTGAATACATAAGAATTTTTTTATGAATTATAATATCTATTAATTCTATTAATTTATCTATAAGAGTACATATATTCTAAGATTTTATCTTACTTCTAGTTTCATGGAATCTTTGCCCACATCCATTCATAATATGGGAACTCTTGCTTATTTAACATTGCACTAGGATATTGATGCGGCCTTGCATACTTTTCATTATATTCTAGCCATGCATTGCTTTCAAGAAATGCCTTAACCTTACACAATGTATTAAATGATTCATGTCATGATTTTTTGACAACTTTATGCTGACAATCGACTATCTAATGCAACCCTCCACTTGTCTCATCTGGGACTTGAGACCAACAACGATAATGTTATTCACTAGCAAAAACATGAATAATTAATTTGGAATAATTTTAGATCATATAGGTGTCTCAAAGGTTATGCAAATGTATTATGTAAGCACATTAAAAGTATAAATATTGAAAATGCAACATCTCTCATGAGTATTTAAACTTCAAACCATCACCTCAGAACTATGTAAATGCCGTGTAAATATTTTGAAAAATGTGCAAGTGTACAATGTAAATTGTATTAGAAATGATGCAAAGACATGATATGTTTTACTCTGGAAGGCATGTAAAGTGTACTTTGTATATATATTGAAAATTATTTAAGCATATCAATAATAATTTTTTTTTCATTTGCTTCGACCAAAATACTAAACACTCAGTTATGAGGTTCGAGGATGCTACACAGAGAAGTGTAAAATGAATGAAAATTACCTGTATGTGCTTTGAATTTTGTGTTAAAATGCTAAAGCATACATAGTTCAAGAATGTTACATGGGTTGAACATAAAATTAATTTAGGTTGCCTGATATGAGAAGGCATGCAATTGCATCATGTAGTTGTTCCAAAATTCGTGCAATCATGCAGTGTTAGTATATGTAAAGTTGTGCAATAAACTTGAAATTCCTTGCATGTGCTCTACCTAATGTGTTGAATGCTCATACAAAGTATCTGAGAATGCTACGTAGGTTATGAATAAGAAATGGATTTAAAGCTCATCTTCTTTTAAAAAGCATGAAAACATTTTAAAAAGGGGACTCTTGAGTAAAGCAGGTCCAATCTTCCACATTTTAAAGATGGGAGTTGACATGAATTGAATCTTGCGAGAGATTTTTACATTAAAGTTTCAAATGAATCATAATAAAATGATGATTTCAAGCTTAATTTCTTGATGTTATGTTTACAAAATATAATTATAAATTTAATTTTCAATGATAATCAATCATGCTAGAAATATTTGAATGAATTTAAATTATGAATTTGGTTCTTTGTGATTAATGAGATAAAGTTGATAAAATGTAAAAGAAAATTTAATGAAATCACCCAACACCTCGATGATTATCGTGTAGAAAGCAAATCTCAACCGAAGTTGGATTTCTATAAAAAATTCTTTTAAATCCATATACAAATCATTTAAATCGAGCTAAAAATATGTAAACAGATTATGTCATTGTGTCCAAAATATCAGAATAACCTAAAATTAATTTTCAATTTATTTAGGTGATGATGCCATCGCGAAAAATTAAAATCTAAGTTTATTTTATCTTAAATAAGAAATGAAAGCCTACCCTTCTTAATACCTAACCATAATAATTCCTACAAATAGCTCGATACTACCATTCGAACACCGCAAGACTCCTCCTATCTCCCTTCCGCTCTCATTTTTCCTTATACGAGAAACTGAGCCAGCCAACTTCGCTCGACTCCTCTCTTTTGGTCGAGCAACAAGCCGCACGAGCCTCTCCGGTCTGTCTCGCGCTCTCCCGCGATCCCACAAGCAAGCAGCTACCCGATCTCTCTTGTCGCCCATCCCAAACAACAGCCGAACGCATGTAAGTTGCTGAGTCCTTCTCTCAACCGGACATTCGAAACTCTCTCCCGTTCGTCCAGACCCATACAATAGCTGAATGAACAGAGGGTCAAAGCTCTAGATCCATCTACCTCTATCTCTCGTGCGTGAGCAGTCCTCTCGTTTGTTCGTCCACACAACAGCCAAACGAACACCCTGTCCATCCCTCTAGGTCGAGGGAGCAGCCGCTCAACTTCCCCCTCTTTTTCGGTCTGAAAACATCGAACCGTAGTCGAGTAGTCAAAGGGTTCAAATCCTATTGTACCTGTGAGCAGCAGCCAACCAACTTATCTTCCTCCTCCCATTCTCCAACCCCACGAGCTTCTGCACCGAACAAACCTTCTCGCCATCTTACCTCTCCGCCGGTGAGCTCCCGCAGCAAAAATCTCCGCATCGCTCTCAAATGTATAAAAATGTGTGTGGATGTGCAAAATATATTGTGTTTGATTTTATGCAGATGTCAAGAGCCATGCACGTCTTTAGACTAGGTTGGAGGTCGGCAAAAAAATATCACCCATGCACGTTTTTTTAGACGGGTGGGCCGGCTTAGCTTTGGTACAAATCTCCCTGACTATGGGAGGTGCTGCCGAAATTTCGCCGAATCTTTAACTATAAATAACCATATGGAACAAAACTAAAAGGTATATCTAAATGACCAAATCAATCTAAACTAAACATAAGATTAACTAAGCAGCTTAAATATTATAATAGATATATGTAAAAATTATATTAAATGCAAAGCGGGCATTGCAAAATACGTAATATACCTCTAAATCGAAAGTCGAATATTTGGACCAAATTTATAAAGTCTTAAAACTCACTCAACACTTGCAAGGATGGAAATGAATGTGAAAGGGAATGATAACAGTTAAACATCCCCTTCTCTTTTATTTATAAAGAAAGAAGGGTAATGCGTTGAAACAGATTTATTAAATGACAATAATATAAGGGAAAAAAAGAGAATCACCTTCTAGATTTTTTTTTTAAAAGGTGCTTCTTTTGCACTTGAGCTTAAATCTCAAAATACAAATAATCAAATTATGAGAGATAGTCAATATGCATATCAATGCAACACATCTAAAGCTCAAATGCACATATCGAAATACATGCAAACGTATTATTAGATGAAATTTAATACACATGTTGAGATAACTATACATTTAAACATATTATATTGATGTGTATAGTCGATTTGAAAAGATCAAAGATCAAATGTGCACATGCATTTCAATACAACACCACATTTAGTGTGCATTACGAAGTGAGTTTGTATGCAAACCTATCAAATGAAGATGTGCTAGCAATATAATGAGATGAATAGCATACATATGATATAACAATCATGCCCTTAAAACCATCACATCGATATTTGTGTTGAAGATCTAAATACATACACATTACGAGGCATGTAGATGATTGTAATTAACACTTTAAGATTCATGCAAATAAATAGATAAAACATATGTGCATGAACTCAAACATAATGCCTCAAAAAAATTTGCAAGTGCTTTCAAGCAATTTACATGAAGCATTTAGTATCTTTGAATGGTTTGTAAAAAAATGTGCAAATTTCATAAATCACAAAAAAATGAAATTGAACTCGAATGGGCTACTTTATCTATATGATAAAATCATAAGTCTCACTTAATCAATCTAATCCTCATTGTAAAATAGGAGTTGATAAGATTGATTCTAAATCAAATGCTTAATCACCAAGAAGAGAATTTGATTTATATATTTATTTCCACCATCAAAGGTCTAAATAGAGAAATTTCATAGTCAAATACCTCAATGATGGTCGAAGTTAAAGAGATAAATGTCATTATTATCAAAATATGTAAGATATTTATATTCAATATTCTCGAATATAAATCTAGATCGATCCTCTATTATTAAATTAATTGAGTCAACAAGATCTAGAATAATAAACTAAATGATCAAGCAGATTTACATACCCCAATGATGGCTGAGTTAATTGTAAATATCAACTGGATGAGTCATCAATATCAAAATATCTAAGACATTTATATTCAATATTCTCAAATTCAAAATTCTCAAAATATAAATCTAGATCTGATCCTTTATTGTTAAATTAATAGAGTTGATAGGATCTAGAATAATAAACTAAATTATCAAACAAATTTACATATCCCAATGATGATTTGAAAATATCAACCGAGGGTCATAACTATCAAAAATATGTAAGATATTTATATTCAATATTCTCAAAATATAAATCTAGATATGATCCTCTATTATTAAATTAATGAGTCGATAGGATCTCAAACAATAAATAAATAATTAAATGCACTCATTTACCCTAATGAGATGATTGAAGATATCAACCGGAGGGGTCATTATTATCAAAAATATCAAAAATATTTATATTCAATAGTATAAATCTAGATCTGATCTTTTATTATTAAATTAATAGAATCAACATGATCTGAAATAATAAACTAAATGATTAAACGGATTCAATTACCCTGATTATGGCTGTGTTGAATGGAAATTTCAACCGGAGGGGATACCATCATCAAAATGTATATACAATTTTAGATCAATTTAATTTGAATCTTTTAAATCAAGTATTAATTTGTGGGCACCAAACTCACCAAATTCTGACAATTTGATTAAAGAGAGTATGATTAAGGTGTGTATGTAATTTTCGTAAGCGATGAGATAGTAGATGAGACACTACCAGATTTTATCCCCATTTGGTGAGGACTTTAGATCCGGTTCCGGGTTTCCTATAGCAAGCCCATTTAATTACCCTCTCAATGAGAGAACTTTCGATTAAGGCCAATCGTTAGATCGCTAAATGTGCAGCGTATAGTAGCAACATATAGAGTCTTGGAATTTAGAATTTAGAATTTTTGATTCATCATTGTTAGCTTAAAGTGGATGGTTGGGGGAATGATGATGTGCCCGATCTAGATCCCATGATTGATCCCGCCGTCATGCCCCTAGTCTAGAGGAGGTCGACCCAACCCAACCAAAGGATTCTTATCAGCAACACATGGGTTACGTCATCCAAGAAATTCTTATAGACTCGAGGTGATATTTGTCTAAAGAGACAATCTTAAGTCTACCTTAGCTCACAAAGGGCTTTTTGTCATATCAAGTATACTCTATGATTCACAACTCAAAGGCTAGAGCTATTGGGGAGCATACGGGCTACGATCATGATCATAATATAATGGAGCCTCATTAGCCAAAACCACGATAGGACTCGTTATAACGCATCATTTGTGGAGCTTATTGGCCAAGTCATGCAATTAGGACACGCCATCCCTTAGCATAAGATTGATTAAGAGTGAGCATAGTAGACACCGATTTGACATTGACTCTTTTATGAGCTAGAGTTTTCTTAATTTATCACCTCCGATAAATAGTTGTGGAAGGTGGATAGATTGAGTTTTGCTTTAAGCTTTTAATGATTGATATTCATTTAAATAGTGTTTTAGATTGATACTTGATTTAAGTCAATTTAATTTGAAATTAGAATAATATTTTGATAGAAGCATCCCCTCTGTTTGAAATCACCATTCAACATAGCCATCATCTTAGTTAATTAATTGAATCAAATATATTTGAGAATTGATCCTATCAACTCGTTTTAACTTAGAGGATATCTACTATCACAGAATTAGCTTTCGATATTTTAATAAGTTGATATTCTTATAATAATTTTTTGGTTTTTTAACCCATACCCAATCCTAAGACTAAATAGGAAAGCAACCGCAGGATCCACACTTGAATCTAAACATTCATAAGATATTCATACGGTGTATTTAAGAATGCCTTAATTAACGCCTTTATTCGCCATGATGTGCGAATCTGGCATTGAAGTGTTGTAAATTGATCTAATATCTTATTAGATCTTTTGGATTAATATTAAATTACTTTCTTTTACTCTAAGTTAATTAGTCTTTAAATATTCAATAGACTCTCGCTTATGATAATTCTCAAATTCATCATCGACTATACTCAATTTCTCCTTTATATAATTTGAGTATTTAATAAGGTGATGAATATGCTTCAAATATTTTCCAATAATTCATTGATTTTACTTGTTAGCAATCATTCGATTTCATGGAAAATCTCTAATGAATTCTTAAATTTTTTCCAATTTATTTAAGTATATTTGAAGAGTATATCTTAATTCCAAGAGGCTCTCTTATGATTTCATTTGATATTCAATCAAGATTCCTACTTCTTTCGATATCATCTAATTTTCAATTGTTCAATTAGTTTTATGATCACTTGTTTGTAAATTTAATACTTTGAGTATTCAATAAAAGGCTCTATTCACATAAACAAACATAAACTCAAATATCCTTAACTCCACATCGACTTCATATTTAATGAACAATTGATTTCAAATTTATTATAAGCCTCTTATAAGTTGGATATCTACTCTCCAAGTTTCAACTAAAGTTTTTTTAGTTTTATGAAGTTTGAAGAAAAGGGAACCTATTTTACCACTTCAATTTAAACCACTGAGGATTACAAATAAAGTTCTTGATGGTGAGTTTCACATTGTTAAATTTAGATAAGGGTGGGTTCCACATTGTTTCCTCCAATTCCTATAAATAAGATAAGATGGGATAATTTTTTTTGGGTTTTCAACTTTACCAAGATAAATTTTATAAGTGCTTTTTTACTTCTCTTCTCTTATTTAATATTTCACCTTGTATTCATTATATGTTCTTTTCTTTTCCCTTTTTTATTTGATTCTTTTAATATAAATCTAGCTTTAGATTTCTTTATTTAGTGCTTTTAAGCCAATTTTTTTATTCCTCCATTTTTTTCTAAGTCTAAAGATTTGACGAAATTTTGACAACATTTCGACTAGGGGGCGACATCTAACAATTTCTTGGCTTACTCAGTATGCCCTATTGAGCGTAGCAAGTGGTGTCTTGCGACACCACAATCGTCTTTGCACCCGCTACGCCCTATTGGGCATTAGTAGGGTCTTCAAACCTGCCAAAAGAAATCATCACATATATTTCCACATTCACATCACACATATTCAAACTTATTTTCACACTTGCAATGATCTAAGGAGAGTTTGGCTAGGAGGTTCTACTAAGGAGATTGCAAATTTAAGTAAATAAAAGCAAAATTCCCTATTATTGAACTTCAAATTCTATATTTAGATTTCATTTAAGTTGGAGAAAATGATTTGGGGTTGTAGATTTTTGGAGAAAATGGGGGAAGGAAATGGAAAAGAAGAATTTTTGGCTAGGGCAGAAAAGGGAAGAATTTTGGTTGGAGAAAATGGATAAAGAAAATGGAAGAGAAGAAGGTGATTTCGGCTAGGGAGGATGGGAAGGAAAAGGGAAAGAAGAAGGAGAACTTATGGGTAAGGAGTGTCATCACTGAGGAGAAAAGGTGGAGTCTAACCGAGTCTCTTTTAAGGAGGAGGAAGAGGGGAATGGAGAGATCGCAGTGACCATTCAAATGGAAGAACAGAAGGGAGGAGTTCTGTTCCTTCAGATCAAGCGAAAGTGGGGAAGAATCGTGCATGAAGAGGGAGAGCCGAAAGAGCAAGTGTGCATTTGAAGAGATCGTTGAATGGGATAGAAGGGAACTCGGGTCGTGCATGAAGAGGGAGAGATTTGGGTCGGATCGGGTCGGTTGAGTGGATTTTAGAGCATTAGGCCTTTTAATAATATTTTTATGTTATTTAATCGACTTTAATATGAACCTTGAGTTGACCTCAAAATAGGGTTGATATATATGTTGATTCAAGATTATTCTCAACGCAACGCCACGTCTGCTTAATCAAGTTTGTTTGGTTCAAATTGGGTCAATTCCAGCTCCAAATGCGCATTATCATTTTCGACTGCTTGATTTTTGCACAAACTTGTCCGAATTGAGTACACATAGTCTTACTTGATAGATTTTGATATTTTGAAACTAACGACGTAATCAATTTCATGAACAGAGGGCATTTGGTTTAAGTCGTTGCCTCCTAATCGATATGTAAAGCACATCGATTAATCATTGATCATTAGGTTATACAATACTTATATTCTGATCAATTTCGACATTCTGAATGCAATGGCGAAGTCCGTTCACCAACCAGAGATTATTTTGACTGATTTTGGTGATGTCCAATATATTGTAGTCTCGATTTGCATGCTATCACTTCAGATCATTCGACATTTGGACAGACTCATTCGAATTAAGTGTAGATAGTCTCATTTGGTAGTTTTTGATATTTCAAAGCTAACGGTATAATCAATTTTATAAATGGAGGTTGTTTGGACATCATCGTAGCTTCTCGACTCTGATATACGTATTAGCACATTGATAGCTCGATCGCTTGATCGCTTGATCTTTATACTATACAATATTTCTATTTTGACCAGTTTTGATATTTTAAATGTAGTGGCGAAGTCTGTTCATCGATTTGAGGTCATTGGATTGATTTTAGCAATGCTTGGTGCATCTTAACTCTGATTTATGCACAAGAGCATCTGAAGTCGATCGAATTCACCTTATAAGCTCGATTCGGCTTGTGTAGCATATGTGAAGGTCAACAAATGCCCCCCAATAAATGTGATTCGTGCATGGAGTGAGTCACGTTTATTGAAAACTGACTATTGATTTTCTTCTCTCTCTCTCTCTCTCTCTCTCTTGTTCCCCTTCTTTAGCTTCTATAACTTCATTTTTTTTTGTTTTACACTTTATTATGCTGTCACTTAGATTCTTATGTGTTGTTTCTCTAATCACTTGATAAGAGAATTTTCAGCTGGAGAAGACCTGATGATCTGTCATCTGCTGAGCCTAGCGAGGAGACTATTT
Organism: Cymbidium sinense; assembly: GCA_021442155.1. Lineage (NCBI taxonomy): Eukaryota > Viridiplantae > Streptophyta > Magnoliopsida > Asparagales > Orchidaceae > Cymbidium > Cymbidium sinense. The sequence continues at coordinate 45,795,709 of CM038218.1, forward strand.
GGTTGGAGATTGACAGACATGATCCTCGTAGAGATGCTGACATCAGAAATATGATTGAGAAGCACATCAATATGTTGAGGGGACATGATTTTACAGTTTCGTGCGCCCTCCATGCTTCCCCGACGTACTTTAGACTCTTTCGAGGATCTCTGATTGGGTGGCTACCACTAAGCTAAAATGCGGGGACTACAATCCTCTGGATAGTACAGTAGCTCAAGTCAATTCTGGATATTATGATTCTTACAGCCTACTTCTGACGGCATTGAGCCAATGCGATAGTCTAGACTTCTGAGCCACCGTTAATTACAGTCGAGCTCATTAGACTTGCTTCGAGATTCATCCGTTGGTAAGATTTCTAGTCTTCCACCTGGATACGTCACATGGGCTATATACATCATGCAGGCTCACAAAGTCACTTTACGGAGAGCTAGCATTTATGAGGCAGTATATGTGTATTTATTTGATTTTGGAGGTATGCCTTCTTCTTGGGCTCGTGGAGTAGTGGAGTTCTGGGATGCTAGTAGTAACACTTATTGGATTGGCCCGGAAGTTGACAGTTACACTTTGGGACTTACAGGCTATGCCAGGCTTTCAAGTGTTTGGTTAGCGCTACGAGGAGTGCGTTCCATCTGATGAGGAGTTATTTCACAAGCATCCCTCTATTGATAGTGATCGATGGGGAAGATTAGCCATGCCATTTATTTACATTGATCTTCTGAACCATTATCACCTGACTTTGCTCTAGACGGTCACATGCTACATTTCCTATAAGTGCATGGATTCAGAGCTTCTTACAGGATTATGCTCTATTTGGGGAGACTGTAGCACTACATGATCCTTTTCTATTAGGTGTGTTTGATGGTAGTTACTTATCTTAGGAGACTACGGAGCCTACTTTATTAGCAGGAGAAACTTCTCCAACCATATAGGGATTGAGCAAGGATTTGTTCTTAGTAGGATTTATAGTGACATGGATTTGCATTTTTGTGCTTCCTATTACAGAGGGATCAGTTCATCTAGGTGCTTTGTTAGCAGCCAGTAGGATTTCTCGAGGTGAGTGGATTTCTCTAGCCCCAGCTATGTTAACTAGGATTTACAAGATATTAAGGGTGATTTTTAAGGCTAATTCTCTAGAGTTACGAGATGTGACTCTATCATGGCAGTACTTATATGCTTGGGTTCACCTCCACATACATAATGCCTTTGCTTGTTTTGAGTATACAACATTCTTTTTAGGATGAGGATATCCAGCCTTCTGCTTATACGAGCATCGTCTACTTTGGAGATGGAGCAGATTCAAATGTTCTTCTTTGCTTCTCATTTGGTTAGAGATCGATTTTTATTTGTCTACCGCTAGACATATTTGGTTTACCATCTGACTTGATAGAGGCCGATCTTATTGATAGTCTTGATGAGAATGACAGATATTCATTGCTTCATGGCCGACGAACATTGAAAGTATTTGAGTACTTTTTCAGTTTACGTCTATGATGGTTATGTTATCGATTTGGGAAGTCAGTTGTTATAAAGGGCTACCAGCCCAACTGAGTTGCATGACAGTTTGATTTCTTCTAGTCAATTGCTCATGATGGTAGGCCATTCATCCCTAGTGTAGTGGACATTAGGAAGATCAAGATGATTTCCCTTGAGATACATTACTTGACTGCTTTAGCTGTTTGGCTACATTTACTGAGTCTTGATAGTGGTGCTCACTTTTGGATAGCTCCTCCGTAGAGTCACACAGGGGTTAGTTATACCTACCTCACCTGAGTATGGCTATCCTTTGGTCTTTTCTTGGAGCGAGGTGTCAGGATATATGAGCGTAGGGTGAGGCTTTTGGGAGTTCCTCGAGGTTAGAGACCTCGACGTTAGCCACCACCAGCAGGACACAGCAGCGCCAGAGGTATGATTGCTATTTTTCTTCTTTTCAATATTTCTATCATCTTCTTTATTGTATCATTAAAAATACATTCAATGCATCTGATATTTTAATTTGATTCATGACAGATGTAGCAGTTGATGAACAAGTCAGAGTTGCGGACACCACTCCTCAAAGCAGAGTTAGAGCTAGGGATTCTATTCCTACACAGATTTCTTCACCACTCATGATGTAGTGTAGTCAAATAGAGCCTATGCGGGCTTCAGTTGATTGTTCCATGAGTCTACCTCCATAGCAGTTTGTTACTTTTGATGAGGTGCTGTGTCGGTAGACCGGATATACTATTGAGGACTTTGAGTTGGGGCCAAGCATGCTTGCCTTTGATACTGCTGTCTCAGATTTTGCTACTCCTTCTGTGGAGCCAATTTTCCTAGTTGTGTCTCACTCTACCCATTGTACTGAGGAGACTTCTGAGGTGAGAGATCTTGTACATAGTGGAGTTTCTGTTGAACCAGTACATAGCCCTGGAGCTTATCGAGTCGTAGGGTCCTCGAGGATTACATCCATGATACACCGCTTGGATTCACCATGTTCAAGTATTTTTCTTCCTTCCTTTGTTCTTTAATTGCACTACTTTATCTCATACTGATAATTTTCATTCATTTCTTTGCAGTGCCTGGTGTAGATTATGAGTCCAAGATCTACCATCGATATCCATGTACATTAGATCCACCACAAAGGCATGCAGATTATGGTTTTTTTTGAGGATGTGATTTCTAGGCTTACTCCAAACTCACCAGAGTCACTAGACAGCTTCACATCATATGTGAACACCATTCTGGATCTTCTAGCTCACACTGGCTTGGAGGAGCAGGTTCTCAAGTATTTGGAGACTCTTTGTAGCGACATAGAATTTTTGATCCACCAGATGGGATCGCTTAGTATTGTCCAGTTTGACACTTTATTGGTAGAGCTTCAGGAGCAGGTCAAGCTTCGTAGGGAGGTGGCTGACCTAGCACATGATGAGTTTGAGAAGAGTGTTGAGGCTCTATGACATGACTGTCAGAGCTCAATAGATGCTACTTCTGAATTAGATAGATTGACTGCCATGATTAGAGCTGCAGGCTGAGCAAGATAGGAGAGCTCGACTATAGAATAGGAACAACATCATTACCGATAAGTCATCTGGTGGTAGTTGAGGATTCTTTGACTAAAGCTACTAATGCTTTATAGTTGGCTTAGAGTGAGCATCAGTCTTTAGCAGTTTATTCAGCACAACTTCAAGAGCTACAGTCTAGGCTCCCATGATATACTTTTTTCTTTTTTATTTCTCTTTCCATCAGTCATGTATTATCTTATTATATTAGTGGACATCAACATTCCTCTGTTATTTTTGTACTTTTTTGCTTGATTAGATCATTTGAAAATATATTAAAATATCACCCTGCAGGCAATATATAGATTGATTTGAGGCAGCTCTGAATTGAGGGTTTCCTCAGATTATCTTGGTTTATTGATCAAGTTGAAAGATATCTTGGATTCTTGTTGCTTGTAATTACTAAGCTAGATCTGGTTTGAGATTGAATAACTATTATCATTGGATTGACAATCAAGGGCTCTTTCACTACAGCCTTTTCTTATGGCTTATTGAGTGAGGAGAGCATTAGCAACTCGATCATTTATAGGCTTGTTGAGTTCAACCTTTAGAACCTACTTGAGTCTTTGATATAAGCTGTGATGGGTTGGTGATTTGGTCATCGGACTGATGAATAGGGACTCTTTCACTACGGACTTTTCTTGCGGCTTGTTGAGTGAGGAGAGCATCGACAACTCAGCCATTTGTGGGCTTGTTGACTTCGATCTTTAGAACCCATATGTGTCTTAGACTTCAAGATGTAGTGGTTGGTATTTTTCCAACTCAGTTGATTGAAGCCTCCAAAATTGGGACTTCTTATGACTTGATCTTCAGAATTTGGCAAATCTGGGAGATAAACTTTTGATATTTAGGACTGTCTTTTCATGCATAGAAATATATTATTTTTGTTCCTGAGAACCTGTAACTTAACAATAATAATTATGGATATATTCTAGTATTTCAGTGTAAAGCTTGATGTCAACCTGAATCAGAATATATTCGAGGATCTCGTCTTATAGCATGATTTCAACTTGGCTGAATATATAAAAATACCCCCTATCATTTAGGAGAAATTCGAAAGTACTTTGAAAAATCTCTAAAATAATTCAAGAAAATATATCAATGTATGAGTTGATGCATTTGATCTTAAAAGGGTTTTAACATGTAACATTGATTTCATCTATGTATAGAAATTTAAAATGCCTCCTGTGTAATAGGAAAATTTTCATCGAAAAGCTTTTTCTCATCTTGAGTAAGTATATTATTTAGGGATCTCGCATGAAGCACGATGTAATATAATAAAATGCCTTGTGGGGGGATTTCTATTGTACCTCAAAAATATATTTATCATGTATAATACTTTTCAAGTAACTATAATTAATTGAAGGCATTGATCTTTCACCCTTTAGGTCAATGAGTTGGTATGCCCCTCTTTGATACACTTTTTCAATGATAAAAGGGCCCTCCCAATTAGGCTCAAATTTGCCACCAAATTTTTGATTAGGAATAATTGGTCTTCTCAGCACCAAGATCAATTCCCCTTTTTGGAATGTTTGAGATGACACCATATGGTCAAAAGTCTTGGACATCTTTACTTGATAAACCTCCAAATTTTGATGGCTTTGCAATCTAACTTCATCAAGCGTGTCGAGTTCCTCCATTCTCAAATGAGCATTTTGATCTTCAGTTGGATTATATTGGATGGCTACTCAAAGTGAAGGCAACTCAACATTGAGCAGAAGAACTGCTTCAATTTTGAATACTAATGAATAGGGAGTGGCTTTAGTTGATGTATTGTAGGTAGTTCGATACCATAGTGCCTCTATTAGTTTAGTATGCCATTCTCTCTTATTTTTGTGAGGATCATCTTGAGCAGTTTGACTAATATTTTGTTGAAGGCCTCCATCAAACCATTTGCTCTTAGATTGTATCTTAAAGAGTATCACCATTCAATTTTATATCGATCGACGAATCTATAAATCCTTATATTTTTGAAAGTTGTGCCATTATCATAAATTATTCGACACAACACTCCAAATCTATTATTGATCTCATTTTTAGGATGAGCTCTCAACCCCTCCATCTTAGACATAGGACTTCTCTTAGACTTTAAGAGTTCCTTAGTCTTAATACACTTCTAGTGATTAGGTGAACACTCAACCCAGCCCTAGAAACTTAGAAGAGTTAGCCATGGGAATAAGTCATGCCTTAGGGGTGTTAGGAAAATTTGTCTACCCTATAGCTTGAACCAAATTCCTCACTTCCTCCCTTCAAGCCAAATTCATATGAACTCCAACTCTAACTCAAACCTTGAACCAATTAAATGGATTTTCTCAAATTATGAATCAATTCCAAATAATTGAAACTTATGATTGAAGCCCATGATTGGATTCCAAACTCCAAAATATTTCCTAAGTCCTTTGATTCCCTCTCATGGACTTAGCCAAAATCAAATCTGAATAAATTAAAATTCAAGAAATTTTCTCATAACCCATTTATATTCTCATTTATATTCACAAATATAAATGAAATATAAATATAAATATCCAAAAATAAATTCAAAAATCAAATCAAAATTCAACCAAAATCCAACCTAAGCCTTTCAAGTCAAAATCTTGAACTTAGCCAAATCAATTTCAAATCAAGCCAAACCCTTGATTTTTCTTCATGATTCAATCAATCCTTCAATCATTAATCCAAATATAAATATAAACTTTAAACATCAAACCAAAAATCAATTCAAAAATCTAATCCAAATTCAATAAAAAATTCAACCTAAGCCATTCAAGTCAAAATCTTGAACTTGGCCAAATCAAATTCAAATCAAGCCAAACCCTTGATTTTTCTTCATGATTCAATCAATCCTACAATCATGAATCCAAATACAAACATAAACTTCAATCACCAAACTAAAGCTAAATTCAAAAATCAAATCCAAGTCGAACTCATGTTCACCCTTTGAACTTGAAATTGTCAAATGAATTAAAACATATTTGACTTCAAACCACTTGCAAATGAATTTATATTTCAATCACAAGTCCATATGTGAGTTCAACCAAACTTGATTCAAGCCTTGATCAAGTCAATTGACCCACTTAGGCTCACTTAACCCAAAGTGACCTAAAGTACCCCTTTTGAGCCAAATTCTAAACCTACCCAAATTGGATTGAACTAAGCCCAACTAAGCCTCACATTATGAGCAACAATCATCATGAGATGATCAATCACTCAAATTGGGTCAAACCAAGTCAAACCTAAGGGTTGACTAAGTCAACACTTAGCCAAAATGAAACTTAAACTAGTAAAAATCTACCACATGCCAAATTGATTGAAACCATTGAAAAAAAAACTCATTCATGATCAATGTTTGAACTTGACCAAGTCATCATTTGAGCCTAACCTATTAATCAATACTTGACCCAAGTTGACACAAGTTGACCTAAAAAATTAAAATATATCAAAACTTGATCTAAGTCAAATTGATTGAAACAAATGGGTCAAGTTCATTCAAAATCACTTATTAAACTTGACCAAAGCCCCAATTGGCCAACTAAACCCAACCTAGCCCAATTGACCTTGAACCTGACTTGACCTTAAAGGTCAAATTGAGCCAAATCTAAATATAAACTAAATTGAATGAAAATAAAGATACCAATCCATTTCAAATGACCAACCAAACATAAACTAACCCATGACCTAACCCAAATAGATCAAATGGGTCAAATTGGTCAGTTTGACCCATTTAACCTAAATGAAATCAAATGAACCAAATCCAAATATAAACCAAATTGAACCAAACCAAAGTTACCAAAACATTTTAAATAGTCATATGAACTTGACCCAACCCTTGGTTTGACCCAATTTGAAAAATTGATCAACTTGACCCAAGTTGACCCATTTTGACCTAAATGGGTCAACATGAGCCAAATCATATCAAACCAACTCCAAATTCAATGAAACTTGGTCTAACCCATTTTTCAATCATACCAAACATATTCAAATTGAAATCCAAGCCAAATGACCATTTACCTTTAGGCCATAGGTAACCTAAAATCAAAACCACTTGGAATTTGGTCAATTCTTTTTCATGGACACTTGGCATTCTCTTAGTAGACCAAATGGTCACTAATGGACATGGTCCACATGACCCAATGGGTTTGGGTTAGCCTAACCCAACCTAAGTCTAAAGCGACCACCCCTTGACATGAGCACATGGAATCCTTCCCTCCACTTTATTTTGCACATGACAACTTTTCCACTACCCTCCGCCAAAATAACCACATGCAACTCTAAACGGCAAAAATAACCCATTGAATAGAGTGTATTGGATCAAAATGGCAAAAGGAAGCTAGGTCATCCGATTCACCTAGGGGGAGATACACTCCCCCTAATTCCACTTCATTCCATAAGGCACACACTTGATTAAGCTAAGGGAACTTAGAGAAAGCATTTGCAAGTATCCCCAAGCTTCCTAGAGTGAATTACAATTCTCCATTTTCAGTTTCTCTTAGACTAAAATAAGGGAGCTCCTTCAAATTTCCAACTTACTCAATACACAAAATCAAGCCAATTCCTCTTGCAAGCTTCTTTAGAGGACTCAATTGAACTCACTCCAAGCTTCATCCAAGTTCCAAAGGCAAGGGAGGTGGTGTCTAGACCAAGGTCGATTCAATTTGAAGGAGAGCTTAGTCCATAGGAAGATTCACTCAACCTCAACACCTCAAATCTTTCATGGCTTCATCTCCACCGATGAAGCTACCTCAATAGATTTGAGTCGGTGATAGCCTCAAGGTATGCCTCCAACCGAGCTTAAAAGAGTGTCCGGTTCTTTGTAAGAGAAAGTTTCACCTCATGAGAATTTGATCGTTAAATCTTCTCCTCTTTACTCCTTGATGGTGTGGGTAAAGTTTGAGCTCAATCTAAGCTCAATCGAGCTCGAATCTTGCCATGGAATGTGGATGGTTCCCCTTTCCCACAAGCGAGCTCAGGGATAAATATTGGGTCATCCATCCATGCATTTTGGATGGACTAGGATGTGAGGAGAGAAAGCGCAGGCCAATACATTGCTATGATGTGACAACTTAAGTGACCACCCCGTTGTGGGAAAGCGTGTAGTGCTGTCATCCTCCACATGGTGCCGAAGGATTAATAATTAGGCTATTTAATTAATGGATAATCATGGAAACTTTAAAATAACATAATAACTATAGAAAAATCATAAAACCATATTATTTTCACTTTTAATTGGAGGGTTCCACCTTTGTTGGAGAACTTGGCTTGACTTGTAAGAGCCATGGTGGAAACACACCTCCTTATCTTATTTATTTTGGCCTATAATCTAATTTCTCATGTATTAGACATATGAATCCTAAAGCCCGTGTCAAATTGATTGTCCAAAATAAAAATAAAATGTAACAAATTTTAGATTTAAGTCATTAAAGCATGCCCTACATGTTATAGTCTCTTAGGGAGTGTGTTTAAGGACTTAGTCTCTTTAAATAAATAATAACTTAGCTATCTCAAAAAATATTTGACCTAGAGTAGTACCACCCAGGTTGTAAGCCCAATAGTGGTTTTATCTTCTCATGTGGAGGTAAACCAAATACTCATTATATTTAGGTCATGCTTAGCCCTCGTTCTCCCTAGATTTAAAGGTTGCTCCCCTTTGAGGGTCAGCATAAATCCTCCTCTGGCATTTCCATAACTTTATAATGTGAATTGTAAGCCTATTTCAAAAAAATTCAACTTAAATAAATTAATTCAAAAATGTAAAGCACAACTATAGGGTAGTTTGGGATGTTAGGCTTCCTAGCGTAAAGCATTCCTACTTATTTGCTTTGATAAGAACTCTCCTCTGATTGATCCCACTTGACTTTTAAAAGTAATGATTGATAGTCTATTTTGAAATCTTTGGAGAATGATCATTTATTTAATCGAGTATTCATAGAATCTTTAGGATGCTATGGGGCTTTCCTGTAAGAAACTTAACAAACATTTAAAATAAATTTTGCTTTACATTTTCATATAAGTGGGAGAAGAATCTGTATATTTCAAGACTCATAGTCCTGGAGTCTTTATTGAGGATTAGTAGGGTGGTGACTTTTATCTCAGAGATATTACACCTTTCTCTATACCCGATCACCCTAATAAGAACATCTGTGGATATGCGTGGCATCCTAACAAGGCTTATATTTTTGTTTTCATTTATCTTCTTCAAAAAGAATAGATGAAGGCGGAAATATTTTCACCACATCTATAGACCACATTATGCATAAAGAAGTATGGTGAAATATATCCTCATCTTTATCCATCCTTTTGAAAAAGGAATAAATGAAGATAAATATATATGCCTTGTTGGGATGCCATGAGATCAGATATGTTCTTATTAGGTGATTGAATATTGAGTAGAGGTGTACTATCTCAAAAGATAGAAGTCACCACCTTACAATAGACCTAATCATCTCAATAAGGACTCTTAAGAACTATGGGTCTTCAGAATGTACCAAAGATTCTTCCCCTACTTTACATAAAATTAAAGAATGGTTTATTTTAAATTAAGTTTGTTAAGTTCCCTATAAGGGCAAGCCCCCATAGTTAATCACATCCTAAGGAACAAGATTCCTTAGGAATACTCCTTATTAAGGTAAATGATCATTGTATCCAAAGATTTCAATAGGTAGGACTATCAATTGATTAATTTTTTTAGAAAAGTCAAGTGGGATCAATCAAGAAGAGAGAGTTCTTATTGAAGCCAAATGAAAACAAGTAGGGGATGCTTAAGATACTAGGAAGCCTAGTAAGCACCCCATACTACTCTATGGTTGGGCTTTACATTTTTGAAATTGAATTAATATGTTCGAGTTGAATTTTTATTTGAATGCTAGGGCTTATGATTCCATGACACAAGATCATGAAAATGCCTAAGAGGTGAGGATCTATGCTTGTAGCCCACAAAGGGAAGTAGCAACCTTTGAACCTAAATCTAGGGAGCTTTGGCGAAAGCCAAAGCACAACCTAAATTTAAGGCAAAAATGGGTATTTGGTTTACCTTTATAAAAGAGAATAAATCACATAGACTACAACCGCCTGGGTGGCCAACTAACTCCTCCTACCATTTTAAAATATGTAGGCAAGTCTATGTTTATGTAAGATAACAAGGTTGTTATTTATTTAGAATGAGACTAAGTCCTTAAACACACTCCTAAAGAGACTAGATCATGTAAGGGCATGAATTCATGACTTAAATCTAATACAAAATTTTCATATGTTTTATTTTTATTTTGGATAATCATTTGACTCAGGCTATAGGATTCTTTATGCCTAATGCATGAGAAATTAGATTATGGGCCAAAATTAGCAAGATAAGGAGGTGTATTTCCACCATGGCTTTCACAGGTCAAGCCAAATTCTCTGGAAAGGTGGAAGCCCTCCAATCAAGAGTAAAATAATATGCTTTTATGCATAATCTTAGAAAAGAAAGTACACATCTAGCTAAAGGGTTACTAATTATTTTATCTTGATTTTAACTTAGGATTTAAGTGAGATTATGAGTTGTTTATTTTTAATTTTGACTTGATTAATTTGGTAGAAGATTTATTTTCCTCTAAGAGCCTAATCATCATCCAGGCCATACATCAAGCAAGGAAGAAACTAGAAAAATGTGCCATTTCTAATGCATAAGCTAAACAAAATATCAAACATTTTATTAACACAAAAGAATAAAATGTCATTTATGGTCGGGCACCACCGTACAAACTCAAAAATTTGGGTAGTCGAGCTCTACCCTTATACAACTCTTATTATGAATTAATTAATTACAATTAAGTGTGGAATGTTATGGTGGGGTCTTCATTCTTCACTTCTTTTTTTGGTTCCTTCTTTTGGATGGTTGGAATGTGGTTGTTCCAAAGGCTTCACATGATACATAAGATAAAATCTTATGATCAATGCTTATCCTGATCCCCCATAATAATCATTCCAAAATCCTAATTGCAAAATTACATGAAAAAGAAAAGTAAATCTAACTAACACTTGCAAAATAGAGATTAGGTAAACAAACCATACAAATCTCAAGTATGTATATTTTACTTAGCAACCCATACATGGACAACCAAGTCTACTGGCCTATTAGATTATGCTAAGGGGTATAAGCACCTGCACAACAAAAGTATTTATATTTTTATTATTACAGTGCCCCTTAAGCATAATCCCCTGCAGAAGATAATGATTAGACTAAATCTTCCTACCATTCAGTCTATGCACATACACCCTAACATCCAGACTAAAACATAACATCATAAAATAAGAGAAAATATCAAACCATGCACCACCCTAACCTAAAGCTAGAAATGGCGACTTAGTCTAATGTGTGTGCCATTTAAGGTTTGTGTGGTATGCTTAGCTATGACTTTAGGGTTTAAATTTTCTAAGAATGAAAATGTTCAACTTAGAGGATTATTTCAATTTAAGTCGGTTAGTTGTTTTAGGTTGATTTTATTTAGTATTTTTGATTTAGTTTAGGTGAATCCTATAATTAATTACTAAGTTGTAAAGAGAGAGAAAAGAGAAGAGAACTTCTCTTTCCTTCCTACCTTAAGTAAATTCTAAAGTAGATTCATGTTTGATTTTATTTAGTGAATGTTTTCTTATGTGTTTTAGTTAATCCTAAGTTTAGAATAACTTTAAACAAACCTATTCAAAAGGAAAGGCATTTTATGATTAAGTAAAGTGAAATAATATCACAAAACACAAACTACTTCATTTCTTTCCCAACATATATAACATGCATATGAATGAATCCTAAGCATATCTATACATATAAATAGAAATGTTTAGCACACTTTAGGATGAATGCTAAGAAATGTTACTAAAGAAATTTTGGATGCTTTAGGACGCATGATTTTTATTAAGTAGAAAAGGGTTATTCTTTTATCCTTTATTCATATGCACATGTGTATGTATGAAATGCATAAGTGAGTATGACACCATTGTTAGCATCAGGGTTGTAAGGTACATGACCTACTTAGGGCTACTTAAACCCTCACAACCCCGGGGTTGTCCAGACTAATATACCACTTTCCTTAAATACATATACATGTATAAAAAAAGATAAATTAAAAAAGAAAGAAAGATGCAAAGTTTATGTTTATTTAGGTTTTTTTATGCAATTTATGTGTGTAAATGTAAAGATCTTTATTAAGTTATAACATGGAAGAGGATAAGAGTAGATTTTAAGCAAGTGTTATATTCTTTTAAAAGGATTATACACTTTGCAAATCTTATTCAAATCCATGTTAAGAGGAAAAAAAGGAAGCAAACATAAGCCACATTTTTATATTCACATGCAAGCTTATAAATAAAGTAGAAGTAACATTTTGATATTTGATTTATAAGTTTTCAAAATAATTTTAGATTTAATAGTGATAATAGCCATTCATATTTTTACTTTAGCCAACCTATGCAATTTGACATTAAGAAAACATTCATTTTAATTTTGATTTTTATAAAAGATGGATGCATGATTTTCAAATGACATACACATTTAGCATGCTAGAAAAGAAATAAAATGATGAAAGCAATGTAAACTCATTCACCCTAATTAATTCCTAAAAATAATCCTATGAAATAAGAAAGTTCAAAGTGAATCAAAGTTTGTTTAATGTGATTTTTATTTTGAATTTGCTTTATGTTTGATTTTGGAAATGTGAAAGAATGTTTACTAGTCCTAACCCATTTCCCTATATGTGAGTTAATTTAGTTTATTCTTAGGATCAGTAGGTGATTTTTATATTTTGTTTAGGTTAAGGTGTGAATTAAGTGTATTAATTACCACATTACACCAAGCATACTTAACCAAACAATTATGAGCCAATGGATGACATAAAATCACACAAGGAATTTAAATCAGCAATGCACCTAAGAAAGAAAGGGGCTTAATGCAATTGGCTCATGATTAATTAATGATTAAAGAGTTTAATTTAAGTAATTTCATAACCCTTCCCACACATGTGAGTTGGATTTTGATTTCCTTAATGTACTTAGGTTATTGACACCCAAGCACCTACCCAAGATGAATTAAGTTATGAAGGTTTTAAAATTTTATCAAATTAATTTGGTAGGTAATTAGTGGATTAATCTTTAATTAAATTTAAATTAAGGAAGAGGAGGTTTAAGGAATATCTTAAGGAAAATATCCCAAAATTATTCCCTAAACCTCCTATTCATTTAAAAAAACTTTAATTAACTCAATCAAGGGATTAAACCACTTATTACACACTTAATTAGGCTTAATTATATTAGGAGAGTAATTAAGAATGAATCTAGAAATTAACCTAATTAAATCATTAATAAATCCCAAGAAAATTAGGGGAGGTAGAAGTCATTTCACTAAATACACAAGTTTGAGATTAATTAATGAAATAATCGAGGGTAATTGGCAATTATGTTTCAAACCCAAATTCAATATCACTATTTAAAATCTATCAAAATTAATTTTATAATATTCTACATTCAATTATCTTTCATATGCAATTTATTTTATATATTTATATTTTTACACTTAGATATGAATATTTGAAATTTCCATGATTTTTTAATTAAATAACCTAATTATGGTTAATAATCTCGCGTCAATGCGGAGGCGACATGTGTGCTTTCCATGTGATCCAATCGGAGAGGCTAGTTAAATTATCATATCAGTGACATCGTGGCTTTGCCTTTCTTTCCATCCATTCGATCAAGGATGACGATCAGACTGGTTCTTAAGGGAAAAAATGATACATGTCTTGATCATGGTCCCCATCTGTGGGGATGGATGACCCATGATCCATCCTCGATCTTCTCTGTTGGAGATGGCCACCATCCATCTTCTAGGGGAAAATCAAGCTCAATTGAGCTTGGATTGAAACAAAATTTAACCCACACCATCTAAGAGTAAAGGGGAACACATCCAAAGGTTAGCTTTGCTTGGGTGAAACTTCCCTTCATAAAGGACCTAGAGGAGATAAAATTATGCTCAGTTTAATGGCATACCTTGTCAGAGGCTATCACCGGCACTCGATTCCCTTGAAGTAGCTTAGTGGAGACAAGCCTTAGTTTTGTGAGGTGTTAAATTGGATGGATCTTCTGACCAAGTTCACCTTCAAGTGGGCTCGACCTTGGTCAAGAGTACTCTTCCCTTGCTTGGAGAACTTGTGTGAAGGCTTGGGTGAACTCGATTGAGTTACCTGATGAAGCTTGCAAAGTGAGTTGGATTGGTTTGGAGTATTGAGTGCGATGGATTAGTGAGGGAGCTACCCTATTTTTAGTCTAAGAAAAATTGAGAAATGGGAATTTCGAACTCACTCTAGGAACTTTGGGGAGACTTGGAAATGGTTCCTCTAGCTTCCCTCAACTCAATCAAATTGGAGAGTATTGAATTGAAATAAAATTAGGGGGAGTATTCCTCCCCTAGAGCAATCAAACATCCAAGCTTAGAGATGCCATTTTTGATCAATTGACCTCATGCAATGGGTTGTTAGGCCGTTTAGGGTTTGCACATGGGCCAGTTTGTCCAGAGAAGGGTAGTGGAGAAGTTGCACATGTGGAAATGAGAGGAGGAAAGATCCCCATGTGCTTATTTCCATGGGGGTGGTCAATTTTGACCTTGGGTTGGTTTAGACTGACCCAAACCCAATGGGTTAGGTGCACCACACTCACTAGTGCCACTTGGCCCACTAAGAGGGTGCCAAGTGGTCATAGAGAGGGTTTGACCAAATTCGAAGTGAATTTGGCCAAAATTTACCCTTTGACCTAGGGGTAAAATGGTCATTTGGCTTGGATTTTAATTTGAATATGTTTGGTATGATTGAAAAATGAGTTGGGCCAAGTTTCAATGAATTTGAACTTTATTTGATATGATTTGGCTCATGTTGACCCATTTAGGTCAAAATGGGTCAACTTTGGTCAAGTTGACCAATTGGTCAAATTGGGTCAAACTAAGGGTCAAGTTCATATGACCATTTGAAATATGTTGGCATCATTGGTTCAATTTGATTTATATTTGAATTTGTTCATTTGATTTCATTTAGGTCAAATGGGTCAAGTTGACAATTTGACCCATTTGACCTATTTGGGTTAGGTCATGGGTTAGTTTATGTTTGGTTGGTCATTTGAAAATGGATTGGTATTTTTTGTTTTAATCAATTTGGTTTATATTTGGGTTTGGCTCAGACCTTTTAGGTCAAGTTGAGTTTAAGGTCAATTGGTTGGGTCTAGTTGGCCATTTGGGACTTTGGTCAAGTTCAACAATCATTTTTGAATGAACTTGACCCATTGGTTTCAATCAATTTAGCTTAGATCAAGTTCTGGCACATTTTGAGTTTTTAGGTCAACTTGGGTCAACTTGGATCAAGTGGCCAATTGGGTTAGGTTTGGCTCAAATGATGACTTGGTCAAGTTCAAACATTGGTCATAGATGAGTTTTGATCAATGGTTTCAATCAATTTGGCCTATGATAGATTTTGCTAATTTAGGTTTCATTTTGGCTAAGTGTTGACTTGGTCAACCCCAGTTTGACTTGATTTGACCCAATTTGAGTGATTGATCATCTCATGATGATTGTTGCTCACAATGTGAGGCTTAGGTAGGCTTAGTTCAATACAATTTGGTTAGGATTAGAATTTGGCTCATAAGGGTACTTTAGGTCACTTTGGGTCAAGTGAGCCTAAGTGGGTCAAATGGCTTCATTTGCTTGATTGAGATTGAACTCATATAGAGATTGAAATATAAATCCATTTGCAAGTGATTTGAAGTTAAATGGATCTTGATGCACTTGACAATTTCAAGTTCAAAAGGGTGAACATGAGTTTGACTTGGGTTTGATTTTTGAATTTAGTTTGGTTTGATGATTGGAGTTTGTATTTATATTTTGATTCATGATAGATTGATTGAATCATGAAGAAAGATCAAGAGTTTGGCTTGATTTGAATTGGATTTTACTAAGTTCAAGAGTTTGATTTGAAAGGCTTAGGTTGAATTTTGATTGAATTTGGATTTGAGTTTTGAATATTTGTTTTTATATTTCATTTATATATGAGAATATAAATGAGAATATAAATGGGTTATGAGAAAATTTCATGAGTTTGAATTGATTTAGGCTAAGTCCATAAGAGGGAATCAAAGGACTTAGGAAATATTTTTTGTTTGGATTTGAATTTTGAATTTAGTTTGATTGATTTGAATTTATATTTCATTTATATATGTGAATATAAATGAGAATATAAATGGGTTGTGAGAAAATTTTATGAATTTGAATTGATTTAGATTTGATTTGGGCTAAGTCCATAGAGGGAATCAAAGGACTTAGGAAATATTTTGAAGTTTGGAATCAATCATGGGGACAATCGTAAGTTTCAATTATTTAGAATTGATTCATGATTTGAGAAAATCCATTGAATTGGTTCAAGGTTTGAGTTAAGTTGAGTTGATATGAATTTGGAGTTTTACTTGGAAGAAGAAAGCGAGGATTTGGTTCAAGCTATAGGGTAAAATCTTCTAACCCCCAAGGCTTGACCTTCTTATGGCTAACTCTTCTAAGTCTCTAGGCTAGGTTGATCCACCTAATCACTATATGTGTCTTAAGACTAAGGATCTCTTAAAGTCTAAGAGAAGTCCTATGTCTAAGATGGAGGGGTTGAGATCTCATTTTAAAAATGAGGTCAACAAAGGCACCCAATAGGTGGTTTGTCAACAAGGAACACCACATGTGGTGTTGACCAAATGATCAACAACCATCACAAGCACTAACAAAATGGTTCCTAACCCAAGGTGTAGAGGAACTTTAGTGCAATGTGACTCTACTTATGCTAAGGACATAAGAAAGGGAAGGAGGAATCCACTAGGGATAGAGTATGTGAACCTTCCACTAGGGAAATAGGTTCAAATCACCCACAAGGGGATGAGAGGTTTGATTTGATTGTTTAATTTATTTTGATTATTTTAATTTGATTGACTCCACTGAGGGAGGAGGGTTGAATTCATTTCAAATTTTTAGATTTGAATTTTGAGATGGAACCTGTTGGTTTGTAATGGATGACCGGTAGAGCCATGAGGCTTAGACCCTAACTCAAATTTACCAATTCAAAGTAGTCTATCAAACACATAGTAGGACCCAACCAAAGGGATGCCTTCGGTATGACGTACTGGAGAAAAGCATAGTAGACTTGTATCCTCCAAAGTAAGGATTAGTTGCTAAGGTGATCTATTGGCTAGGCAATGGATCAAACTCGACCTAGGGTTGACTATTGAGTGAATATTGTTGGGGGACTTAAATCAGCTCAAAAATAGTCAAGATTAATTTCATTTTAAATTTGTTTATTTTGATGGATTCCATTAGTTTGCGATTGATCATACTGAGAAGGAGCTTATATTAGCCTAGACCTATCTTAGATTTACTGAACCAAAGGGAGTAGCTTCCCGACCGATGAGAAAACTATCCTATCAAAGGAGTGCCTTTTGGTTTGCAATGATCAATTCAGGAAGAAAGCTTGGGACTCACATCTTCCACTACAAAAGAATATGGGTGATCTTTGGGCAACAAATTGAACTTCGACCTAAGTCCATCGGTTTTATAGTCATACTAGGAAGAATGCATCATAATCTTACATCTTCCAAAGCAGAATGACTATCAGGGTTACCTGCTCATGGAAAAATATATTTAACCCGATCTAAGGGCGACTACAGAGTGAGTACTGAACTGAGGATTTATCTCAACTCAGGTAGTCAGGCAATTCCTATAGGGAATTCTGCTGACATTGCTCTAAAGATAAGATGCTTGCTTGGGAGAAGGGGCCCTTTGGGGGCTTGAATTCCTAATCCACAAGAGAATTAGTTTATTTATTTTATTTGTTTATATATTTATCATGGACCCTGTTAGTTTGCAAGTGATCAAACTGAGTTGGAGCTTATATAGTCTATCTTAGATTTATTGAAGGAGAATTTAGCATCCACCAACAAATTCTCTAATCAGTGGGTGGCTACTAGGAAAGGGGACTTCAATCCAAGAGTAACCCATGTAGTGTCTAAATGGGTGCAAAGGACGTGATCCAAATAGAATGCAGTGGAGGGGCGGTTAATCCAAAACTCAGAGAAAATGATATAGTCATTTATCAAATAGAATTGACAACTCAAGGAGAAAGTGGGGACTCACATTTGCCAAGAGTGGTATCCAGGGTGAGTCATCCAAGATAGTGAACATCAACCAATTTAAGGTGCCCATCGATTTGCAACAATCGCCTGAAAGAAAGCTGGACTCACATCCTCCTATAGAAGGATTCTTTGGGATAGTCTATCTTGCCACAGTTCCATCCGAAGCTATTTAGTGAATGCCATTGTAGGACTTATATCGACTCAAATATAGTCAAGAGGAAAGGAGCCGGGGACTTATCCTAAACCTCAAATATACTGACCTAGTTAGATCATGATGATTAGTTCAAGAAGAAAGCTGGGACTCACATCTCTTAAACAAAATCAACATGAGGTAGCTTATTGAATGAAGTCTACCATACTAATAAGGCGCTCAATGGTCAAGTTAGGAAGAAAGTGTGGGACTCACATCTTCCAAACAAGTGACCAGATATACTAGTGAGGTAGCATGTATACCCACCTAAAATAATGATGAGTGCCATAGGGGCTTGCTCTCACATCAAAGTAGCTCGAGATAAAAGATTTGTGTTTGTTTTTGTGCTTGTGTTAAAGGGAATAGGATGCCGCTTGGGTTCTATTACACCCACCTTAAACATGCTCAGGATTTTGATGAAATGGTGCCACGGATGGCAACTAGGATTTCCCACTAAGAAAGGATGCCACCCGGGTTCTCTTACATCTAACTCAGTTGAGCTAATCAAACTAGGATGCCTCTTGGGTTCTTTCACACATATTTTAATATCGGGAGATTATGTTTGATTATGTTTGGGTTGTGAAAGAGAGATAGGATGCCTTTGGGGGACTCTTACACATATCCTAAACACATCATGGCGATTCGTAAGATAAGCAAACAATGCTTCGAAAGAAGAAAAGATTTTGATGAAATGATATCAAATTTTTGTTCTTTTGTTAATAATTATTTTCAAACATATTTTATGGGTAATATTTCTTCAAATAATGCCCATTAATTGGAAGCATCGAGTGTTTACCTTTACAATCAATAAGCTGATAAGATCCTCGTTGGTAGGCCTTCTCTAGGACATAGGGGCCTTCCCAAGTGGGTTCAAACATGCCTCCCACCTTTCGATGGGCAACAATTGGTCTCTTTAGGACTAACATAAGTTCTCCTAGTTGGAAAGACGTAGGGTGGACCAGCTTACAGCTTGAATATTTTTCCTTGTAACTGAGGTTCTGCATGCGTAGAGACTCTCCTCCAAACCTTTGAGCTCTTCTAACTACAACTTTGCATTCTCTTCAAGAGTGATCTTGTTACCCAATGCTATCCTTAGTGATGGGAGTTGAACTTCTAAAGGTAGAATGACTTCAGACCCATACACTAAGGAAAATGGGGTAATTGAGTTGGAGTTCATGTGGTATGGCCCAGGCTTCAACCAACTACTCATTCCATTGCCGCTTTTTATCATCAAGAGTCTTCTTTAGTATTTATATGAGAATTTTTTTGAATACTTTTGTTAAACCATTTGCTCTGGGATCGTAGATGGTGGAGTATCTCCAATCTATATCATGTCTTCTAGCAAAGCTATTGATCTTGGTGCTTTTGAATGCAGTACCATTATCAGATATAATTCATCGAGGCACCCCGAACCTATATATGATATGGTTCCTGAAAAATTGAAGCACATCGAGTATGACCTCTCGAGTGGATTTCCTCGCCCACTTGGAAAAGTACGGTAGCTAAGATGAACTGATGACCCCAAGAAGGAGGATCGATCGGACCCACAATGTCGGTACCTCACAATAAAATGGCCATGAGGCTAATGTAGGTGTAGAATGTTGGGTGGTTGATGTAGACCACACCATGTAGTTGACCGATGGCATCTCCTAGCTACCATGTAGTCGTAATCATCAAGACCGCCAGTATCCTAGTCTTGATCTTCATCTTCATCTTCAAATCGGATTGATGCACTCCACATAGACCTAAATGTACCTCGATTACAATGCCATGGGCTTCATGTTTGTCTAAATAACATAACCACATTTGATCAAAGGACCATCGGTACAGGGTGCCATCAATGAGGGCATAGAAGAGAGCTCTCTATTTCATCTAATGGGCTTGTGACTTTTCTTGAGGTAGTTTGCCAGTGTTTAAATAGTCTATGAATGGTTGCCTCCAATCCAGCTCCTTGTCCTTATGGGCAAAGGCAACCCCCCCTTCAAGAGAAAGTCTCTCGATGAGTTCAACATCAATAAAGGATAATACTTGTCTATGTTGGACCCTTATTGGAATGGACTCATCTTTCGGACATGCCAATTCTTTGGCAAGTTTGGCCAAAGCATCTATATGTTCTCGCTTGGGAACCTTGTAGATGGTGACTTCAGGGATTTGGGCCAATAGCTTCATGGTATACTCATGGTAATGACAAAGCTTGGTTTGAGAAACTTGTAGGACCCGACAATCTGGTTGATGACCAACTGAGAATCTCCAAAGATGATGATGCTCTTGACACATTGTGATAGCTAACTACCGATAATCAAAGCCTCATACTTGGCTTCATTGTTGGGTGGATTAGAAAGATAGTATGAGCATCTCATCACATCGGAGTTAGAAGAACTATTCTACTCCTTTCCTGAAGAGTAGATTATGGTGCTTCCTTTATGAAAAGAAGCGCACCATCAAAATACATCTCCCATTAGCGATTGTCAACCTCCTAAGTTCATGATTTGTTCATCGGAGATCATCCTGGGAAGAGTTGGGTGCCGCTAAGAAATCTGCTAGTGCTTGTATTTTTACCGCACAGAGGGGGACGAATGTGATATCCAATTGCGAGAAGATCATGGACCATCATGCCAAATGCTCGAGCATTGTGTCATGAGATACTTGGATTGTGAAATCAAGTTCACCTTATGAGAAAGCATATAGTGTCATAGCTTTTGAGATGCAAAGATCAAAGCTAAATATTTCTCAATAGGTGGATAGTTTGCTTGAAGAATTAGATGATGGTGAGGTAGTAGAGCACTCATTCCCTTCGTCATTGGGCCAACAATGAGCATCAGAGAGTCATCCAATGCGGCAGTGTAGGATGAGTGGCACCTGGGGTCGCTAGAACTGGCTTCACCAAATACTGCTTGATATCTTCAAAGGCATGCTGGCACTTATCACCCCACTTGAACTTGGCATCCTTTTGACAAGTCCGAGAATGGTTTGAATCTCATAGGTTGGAAATAAACCATCTTAGATACGCTAACCATCCTTGGAAAGATCTGAGTTGAGTTATGGAGGTGGAATTTCTAAGATAGCTTTGATCTTCTCTGGATCTATTTCTATTCCTAGTGTCGGACAATAAACCCAAGGAATTTTCTTGAAACTACTCCGAATACACACTTCAGGGGATTCATTTTGAGGTTATATATCTTAATTCTTAAAACTACTCTAAGTCAAAGAGATGGTCTTCCTTTTCTCTCTTAACTACTAGATCATTAACATACCACTCAACCCGATGATGGATGAGTTCTTGAAGATCTGAGTCATGGCCGCTGGTATAGCACCGATTTTTAAGGCGAAAGGGCATGACCCTATAACAATATAGATTTCAATCGAGGTTCAAAAGGTGTTTCTTTCATCCTCGAGCCATCTTGATTTGGTTATAGATGACCCATCCATAAAGGAGAATCATGAGATGAGCAGATGTCCACCATTAATTCTGGTATAGGAAGAGGAAACTCATCCTTAGGACATGCCTTGTTTAAGTCCCTAAAATTGATGCATATGCAAATTTGGCCATTCTTCTTCTTAACTGAGGTGACACTAGCTAACCAGGTAGGATATTTTTCTTCTCTGATGAAACTAGCATCGATAAGTTTCTTAACTTTAGAAATGACTTGTTGTTTGATTTCTAATCATGCGTCTAGGAGCTTGCTTGATAGGGTTAGTGGATCTATCTAGGACTATGTAGAGATAATGGCATCTCTTCATAACTCCATGCAAAGTAGTCCTTAAACTCACCAATAGCTTAACTAAGTCATTGGTTTCTTCTTCATTCAACAATGAACTAATGTATGTCGCATGGATTTTTTTATCCCAAGGTTGATTTTTTAAGCTTGTCATTATTGAATGGATCTCCTCTTCAAATTGGTGCATCTTTGATTTGGAGATCATCCGGATCATCGAGATTTCTAAACACACATCCTCATAAGAGTTGATTTGGTGAAAAGAACCTATCGACTAGATGGTTGGTGACAACTAAGTAAAATCATCATCGAGACCTAATCGTCAAATCCTAGTCCTGATCTTGATCATGCATCCCTACCTGTGTTATTCCTTAGCTTTTCAAAGCACTACGACATGTGCGTAGACCATGAATAAGGAATCAAACCTTTCTTTGCAGGATTAAGAACACAAGGCAAGTACCAATTAAAGGTAATTCCATTAATTCTTTATATGAATTCCTCAAGTTCTACATCAACTTTGACTTGAGGAGGATGATCCAAAAGAATCTCTTGCTTCATATCACTGGAAGAGAGGGGCTTCCTTAACTACTAAACCTTCAACTTTTGAGATGAAAGTGAGGTTAGAGGTTCCTAATTTGCCGATAGTATACATTTGATTCAATACTTTGCTTTGTCTAGGCGGGCTTCATCTTGGCTCGAGTGTCACCTCCAATGAAACCCGTGAGAGGGGTTGTATGCTAATCATGAGACTCATCCTGATCTAGGATTCCAAGTCTATGTGAATAGTAGGGGTACTCCTATGAACTGGAACATAACCATGGGTGATGGCCAAGGGGTCTTCCACCTAGAACTTCCCCTATTTCGCCTGCCGGTGGAGGTTGAGTCATCCTACCCACATGTCCATATGATGGAATGAACTGGGTGGAATGTGATCTCTATTTCTTCTTCAATTTCTCTTCTTATTCACTTGGATTTTCATTCTTCTTTTCTCTTCTTTTGCTTTTTCTTTTCTTCATTTTTTTTGAATTTGAATTTTTCCAAGTTCATGAGAAAGGTGTTTTAGGAAGATAGTAGGTCACATCCTCATATATCTCAACCTCTAACTAAAATGACTTTTCATCTCCTTTAACACAATACAATCCCATCCTTATGAACTTAATGCAATCGATGGAGGGAGGATGGAATCATCTTTGGTAGTGTATCCAAGGCCCAAGAGCAAAGCAGTGAATGAAGTATTCAAATCAATGATATAAAACTTGGCTTCAGTTTTCCAGTCACCTATACAAATGTAACACTATGGAACCTAAAGCCCTATCGCCTTGTTCATTGAATCCTCTCAACATCATCTGATCTCTTGAGTGTGGAGATGTTGATCCTTAAATAGGTAAGGGTCTTTATACTCATAATGTTCATCGATGCACCTAGATCGATGAGAACTCTGGCAAGTCTGAATTGTCCCATGTCAACGGTAATGTAGAGGGGACGGTTGTGCTCCATGTCCCCCAGAAGTAAGTATTCATCTATGAAAGTGATTCCCAGAGCTTCTGAGGGGTAATTTGCCTCCTCACCAATAGCGATATGTTGAGCTAAGCATATCTTTGGATCAAGAAGAGCCTTGATTAATGATTCCCTCATCTCTTTGGATAAGACTAGGGCATATGCTTAGCTTAGATGATAACTTTCTTAGGTGAGAGAGGACATTGTAGTCCACCTTGCTAATCCTCCACAAGCATATCCAAGGGTGGAGCATCCTATGGAGGGCTTCTTGATCCTCTAAGCTAATGACTTGTTTCCCTCTATCTTGAGGTGTTACCCTAAGTGGTAGAACCTTGCCACTACGAAGGTTGACTTTGATGATCTCTTGTGGCAGGGTAATGGAGGGTTATACCTGCACATAAGGCTCACCTACAACTTCTCCTATGGGACCCTCAAAATCGAATGATTCCAAGCTTATCATAAGAGGAAAACCCATAATATTCAGAGTGAGAAAATCTAACTCTAAATCAGAAAGAGGAAGATCAGAATTATTATAGTTGTTGTTTAGACTTGAAGAGTTATTAGTAATATATTCAGACAACTCATTAGAAGTGACATAGATATAATTCAAGATAGCTTTATTCTTTAATTTTTTGGATTTGATAAGAGGTATATAGTAGAAATCAAGTAAAGTAAGAGGGGTGAGGGATTTGATGCCCTCATCTGTCTATACAATATGTCTACTTGAAGAAGAAGAACTATGTGGTAGCAATGGTGATTGGAGGCTGACCCGGTCGGTGGTTATCTTCTTGGGGTATCCAGGCGCCAGCTCTGTCTTTGTTGCTCTTCTGAGCTACCCCTTTCCCTGAGTTGGCTCTGGCAACTTACAAACCTTCCTTGATGTTAGAGGTTTGAGCTAACTCAGGCACCTGCAAGAAAAGTTTCTTGATCTTCGATATAATCTTCTTAGAGATTTCGGATAAGGAAATATCCAAACCTTCTTTAGTTTTGGAAGGATCACAAGTATCCCCAAGGATTATCCTAATGGAATTGGATGGTTGTTCCACAAGGTATTCCTTCAGGATGAGTATAGCACCGGCCATGAAGCTATGTTCAAGCCGTCCTTAAATGTGAAGCAATCTTCCAAAACATGACCTAGCATACATTGGTAGGAGCAAAAGTTTGGACAATAGATTTTTCCCACTTTCTCTGGTCTCTTAGGTTCGGGTAGCTAAAATCAGGCTTCTTTAAGAGATTCTTAAAAATATTTCATGATTACCTCCCTCTTAAATGAATAAGGCTTGTTAAGTTTATCCAAAAGAGTAGGTGGACCATAGCTACCTGACGGCGGGTATGTGTACCGCTGTTGTTGATGATGTGGATGAGGAGGAGGTGGTGTAGGCCATGGAGGCTATTGTGGAAGCCTGTAGGGCTTTCTCGGTGGTGGTAGAGGAGGTGGAAGCGATGACTGTGGATCACGAGGTCTCTCAAATGGCTCTCTAGCTGGTTATTTCCCCTTATCTGCTATGATCCGCCCGAGCTTCTTCTCATATACCTTCATGGTTTTGGCTTTGTTGGTAGGTTTGGAGAAGGTAACTATTTAGCTTCTCCTTGTAAACTGCCTTGTTGATTAATTTGTCAAAGTTTTAATGGTGAAACTTTTGAGTATGAAGGTGGCGGGCCATGGATATTCTTAGATCTCGATGATGTTGTTCAAATAGTGTGGTTCATATTTTATTCTCAAATTATTCCATCTCGAGAATGTAATCAATAAGGGACTCACCGATTTTGTTGAGCCACAAATAATGATGACCTTCACGCTCCAAAACCTCTTGATAAGAGTTGCTAACTCGATAAAGTCTTCACTGTTGGGAAGTTCAGATCAAATGCTATACCCACTAAGCTATTGACGAAGAGACAGAAAATTAAAACATCACTGTCTCCAACATTGCAACAACTAGCCCTGAAATGTCCAATATGCTGCCTCGGGTTCCCACTGCCATCAAAACTCTTGAAAGAAGGAGACACGAAACCTTTAGGATATTGGATTGCATCGAACTCCTCTGGGTAGGGTCTACCTTTTGTACTATCTCAAAAGATAGATGTCACCACCCTACAATGGACTTAATCACTCAATAGGGACTCCTAAGGACAATGGGTCTTTAGAATGTACTGGAGATTCTTTCCCTACTTTACATGAAAAAGTAAAATAGAGTTTATTTTAAACTGAGTTCATTAAGTTCCCTGCAGGAAAAAGCCCCCATAGTTAATCACATCGTAAGGAACAAGATTCCTTAGGAATACTCTCGATTAAGGTAAATGATCATTGTCTCCAAAAGATTTTGAAAGGTAGGACTATCAATCGATTGGTTTATCTTTAGAAAAGTCAAGTGAGATCGATCAAGAAGAGAGATTTCTTATCAAAGCCAAATGAAAATAAGTAGGAGATGCTTAAGATATAGGAAGCCTAGTAAGCACCACCCTATGGTTGAGCTTTACATTTTTGAAATTGAATTAATATGTTCGAGTTGAATTTTTATTATAATGCTAGGGCTTATGATTCCATGACACAAGATCATGGAAATGCCTAAGAGGTGAGGATTTATGCTCGTAGCCCACAAAGGGAAGTAGCAACCTTTGAACCTAAATCTAGGGAGCTTTGGCGAGGGCCAAAAATCATGACCTAAATCTAAGAAAAAAATGGGTATTTGATTTACCTCCACAAGAGAGGATAAACCACCCGACTGTTGGACATAAAACCGTCTATGGGTGGCCACCAATTAACTCTTCTTACGATTTTAAAACTATGTAGGAAAGTCATATATTTTTGCAAGATAGCAAGATTATTATTTATTTAAAATGAGACTAAGTCTTTAAACACACTCCCTAAAGAGTCTAGATCATGTAAGGGCATGAATTCACGACTTAAATCTAATGCAAAATTTTCATATATTTTATTTTCATTTTGGCCAATCATTTGACTCAGGCTCATTTGACTTAGGCTGTAGAATTCTTTATGCCTAATGCATGAGAAATTAGATTATGTGTCAAAATCAGCAAAATAAGGAGATGTGTTTCCACCATGACTCTCACAAGTCAAGATAAATTCTCCAGCAAAGGTGGATGCCATCCAATCAAGAGTGAAACAATATGCTTTATGCATGATGTTAGAAAACAAAGCAGACATCCAGCTAAGGGGTTACTAATTCTTTTATCTTGATTTTAACTTAGGCTTTAAGTGAGGTTATGAGTTATTTATTTTTAATTTTGAGTTGATTAATTTGGTAAAATATTTATTTTCTCCTAAGAGTCTAATCGTCATCTAGGCCGCAACAAGCAAGGAAGAAACTAAAAAAATATGCCATTTCTAATGCACAAGCTAAACAAAATATCAAACATTTTATAAAGCTAACGTAAAAGAATAAAAGGTCATTTGTGGTTGGGACCACCACACAAACCCAAAAAGCAATTATACAACCCAAATTATGAATTAATTAATTACAATTAAGCAAGGAATTCATGTTGTTCTTCATTCTTCACTTCTTCTTTCTTCTTTTGGTTCCTTCTTTTCGATGATTAGAATGTGGTCATTCTAAAGGCTTCACATGGTACATAAGATAAGATCTTTTGACCAATGCTCATCCTGATCCCCCATAATAATCATTCTAAAATCTTAATTACAAAATTACATGAAAAGAAGAAGTAAATCTAATTAACACATACAAAATAGAGATTAGCAAAATAAATTATACAAATTCCAAGCATGTATATTGGACTTAGCACCCCACATGGTCAACCATATCCACCTGGCTTATTGGATTATGCTAAGAGGTATAAGCACTTACGTAAAAGTATTTATATTTTTATTATTACGATGTCCCTTAAGTGTAATCCCCAAAGACAATGATTAGACTAAATCTTCCTGTCATTTAGTCTATGCACACCACAACATCTAGACTAAAATATAACATCATAAAATAAGAGCAAACATCAAACCATGCACTGCCCTAACCTAAAGCTAGAAATGGTGACTTAGTCTAATGTGTGTTCCATTTAAGATTTGTGTGGTATGCTTAGCTATGGCTTTAGGGTTAAAATATTCTAAGTATGAAAATGTTCAACTTAGAGGATGGTTTCAATTTAAGTTGTTTAGTTATTTTAGGTTAATTTTATTTTTTATTTTTGATTTGGTTTAGGTGAATCCTACAATTAATTAATATGTTGTAAAGAGAGGGACAAGAGAAGAGAACTTCTCTTTCCTTCTCTATCCTAAGTAAATTCTGAAGTAGATTCATGTTTGATTTTTTTTAGTGAATGTTTTCTTATGTGTTTTAGTTAATCCCAAGTTTAGAATAACTTTAAACAAACCTATTCAAAAGGAATGGCTTTTTAAGATTAAGTAAAGTGAAATGATTTCACAAAACACACACCACTTCATTTCTTTCCCAACATATATAACATGCATATGAATGAATCCTAATCATATCTATACATACAAATAAAAATGTTTAGCACACTTTATGATGAATGCTAATAAATATTACTTAAGGAATTTTGGATACTTTATGATGCATGATTTTCATTAAGTAGCAAAAGGTTATTCTTTTATCCTTTATTCATATGCACATGTGTATGTATGAAAGGCATAAGTGAGTATGGCGCCATTGTTAGTAGCAGGAGTGTAAGGTACAAGACCTACTTAGGGCTACTTAAAACTCTCATAATCCAGTTTTCAGACTAATATACCATTTTTTCTTAAATACATATGCATGTACAAAGAGATAAATGAAAAAAAGAAAGATGCAATGTTTATGTTTATTTAATTTTTGGTTTGTTTATGCAATTTATGTGTGTAAATGTAAAGATCCTTCTTAAGTTATAACATGGAAGAGGATAAGAGTAGATTTTAAGCAAGTGTTATATTCTTTTAAAAGAATTATACACTTCACAAATCTTATTCAAATCCATGTTAAGAGGAAAAAAAAAGGAAGCAAACATAAGACACATTTTTATATTCACATACAAGCTTATAAATAAAGTATAAGTAGCATACTTTTCAGTTTTGATATTTGATTTATAAGTTTTCAAAATAATTTTAGATTTAATAGTGATAATAGCCATTCATATTTTTACTTTAGCCAACCCATGCAATTTGACATAAAGAAACCATTCTATTTTTAATTTTGATTTTTAAAAGGGGTGGATGCATGATTTTCATATGACATACACATTTAGCATGCTAGGAAAGAAATAAAATGATGAAAGCAATGTAAACTCATTCACCTAATTAATTCCTAAAGACCTATGAAATAAGAAAGTTCAAAGTAAATCAAAGTTTGTTTAATGTGATTTTTTATTTTGAATTTGTTTTATGTTTGATTTAGGAAATGTGAAAGAATGTTTGCTGGTCCTAACCCATTTCCCCCATATGTGAGTTAATTTAGTTTATTCTTAGGATCATTAAGTGATTTTTATGCTTTGTTTAGGTTATGGTGCGAATTAAGTGTAACTTAACCAAATAATTATGAGCTAATGGATTACATAAAACCACACAAGAAATTTAAATCAATAATGCACCTAAGAAAGAAAGGGGCCTAATGCAAAATTATTGATTAATTAAGCAAAAGGGTTTAATTTAAGTAATTTCATAACCCTTCCCACACATGTGAGTTAGATTTTGATTTCCTTAATATACTTAGGTTATTGAACACCTAAGCACTTACCCAAGATGAATTAGTTAAGTTTTGGAAGGTTTTAGAATTTTATCAAAATAATTAGGTAGGTAATTAGTGGATAATCCTTAATTAAATTTGGATTAAGGAAGAAAAAGGGGTTTTGGAATAGCTTAAGAAAATATCCCAAAATTTTTCCCTAAACCTTCTATTCATTTAAACAAACCTTAATTAACTCAATCAAGGGATTAAACCACTGATTACACACTTATTTAATTATATTAGAGAGTAATTAGGAATGAATCAATTATCCTAATGAAACCATTAATAAATCCCAAGAAAATTAAGGAAGGAAGTTATCCCACTTAACACATGAGAAGTTTGAGATCTAATTGGAATAGTCAGGGTAGCTTAATTATGTTCCCAATAAAACCCAAATTTAGAAAATAACACTATTCAAAATCTATCAAAATCAATTTTATAATATTCTACATTCAATTATCTTTCATATGCAATTTAGTTCATATTTTTTTTATTTTTCTACACTTATATATGAATATTTGAGTTTTCATGATTTTTTGTAATTAAATAAACTAATTAAGTGGTTTATCCATAGGCACCACATGGAGGCTGACGTTGTGCACACTTTTCATGTGGCACGATGGGAGAGGCTATTTAAATTAACACATCGTAGCCCCACATCGGTGCTACGCTTTCTCCCCATTAGATCAAGGATCATAAGAGCAAGCCTTTAGTTCTTAAGGGTTAAAATGATGGATCTACAAGTCTTGATCATGGTCGTGCATCCAAAATAAGTGGATGGACAACCCATGATACATCCCTGATCTTCTTTGTGGGAGATGGCCACCATCTTTTAGAAGATCCTCGATTGAATTTCATTGAAACAATATTCAACCCACACCATCTAAGTGTAAATGGGAACACATTTAATGGCTAGCTTTGCTTGGGGTGAAACTTCCCTTCACAAAAGACCAATAGGAGATGAAATTATGCTTGATTTAATGGCATACCTCATTGGAGGCTATCACTGGCACTCGATTCCCTTGAAGTAGCTTCTAGTGGAGACAAAGCCTTGTTGAAGTTTTGAGGTGTTGAAATTGGATGGATCTTCCTATGGACCAAGTTCAGTTTCAAGTGGGCTCGGCCTTGGTCAAGAGTACTCTTCCCTTGCTTGGAGAACTTCTATGAAGGCTTGGGTGAATTCAATTGAGTTCCCTGATGAAGCTTGCAAAGTGAATTAGATTGGTTTGGAGTATTGAGTGAGATGGATTAGTGAGGGAGCTCCCCTTCTAAGAAAACCAAGAAATGGGAATTTGAACTCACTATAGGAAGCTTGGGGAGACTTGGAAATGGTTCCTCTAGCTTCCCTCGGCTCAATCAAATTGGAGAGTGTTGAATTGAAATGAAATTAGGGGGAGCAAATCTCCCCTTAGAGCAATCGGATGGTCGAGCTTAGATATGCCATTTTTGATCAATTGACCTGATGCAATGGTTTGTTATGTTGTTTAGGGTTTGCATATGGGTCGATTTGGCCAGAGAAGTGCAGTGGATAAGTTGCACATGTGGAAAATGAGAGGAGGAATGATCCCCAAGTGCTTATTTCCTTGGGGGTGGTCAGTTTTGACCTTTGGTTGGGTTAGGCTGATCCAAACCCAATGGTTTAGGTGCACCACACTCACTAGTGTCCACTTGGTACTAAGAGGGTGTGTGGTGGAGAGGATTTGACCAAATTCCAAGTGAATTTGGCCAAAATTTACCCTTTGACCTAGGGATAAAATGGTCATTTGGCTTGAATTTCAATTTGAATATGTTTGGTATGATTGAAAAATGAGTTGGGCCAAGTTTCAATGAATTTGAAGTTTATTTGATATGATTTGTCTCATGTTGACCCATTTAGGTCAAAATGGGTCAACTTTGGTGAAGTTGACCAATTGGTCAAATTGGGTCAAACCAAGGGTTGGGTCAAGTTCATATGACCATTTGAAATATGTTGACATCATTGGTTTGGTTCAATTTTATTTATATTTGAATTTGGCTCATTTATTTCATTTGGGTCAAATGGGTCAAGTTGACCAATTTGACCCATTTAACCTATTTGGGTTAGGTCATGGGTTGGTTTATGTTTGGTTGGTCATTTGAAATGGATTGATATCTTTATTTCCAATCAATTTGGTTTATATTTGGGATTGGCTCAATTTGACCTTTTAGGTCAAGTTGGGTTCATGGTCAATTAGTCTAGGTTGGGTCTAGTTGGCCAATTGGGTCTTTGGTCAAGTTCAACAATCATTTTTGAATTAATTTGACCCATTGGTTTCAATCAATTAGCTTAGATCAAGTTTTGACACATTTTAACTTTTTAGGTCAAGTTGGGTCAAGTTGGGTCAAGTGGCCAATTGGGCTAGGTTAGGCTCAAATGATGACTTGGTCAACTTCAAACATTGGTCATGAATGAGTTTTGATCAATGGTTTCAATCAATTTGTCCTATAGTAGATTTTGGCTAATTTAGATTTCATTTTGGCTAAGTGTTGACTTGGTCAACTCTTAGGTTTGACTCAATTTGACCCAATGAGTGATTGATTATCTCATGATGATTGTTGCTCAGAATGTGAGGCTTAGGTGGGCTTAGTTCAATCCAATTTGGTTAGGATTTGAGTTTGGCTCATAAGGATACTTTAGGTTACTTTGGGTCAAGTGAGCCTAAGTGGGTCAAATGGCTTGGTCAAAGCTTGATTTGAGTTTGATTGAACTCACACATAGACTTATGATTGAAATATAAATCCATTTGTAAGTGATAGTCAAATGGATCTTGATCCACTTGACAATTTCAAGTTTAAAAAGGGTGAACATGAGTTTCACTTGGGTTTGATTTTTGAATTTAGTTTCGATTTGATGATTGGAGTTTATATTTATATTTTGATTCATGATTGTAGTATTGATTGAATCATAAAGAAAGATAAAAGTTTGGCTTTGAATTGGATTTGGCTAAGTTCAAGAGTTTGATTTGAAAGACTTAGGTTGAATTTGGATTTGAGTTTTGAATATTTGTTTTATATTTCATTTATATGAGAATATAAATGAGAATATAAATGGGTTATGAGAAAATTTCATGAGTTTGAATTGATTTATGTTTGATTTAGTCTAAGTCTATAAGAGGGAATCAAAGGACTTAGGAAATATTTTTTGGTTTGGATTTGAATTTTGAATTTAGTTTGGGATTTGAATTTATATTTCATTTATATATGAATATAAATGAGAATATAAATGGTTGTGAGAAAATTTTATAAATTTGAATTGATTTAGATTTGATTTAAGTCCATAGAGGAATCAAAGGACTTAGGAAATATTTTTGAAGTTTGGAATCAATCATGGGCTTTAATCATAAGTTTCAATTATTTAGAATTGATTCATAATTTGAGAAAAGTCCATTGAATTGGTTCAAGGTTTGAGTTAGAGATATAAATTTGGAGTTTTGACTTGGAAGAAAGTGATGATTTGGTTCAAGCTATAGGGGACAAGTCTTCTAACACCCAAAGCATGACCTATTCCTATGGCTCTTGCCTCAGGGCTAGGTTGAGTGTCCACCTAATCACTAGATGTGTCTTAAGACTAAGAAACTCTTAAAGTATAAGAGAAATCCTATGTCTAAAATGGAGGGGTTGAGAGCTCATTCTAAAACTGAGGTCAACAAAAATTTAATCACTCGATCAGCAGTAACATCTTTAAATGGAGTAGCTTCAGCCACTTAGAGAAATACTTGTTGACCTCAGTTTTGGAATAAGCTCTCAACCCGTCCATCTTAGACATAGGACTTCTCTTAGACTTTAAGAGTTCTTTAGACTTAAGACACTTCTAGCGATTAAGTGGACACTCTCAACTCTAGACAGAAAGTTAACCATAAGAATAGGTCATGCCATAGGTGTTAGGAAAATTTGACTACCACATAGCTTCAAATTCCTCACTTCCTCCCTTCAAGTCAAACTCAAATAAATTCCAACTTGATTGATTTTCTCCAAACTCATATCAACTCCAACTCTAACTCAAACCTTTAACCAATGCAATGGATTTTCTCAAATCATGAAACTTATGATTGAAACCCATGATTGGATTCCAAACTCCAAAATATTTCCTACATCTTTTGATCCCCTCTCATGGAATTAGCTCAGATCAAATCCAAATCAATTGAAATTCAATAAATTTTCTCAAAACATTTATATTCTCATTTATATTCACATATATAAATGAAATATAAATTCAAATCAAAAAATTCAAAATTTAAATCCAAATCAAAAATATTTCCTAAGTCCTTTGATTACTTCTCATGGACTTAGCCTAAATCAAATCTAAAATAATTCAAATTCAAGAATTTCGTAACCCATTTATATTCACAAATATAAATGAAATATAAATTCAAATATCCAAAAATAAATTCAAAAATCAAATCCAAATTCAATTAAAAATCCAATCTAAGCCTTCAAGTCAAAATCTTGAACTTAGCCAAATCAAATTCAAATCAAGTCAAACCCTTGATTTTTCTTCATGATTCAATCAATCCTACAATTATGAATCCAAATATAAACATAAACTTCAATCTTCAATCCAAAAATCAATTCAAAACTCAAACTCAAATTCAATCAAAATTCAGCGTAATCCTTTCAAGTCAAATTCTTGGACTTAGCCAAATCAAATTCAACTCAAGTCAAACTCTTGATTTTCTTCATGATTCAATCAAGCTTTCAATCATGAATTCAAATATAAACATAAACTTCAATCACCAAATCAAAAACTCATGTTCACTTTGAACTTGAAATTGTCAAATGAATCAAAACCTATTTGACTTCAAATCACTTGCAAATGGTTATATTTCAATCATAAGTCAATATGTGAGTTCAATCAAACTCAAATCAAGATTTGACCATTTGACTTGACTTGACCCAAAGTGACCTAAAGTACCCTTTGAGCCAAATTTTAATCACCCAAATTGGATTGAACTAAGCCCAACTAAGCCTCACATTCGAACAATCATTATGAGATGATTAATCACTCAAATTAGGTCAAACCAAGTCAAACTTAAGGGTTGACCAAGTCAACAGCAAAATGAAACTTAAACTAGCCAAAATCCACCATAGGCCAAATTGATTGAAACCATTGATCAAACTCATTCATGATCAATGTTTGAATTTGACCAAGTCATCATTTGAGCTAACAGCTAATTGGCCACTTGACCCAAGTTGACCCAACTTGACCTAAAAAGTCAAAATGTGTCAAAACTTGATCTAAGCCAATTAAACTAATTTCAAGTTCATTCTAAATCACTTGTTGAACTTAACCAAAGCCCCAATTGGCCTAAACCCACTTGATTGACCTTGAACCCAACTTAACCTAAAAGGTCAAATTGAGCCAAATCCAAATATAAAAATAAATTGATTGGAAATAAAGAAATTTTAAATGATCGTAAAACATAAACCAACCCATGACTTAACCCAAACAGGTCAAATGGGTCAAATTGGTCAACTTGACCCATTTGACCTAAATGAAATCAAATTAACCAAATCTAAATATATATCAAATTGAACCAAACCAATAATACCAAAAAATTTCAAATAGTCATAAGAACTTGATCCAACCCTTGGTTTGACCCAAGTTGACCAATTGTCAACTTGACCCAAGTTGACCCATTTTGACCTAAATGGGTTAACATGAGCCAAATCATATCAAATCAATTCCAAATTAATTGAAACTTGCCCTAACCCATTTTTGAATCATACCAAACATATTCAAAATGAAATCCAAGCCAAATGACCATTTTACCCCTAGACCATAGGGTAACCCAAAATCAAAACCACTTTGAATTTGGTCAATTCCTTTTCATAGACACTTGACATTCTCTTAGTAGACTAAATGCTCACTTATAGATATGGTGCACATGACCCAATGGGTTTAGGTCAACCCAACCTAAGGCTAAAATTGACCACCCACTTCAGAATTGAGCACATGAGATCCCTCCTCCACTCAATTAAAGCACATGGGAGCTTTACTACTCCACTCCGCACACAAAATCGAACCATGTGCAAGTCCCCAACAAACCCATTGAATAGGGGTGGATCAAAATGGAAAATCTCTT
This sequence comes from Cymbidium sinense, assembly GCA_021442155.1. Lineage (NCBI taxonomy): Eukaryota > Viridiplantae > Streptophyta > Magnoliopsida > Asparagales > Orchidaceae > Cymbidium > Cymbidium sinense. The sequence goes on from CM038218.1 coordinate 45,831,106, forward strand.
CACGACCATCTGATTCATCTAGGGGGAGATATACTCCCCCTAATTCCACTTCATTCCACGTCACACACACTCGATTGAGCTTATGAAACTTAGAGCAAGAACCCCAAGTTTTCTCCAAGCTTCCTGGCCATTTCCATTTCTCCATTTTCAATTTCTTCAAACCAAAATGGGAGCTCCACCAAATATCCATCTCACTCAATACTTCAAATCAAGCAAGTTCCTCTTGCAAGCTTCTTGAGAGGACTCAATCGAACTTGCTAAAGCTTAATCCAAATTTTCAAGGCAGAGTGGGACTTTGATCAAGGCCATGTGGATTTGAAGGTGAGCTTGGTCCATAGAGAGATCTACTTAACCCCAAGGTTTGAAACTTTCAATAAAGCTTTTGTCTCCACTGACAAGCTACTTAATTTGAGCTCCGGTGATAGCCTCTGGTGAGGTATGGATCAAAATCGAGACTAGAATAGGGAGTGTGTGGTCTTTTGTGAAGTGTATTTTCATCTCAAGCAAAACTAGATGTTGGATGTCTTCTTTCTTGCATGATGATGGTGTCGGTTGAGTTTGAGCTCAATCCGAGCTCAATCAAACTTGGATCTTGTCCTAGAAGATGGATGGTGGCCATCTCCCATAAGCGAGCTCAGGGATGAATCATGGGCCGTCCAACTGTGCATTTTGGATGGACGACCATGATCAAGATGCTTATGATCCCTGATTTAATCCCCAGAACCACGAATCTCCATTCGATCTTTGATGGATGATGAGGAAAGCATTAACGCACGATGTGATAACTTAAGTGACCACTCTCATTGCTCCACATGGAAAGCGCGTGCCGCGTCAGCCTCCGCATGGCACCGATGGGATTAATCACTTAATTAGGCAATTAAATTAATAGATAATCAAGAAAAAATCAAAATAAAATAACTAATTCTAGAAAAATCATAAAAATACAAGGTAAAATGCACTGTAAAGATATTTCATAGGAGAATAATCTAAAAATATTTCTAATGGATTTTGAGTAATATATTTTCCTCAATTAATGTTTTAATGAAAATTTAGTAACCCTAATTAATTATTTCATTAATTCATTTAAAATTTTTCGGTATATTTAGTTGGATGACCTTTGCCTCCACTAATTTTCTTAGGATTTATTGAAGAGTTAATTAGAAATCATGTAATGAATCCTTAATCACCCTCTTTATGTAATTAAGGGTAATTAAGCATGTGAACAAAGGTTTACCCCCTTTTTAGGTTATTTAAGCCTTGATTAAGTGAAGAAGAGGTTTATGAAATGGATTTTGGGAATTTTCCCTAAGCCATTCCCTAAATCCATGTCCTTCCTTAATCCAAACTTAATTAAGGGCTAACCCACTAATCACCTACTTAATTAACTTGATAAAAATGTCAAAACATTCTAGAACTTAATCAATTCATCTTGGGTAGGTGCTTAGGTGTTCAATAACCTAAGTAGCTTAAGGAAATCAAAATCCAACTCACATGTGTGGGAAGGGTTATGAAAGTACTTAAATTAAACCCTTTAACTTAATTAATCACTAATTGTGAGCCAATTGCATTAGGATTGATGAGTTAATTAAGGAAATCATGTAATGAATCCTTAATCACCCTCTTTATGAAATTAAGGGTAATTACCCCTTTTTAGGTTAATTAAGTCTTGCTTAAGTGAAAAAAAGGTTTATGGAATGGATTTGGGAAATTTTTCCTAAGCCATTCCCTAAACCTCCTTCCTTAATCCAAACTTAATTAACCCACTAATCACTTATTTAATTAACTAGATAAAATTTTCAAACATTCCGAACTTAATCAATTCATCTTGGGTAAGTGCTTGGGTGTTCAATAATCTAAGTAGCTTAAAATCAAAATCCAACTCATATGTGTGGGAAGGGTTATGATAGTACTTTAATTAAACCCTTTAACTTAATTAATCGTGTGAGCCAATTGCATTAGGCTATTTATTTTCTAGGTTCATTGTTGATTTAAATTCCTTGTGTGGTTTTATGTCATATATTGGCTCATAATTATGTGATTAAATATGTTAAAGTGGTATAGGTAAGGTAATTAACACACCTTAACCTAACCAAAGCATAAAATTGATCTAATTACCTAAAAATTGAACTTAAATAACTCACATATGGGGAATGGGTTAGGAGCAAACTCATCTCACATTTCTCAAATTGAAATCAAACTCAAACAATGTCCAAACTCTTCTTAAAATAAATTTGATTTACTTTAAATAATCTAATTCATAGGATTGTCTTTAGGAATTAATTAGGGTGAATGAACTTACATTACTTTCATCACTTTATTTCTTTTCTAACATGCTAAATGTGTATGTCATATGAAATTCATGCATTCAAGCTTTTGAAAAATCAAATTAAAAATAAAATGTCTCTTTATGTCAAATTGCAAGTTTTGGCTAAAGTAAGAATTGGCTATTATCACTATTAAATCTAAATTTATTTTCAAAACTTATAAATAAATTATCAAAACTGAAATGTATGCTACTTATAATTATTTATGAGCTTGCATGTGAGTAAAAACATAAAGATGTGCATAGTGGGGATTTCCTTCTCTTTTTTTTAGCATAGTTTTGAATAGGATTTAGAAAAGTGTATAGTTCAATTGAAAAGAACACAACACTTGATTAAATTCATTTATATTCATTCCTATGTTATTACTTAAGAAGTTCATCAACACTTACACATATAAATCGCATAAATAAATCAAACAAACAAACATAAACTTTTGCATCTTTCTTTTTCCATTCATTTCTTTTATACATGTATATGTATTTAAGAAAAGTGGTATATTAGTCTGGACAACCCTGGGATTGCGAGGCTTTAAGTAGCCCTAAGTAGGTCTTGTACCTTACACCTTGGTGCTAACAATGGCGCCATACTCACTTATGCCTTTCATACATATATGTGTACATATGAAAATGGATAAAAGAATCCCTCTCTACTTAACAAAATCATGCATCATGAAACATTAAAATTTATCAAACAAATTTTCATATCATTCATCATTAAAAGTGCTAAACATTTTCATTTGGATGTATAAATATGCTTAGGATTCATCCATATGCATGTTACACATGTTGGGAAAGAAATGAAGTGATGTGTGATAGTATTTCTAATCTAAAATGTCTTTCCTTTTTAATAGGTTTGTTTAGAGAAAATCTAAACTTAGGATTAATTAAAAAACATAATAAAATATTCATTAAATAAAAATTAAATATGAATCTACCTTAGAAATTATTTAAGGTAGGGAGGAAGAGGAGTTCTCTTCTCTTTTCTCTCTTTACAACTTAGTAATTAATTATAGGATTCAAAAATAAAATCAACCAAAGCAACTAAATCACTTACATGAAAAAAATCCTCTAAGTTGAACATTTTCATACTTAGAAAATTTCAACTTTAAAGCCTAGCTAAGCATGCCACAAAAACCTTAAATAGCACACACATTAGGCTAAGCCACCATTACTAGCTTTAGGTTAAGGCGGTGCATGGTTTGATGTTTGCTTTTATTTTATGATATTTTATTTTAGTGGATGCTAGGTGTATGTCGTGGGGTAGGGTGATCTTAGTCTAACCATTGTCTTCTAGGATTGTGCTTAAGAGTAGTAATAAAAATAATTACTTTTTTTGTCGGTGCTTATAACCCTAAGCATAATCCAAAATAGGCCAGGTAGAGTTAATTATCCATTTGTGGGGTGCTATTTCCAATTTATATATATACATGCTTGGGATTGTATGGTTTGTTTGGCTAATCTCTATTTTGCATGTGTTAGTTAGATTTTTTTTCCCATTTTCATGTACTTTTGCAATTAGGATTTTGGAATGATTTTATGGGGGATTAGGATGAGCATTGGTCATAAGTTCATGTCTTATGTACCATGTGAAGCCTTTGGACAACCACATTCCAAAACAAAGAAGAAGAAAGAAGAAAGAAGAAGAAAGAAGAAGAAGAAGAAGAAGAAGAAATGAAGAATGAAGATCCCCAACATCAATTCTTTGTTTAATTATAATTAATTCATTTATAATAATCGGGTTGTATATAAGAGAGCTTGCAATTTGTTTTTTCTCGGTGGAGCCCAACCACAAGTGGCCTTTATTCTTTTAGCTAATTTTATAAATTGATTGATATTTGTTTAACTTGTTAAGATGACATCTTTTTCTAGTTTTTTCTTGCTTTGATGTATGGCCTGGATGACGATTAGGCTCTTAGAAAAATAATTTTTTTATCCAATTAAACAACTCAAATTAAAATAAACAACTCATAACCTCTAAAGCTTAGGTTATGAAACAAGATAAAAGAATTAGCAACCCCTTACCTAAATGTTATCTTACTTTTTCTCACATCATGCATCAAAAGCATATTGCTTAACTCATGACTGGAGGGCTTCCACCTATGCCAAAGAACTTGGCTTGACCTGTGAGAGCCATGGTAAAAACACACCTCATTATCTTGTTGATTTTGGCCCATAATCTAATTTCTCATGCATTAGGCATATAAATCTCAAAGCCTGTGCTAAATTGATTGTCCAAAATAAAATAAAATGTAATAAAATTTGCATTAGATTTAAGTCATTAAAGCATTCCCTACATGATCTAGTCTCTTAGGGAGTGTGTTTAAGGATTTAGTCTCTTTCTAAATAAACAATAGGTTAGCTATCTTACAAAAGCATTTGACTTGCCTACATATTTTAAAACCATGGGAGTTAGTTGGTTGGCGGTTGTAAGTCCAACCGTCAGTGGTCATCTCTTGTGGAGGTAAACCAAATACCCATCTTCATCTTAGATTTAAGTCATGCTTTTTGGCCTTCACCAAAGCTCCCTAGACTTAGGTTCAGAGGTTGCTGCTTCCCTTTTTGGCATTTTCATAACCTATACTATGGAATTGTAAGCCCTAGCATTCTAATGAAAATTCAACTCAAACAAAGTAATTCAATTTAAAAAATGTAAAGCCCAACCATAGGATAGTTTATGATGCTTACTAGGTTGGCTAGTATCTTAAGCATCCCCTAATTATTTTCATTTGGCTTCGATAAGAACTCCTTCCTCTCGATTGATCCTATTTGACTTTCTAAAAAAAACTAATTGATTGATAGTCCAACCTTTTTTTAAATCTTTGTAGATAATGATCATTTACCTTAATCGAGAGTATTTCTAAGAAATATTGTTCCTTAGGATGTAATTAACTATGGGGAGTTGCCCCTGTAGGGAACTTAACAAACCTAATTTAAAATAACTACTTTATTTTTTCATGTAAAGTAGGGGAATAATTTTGGGTACATTCCGAAGACCCATAGTCCTTAGGAGTTCTTATTAAGTGATTAGGTCCATTGTATGGTGGTGACTTCTATCTTTCGAGATAGTACACTTTTCCTTAATGACATACTCACCCTAATAAGAACATTTGTGGATCTGCGTGATGTCCCAACAAGATTTTTGTTTTTATTTATCCTTTTAAAAGGATAGATGAAGGCGAAAATATTTTCACCAAAGATTTTTTTGGTGACTCCGCTGGGGATGGTTCCTTTCTCCATCTTTGGTAAATGATCATTGTCTCCAAATATCGATAGTGGGTTTGCACTTTTGTATGATTCCAAGACTATCTTTCTTTCCATTGGCACTTAGCTTATTTCATCTTTAAGTTAAGCTAGCCAACATATTTTGGTTTTAGGACCCCACCCTATGTTGGTCTTAAAACCCCTGTTAGGTTCCTCAATGGGTGAAAATAAAAATTTAATAAAAAGAAAATGATTAAAGATTTCCTCCTTACCATTTTTATGGTAAGGAAATGTTCATTCTAAAAAAAATAAAGAAAAATAAATCCTTTATGAAAAGTCTCAATTTCTAAAAACACTTTTTTTTTAAAATACACTTAATATAATATTTGCACTGCATTTAACAATTTTTATGATTGTTACATCTAGAAATATTTCAAAAATAAAACCAACATTCATAACTTCCAAAAGCATAAATGAACTTCTTCACTCAATTCATTTTGATGAAGACTTCATTTTTTTTTTTTTTAAATGAATTTCCAACAATCCTAAACTTTCAAAAAGCACAAAATTTGAAGATCGGAATTTCCATTCAATACATCCAAATGTGTTGGATGGATGTTACATCTTCAAGCAAAACCAACTTTGAAATTCCCTCAACACATTCCACATGTTAAGTTAATTTTCACCTTTTCGAGAAGCACATATGAAACCTCTCCATTTAATATACCCACATTTATTGAATGGAGGTTTCATTTCCAATCAAAATCAAAAATAAATTTTCAAAAAGCACATATGAAACCTCCCCATTTAATATACCCACATTTATTGAATGGAGGTTTCATTTCCAATCAAAATCAAAAATAAATTCTCAAAAGCATAAATGAACCCATTCAATATACCCATAATTATTGAATGGAGGTTTCATTTCCAATCAAAATCAAAAATATATTTTCAAAAAGCAATATGAACCTCCCCATTCAATATACCTATATTTATTGAATGGAGGTTTTATTTCCAATCAAAATCTAAAATAAACTTTCAAAAAGCATGAATGAATATCTCCATTCAATATACCCAAATTTATTGAATGAAGATTTCATTTCCAAATAAAATGACATTATTTTGAAATGCCACTTAACATATTCCATATATGGTTAGGTTGGAATTTTTTTTTTAAAAAAAAGCAGTAATCACACATGAAAATACATCTTTGAAAAATGAAACTTAATTGATTTCCATCTTACATACTCAAATTTGTTAAATGAATATCTCACTTTTCAAAATCAACAAAAATAAAAATAAAAAAAATAAAAAAAATCAAAACACTTTTGGAACTTCATTTTAGCATACCACATTTGCTAAAGTGAAGTCTCCACTTTCAAACAAAAGAAAAAAAATCCAAAAAAAAAAAAAAAAAAAAAGTAACACTTTTGGAACTTCATTTTGGCATACAACATTTGCTAAAGTGAAGTCTCCATTTTCAAAATAAAATCTAGAATAAAATTTGAAACAGATTTTTGGAATTTCATTTAGCATACTCAAATTTGCTAAGTGAAATCTCTATTTCACAAATATTCAAAACACATTGGAACTTCATTTTGGCATACCACATTTGCTAAAGTGATGTCTCCATTTTCAAAACAAAATTTGAAACACTTTTTTGGAATTCCATTTAGCATACTCAAATTTGCTAAGTGAAATCTCCATTTCATAAAATTTCAGAAACACTTTTGGAACTTCATTTTAGCATACCATATTTGCTAAAGTGAAGTCTCCATTTTCAAAATAAAATCCAAAAATAAAAGAAACACATTAGGATTTCCTTAGCATACCTAAATTTGCTAAGAATACTATTTTCAAAATCAAACCCAAAACAAAAGAAATACATTAGGATTTCCTTAGCATACTCAAAATTTTTAAAGATCCTATTTTTCAAAATCAAAATCTCTAAAAAAATAAAAGAAACACATTAGGACTTTCTTAGCATACTTAAATTTGCTAAGAGTCCTATTTTCAAAAAATTTCAAAAATAAAAATAAAAAATAAAACACATTTGGATACTTCATTTTAGCATACCCAAATTTGCTAAATGAGGATTTCATTTTTTTTTTCAAAATCACAAATGATTCACAAAATAAAGCAAACAAAGAAAAATAAGAAATTATTTTCAAATGCCCCACTTAGCATACCCAAATTTGTTAAGTAAGTAAATCCAAAAATCACAAATTAAAAATAAAATCAATTGACCATTTACTTTAACATACCCAAATTTGTTAAATAAAGGGTCCTTAGAATAAAAAAAAATCAAAATTCAAACATAAACCTATGGAACCATCTCTCCAAAAATATTTGAACCCATTTTAAACATACCCAAATTTGTTGAAAATGGATTCTAAATTCAAAAATTCCTCTTTCCAGTCAAATCTCAAAATCTCTTCTAAATCTATTTTGAGCCCGACTTAATACTTTCAAGATGTTGAGTATGGGTTCAAATTCTAAATTCAAATTCAAAATCAACAAAGCAAGAAAATCTGATTCAAGTTTTTTTTGACATTATAGTTTTAGTCAGCTTCAGTCAATTTTTTAGTCTCAGTTCAATAATGTTTGATTTGAATGACAGTGCAAAAGTATGTGTTCTCATTTCCTCATGGGTTGGACTTGGCCTTAGATCGGGCCAGCCTTCCCCGATTTGACTATGCCCACCTCATCCACTTTGGTCGAGGCTTTGAGGGGGCCAGAATTACATGTGAGGGCACTCCCCTCACGACTGTTAGTAGGAACATGGTGGCGGGTAGGTCCGATCGATCGAACTCGGATATTCCCTCACTGAAGAGGAAGTCGGTGGTGGTTCCCATAGATCGGTGCCTGTCGGTATGCCGTTCCCCATGCTACCCTAGTTAGGGATAACACCCACTCACTAGCACCCTACAAGGGGAAGGCTCCAATCCGGTGATTGTCCCCTTGCTTTTGAGGTTGGGTCTGGCTCTTACTTTACTCATCCTACCAGGACCTAAAGAAGAAACAAGAACCGCATGATAATGTAGTACCACACTCGCATTTCTAGGGAGTTAGAGGTAGCTACTCAGTCCATTGTAGAGGATCTATCCATGATGGTTTCCTCACTAGCTACAACAAACTAGTTCTATCCTCTCTCTGGGTCTAACAGAGAGGATGCCAGGAGGATTTTTGCTTCACCTCCGCCAGCGGTTCAGTTCCAGGCACCAGTTAGTGAGAGGAGGAGGTCGTATGCCAGCCTACGTTCAATTTTATGCCGAGTAGGTGGAACTTATGGACGATCTGAGTCTGGAGCTCAATTTGATTTAAGATCAGTCATTCCCCATAGTGTGGGTGCGGCAGGCAAGGGGGAGGGCTAGGAAGCCCTCATCGATTCGTCACTAGTGGGAGTGTGGTATAGCCCATTAGCGACCTCGTGGATTTTTTGGATTGGCGTGCTACTTACTTCGACCATACATATATTATCTTACTAACGGGGACTACACATCATAAGAGAGCAGCTCCTATCCCGAGAGAGTCAGTGGTGCCTCCACTACATCGCTTCTCCCGCGCAGGTACATGTTCCAAAGATCTCCTATTAGGCCATGATGGCCAAATCGAGAGAAAAGGACCGATTATGGAGAGATCCCGTCCCATCTTCACTGCCTATTGTGGCAAGGCTGAGCTCTCATGCTCGACCTTTCACCCTAGTAGTGGTGAACAAGGAATGGTGACCTCGAAGTATCGTAGTCGTCTCATCACCACCACCACCACAGAAGGATATAGAGATGGTTGCGGCTTGTGAAGGAGAGGGTGATAGTTATATGATGATAGATCCTCCTAGAGTGCCACTCCATATAGATTGATGCTAGGAGCATATTTCTTCTAGCGAGTATAGCCCTCACAGGGTTAACTCTCCAGTAGGGGAGGTCCGGTGCCTCACAGTACATGATAGTGATCCCACCACTGTCAACCTAGATCCTTTGTGCCTGTTCAGATAGACCATTCTCTAGATGATATTGTAGCCAATTATCTCATGGAGAAGAAGGAGATCTTAGGATATGATTGGTCTGATGAGGAGAAAGTCAGCTTTGAACCCAATGAGGATAATCTATTAGAAGATTCAGCTAGGGTGCACATGGTAGAGAACCAGGGTTCTCTCCTCCATGAGCGGCGAATATGGAAGGTCTTGGTAGGAAGACATAACCTACTCGACCCAACACCTCCTTCATCAGATAAATTAGAAAGATGATCAGATATATATGATGTGGAAGCAGCTTGAAGACTTGTTAGTAGCAGTCTTAACACTTCAAAAATAAGTACCAGTAGTCCATCCTACTATAGCTAAGACTAGTCATCCAGAGTTGGTGCATGTCTTGGAGCAGCCAAGACTTTACCTCTAGTAGAGCAAAGTAGCACCAACATGTATAAGAAGGTAGTGGATAATACCTCAATACAAGAAAAGGATATCAAGACTATGATTGAGCAGTAGGAAAGAGAAGTGTTGGCTCAAGACCAAGGAGGATCATCAGTTCCAAAGGGTAGACCATACCCGAAGGAATTTAATGTCATCTAATATCCTAAGGGTTTCGTGCCTCCTTCTTTCAGGAGCTTCAATGGTAATGGGAACCAGAGGTAGCACATCGTGCATTTCAGGGCCAGTTGTTACAATGCTGGTGTCAGTGATGCTTTCCTCTTTCATCTCTTCATTAGTAGCCTTGTAGACATAGCCTTTGATTAGTGCGAACTTCTCAATAGTTCGTGAAGAGACTTTGGAGCAACTCTTCATCAAGAGGTTTCTTTGGGAGCTGGACTATGATCGTTGTGGCTCAACAAAACCGGTGAGTCACGATTATGTTCTCAGATGGCATAATTTGAATATGAAATATGAACCACGACTGTCTGAATAACACACCATTGAGATTCTGCTTAAGAATATCCGTGGTCCAGTCGCCTTCATGCTCAAAGGTTCCACTATCAAAACTTTTGAGAAATTAATCAACAAGATAGTTAGATTACAAGGAGAAGCCAAATAGTCACCTTTCTCAGAGCAATCAATAAAGTAGAAGCCACAGAAAGCTTTTGAGAAGAAGCCCAGGGCAGTGATAGCAGTAGACAAGAGGAAATATCCAGCCAGAGAGCGGTTTGAGAGACCTCGTGCTCTGACACTTTCATCTCCACCACCAGGTAGACCATCCATCACATCGCCTCCATGGCCTACAGCCTCCTCCTCCATCATCTAATAGCATAGCCATGTAGTATGACCCACTCTTTTGGATAAACTTAACAAGCCTTATCCATTTAAGAGGGAGGTAGATTTTTAAGAATCTCTTAAAGAAGTCTGATTTTAACTGCGAACCTAGAGGAAGTGGGAAAAAGCGATCCTAACTTATGCCCCTATGCTAGTCATGTTTTGGAAGTTTGCTTCACATTCAAGGACTAGCTTGAACATAGCTTCAAAATCGGTGTTATAGTTATCCCGAATGAATACCTTGTGGAACAACTATCCAGTTCCATTAAGGTAATCCTTGGGGATACTTGCAATTCTTCCAAAACCAAAGATGGTTAGGATATCTCCTTTCCAAAACCTCTAATAAAATTATCTCAAAAATCAAGAAACTTTTCTTGGTGTGCAGCTCAAAACCTCCAACATCAAGGAAGGTTTACAAGTTGCCAGAGCCAACTCAAAGAAAGGGAAGTTCAACATAGCGACATGTGCCACCGGGATAGCCTAGTAGCACCATCGAGTCCGGTTCCATTCCAGATTATAGTGCATCAACGACCCTCTACTTTAGCTCTTCTTCTTCTAGTAGGCATCTTCTATCGACGGATGAGGGCATCAAATCCCTCACCCCTCTTACTTTACTTGATTTGTACTATGTACCGTCTATCAAATCTAAGAAATTAAAGAATAAAGTTAGCTTGAATTATATTTGTGTCACTTCTGATGGGTTGTCTAAATCTATTCCTAATGATAACTCTTCAAGTCTAAACAACAACTATAATAATTCTGATCTTTCTCTTTCTGATTTAGAGTTGGAATTTCCTACTCTGAATACTATGAGTTCACCTTTTGAGATAGACTTGGAATCATTCAGTTTTGAGGGTCCCATAGAAGAAGCTCTAGGTGAGCGACATGCGGGTAGAATCTTCCATTACCCTGCCACAAGAGATCACCGAAGTCAACCGATGTAGTGGCAATGTTCTACCTCTTAGGGTAGCACCTCAAGATAAAGGAAAATAAGTCATTGGTTTAGAAGATCGAGAAGCCCCTCCACAGGATGCTCCACCCAGATATGTTTGTGGAGGATTAGGCCAAGGTGGACTACAATGTCCTCTCTCACCTAAGAAAGTTGCCATCTAAGCTAAGCATATATGATGCCTTTATCTTATCCAAAGAGATGAGGGAATCATTAAGCAAGGCTCTCCTTGATCCTGAGATATGCTTAGCTCAGTTGATTGCTATTGGTGAGGAGGCACATTATTTTAGAAGCCAGGATCACTTTCATGATAAAGACCTTCTTCTGGGGACATGGGCTAGTCCCCTCTACATTACAGTGGACTTGGGCAGATTCAGATTTGCTAGAGTTCTCATCGATCTAGGTGCATCAATGAACATTATGAATCTAAAGACCCTTTCCTATTTGAGGATCGATATCTCCACACTCTGAGGAGATCAGATGATGTTGAGAGGATTCAATGAATAAGCTGAGTGAGCTTTAAGTTCCATAGTGTTACCTTTGAAGATAAGTGACTGGAAGACTGAAGCCAAGTTTTATATCACTGATTCAAATACTTGGATACATCAAAATAAGATGATTCCATGCTCCCTCCACCCGGTGCATCAAATTCAAGAAGGATGGGATTGAGTACTATGTCAAAGGAGATGAAAAGTCATTTTTTTAGAGGTTGAGATATATGAGGATGTGACCTACTATCTTCCTCAAAACACCCTTTCTCGTGAGCTTAGACAAAATTCAAATTCAAAAGAAAAAAATTAAGAAAAAGAAAAAGCAAAAGAAAAAGTAAAGAAAATGAAATTCAAGTGAACAAAAAAGGGAAATTGAAGAAGAAATGGAGTTGCATATCACATTCCACCCACAATTCATTCCATCATATGGGGGTATAATGACTCAACCTCCACCAGGCAGAGGTAGAGGTAGAAATAGAGATAGTTCCAGAGGTGGAAGACCCCATGGTTTGCCATCAGTCAATAATGGTTATGTTCCAGTTCATAGGAGTACCCTTACTATTCACTTAGGCTTGGAATCCAGCTCGGAGGATGAGTCTAATGTGATTAGCATACTGTTGACCTCATTTTTAGAATGTGCTCTCAACCCCTCCATCTTAGACATTGGGCTTCTCTTAGACTTTAAGAGTTCCTTAGTCTTAAGACACATTTAGTGATTAGTGGACACTCAACCTAGCCCTAAAGACTTAGAAGAGTTAGCCATAGGAATAGGTCATGCCTTAGGGGTGTTAGGAAAATTTGCCTACCCTTAGCTTGAACCACTCTTCACCTTCCTTCCTTCCTTCAAATCAAACTCCAAATCAATCTTATTTGATTTTCTCCAAACTCAAGCCAATGCCACATGATTGAAATCCATGATTGAAACCCATGAATGAAATTTCAAATTCCAAATCTTTTCTAAGTCTTTAGTTTCTTTCTTAAGGACCTAGCCAAGAGCAAATTCAAACCAATTCAAACCAATTCAAACTCATGAGATTTTCTCATAATTCATTTATACTCTCATTTATATTCACATATATAAATGAAATATAAATTCAAACCAATCAAACTAAACTCAAAATTTAAAATCAATTCATAAAATTTCTTAAGTCCTTTAAATTTTCCTTCTTAAGGACTTAGCCTAAATCATATTTAAATCAATTCAAACTCATGAAATTTTCTCATAACTTATTTATATTCTCATTTATATTCACATATATAAATGAAATATAAATACAAATCAATCAAATCAAATCTAAAAATTAAATTCCAAATTTAAAATCCTTCTTAAGTCCTTAATTTCCTTCTTAAGGACTTAGCCTAAATCATGTTCAAATCAATTCAAATTCATGAAATTTTCATCCATTTATATTCACATATATAAATAAAATATAAACTCAAATCAATCAAATCTAAATCCAAAATTCAAGCTCCAAACTCTAAAATTTTCTAAGTCCTTTAAATTCCCTCTTAAAAGACTTAGCCTAGATCATGATCAAATCACTTCAAATTCATGAAATTTTCTCATGATCCATTTATATTCTCATTATATTAACATATATAAATGAAATATAAATTCAAAAAACAAAACCACTTCCAAAATCAAACTCAATTCCATTCAAAATCCAACCTAAGCCTTCCAAGTCAAAATCTTGAACTTAGCCAATCAACTTCAAATCAAGCCAAACTCTTGGTTTTCCTTCATGATTTAATCAACCCTATAATCATGAATCCAAATATAAATAGAAGCTTCAATCACTTAACCAAAATCCAATTCAAAAATCAAACCCCAAATCCATTCATGTTCTTCCTTTGAATATGAAATTGTCAAATGAATCAAAACCCATTTGACATCAAACCACTTGCAAATGGATTTATATTTTAATCATAAGTCCATATACAAGTTCAATCAAACTCAAATCAAGCTTTGACCAAGCCATTTGGCCCACTTATGCTCACTTGACCCAAAGTGACCTAAAGTACTATTATGAGCCAAATTCTAATCCTAACCAAATTGGATTGAATCAAACTCACCTATGCCTTTCATCATGATCAACAATCATTATGAGATGATCAATAAATCAAATTGGGTCAAACCAAGTCAAACCTAAGGGTTGACCAAGTCAACACTTAGCCAAAAATGAAATCCAACATAGCCAAAATCCACCATAGGCCAAATTGATTGAAACTATTAATTTAAGTTTATTCATGACCTATATTTGAATTGACCAAGTCAACATTTGAGCCTAACCTAGCCCAATTGCCCCCTTGACCCAAGTTGACCCAACTTGACCTGAAGGGTCAAAATATGTCAAAACTTAATCTAAGTCAAATTGATTGAAACCAATGGGTCAAGTTCATTCCAAATCACTTGTTGAACTTGAAAGCTTCAATTGGCCAACTAGACCTAACTAGCTTGACCTTGAACCCAACTTGACCTAAAGGGTCATGTTGAGTTAAATTCAAACTTAACCAAAATTGATTGGAAATAAAGATACCAATCCACTTCATATGAATAACCAAGCCTAAACCTACCCATGACCTAGCTCAAATAGGTTAAATGGGTCAAATTAAACTTGACCCATTTGACCTAAATGAAGTCATATGAGCCAAACTCAAAACTAAACCAAATTGAATCAAACCAAAGCTACCAAAATATTTCAAATGGTCATATGAACTTAACCCAACCCTTGGTTTGACCTAATTTGACCAATTGGTCAACTTGATCAATTTGTTTTAACCTAAATGGGTCAACATGAGCCAAACCATACCAAATGAACTCCAAATCCAATGAAACTTGGCCAAACCTATTTTCTCCAGATACCCAACATATTCAAGTTCAAAAATCTACCAAATGACCATTCTACCCCTAGGCCATGTAACAAATATTGGTCAAATCCATGGGGAATTTGGTCAAGTCCTCTTCATACCAACTTGATACCTTCCTAATAGGTGAAGTAGACCCTATGGAGGGTGGTGCACCCAACCCAACTTGACCCAAGAACAAAATCAAGCACAAGGCTCAAATTAGCCATATGGGAATCATGTTTCCACTCAATTTGAAGCACATAGGAGGTTACCACTCCACTCCTTAGCCCAAACTGACCATGTGCAAGCTTCTAACAGACCAAACAACCCAATGCCTAAGGCCAATTGGATCGAAACAACAAGTAGAGCTTCGATCGTCCAATTGCCATAAGGGGAGATATACTCCCCCTAATTCCACTTGAATTCAATAGAGGCAAATTTGATTGGGTGTTAGAGAGTCACAGGAACCATTCTTGAGTGATCCTAAGCTCTCTAAAAGAAATTTTGAATTTGTCATTCTTGATTTTCCTAAAGTGAAAATAGGGGAGCTCCATTGATTTGCAAACTTCCACTACACTCCAATTCAATCAAATTCTCTTTGTACACTCCACCAAAGGGCCAAGTCGAGCTTTCCCAAGCTCTCTCTCAAGTTTCAAAGGCAAGGAGAGATCTAATTCCATCAAAGCCACAAGGAAGCTAAGGAGGGGCTGGTCCATAGAGCTATCCACTTAACCTCAAGAGCTAATACTTTCACCAAAGCTTTGTCTCAACCAACGAAGCTCCTCCAAGGGAATCGAGCATCGGTGATCACCTCTGATGAGGTTAGACATTTTTTTATCACTAAACTCAATGTGTGTTGGTCCTTTGTGAAAGAAATTTTAATGGCATGAGATTTCAACCATTAGATGTGATTGCTATTAGGGTTAGATGGCGTGTTCAAATTTTCATCCCAATTCGAGTTCGGATCAAAGCCTAGAACATGGGCGATCATCATCAAGGGGATGGGATGGATGAGAGAGACTCATGCTTTGATCTAATTTACTCCCTTTGGAATGGTTTTTTGATCCTTGATCGGATCACTGAGGCTAAAGCGCGTAGCGCCACTACCACGCGGTGCTACGACAAGACATTTAAGTGGCCGCTCATTGCTTGACGCGTGTAAAGCACATCTGAGTCACTGTCCACATGTCATGCCAATGGATTAAGGGAATTAATTAAGGTTTATTTAATTCTAATTAATCCTCTAAACTTCAAAAATTCATCTCTCTCTGAAGAAAAATCAAAAAAATATGAGGTAAATTGCTATTGAAAGATAATTCAATCTAGAATATTCTAAAATTAATTTTAATGAATTTTGAATTGTATCTTTATGTGATTTTGGGTTTTATTGGAAATCTTATTTGCTAATTACTCTCTAATCAATCTACTGATTAATCTCAAACTTCTTGAGTATATTTTGGGGATGACTTCTGCCTCCCCTAATTTTCTTGGGATTTATTGGTAGCTTAATTGGGGGAATTGCAAATTCATTTCCTAATTACCCCTTAATATAATTAAGGTTAATTAAGTGTTTTATTAGTGGTTTAACCCTTTGATGAAGTTGATTAAGGTCTGTTTTAGTGAATAGGAGGTTTAGGAAATAATTTTGGGGCATTTCCCCTAAGATTTTCCTTAAATCCCATTTTCTTTCTTAATCTTCTCTTAGTTAAGAGTTAATTCACTAATTACCATCTTAATTAATTTCTTAAAATTCTAAAACTTTTCAGAACTTAATTAATCTACTTTGGGTAGATGCTTAGGTGTTCAAGAGCTTAAGTTCAATTAAGGAAATCAAAACTCAACTCATATGTGTGAGGGGTGTTTTGAAATTACTTAAGTTAAACCCTTTAGCTTAATTAACCATTAATAATGAGCCAAATTGCATTAGGCCCTTTTTTTTCCTTGGTGCATTACAAATTTAAGGTTTATTTAATTCTAATTAATCCTCTAAATTTTAAAAATTCATATCTCTTTGAAGAAAAATCAGAAAAATATGAGGTAAATTGCTATTGAAAGATAATTCAATCTAGAATATTCTAAAATTAATTTTAATAAATTTTGAATTATATCTTTCTCTGATTTTGGGTTTTATTGGAAATCTTAATTTGATAATTACTCTCTAATCAATCTACTGATTAATCTCAAACTTTTATATTTTGGGGATGACTTCCTCCCCAATTCTCTTGGGATTTATTGGTAGCTTAATTGGGAGAATTGCAAATTCATTTCCTAATTACCCCTTAATGTAAGGTTAAATAAGAGTTTGATTAATGGTTTAACCATTTATTGAAGTTGATTAAGGTCTATTTCAGTGAATAGAAGGTTTAGGAAATAATTTTAGGGCATTTCCCCTAAGCTATTCCTTAAACCCCCTTTTCTTTCTTATTCTTCTCTTAATTAAGGGTTAATTCACTAATTACCATCTTAATTAATTTCTAAAAATTCTAAAACTTTCCAAAACTTAATTAATCTACTTTGGGTAGATGCTTAGGTGTTCAAGAGCTTAAGTTCAATTAAGGAAATCAAAACTCAACTCATATGTGTGAGGGGTGTTTTGAAATTACTTAAGTTAAACCCCTTAGCTTAATTAACCATTAATAATGAGCCAAATTACATTAGGCCCTTTTATTCCTAGGTGCATTACAAATTTAAATTCCTTGTGAGATTTTATGTCATCTCATTTGGCTCATAATTATTTGGTTAACTATGCTAAGGTGGTGTAGGTAAGGATTAATCAACATGTTTAATTCATACCTTAACCTAATAAAAATATAAAATAAATTCATCTAAAAATTAAACAAAAATATCAACACAAGTGGGAATGGGTTAGGAACAATAAATTTAACTCACATTTTCAAAATTAAAAATCAAATTCAAAACCAAAACAAAAATCATACTAAATAAACTTTGATTTACTTTAAGCATTATAAGATTGTCTTTAGGATTTAATTTAAGTGAATGTGTTTACATGCTTTTGTTGCTTTAGTTCTTCCCCAACATGTTAAATATGTAGGTCATGTGGTTTCATGCATCCATGCTTTTCAAAAATCAAATTTAAAACAAAAAAGTTTCCTTTATGCAAAATTGGATGTGTTGGCTAAAGTAAGAATATGAGTGGATATTATCACTATTAAATTCAAATTATTTTCAAAATATATGAATCAATTATGAAAACTGAAAGTGTGTTACTTATATCTTAATTATAAGTTTGCATGTGAGTAAAATATAAGGATGTGCTTAGTGTAGGTTTTCCTTCTCTCCTCTTTTACTATGGTTTTGAATAGAATTTGGCAAAGTGTATGGTTCATTTGAAAGAACCTAACACTTGCCTAATTACATATCCTATTCATTCCTATACTACCAATTAAGAAGGATACCTATGCTTGCACATATAAATTACATAAACAAAAATAAATCAACTAACATCAACTTTTGCATGCTTTCTTTTCCATTCATTTCTTTTGTACACATGCTTATATTTAAGGAAAGTGGTATATTAGTCTAGACGACCCCAAGGTTGCAAGGCTTTAAGTAGCCCTAAGTTGGTCTTATATCTTATTCCTCTAGTTAACAATGGCGTCATACTCACTTATGCCTTTCATACATTCATATGTGCATGTGAAAATTGGATAAGAAACCCCTTTGCTACTTAATGAAAATCATGCATCATAAACTTTCAAATTCTATTAAATGAATTTCTTAGCATGCATCATAAAGTGTGTTAAACATTCTCATTTGTATGTATAGATATGCTTAGGACTCATTCATATGCATGTTATACATGTTGAGATAGAAATGAAGTGATGTATGTTTTGTAAATTTAGTTCATTTTACTTAATCTTAAAATACCTTTCTTTTTGAATATATTAGTTTAGAGTTTATCTAAACTTAAGATTAATTAAAACACTTATTTAAAACATTTGCTAAATAAAATGAAAACATGAATCTACCTTAGAAATTACTTAGGTTAGGGAAGGAAAGAGAAGTTCTCTTCTCTTTCCCTCACTTCATAACTTAGTAATTAATTGTAGGATTCACTTGAACCTAATCAAAACATGAAATAAAATCAACCAAAAATAACTAAATCACTTAAATGAAACACTCCTCTAAGTTGAACATGCTTCACACTTAGAAAATTATAACTTAAAGCTATAGCTAAGCATAACACACAAACTTTCAAAGAACACATATTAGGCTAAGTCATCACTTCTAGCTTTAAGTTAGGGGGTGCATGGTTTGATGCTTGATTTTATTTTGTGATATATGTTTTAGTCTGGATGTTAGGATGTATGTGTGTAGATTGAATGGTAGGGCGATCTTAGTCTAACCATTATCTTCTATAGGGGATTGTGTTTAAGGGGCGCTATAATTAAAAATATAAATACTTTTTATGTGTAGGTGCTTATACCCCTAAGCATAATCCAATAGGATAGGTGGACTTAGTCACCCATGTGTGGGGTGATAAGTCCAATATACATGCTTGAGATTGGTGTGATTTGTTCAGCTAACCTTTATTTTGTAGGTGTTAGCTAGATTTACTCTTTCTTTTCATATAAATCTTGCAATTAGGATTTTGAAATGATTGTTATAGGGATTAGGATGAGCATTGGTTATAAGATCTCATCTTATGCACCATGTGAAGCCTTTGGGGCATCCACAATCTAACCATCCAAAAGAAGGAACCAAAGAAGAAAGAAGAAAAGAAGAAAAGAAGAATGAAGAAATAAAGCTTGAAGACCCCCCATAACAATGAATTCCTTGCTTAATTGTATTTAATTCATTTGTAATCTAGGTTATATAAGGGTAGAGCTCGGCTACCCAATTTATTTTCGGGTTTGTTCGGTGGTACCCGACCACAATGGCCTCGTATTCTTTTGTGATTAGCTTTAAAATTGATTGATGATTTGTTTAGCTTGTGCATTAAGTGGAATCCTTTTTCTAGTTTCTTCATTACTTTATGTATGGCCTGGATGTGGATTAGGCTCTTAGGGAAAAATAAATCTTCTATCAAATTTAACAATTCAAAACTAAAATTAAAGAATGCATAACCTCACCTAAAGCTTAGGTTAAAATCAAGATAAAAGAATTAGCAACCCTTAGCTGGATGAGTATTTCTTTTATAACATCATGCACGAATGCATATTATTTTCACTCTTGATTAAAAGGCTTCCACCTTTGCCAGAGAAACTTGGCTTGACCTTTGAGAGCCATGATGGAAATACACCTCCTCCCTCCTCATTGATTTTAGCCAATAATCTCATTTCTCATGCATTAGGCATATGAATCCTATTAGCCTGAGTCAAAATGATTGTCTAAAAATAAAAATAAGAAGAAATCTAAATTGCATTAGATTTAGGTCATTTTAAGCATACCCATGATCTCTCTTTAGGAGTGAGTTTAAGGACTTAGTCTCTTTCTAAATAAATAATAGCCTAGCTATCTTGCACAAAGCATATTACTTACCTACATGAATTTAAAATCATAGGATGATTAGTTGGTGACCTCCCCTAGGCGGTTGTAAGTCCAAGCAGTCGGGTGGTTTGTTCTTTCTTATGGAGGCCAAACCAAATACCCATCTTTCACCTTAGATTTAGGTTGTGCTTTCAGCTCTTGCCAAAGCTTCCTAGATTCAGGTTCTAAAGTTGCTTCTCCCTTTCATGGGCCATAAGCTTAAACTCTCACCTCTTAGGCATTTTCATAATCTCATGTTGTAGAGTCATAAGCCCTAAATTTCTAATAAAAAATTTACTCAAAAAAATTAAATCAATTTCAAAAATGTAAAGCCAAACCATAGGATAGTTTGAGATGCTCTAGGTTTCCTAGCAT
Source organism: Cymbidium sinense (assembly GCA_021442155.1). NCBI lineage: Eukaryota > Viridiplantae > Streptophyta > Magnoliopsida > Asparagales > Orchidaceae > Cymbidium > Cymbidium sinense. Next base: position 45,852,027 of record CM038218.1, read on the forward strand.
CGTGGGAATCTCCTACTTATTTTTCTTTTGGCAATAATAACTCCTCTCTTTGATTCAATTTAATCTTCCAAAATAAACTAATCGATTGATAGTCCTACTATTGAAATCTTCGGAGACAATGATCATTTATATTAATCGAGAGTATTCCTAAGGGATCCCGTCCCTTAGGATGTAATTAGCTATGGGGGCTTACCCCTGTAGGAAACTTAACGAACTCGGTTTAAAATAAACCTTGCTTTACTTTTCTATGTAAAGTAGGGGAAAAATCTTTGGTACATATGCAGACCCATTATCCTTCGGAGTCCTTATTGAGGTGATTAGGTCTATTATGGGGTGGTGACTTCTATCTTTTGAGATAGTGCACCTCTCCTCAATGTTGTACCTGATCACCTTGAATAAGAACATCTGCGGATCTTCGTGGTGTCCCAACAAAAGCATATACTTTCTTTTATATATTTATATTTTCATTTATCATTCTCTTCCTGAAAGGGAGAGGGGATAGATGAAGGCAAGAAATGTACAAAAGATATATAAAATTTCACCACAAATTTTTCTAGCGACTCCACTCGGGAAGATTCTTCTCTCCATCTTTGGTAAATGATCGTTGTCTTCAAGTATCGATAGTGAGTTTGTACTTTGGTATGAATCTGAGACTATCTTTCTTTCTGTTGGAACTTAGCTTATTTCATTCTTAAGTTAAGCTAGCCAACATCTTTATGTTTTAGGACCTCACCCCGTGTTGGTCTTAAAACCCTTGTTGGGTTCTCCAATGGGTAAAAATAAAAGATCTAACAAAAAGAAAACATTTAAAGACTTCCTCCTTATCATTTTTATGATAAGGAAAGGTCATTCTAAAATAACAAAGACAAAATAAATTTTTCATAAGAACCTTGCTTTTCAAAAAGCACTCTTTCAAAAATGCACATAATAAAATATTTTCCACAAAATTTTCTTAAATCACCCTCATTTAACAATTCTCATAATTGTTACATGTAGGAATCTTTAACAATCTTTTCCAAAAGCACAAATGAACATCTTCCTTCAATTCATTTTGATGAAGATTTCATTTTCAAAAATAAAATAAATAATCATCTATCAAAAAATCACAATCAAAAATAAAATTTTCAAAAAGCAAACATGAACATTTTCATTCAATATACCCACACCTATTGAATGGAAATTCATTTATAAATAAATTAAATTTTTCAAAAAGCACAAATGAATATCTTCTTCAATTCATTTTTTATGAAGATTTCATTTTCAAACTAAAATGAACAAACATCTTTCCAAAATCTTAATTAAAAATCAAAAATAAAACTTTCAAAAAAAGCACACATGAACCTTTCCATTCAATACACTCACACCGATTGAATGAAAGTTTCATTTTCAAATAAAATTAAATTTTTCAAAAGTACATACGAACATCTTCATTTAATATACTCAAATTTATTGAATGAAGATTTCATCCCCAAATAAAAATAACATCATTTGAAATCCCATAAACATATCCACATATGATTAAGTTGGGATACCTCTTTCAAAGTAATCACACAAAATTTTCAGATTTGCAATAATAAGACTAACTTCCATTTCTACATACCCAAATTTGTTGAATGGAAGTCTCCTTTTTAAAAATCAAAACTTAACAATCATATTTTCAAAATTCAAAACACATTTGGAACTTTATTTAGCATACTCAAATTTTCTAAGTGAAGTCTACAAACTCTCAACCAAAAATTTTCAAACACATTCGAAACTTCATTTAGCATACCTAAATTTGCTAAATGAAGTCTCCAAATTCAAAACCAAAAATTTAAATCACATTTGGAACTTCATTTAGCATACTCAAATTTGCTAAGTGAAGTCTCCAAACTCAAACCAAAAATTTTCAAACACATTTGGAACTTCATTTAGCATACCCAAATTTGCTAAGTGAAGTCTCCAAATTCTAAAATCAAAAATTTTCGAACACATTTGGAACTTCATTTAGCATACTCAAATTTGCTAAGTGAAGTCTCCAAATTCAAAATCAAAAATTTTTCAAACATATTTGGAACATCATTTAGCATACTCAAATTTGCTAAGTGAAGTCTCCAAATTCAAATCCAAAAAGCTTCAAACATTTTGGAACTTTATTCTTTTGCATACCAAATTTGCTAAAGAGAAGTTTCCATTTTCAAAACAATACCAAAACATAAAATTTTTAAACACATATTTTGGAATTTCATTTAGCATACTCAAATTTACTAAGTGAAATCTCCATTTCACAAAATTAAGTGGAACTTCATCTTTAGCATACCATATTTGCTAAAGTAAAGTCTCCACTTTCAATCAAAAATAAATCAAAACAAAAAATGAAACATATTAGGATTTTCTTAGCATACCCAAATTTGCTAAGGATCCTACTTTTTCAAAATCAAAATATCCAAAATAAATGAAACACCTTAGGATTTGCTTAGCATACCCAAATTTGCTAAGAATCATTTTTTTTTCAAAAATCAATCTATCAATCAAAACACACTTGTATTCTTCACTTAGCATACCTAAATTTGCTAAGAGGGAATTCCAATTTTCAAAATCAAATAATAATTCACCAAAAAGAAATAATTATTTTCAAAACACTTTACTTAGCATACTCAAATTTGCTAAGTAAAATGTTAAAGCATGAAATCAAAAAAAAAAAAAAATCAATTGACCCTTACTTTAACATACCCAAAGTTGTTAAAGGAAAGGGTCCTCAAATAAAAAATCTAAATTCAAACAAACATGAACCTATGGAAGCATCCTTCTAAAAAATATTTGAATCCATCTTTCAACATACCTAAATTTGTTGAAGTTGGATTCATATTTAAAATTCCTCTTTTCAACCAAATTTCTAAATCTTCTCAAATCTATTTGAACCCACTTAACACTTCCAAGATGTTGGATGTGGGTTCAAATTTTCAATTCAAATTCAAAAAATCAAAAAAAAAAAAATAGAAATTTCATCCAAGCTTGTTTCCTATATTGCGATTCTCCATGTACTGATTAGGTCTTTGGTTTTTTAGTTGATCTGAAAGGGCAAGCTCACAAAAGTATGTATTCACTTTCCCTCACGGCATGGATTTGGCCTTGGACTAGGCCAACTTCCCCCGATTGGATCATACACACCTTATTCATTTTAGTAGGGGATTTGAGGGAGTGAGGATCACATGTGAGGGCACTCCCATCGTGACTATCTGTAGGACCATGGTGGTCGGGCATAAGTCGGTCATCCAGATCGATCTACCTTTTGATTCTAACATCTTTTTATTAAAGATGAAAGAAGTGGTAGTCGCACAACTTTAGCAGTGACAGTACCATCATCAGCCCCAATTTTAGTAGATGGTTTCTCTGCTACCAGTGAGGCTAGCACCCTCATCAATACCCTCTGGGGTAGGCTGATCTGGGATTGCCTCCCCACTTTGAGGATGGGTCAGGTCTCACTCCTCTCTCTAGAACATCTTGAAGGAACAAAATTGCATGATCAAGTGGTATCACACATTGCTAGGAGATGGAGGACCATTGTTGAGGAGTTTCCTATTTTGACTTCACCACTGCTTAGTTACAAACTAGTTTCTTCCACTCTAGGATAGAGGATGCTAGAGGATTGCATCACCTCCACCAGTGGTCTAGCATCAACCATCAGTTACTCAGAGCAGAAGGTCGTATGCCAGCCTTTGATTAGTCTTATGCTAGGTTGGCAGAGTTTACGGATGTTTAGAGTGTGGAGCTCAATTTCATCTGAGATCTATCATCCCTCGTGTGGGGAAAACATATTCATCGGAGAGGGCCGAAGACCCATACATCCTCATATTACTAGTAGGAGAGGTTGGTCTCGATTGAGCTTCCGCACTTAATTTTCCGGCTGATTGTCGTGCCGTATCTGAGATAATCCTACTTGTGGGACCGGTCATCATGAGGAAGCTCTGTTCATAGAGAGTTGGTGATGTCTCCACCATACCACTCTACCCCCCGTCAATAATCACCAGTCCATGTCACAACATCTCTAGTTCCATCAAAGGCCTTAAAGGCCATATCCGGGGAGAAGCATACCCCATTGGTGATCCAGCTATGGCCGAGGGATCCTACTCTATCTATGCCACCTACTATGGAGAGGCCGAGCTCTCCTACTCGACCTTCTGCCCCAGTGTTGGTGTGGAGGGAGTGGTGACCCAGAAGCATAATGGTCGTCCCTTCACCAACTCCACCGGTCTGGCGGGATATGGAGAGTGTAGCGAATTACGAAGTGGAACCTCTTGAATGTCACCCTTTATAGCAGTGAAAATAATGAGTGTCTTTTCTAGCAAGTGAGTCCTCATAATTGACTCTCGATAGCAGGTCGGTCTCGTTGCATGATCACCAGGTCAAGATTATTTATTCCTCTTCAGATTGATCATTCTCTTGAGGAGATAGTAGCACATTATCTTATTGAGAAGAAGGAGATTATAGGGTATGATTGGTCAGATGAGGAGAAGGTCAGCTTTGACCCCAATGAAGATGATTTATTGGGAGACTCAGCTGGAGTCTGTATGGTAGATACCAGGGGATCTCTTCTCAGGGAGCAGCAGGCCATGGAAGGTGATGAGGTTGATCAGGAAGACACAACCCAATCAGACCAACCTCTAATGTCAGTTGAAGAAAAAAAGATGAGCAGATAGAAAGGATGGTATGGCAGTTAGAGGACTTGTTAGCAATAATTTCAGTACTTTAGAAATAAGCCCCAGTAGTTCATCCTATTACAGCCGACATTAATCAACCTGAGTTAGTGCATGTCTTGGACCTAGCCAAGACCTTACCTCCCGTTGAGCAAGGTAACACTAGCATGTATAGGAAGGTAGTGGAAAGTACCTCCATACAAGAAAAAGACATCCGATCCATGGTTGAGTAGCAAGTGAAGGAAGCATTGGCTCAAGCCCGGGGAGGATCATCGGTTCTGAAGGGTAGATTCTATCCAGAGGAATTCAATTCAATCCAATATCACAAGGGTTTCGTGTCACCTTCCTTCAAAAGCTTTGATGGTAGTGGAAACCCAAGGTAGCATATAGCACACTTCAGGGCCAATTGTTCCAATGTCGGTGGCAGCGATGCTTTGCTATTCCACCTCTTTGTTAGTAACTGGCGGATTGATATGTTGAACTGCCCAATGATTGAGGGTTTGTTGAGTTGGAGCAACTCTTTATCAAGAGGTTTCTTTGGAACTCATTAAAGGGTTCTTGTAGGTGATCTAGTTGTAACAACACCAGTGAGTCTCTTATTGATTATATTCTCGATGGTAGTATGAAATATGAGTGCAAGCAGCGATGTATCTTTGAGATTCTTCTAAAGAATATCTATGGCCCAGTCGCCTTCATTCTTAAGGGCTTCACTATCAAGACATTTGAGAAACTAATCAATAAGGTGGCTAGTCTACAAGGAGAGGCCAAACAGTTGCCTTTTCAAGTCTAGTTTTCTAAAGCAAAGCCGCATAGAAGGTCTATGAGAAGAAGGTGGGAGCAGTGATAGCAGTAGATAAGGGGAAACAGCTAGCTAGAGATTAGTCCGAGAGACCACAACTTTAGTAGCCTCCACCTCCTTTGCCACCATGGCGACCCATCGACCTCCACGGTAGCATGGCTTCCATCGCCTCTCATATACCATAGGTGGCGGCACATACCATGCCAGTAGCTATCGTCCACCTACTCTTTTAGATAAGCCTAACAAACCTTATTCATTTAAGAGGGAGGTGATCAGGAAGATCTTTAAGAACATTTTAAAGAAACTTGATTTTCAGCTACCCGAGCCTAGGAGACCAGAGGAAGTAGGAAAAAGTCATGAACCAAACTTTTACCCCTACCATCATATATTAGGCCATGTTTTAGAGGATTGCTTCACATTTAAGGATTGGCTTGAACATAGCTTTAAGATCGGTGCTGTAGTTATCCCAAAGGAATACCTTATGGAACAACCATCCAGTTCTATTATGGTAATCCTTGGGGATACAGGTGATCCTTCTGAAACCAAAGAAGATTGAGATATTTCTTTATCCAAAACCTCTAAAAAGATCATCCAGAAGATCAAGAAACTTTCATTGCAAGTGCATGAGTCAGCTCAAACCTCCAACATCAAGGAAGGTTTGCAAGTTGCCAGTTCCAACTAGAGGAAAGGGGAAGCTCAATAGCAGCAACATGTGACTGGATAGCCCATGGCCACAGGGAGTCAGACTCAACTACATTGCGCTTCCACATAGGTGACTTCTTCCACTTTAGCTAATTTTTCTTCTTCTACTAGTAGAACTCTTATATCAGTGGATAAGGGCATCAAATCCCTTACCCCACTCACTTTACTTGATTTTTACTTTGTACTCCCAAACAAATCTAAGAAATTGAAGAATAAAGCTAGTTTGAATTACATTCGTGTCACTTCAGATGGGTTATCTTCTTCTATTCCTAATGATAAGTCAGAATAACTATAATAATTTTGATCTTCCTCTTTTGGATTTAGAGTTGGACTTTCCTACTCTGAATACTATGGGTTCACCTCTTGAGATAGACTTAGAATCATCTGATTTTGAGGGTCCCATAGGAGAAGCTACATGTGAGCCTCATGTACAGGTAAAACCTTCCATTACCCTACCATAAGAGATCACCGAAGTTAACCTCAGTAGTGGCAAGGTTTTGCCTCCAAGGGCAACACCTCAAGATAGAGGGAAACAAGTCATTGGTATAAGGAATTGAGAAGCCCCTCCACAGGATGCTCCACCCTTGGATATGCTTATGGAGGACCAGTCCAAGGTGGACTATAATGTCCTTTCTTATCTATGAAAGTTGCCATATAAGCTAAGCATATACGATGCCCTTGTCTTATCCAAAGAGATGAGGGAATCATTAATCAAGGCTCTCCTTAATCCTGAGATATGCTTAACTCAGCTAACCACTATAAGTGAGGAGGCACATTACACAAAAGAAGCTTAGGGGATCACCTTCACAGATGAAGACTTTCTTCTGGGGGACTTGGAGCACAACCATCCCCTTTATATCACAGTTGACATGGATAAGTTCAGACTTGCCAGAGTTCTCATAGATCTAGGTGCATCGGTGAACATTATGATTTAAAGACCCTTGCCTATCTAAGGATCGACATCTCCACACTTTGAGGAGATCGGATGATGTTGAGAGGATTCAATGAAAAAGGTGAGCGAGCTTTATGTTCCATAATGTTACCTTTGAAAATAATTATTAATAAAAAGAACAAAAATTTGATTCCATACATCAAATCTTCTCTTCTTTCGAAGCATTTTTTGCTTATCTTATGTATCCGCTGTGACATGTCTAGGGCAGGTGTAAGAGTCCCCAAGTGGCATCCTATCCCTCTTTCACAATATAAATACAATCAAACACAATCTCCTGCCACTATTAGAATAGGTGTGAGAGAACTCAAGGACATCATATTTTAATTAGCACAACTGAGTTAGGTGTAAGAGAACCCGAGTGACATCCTTTCTTAGTGGGAATCTCGGTTGCCATTTGTGGCACCATTTCATCAAAATCCTCAACGTATTTAAGGTAGCTGTAAGAGAACTTGAGTGACATCCTTTCTTAGTGGGAATCTCGGTTGCCACCTGTGACACCATTTCATCAAAATCCTCAGTATTTAAGGTAGGTGTAAGAGAACTCGAGAGGCATCTTTTCTTAGTGGGAATCCTGGGTGCCATCCGTGGCACCATTTCATCAAAATCTCTAGTGTGCTTAATGTAGGTGTAAGAGAACCCAAGCGGCAATTCCCTTTCACATAAGCACCAAAATAAACACATATCTTTTGTCTCAAGCTATTTTGATATGAGAGCAAGCCCGTGTGACACTTACTCATTAGCTGCTCTAGGTTGGGTCTACATGCTACCTCGTTAGTATGTCACCCCCAGCGGTCACTTATGTGGAAGATGTGAGTCCCAAGCTTTCTTCCTAACTTGACCATTGCAAACCAATGAGGGCCTTGTTAGTATGGTAGACTTCACTGCCCAGCCAGTAAGTTACCTCATGTCGATATTGCTTAAGAAGATGTGTCCCTGAGCTTTTTTCTTGAACTAATCTTCATGATCTAACTAGGTCGAGTATATTTGAGGTTTAGGATAAGTCTCTCTCATAGGCTCCTTTCCTCTTGACTACATTTGAGTTGGTATAAGTCCTCCAACGGCATTCGCTCAGCAGTCACCCTAGGTCGGATGACACCTGTTGAGCATAAGACAGACTATCCCAACAATCAGTTCCACTATAAGAGGATGTGAGTCCCCGAGCTTTCTTCCTAGGCTGATTGTTGCAAATTGATGGGCACCTTAGGTTGGTTGATATTTGCTGATAGTGACTCACTCAGTGGATACACCACTCTTGCGGTGAGTCCTCATGCTTTTCTCCTTGAGTTGGACCCCTACCTATTTGATATATATGACTATCTTCTCCAGTTTTGGATTAAGCCCTTAAGACCCTTCTCCCTAGCATTCTATTTAGATCACGTCATTTTGTCCCCATTTAGACACTACACTTACTCTTGGATTGGATCCCCTTTTTAGTAGCCACCTCGTGGTTGGAGAATTTGTTTGCGGATATGCATTCTCCATTAGTTGATAAATCTAAGATAGGTCTAGGTGATATAAGCTCCTTCTAGTTTGATCCCTCAAATATAGGGTCCATGATAAATAAACTAAAAAATAAATTAATTTTTCACATGGATTAGAATTCAAGCCTCAAAGGGCCCCTTTTCTCAAGGCATCTATCTTTTGGGGTAATGTCGTGAGAACTCCTATAAGAATTATCGACTACACGAAGTTAGATAAATCCCGGTGGTACTCACTCATTAGCCCTTAGGTTGGGTTCAATCTATTTTGCCATAGCGAGTTACATAGTCATTCCACTTTGGAATATGTAAGACTATGACACATTCTTTCTAGCATGACTGTCACAAACTAATGGGCAGCCCTAGGTCGGAATGGATTTGTTGAATCAACCGATCACCCTAATGATCTTTTGTAGTGGAATGTGAGTCCCCAAGCTTTCTTCCCTTAAATGATTATTGCAAATTGAAAGACACTCCTTTGGTCAGATAGTTCTCCCATCAGTCGGGAAGCTACTCTCTTTGGTTCAGTAAATTTGAGTTAGGTCTAGGCTAATATAAGCTATTTATCAGTGTGATCCATCGAAATCAATGGAATCCATCAAAACAAACTAAAAAAGAAATTAATCTTTAACTATCTTTGAGCTGATTTAAGTCCCCCAGCGGCATTCACTCAATAGTAAGCCCTAGGTCGGCTTCAATTTGTTGCCCAAAGCAACTAATCACCCTAGTGGTTCCTTATTTTGGAAGAGGTGAGTCCTCATTTCTTTCTAACTTTACCATTGTAAACTGAAAGGTAATCCCTTTGGTTGGATAATCCTACCTTGTGGTTGGTAGACTACTCCCTTTGGATTTGTAAGTCTGAGTTAGGTTTAGGCCTCCATGGCCCCTACTCCGTGTTGTCCATCACAAACCGATGGGATCCATTCAAAAAATAAACTAAAAAAATGAAATTAATGTTTACTATCTTTAATTTAAGTCCCCATTCACTCAATAATTACCTACGTTGGGTTCAATCCATTTGCCTTGCCAATGGATCACCCTCAGTCCTACTTTGAAGGATGCATGTCTACTCTTTCTCTTACATTGCACAGAAAGGCATCCCTTTGGTTGGCTAGTCCTACTATGTGTTTAGTAGACTATCCCTTTGGATTGGTAATTTTGAGTTATGTCTAGGCCTCTATGGCTCCTACTTAGTGTGATCCATCATAGACTAACAGGGCCCATCTCAAAATCTAAATTCTAAAAATTTGAAACAAATTCAACCCTCCTCCCTCAGTGGAGTCAAACAACAAACAAAATAAATTCAACAAATCAAATCCAATCAACCTCCCCTAATGGAGTCAATCAAATTAAATCAATTAAATAATCAATAAATCAAATCAATTTCTCTCCCCTGTGAGATTTGAATCAAATCAAACCTCCCATCCCCTTGTGGATGACTTGATCCTATTTCCCTAGTGGAAGGTTCACATACTCTATCTCTAGTGGATTCCTCCTTCCCTCTCTTATGTTCTTGACATGAGCAGAGTCACATTACACTAAGCTTTGGATTCCTTGTACACCTTGGGTTAGGAGTAGAACATTTTTGTTAGTGCTTGTGATCTTTTAGTGTTGTTGATTGTTTCAGTGAACACCAATACGTACGGTGTTCCTTGTCAGTCACACCACACCTATTGGGTGCCCTTTGTTGACCTCATTTTTGGAATGAGCTCTCAACCCCTCCATCTTAGACATAAGACTTCTCTTAGACTTTAAGAGTTTCATAGTCTTAAGACACTTCTAGTGATTAGGTTGTCACTCAACCTAACCTTAGAGACTTAGAAGAGTTATCCATAGGAATAGGTCATGTCATAGGGGTGTTAGGAAAATTTTCTTACCCTATAACTCGAACCAAATTCCTCACTTCCTCTCTTCAAGTCAAACTCAAATCAATTCCAACTTGATTGATTTTCTCCAAACTCATATCAACTCCAACTCTAACTTAAACCTTTAACCAATTCAGTGGATTTTCTCAAATCATGAAACTTATGATTGAAGCCCATGATTGGATTCCAAACTCCAAAATATTCCCTAAGTCCTTTGATTCCCTCTCATGGAATTAACTCGGATCAAATCTAAATCAATTCAAATTCAAGAAGTTTTCTCACAACCCATTTATATTCTCATTTATATTCACATATAAAATGAAATATAAATTCAAATCAATCAAACCAAATTCAAAATTCAAATCCAAATCAAAAATATTTTTTAAGTCCTTTGATTCCTTCTCATGGACTTAGCCTAAATCAAATTTAATCAATTCAAATTCAAAGAATTTTCTCATAACCCATTTATATTCTCATTTATATTCACAAATATAAATGAAATATAAATTCAAATATCCAAAAATAAATTCAAAAATCAAATCCAAATTCAATCAAAAATCTAATCTAAGCCTTCAAGTCAAAATCTTGAACTTAGCCAAATCAAATTCAAATCAAGTAAAATACTTGATTTTTCTTCATGATTCAATCAATACTACAATCATGAATCCAAATATAAACATAAACTTCAATCATCAATCCAAAAATCAATTCAAAACTCAAACTCAAATTCAATCAAAATTCAACCTAAGCCTTTCAAGTCAAATTCTTGGACTTAGCCAAATCAAATTAAAATCAAGTGAAACCCTTGATTTTTCTTCATGATTCAATCAATCCTTCAATCATGAATCCAAATATAATATGAACTTCAATCACCAAACCAAAACTAAATTCAAAAATCAAACCCAAGTCAAACTCATGTTCACCCTTTGAACTTGAAATTGTCAAATTAATCAAAACTTATTTGACTTCAAATCACTTGCAAATGAATTTATATTTCAATCATTAGTCCATATGTAAGTTCAATCAAACTCAAATCAAGCTTTGACTGAGCCATTTGAACTACTTAGGCTCACTTGACCCAAGGTGAACTAAAGTACCCCTTTAGCCAAATTGTAATCCTACCTAAATTGGATTAAACTAAGCCCAACTAAGCCTCACATTCTGAGCAACAATCATCAGAAAAGGGACAAGCATCTCATTAGGGGAGCAAGATAACTCAAAATAGGTCAAACCAAGTCAAACCTAAGGGTTGACCAAGTCAACACTTTGCCAAAATGAAACCTAAACTAGCCAAAATCCCCCATAGGCCAAATTAATTGAAACCATTGATAAAAACTCATTCATGATCATTGTTTGAACTTGACAAAGTCATCATTTAAGCCTAACCTAGCCCAATTGGCCACTTGACCCAAGTTGGCCCAACTTGACCTAAAAAGTCAAAATGTGTCAAAACTTGATCTAAGCCAAATTGATTGAAACTAATGATTCAAGTTCATTCTAAATCACTTGTTGAACTTAACCAAAGCCCCAATTGACTAACTAGACCCAACCTAGCCTAATTGACCTTGAACCCATCTTGACCTAAAAGGTCAAATTGAGCCAAATCCAAATATAAAAAAATTGATTGGAAACAAAGAAATTTTTCAAATGATACCAATATAAACCAACCCATGACAAATAGGTCAAATGGGTCAAATTGGTCAACTTGACCCATTTGACCTAAATGAAATCAAATGAACCAAATTCAAATATAAATCAAATTGAACCAAACCAATAATGTCAAAATATTTTAAATGGGCATATGAACTTGACCCAACCCTTGGTTTGACCCAATTTGACCAATTGGTCAACTTGACCCAAGTTTACCCATTTTGGCCTAAATGGGTCAACATGAGCCAAAATCAACTCCAAATTCATTGAAACTTGGCATAACCCATTTTTCAATCATACCAAACATATTCAAAATAAAATCCAAGCCAAATGACCATTTTACCTCTGGGCCATAGGGTAATGCAAAATCAAAACCACTTGGAATTTGGTCAATTCCATTTCGTAGACACTTGACATTCTCTTAGTGGACCAAATGGTCACTAATATACATGGTGCACATGGCCTAATGGGTTTGGATCAGCCCAACCCAACCTAAGGCTAAAATCGACCACCCACTTAGGAATTGAGCACATGGGATCCCTCCTCCACTCAATTAAAGCACATAGGACCTTCACTACTCCACTTCACACTCAAAATAGAACCATGTGCAAGTCCTAACAGCCTAACAAACCCATTGAATAAGGTGATTTGGATCAAAATGGCAAAGCTCTACACAACCATCTTATTCACCTAGGGGGAGATATACTCCCCTTAATTTCACTTCATTTCACTTTACACACACTCGATTGAGCTTAAGAAACTCAGAGCAAGCACCCCAAGGTTTCTCCAAGCTTCCTCAGCCCATTTTCATTTCTCCATTTTTGATTTCTTCAAACCAAAAAATAGCAGAGCTCCACCAAATATCCATCTCAGTCAATAGTTCAAATCAAGCCAATTCCTCTTTCAAGCTTCAAAGGACTAATCGAACTTGCAAACTTAATCCAAGTTCTCAAGGCAAGGGAAGTGGGACTTTGATCAAGGCAAAGGATTTGAGGTGAGCTTGGTCCATAAAGATCTACTCAACCCAGGCTTGAAACTTTCAGCGAGCTTCATCTCCACTAGACAAACAACCTCAAAATTGAAGCGGTGATAGTCACAGGTATGGATCAAACCTGAGCTTAGAATATGGAGTGTGTGGTATTTTGTGAAGTGGATTTTCATCTCAAGTAAAACTAGCCATTGGATGTCTTCTCCCTTACATGATGATGGTGTGGTTGAGTTTGAGGTCAATCCGAGCTCAATCAAGCTCGAATCTTGCCCTAGAAGATGGACGGTGGCCATCTCCCACAGGCGAGCTTAGGGACGGATCATGAGCCGTCGATCCACACATTTTGGAGGACGGCCATGATCAAGAAATGTAGGATCCCCGATTTAATACCTTAAGAACTGCGAGCTTGATCTCATCCATCTAATCTTTGATCAGATGGATGAGGGAGATCTAGCCACATGCGGCTTTGATGTGACAACTTAAGTGATCTCTCATGCACCATGCGTGCCGTCCACATGATGCCGATTGGATTAATCACTTTATTAGGCTATTTAATTAATGGATAATCATAGAAACTTCAAAATAACATAACTAATTGTAAAACAATTATAAAAATACAAGGTAAAATGTACTATAAAGATATTTCTTAGGAGAATAATCTAAAAATATTTTCAATGGATTTTGAATAGTGTATTTTCATTAATTATGGTTTTAATAAAAATTTAGTAACCCTAATTACTCCCAATTATTTCATTAATTCATTTCAAATTTTTATGGTATATTTAGTGGGATGACCTCTGCCTCTCCTAATTTTCTTGGGATTTAATGATGAGTTAATTAATAAAATCATGTAATGAATCCATAATCACCCTCTTTACATAATTAAGAGTAATTAAGCATATGAATAGTGGTTTACCCATTTTTTAGGTTAATTAAGCCTTGCTTAAGTGAAGAAAAGGTTTATGGAATGGATTTGAAGAATTTTTCCTAAGCCATTCACTAAACCCCTTTACTTCCTTAATATAAACTTAATTAAGGGTTAACCCACTAATCACCTACTTAATTAACTTGTTAAAAATTTTAAAATATTCTAGAACTTAATCAATTCATTTTGGGTAGGTGCTTAGCTGTTCAATAACCTAAGTAGCTTAAAGAAATCAAAATCCAACTCACATGTTTGGGAAGGGTTATGAAAGTAATTAAATTAAACCCTTGGCCCTTTCTTTCCTAGGTGCATTATTGATTTAAATTCCTTGTGTGATTTTATGTCATATATTGGCTCATAATTATGTAATTAAATATGTTAAAGTGGTATAGGTAAGGGGTAATAAACATATTTAATTCACACCTTAACCTAACCAAAGCATAAAATTGATCTAATTACTTAAAAATTGATCTTAAATAACTCACATATAGGGAAATAGGTTAGGACAAGAAAACTCATCTCATATTTCTCAAATTGAAATCAAACTCAAATAAAGTCCAAACTCTCCTTAAAATAAATTTGATTTACTTTAAATAATCTTATTCATAGGATTATCTTTATGAATTAATTAGAGTGAATGAACTTACATTACTTTCATCACTTTATTTCTTTCCTAACATGATAAATGTGTATGTCATATGAAATTCATGCATTCATGCTTTTGAAAATCAAATTAAAAATGAAATGTTTCTTTTATGTCAAATTGCATGTTTTGGCTAAAGTAAGAATATGAATGGCTATTATCACTATTAAATCTAAAATTATTTTTAAAACTTATAAATCAATTATCAAAACTGAAAGGTATGCTACTTATAATTATTTATGAGCTTATATGTGAGTAAAAATATAAAAATGTGCATAGTGTGGCTTTCATTCTCTTTTCTTTTAGCATAGTTTTGAATAGGATTTGGAAAAGTGTATAGTTCATTTGAAAAGAACACAACACTTGCTTAAATCCATTCTTATTCATTCCTATGTTATTAGAAGGACATCCACACTTACACATATAAATTGCATAAATAAATCAAACAAACAACACAAACTTTTGCATTTTTTTCCATTCATTTCTTTTGTACATGTATATGTATTTAAGAAAGTGGTATATTAGAATGGACAACCCAGGTTGCGAGGCTTTAAGTAATAAGAAGGTCTTTTACCTTACACCCTTGGTGCTAACAATGGCATACTCACTTATGTATTTCATACATATATGTGCATATGAAAATGGATAAAAGAATCCTCTTTTTAACAAAATCATGCATCATAAAAAAAAATTCAAATTTCTCAAATAAATTATCTTAGCATTCATCATTAAAGTGTGTGCTAAACTTTTTCATTTGCATGTATAGATATGTTTAGGATTCATCAATATGCATTTTACAAATGTTGGGAAAGAAATAAAGTGATGTGTATTTTGTGATAGTATTTCACTTTACTTAATCTTAAAATGCTTTTCCTTTTGAATAGGTTTGTTTAGAAAAAATCTAAACTTAGGATTAATTAAAACACATAATAAAATATTCATTAAACAAAAATCAAATATGAATCTACCTTAGAAATTACTTAAGGTAGGGAGGAAAAGGAGTTCTCTTCTCTTTTCTCTCTTTATAACTTAGTAATTAATAGGATTCTTAACCAAATCAAAATGCAAATAAAATCAAACCAAAGTGAATAAATCACTTACATGAAATAAACCCTCTAAGTTGAACATTTTCATACTTAAAAAATTTCAACCTTAAAGTCTAGCTAAGCATGCCACGCAAACCTTAAATAACACACACATTAGGCTAAGTCACCATTTCTAGCTTTAGGTTAGGGCGGTGCATGGTTTGATGTTTGCTTTTATTTTGTGATGTTTTATTTTAGTCTATATGTTAGGGTACATGTGCAGAGAATGGTAGGGATCTTAGTCTAACCATTATCTTCTAGAGATTGCTTAAGGGGTTGTAATAAAATATAATTATTTTGTTGTGCGGTGTTCTTATAGCATAATCCAAAATAGGCGGACTTGTTACCCATATGTTGGGTGCTAAATCCATATATATATATATATACATGCTTGGGATTGTATGGTTTGTATGGCTAATCTCTATTTTATAGGCGTTAGTTAGATTTCCTTTTTTCCATTTTCATGTATTTTTGAAATTAAGATTTTGGAATGATTTTATGGGGATTAGATGAGCATTGGTCATAAGATCATGTCTTATGTACCATGTGAAGCCTTTAACCACATTCCAACTAACCAAAAGAAGAAAGAAGAAATGAAGAATGAAGACCCCAGAACATGAATTCCTTGCTTGTAATTAATTCATTTGTAATCCGGGTTGTATAAGAGAGCTTCGGTAACCAATTTTTTTTTTTTGGTATGTGAGGTGGAGCGATCACAAATGACCTTTTATTCTTTTGTGCTAACTTTATAAATTGATTGATGCTTGTTGTGCATTAAGATGACATCTTTTTCTAGATTCTTTCTTGCTTTGATGTATGGCCTAGATGATGATTAGGCTCTTAGGAAAATAAATTTTCTATCCAATTAAACAACTCAAATTAAAAATAAACAACTTATAACCTCACCTAAAGCTTAGGTTATAAAATAAGATAAAAGAATTAGAACCCCTTAGGCGAATGTTGTCTTACTTTTCTTATATGCATCAAAGCATATTGCTTCACTCTTGATTGGAGGGCTTCCACCTTTCGAGAACTTGGCTTGATGTGAGATCCATGGTGGAAACACACCTCTATCTTGCTAATTTTAGCCCATAATCTAATTTCATATGCATTAGGCATATAAATTCTAAAGCCAATGTCAAATTGATTGTCCAAAATAAAAATAAATTGTAACAAAATTTGCATTAGATTTAAGTCATTAAAGCATGCCCTTGATCTAGTCTCTTGGAGTGTGTTTAAGGACTTAGTCTCTTTCTAAATAAACAATAGCTATCTTGCAAAATTTGACTTGCTTACATATTTTAAAATCATAGGAGGAGTTAGTTGGCCACCCCTAAGTCCAAGTCGGTGGTTTATCCTCTCTTGTGGAGGTAAACCAAATACCCATCTTCAATATTTAGGTTATGCTTTTGGCCCTGCCAAAGCTCCCTAGATTTAAGTTGAGGTTGCTACTTCCCAAGCTGAGCATAAATCCTCACCTCTTAGGCATTTTTCATAACCTTATCATGGAATTATAAGCCCATCATTTTAATAAAAATTCAACTCAAACAAATTAATTCAATTTCAAAATGTAAAGCTAACCATAGGTAGTTTGGGGTGCTTACTAGGTCTAGTATCTTAAGCATCTCACTTATTTTCATTTGGCTCTAAGAACTCCCTCCTCTTGATCGATCCCATTTGACTTTCTAAAAATAAACCAATCGATTGATAATCCTATTTTTTTTTAAATCTTTGGAGACAACGATCATTTACCTTAATCAAGAGTATTCCTAAGGAATCTTATTCCTTAAGATGTAATTAGCTATGGGGGCTTGCCCGAGTAGGGAAACCCAGTTTAAAATAAATCCCTAATTTACTTTTCCATGTAAAGTAGGGAAGAATCTTTGGTACATTCCGAAGACCCATAGTCCTTAGGAGTCCTTATTGAGGTGATTAGGTCTATTGTAGGGTGGTGACTTCTATCTTTCAAGATAGGACACCTTTCCTCAATGACATTCCCGATCACCCTAATAAGAACATCTGCAGATCTACGTGGCATCCCAACAAGGCGTATATTTTTGTTTTCATTTATCCTTTCAAAAGGATAGATGAAGGAAAAAATATTTTCACCATAATAATTACCTTGATGAAATGAGGACTTGACTAATGATGATCAATTAGTCCAATTACATATGTACCCCAATATTTGAATGACCAAGATCTTTGTTGGGTGTAGTGGGTTTGAGTTTGTGGATTATATTCTCATGTACTTGACATTCACGAAACTTCTTAGCATGATTAATATAGTCTCTCACCATAGACGAACAATAATAGCCCATCCTTTTGACCTTTACTGCCATCTTGGGATTTGATTGATGTGCACCACAAAGTCCTTCATGAACTTCAACCATCACTTTGGTACCTTCATCTGTATTTAGGCATCGTAGCCACATTTGTTCAAAGGATCTATGATATAAAGTGTTGTTGACGAAAGCATAACACAACATTCTCTTCTCAATTTGAGCTATTAGTGATTTATTATTTGGTAATTTACCTTCTTTAAAGTAGTCGATGAATGGGTTGCCTCTAAGCATGTGGCTCTTTTATAATAAAGGCTTCACACTACTTCTCTAAGGTAATGTCATGCTTAGTGGTTCTTGTTATAACTCCTTGTTAGTTTCAAGGAGAATGTGGAGCAACCTAAGTCACATCCCGCTGTGTCAAATTTAGTAATCCCTCACACGAGGATCGACTTTCTTTGCTCTTGAATTTATCGAGTAAATATGTCAATCATGACATAATCACTATTCATACTTGTCATTTTCTTAGCTAATTTTGCTAAGAAATTGGTTTTACTATTCTCTGATCGAGAGACTCGAGTTAGTGTGATATTTGGTATCTGCTTCATAACTCACCTTATGATAAAAAAGCTATCAACCTTGTTAATTTTATAGATGCCAAGTACTTGATTTATAATAAGCTAAGAATCGTCGAAAATATGCAAGTTTTGAATGATTATGAAAATAGCTTATTCAAGACCTACCACTAATAGGGGTGTGCATTATTTGGTTTTAACCAAAAAACCAAACCAAACCAAAATTTTTGAGTAATTTGGTTTGAACTTTAATTTGGATTTTGGTTTTAATTATTGAAAACTTTGGTTTTGGTTTTGGATCGGTTTGTTAAATAAAATTTTGGATGGAACCAAATAAACCAAAGTAATTATATAATAATCGTTATTATTAATTTATGTATAATAGGCTTATCTATTATACACTTATATTTATTTATTTTTAATACTTGGTAGGTGCTTTTTTGGAGGACCATTATCCATTCTCCAAAATATTTTGGTCTCATAATATGGTAATATTATTCCATCAACTTCTAAGTTCAAAACATCATTAAGGTAAGTAAAAATTAGTTTTAAATATTTATTTTAATGCATGAAGTAGTTAATTGCATTTTTTATTATATTTATGTTATTTCACTTATTGCTTGTTCATTATACAATCAAAATTATGCAAATAATTTTTAAATGTAAACTTGGTTTGTCCAAACCAAACAAAATAACAACCAAATTATTATTTGGTTTGTTTGGTTTACATTTTATTTATTGGTTTGATTGATATTTTAGAATCTAAAACCAATCGATTTTAAAATTTATCATACAATCCATCCAAATCAACCAAACCGCACTAATGCTTCATACTCGACTTTATTATTAGTTCTTGGCTCTGTCAACCCATATGATCGTCTCATTATCCCTCATTCTGGTGTTATAAAGACGTTGCCGATTCATGTTCTTGCCTTTAGAAAATTTAAAGGTTGGACTTATTTGATTGATGAGGCTCCATCAAAGTATATTTTTCAAATTTGTGATTTTTCTCTTTCATGAATGAGCATAATTTGCTCATTGGGAAAATCATCATTAAGAGAAGAGTTCATAAGGATGGGATGCATAATAAAAAAATTTGCTAAGACTTGACTTTTCATTGCTTTTTGCAGAACGTATGTGATATCAAATTATAAAAGCAATACTGCTCATCTTGCCAAGTGACCTATCAACGGTCTTGTTATCAAGTACTTTTGATTGATCCATGAGATGAGGTAATCTTGTGAGATAACATATAATGACAGAGCCTTTAAACTGCAAAGATCAATGTCAAATAATGCTTCTCTATTGGAGAGTATCTCATTTTCGCTCCTATTATTCTTCAGTTGATATAATAAAAAGCATTCTCTTTGATGTCTTCATTGTGTAGTGCTAATTATACTCCAAGGAACTCTTCTAATGCAGCTGTGTATAGAATGAGGGGCTTCCTAAGAGTAAGTGCTGCAAGGATTAGTGGATTTAATAGGTAGTTTTTAATGCTATTGAAGGCTTCTTGGCATTTCTTGTCCCACTTGAATGGAGCATCCTTCTTCATCAACTTTGCAAATGGTTGATAGTATCCTGATAGGTTTGATATAAATCATTTGATGAATGCAAGTTGTCCTTGTAAAGAATGGAGCTGACGCAAACTCTTTGGTGGAGGCATCTCCACAATTGCCTTAATTTTAGCAGGATCAAGTTCAATTCCTCTGTGATGTATAATGTTCCCAAGGAATTTTCTGGAGGATACCCCGAATGCATATTTCAGAGGATTCATCTTGAGATCAAATTTTTTGATTCTCTCCAATACAATACTTAAGTCTTCAAAGTTGTTTTCACAATTTAAGCTCTTTACCACCAAATCATCAACATAACATTCCAACTTATTGTGAATTAACTCATCAAAAATACGCATCATGACTCTTTGGTATATAGCTCCAGCATTCTTCAATCCGAAGGGCATGATTGTGTAGCAATATATACCAATTGGCATCTTAAATGATGTGTGCTTCTCATCTTCAAGAGCCATCTTGATTTGATTATATCCCGATGATCCATCCATGAATGAGAACATATCATAGTTGGAAGTATTGTCCATTAGAAGTTCTAATATTGGAAGAGAAAAGTCATCTTTTGTGCATGCCTTATTTAGGTCCCGAAAGTCAATGCAGAGATGGGTTTGATCGTTCTTCTTTCTAATTGGGACAATGTTGGCTATCCCGCATACTTCTCTCTCGATGAAGCGCTTTGATCCTTCTTAGTTTCTACAATTACCGTTCTTCAATCTCAATTCATTGCTAGAGCTTGCCACATCTGTTTAATGGCAAGTTTATGAGCGCTACATCGGGGATAAGCGGCATTTTAGAATATGACCAAGAAAAGCAATCCCTAAATTCATAAAGTAGCATTTTTAGCTCTTCAACTTTCTCATCAGGTAGAAGGACACTGATGAAAGTTGGATGGGGATCATCATCAACTCCTAGGTTGATTTCTTTGAGTTCATCCATAGTAATTATTTTTCCACCATCTTCGAGTTCTTCAGGTGCAGGCTTGGCTTTTACTTCTTCATCATTTGTAAGAAGATGGAGATCATCTTCTTCATTATTATTAGTTTCAATCTCAACTTCTATTATATTATAATAAACTTTATTTTGATGAGATTTGTGGATGAACCCAAGACCTTTAGTAATAAAGGACTTCTTTGGCTCCACATCCTGTTAAAGTTTTAAGTTCTATTTTTTAGTAGTTCTAATATGAATTCTAAGCTTATGCATCATTCTTCATAATTTTTGTGGATAGTATATTAATATTCTTGTTAGCACTATCTCATCAGAATTTTCTTATTGAGTAGGCTGATCAAAATTGTGAGGCTGAGACTCTTCAGATTTGTAAAATAGATTCTTATTTTGCCACTCTCACTCAACGGTGGCACATAGAATGTTATAAATTCTTCAATGTTATGGACCTTCAGTGGAGTGATTTCTTTGAAGTACTACTGAGGGATGGGTATAATTTTGAGTGAGCCATCTAACACTGCCAAATGAGCTATCCTTCTTAACATGACCCTCTGAACTCTATTTTCATAAGTAGATTCAAAGTCATATTCTGAATCAGAATCACTTATTTTATACTTTATCTTTCTTGAAAGCTTATAAGTTTCTTAAGTTTTGTAAATATTTTCTTCTTCTTGTGTGTCACTTCCCAAGTGAGGCGATTTTTCTTGATTTAGGTGTAAATCAAGTGCTTATGGAAAGTCGCATTACCTTCTTTCTTCCTCTTTGCTTCTACTCATTCACCTTGTGAAATTGCTTTTTAGTTCATGAAGTAGATTCTACTGCTTCAAGAGGATCTATTGGCATAAGCTCTTTAGGGATGAAATATTTTGCATCTTCATAAATCTTTGCTTCATGGACAGAGAATGGTTGTAGGTTGATAGAATTGAACTCTTCTCCCTCTTTTGGTACTTCATACAGATGCATAGTTGATGGACCATGACCATACTCATGCGACCTTACCCGAGAGATCTAAATGATGTATCGACCGATTACATGAAACTTGGCTTTTTATATATCTCAAAACTTGAGCGAGAATAAAAGAACCAGTTTTTTCCCATTCTCATTGAAACCATGAACCATCAACTTATTCTTCCAAGATGTTGGATATCAAGTGATAATCCTCTTAAACTCATAAGATTGATAGAAGAACCTAGATCAATCAATATTCGGTTGATTAAGATGTTATCACTCTCTGCGGTAATATATAGAGAATGATTGTAATCCGCTATTCCAAATATAAGATCTTCTTCAAAAAATATGATTACTGTGAGATCTTGAGTTTACAATGATTCAGTCATGCATTTTTTAGCAATGTAAGCTTCATAACTTTTCAGATCTTTAAGAGCCTGTATCAAAGTTTCTCACAGATCTTTTGACATCAAAAAAGCCTCATACACACTTAATTATGCAGGGATCATTCTCAGATGTGATAGAATATTATAATCTATCTTTTTTTGCTTGATTTAGGCTATAGTTTAGGCTTTTTGAGAATGATATCTTTGTTGACTTCAATTTATTTGTCTTTATATTTATTTGTATTTCCCTTTTTCGATGGTGGTGGTAAAACTTTACCACTTCTCAATTGAACTTGAATCACCTTATCTTGCTCAGATTCTTTTGAAGAGGTAGTTTCTTCAAATTCACTTCTTATTCTAGAGGATTGACCAAAAGAGCTAGACTCATTTTCAACTTCATACATTTCATACGTGATGATATCGATGAGTCGACTCTTCTCCGTCGAAAACATAAATCTTCATCAACTATTATCTTTTGTTGAGTCATTAAACAAAATTAGATGTTAACTCTAAAGCTCTTCTTATTTTCTTGATAAAATTTTGATGGGTTTTGTTTCGACTATCTAATCATTTTAAAGTAGTTGGTGCTAAAGAACATCTGATATCACCTAAATGATTTGGCATGTCTCTGTTGGAAAAGATTCACCATTATCTTCTTCATTTGATTCAATAATTCAAAGTTTAGGCATAAAGCCTACAAGCTTAAATGGTTGTCTTGCCAACTGATGATACTCCTCTAAATTATTAATAATTTTTTGAGTTGTAGTTCTCTTCTTGATCTTCTTTTTTTAGCCGACTTCTTTGATTTATGAGGCTTGTGTTTAGAACGCTCATGTGATGTGATGTAGCCTTATCAAATCCTTGAAAGCCCAAATACTTGGTTTAGGCATCTCTTTTAAGTCCAATATAGGTTCAAGTGGTGATTTCCACATAACACTAGGACACCATTTAGCTGCTTCAGCATTTTCACAGTCTTCTTAGAGATTACTATTTCCCATTCTTCAATCTAAACTGATTTCTCCTTCTTTTTGTCTTTAATTGATGATATATAAGAGGATGTAATCATATTTGTAGACTCTCTTTTTGGGTTGACTAGAATGCTACGATAATGTAAATTCACCTCACTGATACTTCCTTTCTAGCCAATCTTTGAAGACATAATCTTCAATAGGATAGCGATCATCCGATGATAAGGATTAATTTGAATTACTAACTTCTTTGAGCCTTTTAATTTATGGTAATTGTATACCGACTTTCTTGTAAAATAATTTAGTCACATTGTCCCTTCTCAAAGAATAATCTTTGTTCAACTTTTCCGTAAGAGATGGCCGCATTCGTTCATCATCTCTTGTTTCTTATTTTGGATGCTCTCCACCATTTAGAAAAGTCTGAGGTTTATCATTGCCTCCCAATACCAATTTTGACTGTGGAATAGAATGGATAGGCTTCTTTCCCTTATCATCATTGTATATATTATTATTTTCCTTTATCTACATTATTTATTACCACTTTTCACCATTTGGGCAATAGGAAGCGGTATGAGTTTCATTTCTTCTTGAGTTTGAAGGTTTGCTTCTTTTTTCTTTATCTGTATAATTTTCAGACTTAGGGCAATTCAGCTTTTCAAATTTGGCCACCCTATCAAGCAAGTCTTGGAACGTTGTAATTGACACTATACATAAAAATGGTGTCATTTTATCATCCATATTGCCCTTTACCAATTGGCATGTTCTTCTTCCAATTGTTGCTCACATTTCATACTTAGTTGAATGACTTATAAACTTTATCAGCGACTCATCTTTTCTCCTTTTTAGTAAGACAAGGGTGTTATTTTCTAGTTGCACTGGTGAACCTCTTCACGAATATTATCTCTAACTCAGTAAATATTTTAACTGAATCATTCGACAATTCTACATATCACTTAAAAGCGGTAGGGTTAAATTGGCTAGTACGGAAAATAGGCATCATTCTCCCGTGTTACCACAAGTAGCCTTCAATTAGGCTAGATGTTGCTTTGAGTTACCAAGCCCACTGAAAAAATTAAATTTCATCACTGAGTAACCTTTTAGGTATAACACTTAATCATATTCAGCTGGGTAAGGGAGACTCTTACTCACCAACTTTTCAGCTTGCTCTGAAGCTATAACTATCTTTATCTTTTAATTAATTATTATTTTTAGCTGAGCAACTATTACCACTCCAGGTGTGCTAGCCAAATTTTTATTATTTTAAGAGAGATAGTTGGTTAACTTCATTCTTCACTTCATGTGTAGCATGTACTATAGGAGCTTGAGGTACTAGAGCGACTAGTGGTATAGAGGTTATATTATTAGCTACCTGTTGATTAACAGACAAAATAGGTGCTATAGTTGATGTGAAATTCTTCTATAACATATCCATCATGTTATTCATTTGTACCATCATATCATTCATCTTAGTACCAAGCTGTGCAATTTTCTTATCTTTAACTTCTGACGCTGCATTTGTCTTTTCTCTCTAACTAGCGCCACAACATCAACAAGTACAGGCTCTTCTTCTTCCTTTATTTCTTATTGTTGTTCCTCTCCCACCTCATCTTTAGGGGAAGAACTTGATTGACCTTCTCCTTATGATTTGCGAGATATTGTTCTTTGGGTTGAATGATGTCGATTATAAAAGCGTGTACCAGGTTGATCATTTTCTGGTTCAACCATGTAAATAGCTTCAACACCCATGATTTCTTTCTCATTTTGATCTTCTTCTTCTTCCTCTTTAGTAGAGATTAAAGATCCATCTTCTACTTGCTTATGTGAAGGCTCTTCTTCATAAACATTGGTGTTGGTTCCACGGATCCATTCATGATGGTCTTTGGCGGAAAGTTCATCTATATCTCTAGATGTCTACTTCCATAGTGTCCTTTTCATCACCTTCTTTTTTGCACATGAATTTATGACATTTCTAGTGGATCGGTTCAATGTGTGGAATAAACACTTCTTCCATTAAGGAGCGATCAAAGTCAACCTTCTCTTGTGGTGGTGACGATCATGATGGGATCCCCAGAGGATTCTCTGTGTCATCATTATGTCTTTTTTAGATATCCCTTCTTTTAGGTATCCACATTTGATGGGTTATTTTTAGGTGGATTTCTGAATATGTGTATCAGATGTCACACCTCTTCCATTCTTCAATATTTCATCACAGGGCCTTAGCCTCCATATCTACTTATTCTTTCATCGAGACCTTTGGTGATTCTTGGACACCGATCAAGTGTCCTCGATGCTCACATGTATACTTGGCTCGATGGCCGGTTATCATAAGAGATGACAATCTCCTTGGTGAGCGGTATTTTCAATCAGGCCTCAAATTTTCTTTTCATTAAACCTTTATTCTTGGCTACTTTAAGAACATTTGTATTTTTGGCATCTGTGTTTGTTGTCTTCTCGTGGTGGTGGAGCTTGATATTGTTGAGTCAGAAAGATTGCTTCACTCACCAGTAGCTATTCCTTTTACCCATTTTAGAATGTCAAAGTTATTATGGGTTGGAATACTCATTTCTGGCAGCAGTATTGTTTATTCACTAGGTCATTCAAAGGGGATCTGCTGAGCACTCAGCTCAGCATTTCTTTTTCTTCTTTGCCTCCTGGTTAATTTTCTTCCTAATGAGAAAGCTTCATGAACATACTTTCCAAGTATGAAAGGTTCAATCGCAACAATTATCATGAGCCATTAAAGACAGTTTTCCCATGGTTCTCTTTCATCATGGGTTTTAGATTGACCCAGTCTTTCAAAAATTGAAGTTCTCTGTCATGAGAACTCCTTAATAGTGGTTGGTTGCTGAACTTGTTGGCAAGCATGATTGGTTGCTGAACTTGTTGGCAAGCATGACTGAGATTCACTGGCCTCCCATGACCTGGATGAGTGTACCACGAGTGGGTACTTGAGTTGGATAATAGAAATTCAAGCTACCAAATTGAATGGTAGCTCCAACATCTCCTACATTGATGATGACATTGGCTAGCAGATGTTCGCACCATGCCCTAGATAGTGAAAGGAGTGCTCTGTAGATCCATTATGCAAAAGTGAAAGATAGGGATTAGTAATTAGTAATTATTATTTCATACTTTCAAAATGCAAGGTACTACGACAAAATAATAATGTAATAAAGATATACTTCAGAATAATTCATTGACATAGAGTCTCATATAGTAGTAATTTGAATTTATTACACATTTAAATCACCATTTTTTTTTTTAAATTTTCAAATATTTTGTACTATAGCATATATGACCTAAAGATGGAAGAGAACATTGTCCCAGTAGTGTAAAATGAGCTCAAAATTCACCAATCTCTGATAATTTGATTGAAGAGAGTATGATTAAGGTGTGTCAGTGTAATTTTTAGAAGGCAGATGAGATAATAGATAAGACACGACCCAGAGATTTTATCCCCATTTTGGTGAGAACTTTAGAACTGGTTTCAATTTTTCTATAGGCGCAAGCCCCTATAGTTAATTACCCCTCCCAATATTGAGAGAGAACTTTCAATTAAGGTTAGTCATTAAATCGCTAAATGCGTAGCGTATAGTAGCAGCATATGGAGTTTTGGAATTTATAAAAGTATCATTGTTAGCTTAAAGAGGATGGTTGGGGGAATGATGATGTGCATGATCTAGATCCCATGGTTTGGTCATCGTGTCTATCTACTGTCGAGTGGAGGTTGACCTAACTTGTCCGAAGGATCCTTATCAGCAACACATGGGTTACGTCATTCAAGAAATTCTTGTAGACCTGGGGTGATATTTGTCTAAGGAGATAATCTTAAGTCTACTTTAGCTAATAGAGGGATTTTTTTTCCTATCAAGTATACCCTATGATTCACAACTCAAAGGGTAGAGCTATTAGGGAGTATACAGGCTACGGTCGTGATCCTAATAATATGGAGTGTTGCTGGCCAAACTACCCGATCAGAGGACTCTTATCATAACTATCATATGTGCCGGCTACCTGTCGATGACACGTCCGTCCTTACTAGCACAAGATTGATTGAGAGGGAACATAATAAAATACTTGATTTGACATTGGCTTCTTTGTGAGTTAGAGATTTCTTAATTTGTCACCTCTGACAAATAATTACGGAAGGTGGATAGATTGAGTTTTGCTTTAAGCTTTTAATGATTGAATTTCATTTAAGCAATTTTTTAGATTGATACTTGACTTAAGTCAGTTTGATTTGAACTTAGAATCACATTTTGATGGAAGCATCTCCTATAGTTGAGGAGTTGGAAAGCTTGAAAGAGAAGGAATACTTTTTTTAGTGGGCTTTCAACATTACTAAGATAAATCTTGTAAGTGTTTTTTTACTTCTCTTCTCTTTGATTTAATGTTTTACCTTTCTATTCATTGTATGTTCTTTTCTTTTCCCCTTTTTTATTTGATTCTTTTAATTTAAATTTACCTTTAGATTTTTTATTTAGTGCTTTTAAGCCAATTTTTTTATTCCTCCATTTTTTTCTAAGTCCAAAGATTTGAAAAATTTTGGCGATATTAGGGGGTGACATTTAACAATTCCTTAGCTTCTGATATATTGAGCATAATTGTGTACACAACATGTCTTCCAATGCCTTATTGGGCATTAGCGGTCTTAAACCTACAAAAATAAATCAGCATGTATATTTCCACATTCACATCACACATATTCAAACTTACTTTCCTGCAAACTTGCAATGATCGGCAAGAAGAGTTCGGCTAGGTGAGATTGCAAATTTCAATAAAGTAAACAAATTCTTCAAGAACTATTCTATATTTCTTATTAAATAATTTTATTTGTAAATTCATTGGAGAAAATGGGTGATAAATGGAAAGAAAGATATATGAGAAGGAAGATTGATTAAAATGGAAAATGAAGAATTCACAAATGGAAGGAAAAAAGAAAGAAAGTGGTTTTGGGAGGATGGGAAAAAAGAATAGAGAACTGTAGGAGTGTCATCTGCAGATGAAGGAAAAAAAGTGAACCAAGAGTCTTATTTCTTTAAGAAGGAGGAGAAACAGTTGAAAGATCGTGTTTTTCAATCAAAAGGAGGAAGGTTCTTCCTGATGTGAAATTGGAAAATGAAGAGGAGAAATAGCACGTGCATTTGAACTTCGTGTGAATAGGATAGAAGGGAGCTCGGGTTGTGCATGAAGAGGGAGAGATTTGGGTTATCAGGTCTTTGGGTTTTGCATTAGGCCTTTAATAATATTTATATTATTTAATCAACTTTAATATGAACCTGAACTCAAATATAGGGTTGATATATATATATATATATATATATATATATATATATATATATATATATATATTTATATATATATATATATATATATATGTGTGTGTGTGTGTGTGTGTGTGTGTGTGTGTGTGTGTGTGTTAATTCAATGTTATTCCAATGCTCTAAATGCAGCGGTCTTGCATTTCACGATCGGGTTATTTGGTTCAAATATCAATTGTCAATTTTAGCTCAAAATTTATCACCGACCGCTCAATTTACGCAAACTTATCCAAATTGAGTACAAACAGTCTTAGTTGATAGATTTTAATATTTTGAAATTAACGGTGCAATCAATTTTATGAACGGAGGTCATTTGGTTTAAGTCGATGCCTCTAGATTTTGATATGAATGTAAGCGCATTGACAACTCGATCACATGATCGGTTGGTCATTAAGTTGTGCAATATTTATATTATCATTAATTTTGATGTTCTAAACACAATGGAGATGTTTGTTCACCAATCAGAGATTATTTCAACTGATTTTGGCAACGTCCAACATATTTCAGCCTCGATTTATGCATTATCACTTTTGATCATTCGACATATACATAGACTCATCTAAATTGAGCATAGAAAATCTCATTTGGTAGATTTCGATATTTCAAAGCTAACGATGTAATCAATTTCATGAACGGAGGTTGTTTGGACA
Organism: Cymbidium sinense; assembly: GCA_021442155.1. Classification (NCBI taxonomy): domain Eukaryota; kingdom Viridiplantae; phylum Streptophyta; class Magnoliopsida; order Asparagales; family Orchidaceae; genus Cymbidium; species Cymbidium sinense. The sequence goes on from CM038218.1 coordinate 45,881,430, forward strand.
TTATCGTAACTTTTGACTCTGATATGTGCGTTGGCACATTGATAGCTTGATCGCTTGATTGGTTGATCTTTAGATTATGCAATATTTATATTTTTGACCAATTTCAATATTTTGAATGTGATGGCAAAATTTGTTCATCGATTGAAGGTCATTTAGACTAATTTCATTGATGTTTGATGCATCTCAACTTCGATTTGTGCGCTAGAGCATCCGAAGTCGATCGAATTTACCTTATAAGTTAGATTCGGCTCATGTAACATATGCGAAGGTCAACATAATTTAAAGGAAAATTTAAATACGCTATTAAGTTATAAATGTCTAAATAAAATTCAATCCTTAAAAATTTAAAGTAAAATTCAATCCATCCACCATCCGTAACTGTTTATCGAAAGTGACAAATTAAGAAAATTTTAGCTTCAAAGGAGTCAATGTCAAGTTAAGTACACATTTATGTTCACTCTTGATCAATCTCATGCCAATAAGGATGTGGCCCATGTCCTCTGACTGCGTGGCATGGCTAGTATACTTCACATATGATGCGGTTATGAGAGTCCTACGGAGGGGTGGTTGCATATGGTTTTCTATATTACATCTGCCGTATGCTCCTCAATGGCTCTGTATCTTGAGTTGTGAACTATAGGATGCACCTGATAGGGTGAAAAGCTCTCTATCAGCTAAGGTGGACTTGAAGTTGTCCTCTTAGAAAAACACCACCCCAGGTCTACAAGGGTTACTTGGATGACGTAACTTATGGTTGATAGGATCCCTCATTGGGTTTACCTCCTCCACTAAGTAGGCTAGGGACCACAATAGCCTAGGATGACGGAACCATGGGATCTTGATCGGGAGCGTCATCGTTCCCCCAACCATCCACTTTAAGTTAAAGGATGATGAATTTCATAAATCTAAATTTCAAAACTTCACATGCTGCTACTATACGCTATGCATTTAGCGATCTGATGACTAGGTTTAATCGAAAGTTATCTCTTAGCATTAGGAGGGGTAATTAACTATAGGTGCTTGCACCTACAGGAAACCTGGAACCAGATCTAAAGTCCTCACAAAATGAGGGTGAAATCTCTGGGTAGTGTCTTATCTACTAATATTACATCTGCCTTCTAAAAATTGGACCGACATTAAATCATACTCTCTTCATCGAGAGGTCGATGGCGAATTTTTTGAGCCCACGCATTGATAGTTAATTTGTATTGATTATTATTAAAATGATCTTTGATTTACTTATTATTTAGGTATTAATTATGTTATAATGAATGTCATAGAGATTTTTAATTGCTTAACTTTTGCTCAAATGTTAAATATCATAGAAAAATATTGAATGCAAATGAAAACATATAAATGTCATGAATTATATAGACTATTTGTATGTGGATATTGATTCATGAAGTTTCACCTCTTTATGATACTAATAGAATACTAAGATATTCATGCATGTATATGAAAAAAAAAAATTATTATTATTGAAGTTACTTTAGTATAACTTTTGTCTTATAACAAATGTAAATAATATATATCAATATCATTTACATTTGTTATAAGAAGCACAATCTAAGATACTAATAAAACATAATAATAATATTTTTTTCATATACATACATGATATCTTAGTATTCCTAGCTAGTAAATATCATTTACACTAGTTATAAGAAGCATAATCTAAAGTTATACTATTAAGGCACTTCAATAATAATAATTATTTTTTTCATATACATGCATGGATATCTTAGTATTCCTAGCTAGTATCATAAAGAGGTTAACTTCATGAATCAATATATATATATATATATATATATATATATATATATATATATATATATATATATATATATATATATATATATATATATATATATATATATATATATATATATATATATATATATAAGATAGAATATTATACTTTTATAATAAAATGTGTTATATCTTCTTGAAAGATTCATAGCTAGATATAAACTGTCATTTGATCATATACTTATTTATTTTGTTTAAGCGGCATGCATAATATTTTTTTCATTGCGTTACTATAATTTTGAGGAATGAGTATTCATTGATTGTTGATCGCTCATTGTGGTCTTAATATAACCTTGCCGATTGAATCTTGATATAGAAATGAGCAATAGAGAAAAAAATGTGTAGAAAAAGTGAATTCATAATAGAGAAATATATAATTATAATTGTCTTAATTTCATGTGTTATTTATAGCAGCCATTCAATTTATTTAATAATTTTTAGATAAAGATAATAATTATAAATTTATTTTCATTGTCCGACGATCTGTTCCCCTTGATAATTTCAAGTCTCCAATCTAAGTTGTGATAACTTGTCGATAATGAAGAGTATGTGAATACTAGAAATAAGAAAAGGCTAACATTCAGATCAACATAAAAGGAATGAGGACAAACAAAGTGGTGTATCCCCTAACCTTAAAAAAGAAAGACAATTTTTTTAAATTAAGCATCATTAGAAACTTAATTAGGTAAGTATTATTAAAAATTTAAAATAGGTATAATATTACTGACTAGATACCATGTTGCAAACGACGTGGCATAAAGTTGTCACAATGTAGTGAGGCTAGTCACCCACTTAGTGGGCAACTAGCTTGCAGATAAAATTTTTTTTTTTTACATGGTTGATTGTTTTGATGCAACTCAACCTTAGAGTCTGTAAGTTTTCATTCAAGTGGATCTATAACATCTAAGAATAAATAATAAATGATAGATAAAAATAAGATTGATTATTTACAAGTTTTCATTCCAAAAAGTTAGTACAAGTATTTACATAAATTGATGATACATAAATAAAAATTAAATAGATAAGAATAAATATAAAAATACTATTAAACATAACGCCTCATTCTTGGAATCACACCACTATGTATCTTATGATGGATGATATATGGTGGTAATGTAAGATCTTTAGAAGTCGCATTGGATAGTCTGATGCGATAGATGAATCGACTCATATGTTTAGTATGTAGAAGAACACGGATCGATACATGATAGACCTAGATCGCATATGTAGATGGCATGCTAATATGGTATGGGACACCCTCTGTAGCTCGATCCATAATGTGTCCCGATGTGTACGCTTCGTAAGTCTCTACTAGCACCTACTTTTATACGACTCCACTCGTCATCCACCAGAAATGCTGGAAGATGTCGAGTCATCATGTGCTCCTACGAAAAATAGTATGTGAAATAAGCATCAAGTAACATATTGAATTCAAATGAGTACTTATGTTAATGCTTACATATATACTTTCATATGTGCTCTCGATAGTGGTTGGGAGTAGCCGGTAAATAGAGAGAAGCCGATCACGAACCGGCACTATCGGTTGATAGCCACCACCATGTCCTCATCTTCATCCAAGCCCTTGATGAGGTAATCACTCCGCCTCTCCCAAGTGGCAATGTACACCTGGTGGTAATCTACCCAGTCGACATCCACTTTGCCTTGACCATTGATCCTTTGAAAAATTAATTGGTTACACTAGGTGTGAGAAGAGACTGACACTCGTTGTAAATACTACTCCATGATCAAAGGAACTCGTGTTAACCATATGTCAGAGCCTGTTGAGCATGTATGTGATAGACGTGGTGTGATCTGCGCAGTGTATGACTCCCAAATCACCTACACATATTAAAAATTATGTTAAATTAGAATATGCATTGTATATATTTGAACTAAAATGTAATCTACAAGTCCAACTTGAGTATGCAGCAAGTCATCCAGCTTATTTCTATATACTACAATGTTCGCCATTGGCATATGACGAATATATTTCTCGTTCCACCTATGCACACAACACAGTTTAAACAAATAAGCTAAAATTTAAAAGTCAAAGTAAAATATACATCAACCTGTCTTTGAGACCATCAAGATCAATAGGATATGTCACATGGAGTTGACCTCCCACATGAATATGCTCCCAAGACTATATTTGTAGTACGTGTAGGCATCTAGTCATGTTGGCCTTGGTGGGCCTAGTAGACTCATAAAGCTCTCATGAGGTGGGGTGAACCTCTCCTAGTCATACTAAATGTATCCGGGTCCTCAAAGTGAGATCTTGTAGGTGGACCTCGAAATGATGTATCCGTATTAAGAAACCAATAAGAAGCAGAATGCAGTGCTTGAAAACTCCTCTGCTCAGATGCACGACTCCCTTGTAAAAAACGAAGCCACCTGGCATATGTCACGCATGTGCAGCCCATCTAAAATTGCGATGTGTGGACTAATCGGTCATGGTACATCACGTCGGTATAGTCAATCCAACAACTTCGTCAATCAGTGAGGCCATCTCTTCCTCACCGATCACAATGGGGCCAATAGGTGGCCATTAACATAATGGATCATCACCCGCGTCGGAGTGTCACGATCTCTCACCAATAGCTAGGTGGAAGGTGTTGTTATGAGACCATCTCTCAGATAGAAAATGATGATCTGGCGGATGAAGGCTGGATATTCTTGTAGCTCTAGCCTGATATCGTCATGTGATGTGTCACTCTATCAGCATAAGCAAGTGTGACGCGGCCTCTAGAACAGTGCTCTAAAAAAAGAAAGGATTGATCCTTCATTAACCAAAATAAAAGGTATGCAAGCGTAAAGTAGAAACGTTAATTACATATTACTTATAGTATCAGGGTGAGTGGCTCTATGCCATCCATAGCTATGCTATGAACCTCGGTATTTTGCTCCAAATGGGTGGTCATAGCATAATCGACGTAAAAGGTTGGGGCTCCTCGGCCATCGTACCTATGGAAGAAAACAAATGTTGGAATCAATATCAGGTAGTTATAAACAGTGAAAGGGTAAACTAAGCAAACAAAATATAGTACTACAACCTACACTGAAAATCTAAGTAACATGCACTATACTTGTATGATAAAGTATCCATGACATACCTTCTACTATTAATATTGTAACGATGACACAGGTGGCGTATCTTTGCATAGATTGATTCTACTAGCTCTATTTTCATCCATTGTATTTTTGAACCTATTTATGAAACCTTATAAAATGGGTAAAATTTTTATTAATTCATGCTTTAAAGTGGTCACTAATCACAATGAAACTCATTTTTATATGTGAGCTTATACAGATGTAATGTGTAATACTGTGATACACACCTAAGGTGGTTCAATCATCTAAATCTCAGTGCAGCAACAACATGTGGGCATGGCCAAGATATATGATCATTTTGTTTCAACTGCAATTATAAAGGTTATTATCTAGCAAATCAACTCTAAATGATCGAATAGACTTGTCAAATACCTACATCTCACGGGGTTGATGTTCAGTTGAGAAATGTAGCTTCCCTTTGATGATGAAACATTGTGGATACTCTTTAGGAGAAGATAGATAAGTTGGCATCCTATTGTTGAGTTGCAGTCACAAGTCTTTTCATGAATAATGCAACTAAGTTGTAGTAAATAGCGATAGTCACGGATCGATAAAACCGAGATTTATTTCTTGTTAAAACACTTAGATGCATTAGTCATCATTGTATCATAACACATTCCACCGTCATGTACAAGTAACCATTTAACAGGGTCGTGCTCCATAAGCCATTTGTGAGCTTCTTCTTTCACATTTTTAATATCTAACATGAAATAATTAAACTCATGGATATCATCAGTGTTTTCTATCATATACATCTTCTGCCATAGAAATTCAACATCACCAATCCCCAATCTACGTATTACATTTTTAAAATTTTCATGCAGAAGACGCAAGCAGTGTTTGTGAGCGGCCCATGGAAAGACTTCTCTACACCCACATAACAGACCATCATGTTTATCAAATATTATGCACAAATCACGTCTAGCAGACACAACAGGCAGCATATCATGTAAGCATATCAAGAACCACAACCAGAAATCAATCGACTCAGACTTCACAATAGCAAATGCAAGTGAAAACAACCCATTGTTTACATCAATTCCAACAGTAGTTAATAACGTACCACGATACTTGCTAAACAAAAATGTACCGCTAAGCTCGACCGGTATGCTTCTACCCGTAATGGAAGGACCAAATGCCCAAAAGTCTTTGGAAGGGTTGTGTATCAGGACTGGATTGCGGTATGAGGTAAAATGAACGATTTCATGTAAAGATCTTGTAAGACTCTTCCAGCCAAAGATTGCTTTTATTGCCTTACACCCATCCCAAGCCTTCATGTAGAAACTTTAATATTGAATTTTGACTCCATTATAATCTCCAGGTTTGGATCAATCGATGCGATCACATGTATAATGAAATAAGCTATGAATTTTGAAATACACTGTCGATGACTGCTTGTGCTTACTGCATTGATACATCTATAGTTTTTCCCACCTCTGGATATTCTCCAAGCACCCCCTAAGTGTTTGCTGCTATTACAATGTAAACGCCAATTACATGGTCTGGTAGGACTATCATGGTGTACGCATATAACCGTAAAGTTCTTTTGGTTAAGGTCATTTGTTTGGAATTGAACATTATTCACTATGCACTCCAATTAGCAAATTGAAGACTTCTTTTACTTGCAAAACACATACCTTTGATGAGGTCTCCTGGGATTTCAATATCATCTGTTATGACATTTTCATCAGATGGACTGTCAAAATAAATATCGTTATCCCACTCTCTCGTAGTTTGACACATTCGTACATACTCGTTTGTAGACAACATCTGACTTTCACTATCAATATTTCAAAGTGAATGATTTTTTAGAAGATCGTGACTGTTAAGATTCCCAATCACAGTGGCTTCTATCCCAAATGAATAATCATCATCACCGATATCCTCTTCATGCTTGAACCACGTCAGTGATACTCATCATCGCATATAGCACTCTGAGGCACATACGGTTCCTTTGAACGATAGATGACATCATCGCTATCACAAAACTCATAAGTTGGATGACAAACTATCATATTAATTATTTCAAGTACAAACAAGGAAGGGTAGACAAGCTATTACCTAGGAATCAACTCATCAAAACTGCGCTACATCTCCAGAGGTGCATGTGCGATGAAATCATGTGTATGCATCATTGGTATATCTACTAACCTTATTACCGGATCAGCTGATGTGGATGCAACATTAACATCCTCCACTTTCTCACACTAATATCGACGAAAAGCTTCATCTAGTGCAACATCACAAACGTCATCGTCGGATAACAAATCTATAAATCCATTACCTTTGGATAACGACATGTAAGAGTGATTGTGGCCTCGAATCAAAGTGCAAAGATCTCATAATTCTTTGCTTCAATTCGATAATTGTGATGCAAAACCTTAAACGGATGATTTCCTCCCAATAACTTGACTTTGCACGATACTTAGTTCGCCTCCATAGAAAAGGATCAACAAAATAAATTCTCTATTCATTCTTGTAAAAAAAACTACATAAATAAAAAGAAATTTAAATCAATCGACAAATTATTCAGATGCTGTCATCTAACGTCACTATAATTAACAGGGCTCTAAGCTTATTAGCCAACTACAACAACCCAAACCCAACTCATACTTTTCAAAATTATGTTGTATACCCTAAATAATACTATATGTGGCATCTTATCACCAGAACCGCAACGCTAACATGAACATACAAATCAAATCCAACCACAAAATTCTAACCATACAACTCTAATCTCTAGCACACATACTCTATTAATTTATAAATGGAAAAACTTAAGGATTTATCGTGTGTTGACGAAGAACGATTGGAATGTGCTAAAAAATGGTAGAATCTATCACAGAAAACTTCTCCAAACAAAATGGAGCTGCTGGAATCATTGCCGAAAGCTAATGTCGCTTAGTACTAGATGGAGAGGAAGTCAAAATCATTGACACGGCTGTCGGGAAGAAAATGACTTACTTTTGGGTAGAAGGAGAAGACGGCACAATGCCGGCAGTTGGATGGCTGCTGGGAAGCTTGGAGACGAAGAGGAGCATGCTCGAAAGGAGAAAACTGGTCGGCGACACTTGTGGAGGCGGCGGAACCATGGATCGGTGACGTTGAGGGAGGATCGGGGATGATTCGAATGAAACAAAGAGGAAATAGGACCGATCGGTCGAATTGGCCCTATTTCATTTTTGAATTGCCCACTAAGTGGGCGGCCTCATTACATTAATGGCAACCTATTAATAATGGACTATTCTATTAATTTTTTTAATGATACTTAATTACATAATTAAGTTTCTAATGATACTTAATTTAAAAAATTGCCAAAAAGAAAAGGGTATTATGGGGGAGTCATTATTAATGACTATTGACACAAATAGTAAAAGAGCTATACACAAAAATAATTAAATGAATGAACAATAAAAAGTCAGAGCAAGAGAAATGATGCTAATAAAGATGATATTATAGGAGAGAATGTACTAGTTATAGTTCTCTATTAATCCCTTTTATCAAATTTTTTTTTAGCTATCCAAACAAACCTTATTAAGCTTATAAACGATCCCATTAATGTGCCAATCATTGAGCAAATCAATAACTTGTCAAATGAGCTTTATCAAGCTTATGAATGAGCAACTTATCAAACCTTAAAAATATAAGTTATTATTTTATTTTATGAATTATTAATTAATGATTTAATTCATTAAATAATAATGAGAGCCCTCATCAAATTTTAAATTGAGTCATCATCGAGCTTTAAATTAAGCCTTATTTGGACACCTTAACAAGCTTTTTTATGAGCATTAATTGATATTGCTCATGAACATAAATGGATGGAGCAACGAGTTGTTTAAACTCATTCATTTTACATTGAGTATTTACAAATATGTTTAAGCATATTTGTTTATTTAATCAAACAAATATGAATGAGTTCATATTATGTCGAGAAATGAGTAGCTTGTTGAATGCTCGGTTCATTTGCAACCCAAGTACCTCCAACATTGTGTTGTATCAAATGAAGTTTATAAGCCACATACTCCCAACTCGGATGAAGATTTCCCAACTAAAGATGACCAAAATCATCATCATTGTTGACCTCCATATATGTGTCATAAGTTGAGTCAAGCTCACAAGTCAAATTCGACGGACTTTGGAAGTGACGGAGCACAAATCAGGGCTCAAAATGCACTGAACGTCACTGAAAATGATCGAAATGACCTTTGATCGATGAACAAACTTTGCCATTGTGTTCAAAATGTTGAAACTAGTCAGAATATAAATATTGCATAACTTGATGATTAATCAGCTCAATCATCATTTTTGCATATATAGGTCAGGAAGCTACGACGATATTCGAACGACCTCCGTTCATAAATTGATCATGTCATTAGCTTTAAAACATCAAAAACTATCAAATGAGACTGTTCGCGCTCAATTCGGATGAGTTTATGTGAACGTCGAATGGTCAGAAGCGATAATGCGCATTTTTGAACTGAAAGTGACCCAATTCGACGTCGACTTAAACCAAATGGCCTCCGATTGTGAAACGACTGCGTCATTGCGTTCGAAATGTCAAAATTACCTAAAATAGATATCTAATTTGACTAAGATTATTGCTTTTAAAATTTCTTCAAATTAGCATGTATTTCGAGATAAAGCCACCTAATTATCTCTTAATTACCCCCAATCAATACCTCAAAACTTGCAGCCAACAACTCTCATGCTTCCATCTCCAATTCAACCAATTATAGGTTGCCACATCATCCATCCTATACCTACCCCATGTGAAACAACCGCAATTCCTATTTCACGCGCGTGACAAGGTCTTTTCGGTCGAACATGGTGATCTCTCTCGAGGGCAGGCCGAATAGCTCGATCTTTTTTGGCAATTTTTTTTAAATTAAGTATGGTTAGAAGCTTAATTAGGTAATTAAGTATTAAAAAAATTAAGAATAGGTATAGTCGACCAATTAGTGGCGATCAGCGTCGATTCCGTGCGTGTACCTGTCAAGTAAGGCCGAGCTATGGGGCGGCACTTATAAAATGTTTATTAGTACTGATTGAGGAGCCAGTCCATTAGTGGCGGCCGCTTCAGTGTTAGATCGAAGGATGATACAGGAGGCGCTTATTTTAAGGTGTGATTTTTCCCAAATAAACGTCACGATTTAGGGCTTGAAATGGTTAGACCGCATCAAGTTGATAATAATTTAATGGATGACAATCATATGAAGTTAACCAATTCATTTCAGAAATGGACAAATAATAAGAAGTTCATTATGACATAACCAAATTTAACGTGTACATGACTCTCAAGTTTGTAATGAAACATATAAATAAAATATAGTACAGACACAAAAGTATACTGTCTTAAACCCTAAACTGTGTGACAACTATCTTCCTCCAGTGTCTGCGTGAAATCGCACCACTCCCGTGTGTCTTTGGTGAGGATGGATGATCGCTGATGGTGAAACATGGTATGTTATGACGTCTAGCGGTGCTCCTCACCATCATTACTGGAGAAAAGAATTGCAAATATAATAGTGTTAATATTGTAAAATCTAAGTAGTGCATTACAACCGGAAAGAGAAAGATAAGCATTATCCTATTGGAAAATATACCGTTGACTGTTAATATTATGAGGGGCGATGACATAGTGACCGGTATTTTGCATATGTTACAAGTTTTGCTCTTTACATACATTTTCATCCATTGTATTTTTGAATCCATTAAATGCGAGGTTGACCTTCGAAAGTTAGGTGGCTGAAATGTGACTAATCCATGCTCTACACTAAAAGATGGCCAATCAGAACGATCTGGTAGAGTATGAAATTCATTTATGTATGTCAGCTTATACAGCTATAGAGTGTAGTACTGTGACACACAAATGAGATGGTTCAATCATCTAAATCCCAATGCAGCAATCACATGTGGGCATGGACAATGATATATGATCGTTACGCCCAATTATAATGTGAGGCCATTATCTAGCAAATCAACTCGAATGATTGGTGGACACATAAAAAACCTACATCTCACGTGGGTTGATATTTACAGGTTTAGGGAAATGCCTTGCCTCCCTTTCAATACACGTAATAGTGTGGAGATCCTTTGAGTATAAATAGACAAGCTGACTTCCTCTTGTTGAGTAGCGTAAGCTTTTTCATGAACAAGCTACTAAGTTGTAATAGATAGCGGTGATTAAAGCACATCGGTCCACATGCCCATTTTGAACACCATTAAAACACTCGGATGCATTCATTGTCATTGTCCTATAACGCATACCACCATGCACAAGGGACCATTTTTTGTCTCTACGCCAATGTATGCTTCTTCTTTGACATTTTAATATCTAACATTAAACGGTTGAACTGATGAATATCATCAATGTTACCTGCCATATACATCTTTTGGCATAGAAACTCAACATCACCAATCCCCAACCTGCGTACGACCTTTTCAAAATTTTCACCCAAATGGCGCAAACAATGTCTATGAGCTGCCCATGAAAAAATCTCTTTGCATCCACGTATCAGACCAGCATGCTTATCAGATATTATCCACAAATCATGTCTAGTTGACACTACGGACAACACATCATGCAAGCACAGCAAGAACCACAACCACGAATCAACATTCTCGATTCCACAATAGCAAAGCTGAAACAACCCATTATTGCGATGATTCATGCTTAATAATGTACCGATACTTGACAAAAAGTACCGTCTAAGCTCAAGTGCATTAACTCCATCCCATTATTGAAGGTCCAAAAGCCCAAAAAAGTCTTTGGAAACATTGTGTAGTAGTAGATTGAATTACAGATGTGCAGTAAATACCGATTCCATATAAAGGCGAGAGTCCTATAGGACTCTTCCAGTTAGAATATTTCTTTTATTGCCTTATGCTTGCATCCCATGCTTTCATATCTGAAACTTTAACATTGAATTTCAACTCCATTCTACCTATAATCTCTAGGCTTGGTCAATCGGTGCACGATCCAGTATGATGAAATGTATGAATTTTGAACTACATGCCGATGATGGGATGCACTTCGCATTGACACATCATGATTTTCACTAACTCTTGATATTCTCCAAGTACCCCCTAATCGTCGATCTTTGCTACAATCTGCAACGAGGGCCTTCTACTATCGTCTTTATACACATACAACCATGTAGTCTTACGGTTAGAGGTAGCTTTGGAATTGAACATTATTTACTATGCACTACAACAAAATTGCAAACTCTCTTGAAACACACCTTCGACAAGGTCATTTGGATTTTCAATTTCATCTTTTAGGGTAGAGGATGGAGTCAAGTAAACATCATTGTCCCACGCCTCGTAGTTTCACACATCCGGACATACTGGTTTGTGGACAACATATGACTCTCACGTCAATATTACGAAATGAGTGATTTTTTTAGATTATGGTTATATTCTCAAGCTAACTTCTAAGAGCGGTCATCATCTAATATCCGACTTCCTGCACTACTCGCTAATTCGATACTCATTTGCGGCCTCGAGCACATGGTTCATTCGAGCGATGCATCGTCGTTGCCACATAACTTATAAGTTGAAACAAATTATCATATTAATTATTACAAGTATAATCGGATAAATTTTTGACAATATCTTGCACGGAAATCAACTCATCAAAGCTGCGTTGTATCCCCAGAGGTGCTTGTGCGATGAAATCCTGTGTATGTGTTAGCGGTATATCTACTGACCTTACTACCGAATTAGCTGATGTAGATGCAATATTAACATCTTCCACTTTAACATACAATACCAACATCTGACGGGAAGCTTCATCAAGTGTAACTTCGCAAACGTTATCGTCAGATATTACAGACGCTATAAATCCGCTACTCACTGGATAACGACATGTTAGAGTGACTGTGTGGTGCTCTAGATCAATGTGCAAACTTCTCATAATTCGTTGCTTCAATTCTAGTAAAGTGATATGACGCTGAACTTAACTGGACGATTTCGACCTCCCACATAACTTGGACTGAATTGCTCATCGATACTCAGTTCGCCTCCATAGAAAAGAATCAGCGAAACAAATTCTCTATTCATTCTTGCAAAACAAGTTATATGAATAATGATAAATTTATATTAATCGACACCCTAATTAATACTACTTTTGGCTACTAAACTAACACCAACACAAACCTAAAATCAAATCCCAAACAAATGTCTAACCATACAACTCTAACCCCTTGACTATTAATTTATAAATTGATAAAGAAAGTGATTTACTGTGTGTTTACGAAGAGGAAGTGCGCTAAAAAATGTAGAATCCGTGAAAGGGAATTTTCCTCAAATGAAATGGAGCTGCGAATCATGAAGCTAATGTTGACTTCAACGGTGGTAAATGGGAGGGAAGTCATCAAAGCATCAGCCTGTCGGAAAAAAAGAAGTTTATCGAATACGACAGACGGCAGCAATCTGGCGGTTGACCTATGTCGGCGGCTAGGAAGTTCGAGAGGGGAGGACGTGCTCGGTGGCGGTCGAGTTTGGTGAGGAGCTCTATGAGGAGGAAGCGATTAGGGGCGAATCGAACAAGCCAGGAGATATGGCGATCGTGGCGTCGGCCCCATAATATGTCGGGCCGGTTCAATTAGTGGGCCGCTCATATCTGAAGCGTCATTATAGTTGCAACGCATATCTGAAACCGGTCGTGATTAGTGGGTGACTCAATTCATGTGGCGCGGCCGCGATTGCCACTAATTGGGCCGACTATACCTATTCTTAAATTTTTTTTAATACTTAATTACCTAATTAAGTTTCTAACCATACTTAATTTAAAAAAATTGCCATCTTTTTTTGTTAAAACTCCACAGCTAAAGCCAAAAGCTCGATATTCTCCTCTGTCGCTCTCCGTTCGAGCTTCACGGTAAAGGGAACCAACATGTGGAGACTCCCTCCCGTAACCCACACACACAGAGCTGCGACTCATTTTGGCAAGCAACTCTCCTCCTCGCGTGGTTAAACATCAGGAGCTGCGGTCATAATTAGATTCTTTGGTGGCGATCGAGGTTGAAGGATGCTACTACTTTTCTCCTATCTATGATGTGTAGAGTAGTGTTCTCATGAGAAGTGGGTGTAGAGGTGCATGAGGGATTTGTTTGCTTCTTTGTGGCCCGTGGTGATCGGTGGAGTGGAGGAAGGAAAGTGAGCTAGTTATGCGAGCGAGGTAGATGGGAAAAATGCATGACTTACCTTAGATCTATTTCGGTTTGGTTTGATATTGATCGATTTGCAAAGATTTTTTTGAGGAAGGATGTTTTGAGGGTTGGAAATCTGAATAACTGCACTTTGTGTAGAGATGCTGGGACAAGATTGAGATCGTCGAAAAGAAGAGTGCACATGAGATGGACTTCTTCTCGAATATGGGGATGCCAATGAGATATAAAATACTTGAGGTCCTTGGCAAAGGAAGTTATGGAGCAGTATGTTCTTCCACGAACACTCATGAAAAAAAAATGGCGATCAAGATGATACATGATATTTTTGAACACATCTCGATGTTGCTCAATTCTTGATGATATCAAACTTCTTAGCCTTCTCGGACATCGACATTGTTGAGATAAAGCACATCTTGCTACCATAAAAAAAAAGATTTTAGAGATATTTATGTTTTTTGAACTGTGAGTCTATCTTCATCAAGCTAAACGATGACTTAACAAAGGAGCATTACCAATTCTTTCTTTAGCAACTATTGCATGCTTTGAAATACAATCATACTAATGCTTATCATCGATTGCCAAAGAAATGTGGGAGAATTTCTCTAGAGAGGGAAGAGAATTAAAACATCCAATGGGCAAGAAATGAAGATGAAGATGATCTTGACTAAGCTTGAGATGAGCTTATGAGGAGAAGATAAAAATCAACATGCGAAAATATATATGTATATTTTGTGTTATGCAGGTATGAAGATCTCGTTATACTTAGTAAAGCTGATAAGTTTGAAGACCTTGTTATACTCAAGAGCTACGGTAGAATACCAATAGTGTCATAGAACCGTATATCTCGAGAGGCGGCGGGTAGGATGAATAGACTCGTCACGCACAGGGGAAGAGGGAGGCTACATTAAGACGAAGACATTAATTTAATACAAATGAACTTCAAGCTCAAAATTAAATCAATTAAAATTGCGGTGTTTGAAGACCATTATGCTCATGTAAATTTGGCGGTTAAGAAAGATACCCCGTAGTGTTGTAAGACACTAACCATTATGCTCGATGAGGCGGAAAGTCGAATAGCCCTCGACAGGGGGACGGAGGAGGCTGCAATGGTGACGGAGACCCAAATAAGAACCAATAAAAGTGTTGACGAGCTTAAATTGAACTTATTTGAAAATGATAAATTAAAGAATAAACTTACATATATGCTCTTTTTATGCAGGTTTTTGAAGACCCTGTTATGCTTAGTAGAAATAGGTAGAAAACGATTGTAGTGTGTAAGACACGGCCGTTATCTCAGAGTGACGGAAGGTCAACCCGTCGACCTCTGCGGGGGACGTCTGAGGCGCCAAAATTTATATGAGACTTAAAGATGATTAATTAGATTTGAATTGAACATAAATTAAATTTGAACTAAACATGATGAACTTCTGAAGAATCAAAGGTTCAAAAATAAGAATAAATCAAACTCCATCAAAACTTATAAATTCAATAAATTCCAAACTAAATGTGAGAAATATGGATGTTACTTCAAATGATTGAACAAGAGTTGAAACGCTACACCAATTCAACAGCATATGACGAGCAATCATTAATTCTTAGATACACTTATGTGCTCACATAAAGATTTAAAATTTTAATTTTAATGTTTGAAAAACCATTGGAATCAATTTTTTTAAAAATCTAATAAGATATTGAATCTATAACATCTTCTTCCAAATTCACTTTGTAGAATGAGCAAACATTAATTAAGATACTACATTTCCGGATAAAGATTTAAAGTCAAATTTTAATATGAAAACTATTTTAAATTGGAATCAATTAAATATTAATCAAAATCTAATAAGATATTAGATCAATAACATCTTCTCACATATATTACAATCATTAATTTAGCAGTTAATTAAAGATTAATTAAACTCTGCCATTATAAAGCATGATTAAAACTCAAATTTAATACCTCAAAAGTGTGTAAGCATTCTCTCACCACATGCCCCACTATCTGAATGCTTAAACTTAGTGTTTGAGAATACTGCGCGAGTTGATTCTCGGTTGGGTCTACGGACTGGGTCTGGGTTAACAAAACCTAATGATGTTATTATAACTTTCCTGAAAATCTGAGAAATTCGTATTTGGCGGTATAACTATGTCCTTTCAATGATAACTTAGTTGATTGAAGATATCAATTGGAGGGTAATCATTATTATTAAAATATCTAAAATATTTATATCCAATATTCTCAAATTCAAAATCCTCAAAATATAAATAGTATGATCTCATTATTAAATTAATAGAGTCACAAGATAAATAATAAATTAAATAATTTAAACACCGCATGGGCCCACATCTTTGAATGCTTAAACTTGGTGTCATGGTGCTGCATAGGTTGATTCTGGTTGAATTACTCGGGTAATTAAAAAAAATATGTTGTTATAAATTTTCTGAGAAAATCTTTGAGAAGCAAATTCATAATTTAAGATATAATATATCTACTCATGATAACTTAGTTGATCGAATATATCGGAGGAAATCATTATTATTAAAAATATAAAAATATTTATATCTAATATTCTCAAATTCAAAATCTCAATATAAATCTAAGTATGATTCTATTATTAAATTAATAAAATTAACAGATCAAATAATAAATTAAATGATTTAAACAATGGGCCCCAATTATCTTTGAATACTTAAATTTGAGGATCTTTGGCGATTATTTCCCGGTTTGACTTAGTCTTTGGGTAAGTTAAAAAACAAAATCATTGTAAAATTTAACTTGGTAAAATATTTGAGTAATTACGTCATAGATTAGATCATCTGTTTAGCGAGTTACAATCTGTTCAAATATATTTGATTCAAATTAACCGATGATGGTGGTGTTAAATGAAAATTTTTTAGCAGGAGATACTTGTCAAATATGATTACAATCTCAAACAAATTAACTTGGGTGAATCTGTCCAATGTAGAATTTAAATTATCGTTGGTATAAATGTCTAAATGAAATTCAATTTTAAAAACTTAAAGTAAAATCAATCCTTCCGATAGTTTGTCAAGATGACAATTAAGAAAATCTGTAAAGGAGCAAAGTCAAATCAGTACAAGTATGTTAACTCTCAAAAAATGAGGATGGCGTGTCCTCATGCGTGGCATGATCTCCACATGATCGATTATGAGTCCTCGATGGGTGATTCACCATGGAACCATTATATTACGGTCACGGCATCTCATTATCTAATGGCTTTTTTATAAATCATATGGCATACTTGATGAAAAAAAGCTCTTTACTAGGTAAAGTCTCTTAGACAAACTCCATCTGGATTTCTTGGATGGCGTGTGATCGATAAAGATCTTTCGGTCATGTTGCGATCTCTTTTAAGTAGGTACCATGACGGGATGATGGAACCATGAGATCTAGATCAGGCGCGTCATCGTTCCCCCAACCATCCGCTTTAAGTTAAATATAATGAAGTTCATAAATTCTAAATTATGAAACTCCACATGCTGCTACTATACACTACATGCGATCTATAGCCTTAATCGAGTCTCTCTCGGCATTGAGGGGTAATCTATGTGTAATTATAGAAACAGAGTCTAAGTCCTCACAAAATGAGGGTAAAATCTGGTAGTATTAGCTCTTATTATTCTCTTCTAAAATTACACAAATAACTTTAAATCCTTCTTAGAGATTTGGTGAATTTTAGTAATGGATGCTCATCGAGACATGGACTTCTTATCTTGGGGCAAAGTGAGAGGGATGCTTGACATACGGATGTGGTGAACCATCAAGGTAGCACTTATTTGGACATTAAAATGTCAAGAGAGTGGAGGAAGAGTGGAAGATGTAGTCATTGTAAAAAATCTCTTATAAATAATACAAGGACTTTAATTTTTAAGAATTTATGAGCACTACATTGTTTTTTTTCCTTTTCTTTTAAACCTATTGTATGTGTGAAAGTATAGGCAAACAAGTATATACTCACTTAGTTTGGAGCTCATAATCTAGGAATAAAGAGATAGATATTGGTTGAGAAAATATATGATGAGGAATCAGTTAGATTTGATTAGTTCACAAAGAATATGAACTACTCTTAAGTACACTATTCCATATATTTTTCCTAAGTGACAAGCATGACAAGCTTGGGCAAGAAACATCATGTTGTGCCATCTTATTAAGCCCTCAGGTCATCCATGTGGATCTATGAAGGTTTGATATTTTTGATGGATGATTTATTAAAGTAATGGGGCATCATGTCATTATATTGTCTTTTAGCTCTGGGATGCAGAATAAATGACACTTGAGCTTCCTAAAGTTATCTTATCACCCTCCCAATTTCATCGTCTATATAGAGCCATTGGAGGTTTAGGGAACTTTATTATGCTAAATAACTTTCTCATGATCACCCTTCTCTTCTTTGAATCTCCAGCTTCATCATTATCTTCTTTAATGATTTTATTATTTGACTACATCAAATTTATGTAGGCACATTAACATTAATAAGCTTGCCTTTCAGGGGTTCTTATAGGTATCTAGATGAAATTACTTATGATGTTCGAATAAAATGCACAATGGATAATGAGTTTTGCCAAATATCAATCTTATGCTATCCCAAAATGCCTCTTTATTAAGAGCATTTTGGTCCCCAATGATCAAAGGATGGAGAATTAAGTCATTTCATTATTAAGTCTCCATGTAGAAGCATCATGACCATATGATGAAGTGAGTAAAGGCTTTTCAGGCCTCAAGGTTGGTGTTGATGAAGACTTCTAATCAGACAATTGAATCTATGCTAACATCTCTAACATCCGTGTTAATGCTGCTGTTAATTGAATGAATTGATGTACACACATCACTATAAAAAAAAACTTCTGAGCGAAAATCACAAGTTTTCAGGGCAAAGTCAAAGTTTAGATTTCATCTCAACAAACATAGAAAAATTTAAATCAATAACACAAAGATGTGCCTTCATTGAGCTCTCAATTATTTCACGTCCTTGCTATGCTCATAGGCATTCATTATAATAACGATACATTACAAGGTCTAGTTCATAAAATTCCTATCTTTCCCTCTTTGTTCAGGAGTAAGGCCTCCACTGCCGCAACTGGGGCAGCTCTTCATGCCAAACCCCTGGCAGTCATAGCACCTGAAAGCCCAAAATATATAACATGTGAACACCACATAATCCTTAAGAGGCATCTACAAGAGCTTGTTAATGGTTGAAGAAACTTACTTCCATCTTTCAAAATGTTGCCATTTTTCTTGTTCCTGCCAGTTCCCCCATGCAATGAACTGTTAGCAAAGGCAGGAAGAGTTTTTAATACAAGAAGAAAAAAAAGGTAATTAGCACGAACTTGAAAGGAGAAGAACGTACTAATAAAGCGGTTTGCGATGCAAAGAAATCTAATTTGATTTGTTAATAGAATTTAAATACTCAAGGGCTGAGAGTAACAGAGTGAGCTAATGAATAACCTTGCACCCGGGGCACTCAATTGCTCCTTGACCACGGCAAGTTCTGCAGCCCTTAGAAGCCTGCAGAGATTCAGAATTTATCAAAAAGAAATTCAAAGTTCAAATTATTTACTCAATAAATAAATTGAATTCGAGGTGAATATCTGCTCGAGCATGAATTATCTGGAAAAATCGAACAAGTTGACAACCCTAGTTATTTGATCAATAAATCTATTAACAAATAACAAGGAAATATAGTGATCTGTACAGTTAAATAAAAATAAATAAATAAATGACCTTTGAATAGCAAATGACAGTTTCACAATCGATATGCAGACCATTACTTGAAAGTTCCGTCGATTATCACTTCATTACTCGTCTTTGTTATTATGTTTTATGAAGGCCGCCATGTTCTTACTCGCATCAGAATTTTTTTGGGCCTTATCTAATGATTTATTTTTTCTTATGAAATTTAGGTAGAAAGAATTAAAAGTACATGCATGGGAGTGCCTCATATTCAGTGTAAAAACTGGCTGCTTACTTGACTACTGGCAAATGAAGCTGATTTGAATGCATAGACCCTCCCCTTCTTTGAGCTAAGTAATTCTGAGGAAGAGAGCTTGCTGAGATAGGCAGCTCTTGTAAGCGAATATGCCATTGCCATCTGCTTCTCTTCCTTCTATATGTGTGTGTGTGTGTGTGTGTGTGTGAGAGAGAGAGAGAGAGAGAGAGAGAGAGGCTGGCAGTACCTTTTAGAGGAGGCATGAATGACGACTAGACGAGGTGATGACGCCAAGAGAAGAAGCTTGGCAATAAGGATAACGAGAGAAATCCTAGTCGTTCATTTTGTTGGCTGCAAATAAATAGCGTGGGCTCATTTTCATGAAATTATTAAGAAGATTCGAGCTTCAACGAGCTGCTCAACCTCCTAATCCGCACTATTTTGCAAGCTGTTCATCTCTAAATGCTTCTCTCAGAGAGCACAATCAATCTATAAAATAATAATATATTGTCGCTTAATTCTGCCAAATATAATGAAATTTTTCCTAAGTTATTCTTGCACATCAAAACTTTGACAGTCCCTTCCCACAATAACATCATCTCTTGTGATTTGACATCTTACTATTGGTGATAAAAAAGTTAGAGATAAAAGATGTTGCAAATCATCAAACAACCATGGGCCCCTTAGGTGAACTCAACGAGTTGGCTTAGGGGCAGGCACTCAATCATTTCTTTTATCATGTGAAGCTTCAACCTGGATTATTTATTATAGATAAACATAAAATATAAACTAATATGAACTAAATTATGTGTGTGATTTACGATTACATTCATGAATATCCCCAAAATAATATTTGTCTATTTTATTTGTATTTGTTCTTGGTATGTTATGTTGCTTAGAGTTGTCAAGACTTTGCTGACAATTTTCATTGAAGTCTTTCATATTTGTTATGCCAAATGAAAGGAATGACCAAAGGGTGTTATACTTTGTCATTGTGATAGTAGGACAACAATTCAAAACCTTTAAGATTAACTCTCTGCATATATAACTCTATGTTGACCCTCTTTGATATCCCATTTTTATTTTGGAAATAAAAATTAAAAATAATAATATGTAAATATATTTATACTAAATATACATAAATATATATATAACATAGATATAGTTATGTTATAAATATATATATATATATATATATATATATATATATATATATATATATATATATATATATATATATATATATATATATATATATATATATATATATATATATATATATATATATTATAAATATAAATAGATATTAATGACAAAATAAATATTATTGGTAGTATGTAATAAAATAATAATATTATTATGTTAGTATGTAATAATAATAAAAATGATATAATATATATAAAAAGAAACAAAAAAAAGAAACAAAAAAAAAGAGAGAAAAGAAAAAAAGGGGATTTCTCACATATGTTTGCGGCCAAAACAAATCCTTAAGCTCTGTTTCTCACAAAAGTGGAGACTCTCATTCGTTTCCTTAAAAAGAGCTCTATGAGATTCAGTTTCTTCAGCTCCCTCACCTGCACATGCGCGAGTCTCCCTCATCCGATAATTCGAATCCCTCAACCGTTCCCCCTTTGTTGAGCGTGGCTAACCGTTCCCTCCGGGAGAAAATATTACGTCCGGTCCAACTGCGTGCGGCGATCCAAACCGATTGTCGATTATTTTTTCCGTTTTGCTTAACGGGCGATCGGAAGGATGGCGGTGTAAAGGGATGGCGTATTCACGGCGCGTTCGCTCCACGGCGAGACCGTCTCATTCAAAAGCGAGGAGAAGAAGAGCGAGTTGATATATATTCGACATTCCTCTCACAGCTTTAGGGCTTTCTTTCGAAGGATTTTTTCTCACTTAGCTCTCGATCGGCGCCGTCGGCCTTATTTCGATGATATAGCTATCAAAAATTGATGTATTGTAGGTGACTACATGAGATATTTATACATGCATTCCCGAACTTGAATGAATTTAGGTTTTACTGTTCTTCTCGCGTTAGGTGAAAGATTGGTTGTTTTTATATTTTATTTTGTATCTGCTCTCTGTACCTCTCTTTTATAGCATTTAGACTTTTTTTCCCAATTTCTTTAGCTTCTTGAGATTATGTTCATTACATTCCAATGAAAGTATTTGAGTTTGTTTGGATAGTTTAGGGGGTTTTTTTTTCATCTGTACTCTGTACCTCTCTTGAGAGTCATCATTTGATCTTTTTTCGTTTATTTTGCTTTCTTGAGATTATGTTCATTACATTCAAATGTAAGCAATTTGGAGGCTGTTTGGATAGTTTAAGGGTTTTAGCATCGTACTCTTTGTACCTCTCTTAAGAGTGAATCATTTAGAACTTTTTTTTCAGTTTATCTTGCCTTCTTCTTGAGATTATATTTAGGGCATTCCAATGGAAGCAATATGAAGGTTTGTTTGGATGGTTTTATTTTTGCATCGTACTCTGTAGCTCAGAATTCATCATTTAAACATACTTTTTCAATTTATCTTGCATTCTTCTTGAGATTATATTTAGGGCATTCCAATGGAAGCATTTGGGAAATGTTTGGATGTTTGGGGGTATTTTGCATCTACTCTCATACCTCTCTTGAGTGAATCATTTATGACCTACTTTTTCGTTTCTTTTGGCCTAATTGTGAGATTATATTTAGGGCATTCAATGAAACAATTTGAAGGTTTTGGATGGTTTAAGGGTTATTTTGCATCACTCTATACCTCTCTGAGTCAGAGCATTTAGGCACTTCTTTTTCCAGTTTATTTTGTCTATTTCTTGAGATTATATTTAGGGCATTCCAATGGAAGCAATATGAAGGCTGTTTGGATGTTTCTGGGAGTTTTTTTTATCTCTCTGTACTCTCTCAGTGCAGATCATTTAGACATACTTTTTTGAGTTTATCTTGCATTCTTCTTGAGATTATATTTAGGGCATTCCAATGGAAGCAATTTGGATCTTTGTTTGGATGGTTTGGGTATTTTTCGTACTCTCGTACCTCTCTTGAGTAGACATTTAGAACCTTTTTTAGTTTATTTTGCTTTATTGAGATTATACTTAGGGCATTCCAATGGAAGCAATTTGAAATTTGTTTGGATGGTTTAGGAGGTATTTTGTATTACTCTATACCTCTCTCGGTCTGAGCATTTACATACTTTTTGAGTTTATCTTGCCTTCTTGAGATTATATTTAGGGTATTCCAATGGAAGCAATTTAAAGGCTGTTTGGATGGTTTTTGGAGGGTATTTTGCATCTGTACTCTCTGTACCTCTCTTGAGAGTACAGATTATTTATGGCCTTTTTTCTAGTTTATTTTGCCTGTTTATTGAGATTATGTTTAGGGCATTCCAATGGAAGTAATTTGATGGCTGCTTGGATGATTTCTGAGTATTTTATTGCATATGTACTCTCTGTACCTCTCCTGAGAGTACAAATCATTTATGACCTTTTTTCTAGTTTATTTTACCTGATTCTAGAGATAATGTTCATTACATTACAATGGAAGCAATTTGAAACATGCTTGGATGGTTTATGGGGGATATTTTACATCTGTACTCTCTATACCTCTCCTGAGAATACATATCATTTATGACCTTTTTTCTAGTTTATTTTGCCTCATTCTATAGATAATGTTCATTACATTACAATGGAAGCAATTTGAAAGCTGCTTGGATGATTTCGGGATATTTTCCATCTGCACTCTCTGTACCTCTCTTGAGGGTACAGATCATTTAAGGCTGACTTTTTCCAATTTATTTTGCCTAGTTCTTGAGATTATGTTCATTACATTCCAATGGAAGCATTTGGAGGCTGTTTGGATGGTTTAGATTTTTTGCATCTGTACTCTCTGTACCTCTCTTGAGAGTACATCATTTATATTTTTCTTTCTTTTGGCTAATTATTGAGATTATATTTTGGCATTCCAATGGAAGTAATTTGAGGTTTGGATGGTTTAGGGGTTTTTTTTTGCATCTGTATATTAGAAATAATTTGGAAGCTGTTCGCTTGGTTTTGATGGTGATTTGCATATGTACTCATTACCTCGACTTTTCTTTTGAAGTTTACCATGCGGGAAAAGGATAACTTCAAGATCGAGCTCTGTAAGAATTGTGTTTGATAATATTACGACGCTTTATTGATGAAAACGACATTTTAAAAGGCTTCATCTCCATCAATTCATTAGACTCCATAATTAAGCAAGACTCGTTGCCATTACATCGATCTGTCTTTGGGACATAGAAAAGCAAGCTTTCTTGTTGGGTGGGCATTCCTTTCACCCTCGATGAAGTTGCATGATGATAGGGATGCCAAACAAGGGGAGAAGGTCTTATGGCGAAATCCCATCAGTTCATTCATCATTCTGATAAGACTTGAGCATTGATGGCTCGTTGCCTGTAGCACAGTTTGTGCAGTTGTACATATATTTTTTGTTGTCAAATCTATTTTTTTGTATATCAAAATTACAGGGTGGCATCAAATTGATTGCCTATGTCGATGACATAGATAGATTCTTGAATACTGGCATTTGGGACTTCTAGTTTCCCAATTTGTTGTTATTACATCAAAGATTGACATAGAGGCGTAGGTTACATGAGTGGCTTTGTCACTCTTTTGATGGTATATTCTATATCTCCAGGAATATGTAATTTAATGCGTTGAAGTTTACTGTTTAAAATATTCATTGTAGATATGGGTGGTGAGCACATAAGCATTCATTTCCATCTATAAAGTCATTATCTTTGTGATGGGCAAAAATAGAGTTTCCAAATAATACTTTCACTAATTTGGGAGGACACCAGGTGACATATAATAATATCACTTAGTTCATATCAGAATGTCTTTATTTATGTTATATGTCTTCACATTTTCTTATCGGTTTATCACAGGTCTGCCTTTCATTCGAGGACATATTATTAGAGGAGAGCTCCTTCGGTGTCCCACAACAATCTACACATGTGGGAATAGCAGTCCTATTTTAAGTCCAATAAGTGCAGCCCCCACTGACTCTCCATATGTCTCTCCTTGATATTCTCCCCCGTCCAGTGTATCTAGCATGCCCTCTGCTACTACCCCCACAATAGGCTTTGCGGTGGAGAGGATACTTGCAAGTTTCAGGGACTTGAAAGATATAGTATCGTCTTTTCATGCAACAATGATGGAGAGGATGGATGGGCTTGATTTGTGGGTTGTTGCTATCGAGGAAGTTCTTGCAGACAATGGGGTCCACCACCAAGTGTGGGGAGGTTCTGTGGGAGTCACCAGGAAACTCTTGAGGAGGCTACCACGAGCTTCCCCTGTGGAGGGTACCCACGGGGAGGCTACCACTTGTAAAGCCCCTGGGAGGTTCTTGTGAGGAAGCTCTTGTGGAGGCTACCAGGAGCTTCCACGTGAGTTGGATACTTCCAGGGAAGCCCATGTGGAGTTGGCCGTGGTGAAGTTCTTGTGAGGCCACTACTACATGGCGATCTTTGCCATGTCAGACATTAAATGTGGTGTGAAGGCTCGGCGGATGAGAAAGAGGAAAGCAGTTTGTTCCCCCTTCGCACACACTTATAGGAAGTCACGAGCAAGAATAAGTGATGTGGTGGCCTCCATTCAAGATGAGAAGCTGACAGTAGAGGTATTAAGTTACTTTCTTTTAAATTTGAGATAAAAGAAATAGATTTCACTAAATTTTTTTATAGGTTCTCAAAGATGAGCCAGTAAAGGTCGATTACCCACAATTTATTCGTTGTGGTGGAGGAGCATCAATCGGTATGAATCATCTAGTAGATCGATCTTTAATTCATAGTGAATCTAGCTCTTCATCACTAACTTTCATCATGTTTTATTGCGGCCATGAGGCACATCATGTTTTGAGTTCTCATCCTATTTTCTTAAGCCATGCTCGATCTTATTGACACGTCATGCTCGATTGAGGACAAGTAAGTCAATCTTCAATCTCCTTCATACATAAAATAACCTATTCGTTTAATTAAGATCACTTTAAAATATTTATCACTTGCGGTGATAGTATTCACGGGGAATATCATTATTGCGAGGCGGTCGATGAGTTCTAGATCAATATCTCTCGGATGCACACATTGATTCCTTCCTTCTTCTTGGAAGTATTACTGTCAGGTATGTCCCTATTTGTACATTTCATGCTTACATTGGGTATGTTACCCCAGAATGTTGGGTATTACGATTCAATTCTTGTTTGTTTAGATAAAAGCTAGAATCTATGTCGTTCTCTTCTTTTCTGAGTTATGCAGTGCTAAAGGCGAAAGCAAAATGTTCATCCGATGTCACTTGCGGACGATGTCGGTAGTTAATCTTACTTCTAGTTATAGATAATCGATCGGACACTCCACAGTTGGGCATATTAAGTTAGGGGCTTAGTATTTTTATGACTCATTACCCAAACCAACCCATAAGAGCATTCTTCCTGAAATTGTAAGAACAGTTTTCAAATTTGGTTCCTCTTAACTATTTTTTTCTGGGCCAACTTATTGAGATTATGTTCTGGCTATTCAAATCAAATTACTTGTTGAAGATGCTGGCTAGTCTTTTGCGACCGATCCCATAAAATGGCCAATCAAAATGGTGAGTGGTGCCGGTCAATAAGTGTTATTGCGGATGTTTACAAGTACATGGAAGCGGCAATCCACAAACTCCGTGGAGGTGACCACCATGTGGCCAAGAAGATGAATATATTTAGAGTTAAACATGCTATATTTTATTTGGGACGAAAAATCAATCGAGAACTATAGGATTTAGTTTGATATAGGATTTTGTATAATGCATTGGTTTGGTGGCTTCGAAGACTTAGCTATTTTTGTTGAAGTGAATGGATCGTTTATGGATATAGGATGATATTTTACTCTACTTTTTGTTACTTCTTTTCTTTCATTTCATATAGTTTAATTTTGCTATTATTATTATCATTTGTTTATTTTATGGTATCATCTTTTTATCTTATGGATTTGGTTTTTTGGGGGCTATATTCTTGAAAGAAATCTGCATTTAAAATCATTTTTATTTTATTTTTCATAGAATGTGTATCATCAATAATATTTGTTTTTTTCATCAATACAACAATCAAGATAATCTCATTTTAATTATTATTAGGAGATTTATAAACATTTCCACTAGTTACATATTTAGGGTATATAAAATGCATAAATATTATTATTTTAAAATTAATGAATGCATAAAATTAATGGTATGGTCATTTTGTTATGGCGAATCATAAAATTAATGTGAATGCATAAAATAAATGTTATCGTGAGAATATAAAATTAAATTAGGGATTACTGGCCATTTTGTCACCTTAGAACTGATTAATGGTATGGTCAACTGTAATTCGTTCATTGTGTGCTGTGTTGGTTGTAGCTGATTGTTATGAGCAGGCTTTTCATGTAGTTTCTCGGCTGATTTAGGGTTTGTTTGGGGTGATTATCTTTTTTTTTAAAATATTGATTGTAATATTATTATGGTTGGTGTAAGTAATTTTTTTTAAAAAATTTTTAATTTTTTATAATCATGATATTTTAACTTTAATTTTTAAAACTTTTATCATGATTTTTTTAAAATATTTAAAATATTAATAGTTAATATGATTATGTTTATTTTTAGCTATTTTTTATTTTGAAAATAAAGCTAAAAAAATTAACTCAAATATTCTTAGTATGCTCATTCGAGTGAAATGAAGTTTAATATTAACTTGAACCTTATCGAGACTTGCTATTTATTTAGATGAAACTCAAACAAAATAAGTCAATCTATTATAAAAATAGTATTTTTTTGTCTCATTACAATATGAAAAATTTAATTCTTTTATAATATAATGAAATTGCGAAAGAGATAACTTATAACATTTAATTATATAATAATTATTTTCAATTAATGAATAGTGTAAATACAATAGATTAAGAGGCTTTTAAATTTGCCACCACATTATGAGATTAAATTTGCCAACTAACTTAATCTAATAAAAATTAATTCTAGATATCTTCTTATAGATATCGATTTAATATAAATAGATTTAGGTTAACTTATCGTTAGTTATACATATGTATACCTTAGAGATATTGTCCCCATAAAGGATTTGTACCCTCAGGAGAGGTACAGATGCAAAACACCCATCCGAAACCATCCAAACAGCCTTCAAATTACTTCCATTCGAATGACTTAAACATAATCTCAAGAATCAGGCAAAATAAATTGGAAAAAAAGGCCATATATGATATGTACCCTCAGGAGATGCAGGAAATCTGCAAAATACCCCAGAAACCATCCAGTAGCTTTCAAATTGCTTCCATTGGAATGCTAAAACATAATCTCAATAAGCAGCAAAATAAAGCTGGAAAAAAAAGCCATAAATGATATGTACTCGGAGAGCAGGTACAGATCAAAATCATAAACCATCCAAAATTTTCATTTGGAATGTAATGAACATTATCTCTAGAATCGGCAAAATAAATTAGAAAAAGGCCATAAATGATCGTACCCTCGGGGAGAGAATCTGCAAATACCACCGAAACCATCAAGCGACAAATTACTTCCATTGGAATGCCACAATAATCTCAATAAGGAAAAATAAACTGAAAAAAAGGTAAATGATCACCCTCGGGAGATCTGATCTGAGATGTAAAATACCCATAAACCATCCAAGCGACTTTCAAATGCTTCCATTGGAATGCCACAAATATAAATAAGCAAAATAAACTAGAAAAAATAAATGATGCAGAGGTACAGAGTCTGAATACAAAATAAAATCATCAAGCGACTTTCAAATTGCTTCCATTGGAATGTAAACATAATCTCGATAAATAGGCAAAATAAACTAGAAAAAAAAAATAAATGATGTACCCTCAAGAGATCTGATATGTCTGAAATACCCCGAAACCATCAAACGACTTTCAAATTGCCTGGAATGTAATGAACATTATCTAGAATCGGAAAATAATGGAAAAAGGCCATAAATGATATGTACCCTCGGGAAGTCGATGCAAAATATCTGAAACCATCCAAACATTTGGAATGAAACTTTCTCTGATCTGCGAAAAACCAATAAAAAAAAGTCACCCTCGCTTCCATTGGTGTATCACATATTTATTACTACGGTCCAATGATTACAAGGTCCTTGGGATTAACTTCACTTCGCTTAAAAGCTAAGCACTGGTGAAAATCCCCTAGCTAAATATAGTCTAAACATCTTGGTGTGTCTGTTAAGTTAAAGAGAGTCATCTTAGGGACTCTAAAGCATTATAAAAGATTATACAGTCGAAGAACACAAAACTAGATGATGTCATGCATCAAAATGTTTTCCTGAAATAATATCCATCATCGACAGTGTACCCTTGACCCGGATTGATTGGAGCTTCGAGTTAAATTCTGCATGTAGAACATCATATTAGTTGATGATTTCTTACGACATCGATGTGTGATATTCGTGCCTCGAAAAATACTCGGCATAATAGAAAGGTGATGCAACTTGTGATGAAACACGTTGACAACACTATCGGTATTTGTACTTTACTACGCAATAATAAAAGTAGAATGGTTTGAAGATTAACAATAATATTTAAAATATTAAAAACTAATACGCAAATAGAAAATTACTCTTGGCTTTCTTAGATCTCTCCCAATATCTCTTAAGCCTTGAGTTGGAAACACCCTTTGGATGTTGCTTAGCGGATCCTTTAAGATGTCTTTTCCCTTGCATTATGGTTGACTTCTTCTTCTTAAGCCTTTACTTTGGAGGAGAATTCCCACTTATTATAGAGTTGACATCATCATATAGTTTTTTAAGGATCAACCATATAGTCCTCACTCTCTTATTGCCTCTCTTATACCACGATGCTTATTTGATATGCATATCGACTTATGTGGTTCCGGAAAATAATGCCGTAGCATTTCCATCCGTGCTTTCCACATCTCTTAATTTTTTTTGTATGCACTATCAATGTAAATATCCCTCTTTGCTCAGTAGACCATCGCGTGAGAAGATACTTGTCAGAATGTACAACATCTTCACGACTAAGAACTTCTACGTCGATTGGGCACAAAATAATCCCATCATTTCAAAATTTTTTACAAGTATAAGTTACTTAGGGGTAGTCTATTGAATTGCATAGTCCATGTTTTGGATGCATTTTTATTCTCTAAGTTTCTCACCAAATACTCCATGGTGCGGTCATCTGACTTAGTTACTAATAGGCCTCTAACTCCATGCAAAAATTCCTCCTCAAAATATAGTATAAACCTTTCTTGTATAAAATATAGACTTATTTTAGAATTGGGCGGTCTTAACATGAACAATCGATGATTACACTTGAAGTCTTCATCATGTTCATTCAGGTCATGTCTCCATAACCTTTTCCAACCCCAAGAAATAATGAGGCGAACTTATTGGTTTAGATATTCTATGACATACATTATTCATGGACTCACTACATTGCGTTGACAAGATGCCCATCAGAATGAGTCCTTTGAATGCTGATCTTGGATCTAATCTTATAAAGCTCAGACAGCCAAGCATGATCATGCAAATTATCTTCTTCTAGCATGGCAGACCAAGCTTCTTCAAACTCTTCCTCTGAGTCACACTTACTCATGCATATATAAAATAGCCCTTGTACTCTCTTATTACTATTAAAGCAATGAACCTTGGAAGGAGCTTTCTTTGAAATATGCCATTGGCACAACCTATGATGAGTATCGACAATAATTTTGATAGCTCTGCCATAGCCATCTTGATCGTGAATATTATTATAGGATGCATGTCACTCATCAACCAAAGAAATATTTAGAATAGCCATGAGAATGACTCAATTATCTCTTTTGATAAAAAGGCAACTCCAAATAATATATTTTGACAGTGATGATTCACTCCAATAAAAGGGGCAAAAATAAGATTATATTTATTGAGTCGATAGCTTGTATTAAAAATTATCACATCCCAAAATAATCATATTCTATTCTAGACATGTCATTGCTCCAAAAAAAGCTTACTAAGCAATCCGACTCATCAACTTGTACATCCCATGCAAACATCCCATCCGCTGCTTGCCTTTTCTTAAACAACTGTATTAATGCATTCGTCACCATTAATCCGATCTTTTCTCTTTCTAAATAAAATTGAAAGCATCTCTTTTGTGAACCCAATATTCTCTGCCAACTTCCTCGGTTAGATAGGCGAATGCATCTTGCTCTAATTCACCTCATGTCTTTGACGCTTTCATCTTCCTAATGTATCGTGTGATCGAGAAGATGTAGGTCTGTCGCAAAGAATGATTATGACTTTCTGTATATTTTTTAATCATCCAATTCCCCTCCAAATCAATAGAGAATCTAATCATGGTCGGACAACCAGTTCTTGTATCAACTTTTGAAATTTTATTAAGCCATTTAAAGCGGCTTCTTGACCGGCTTTTGCACATAGAAAATCTTTTGATTTCAATTTCTTGGAGTTTGGCCAATAACTAGTATGGTCCTTAGAACATTGAAGCTGTGATATAGTCACTGATGCAGTGCATACGCCTCCGTTTCATTCTAAACAGTGGTGCCATGGAGTTTCCCCAAATTTGGGTCTTTAGAAATCACGACTTCATCATTCATACTGTTGACCATTCATCGCCAAACACTCAAAATATGTAATAGAATACATATGCAAAAAACTATCAAAATCATCCAAGCGGCCATCAAATTGCTTCCATTAGAATGTAATGAACATAATCTCAAGAAATAGGCAAAATAAATTGGAAAAAGAAGTCAAATGCATGTACCCTCAGAGAGGTACAGTAGATGCAGAATGCAAAAATATCCAAAATCATCCAAGCGACCATCAAATTGCTTCCATTGGAATGCACAATATAAACTCAATAAACAAGCAAAATAAAGCGGAAAAAATGCCTAAATGTTACGTACCCTCAGAAACAGAGTCTGAATACAAAACACACCAGAAACCATCCAAACATTCTCCAAATTGCTTCCATTGGAATGACCTAAATATAATCTTAAGAAGAATGCAAGATAAACTAAAAAAAGTAAGCCCTAAATGATCAGTACCAGAGATACATGGAAATCAGTCAAAATACCCCAATCATCCAAAGCGACCTTCAAATTGCTTCCATTGGAATGCACAAACATAAACTTCGAACAGGCCAAAGAAATTATGAAAAAGGTCATAAATGATCAGTACTCTCAAGAGAATCTGAGAGTACATCAAAAAACCCCACGAAACCATCCAAACAGCCTCCAAATGCTTCCATTGGAATGTAAGGAACCTAATTCAAGAACCAGACAAAATAAATTAAAAAAAGTCAGACCTAAATGATATGTACCCTCAAGAGTGCAGTACAATGCAAAATATCCCAAACCATCCAAATAGCCTCAGTTGCTTCCATTGGAATGCCCAAATATAATCTCAAGAAGAATGCAAGATAAAGAAAAAGTAGGCCTAAATGATGCGTACCCTTAAGAATACAGAGAATGATCTTTAAAATAACCCCACCATCCTATGACCTCCAAATTCCTTCCATTGGAATGTAATGAACATAATCTGAAAGCGGGCAAAATAAACTAGAAAAAAAGTCCACAAATGCTGTACCCTCAGGAGAGGAATGCAGAGAGAATGCAATCTAAAACCACCTATCATCCAAGCAGGTCATCAAATTGCTTCCATTAGAATGTAATGAATATAATCAAAAGAAGTAGACAAAATAAAGCGGAAAGAAGTCACTAAAATGCTCACCCTCAGGAGAGTGCAGAGAGTACATAAAAAAATACCAGAAATCATCCAAGCGACCAAATTGCTTCCATTGAAATGCCCCAAATATAATCTCAAGCAGGCAAAATAAAGCGGAAAAGAAGTCCTTATATGCTTTGTACCCTCCAAAGAGGTATAGAGAGTACAGATGTAAAATAACACTAAAAAGTAAAAATTCAATCAAACAACATCCAAATTACTTCTAATGAAATGTAATGAACATATTCTCTTCAAACATACCAGGAATATCACTAACAAATCGTAGAAAAATTGTACGAGAAATATTACCGATGAATTTTTATTTAATACATCCTAAGCTAAATTGGTCGTTATTTCCTCAATGTTCTCCATCTTCATGGTTCTTTTGTAAAAAGGAAATGAGATTTTCTATTTCTCTTCGAAATTTGGTTTGCAAAAAATACACCCTAAACCCTAAATCTATCATATATTTCTTTTAAATTCCTCAGCTCATTCCAACGATGCTTACGGGTGGTTGAACTCGGGGAAGTGTGAATCGCCATCCCTTTACACCTTAGTCCATCAGTTCTTGCTTCATTAAGCGCTAAAATGGGAAAAAATATTGGACATCGTCGCCGTATTGGAGTCCGCATTAAAGCTACGTCGGACTCAATGTAATATTTTCTCCTCCGCGGTTGTTTACTGTTCCCTCAAGCTTCATCTGGAAACTCCAAAATGCAAGCAACAATATCAAACTTTCCCTCACATATGAAGCAAAGTCATTTATTGAGGTTGCAGAGTCTATCAGTTCAAAAGAGAAGACCAACAGCACTAATGACTCTTCCATGCAACCCCTGGAGGATAGTCTTTATGATAAAAAAACATGGGGTTGTCATTGAGGTTGCTCCACGTGAGGGAATGGCTCTTCTTCGTCTTCGTGAGCCAAGTGCATGTTGCATAAAGCCTGTTCCTTGACAAGTACTGCGCTCAGATATAGCTTTTGCATAATACAGCTCTGATGCACTCTTCTTGCGAGGACCACTACTCCACCTGATCTAGCTGGGTTTGCTGTTTCCAGCCTTTCTTCTTTGTTCTAGCACTGGCATTCCATATTCGCTGATAGTCTTGTCCATCCCCATTCTCTCTCTTTGTTTTCTCTCTTTCTCTCTCACTCTCACACTCTGTCTTCCTCTAGTGAATAACCTTTGTCTTTACATAATGGAGGCATAATAGAGTCTGCTGGAGAGTTGCACTAGCGAATTTGAGTTGAATTGGACAAAGGTGGTCTTTGATGGTGAGATGGCTTTTGGTTACCACCTTCACCGTGAATCTGGATATGGAGCAACTAGTTGGCTTGTCCAAGTAGAGGGAGGAAGATGGTGTAATGACATTAGAACATGCCTTCCCGTGCCTCTCATCTTATCTTCTTGGGCATCACTCCCCTCTGAAATTTCTCTCATAGGACAACGAATCATTGGCATCACCATTGTGGCTGCGCCATCTATTGATGTGGATGCGGTCTCTCAGCTTGTTCTTGTTCATTTATCCAAGGAGACCGTACTTATTTCGGGAGGTCATCACCAATCAGGAAGCATTTGTTCCGATATCCTGTGATGGCGAAAATCGATAATAAAGCATAATGGAGCCAGTAGACTGATTTCGTTCTCAGGCGCAACACTGGGAAACTCAAGGATGTATAAAAGATATGGAGGAAGCTTGGTCATGGGCAGTTTGGTACCACTTACCCATGTATTGTGAAAGCCACAGGGAAAGAATCTGCGTGCAAGTCTATCATGAAAGGAAGCTTCCTAGAGGATGTTGAGGCGTCTGCCGTGAGATCCAAATCCCGCTTGACTGGTCGCCCAAATATCATCTCAACTGTTGATGCTTATGAGGATGTTGTAGCCGTGCATGTTGTAATGGAATTGTGCACCGGTGGAGAGCTTTTTGATAGGATTATTCAGAAGGGACATTTCACAGAGAAGGCTGCTGTAGAACTTGCTAGGGTTACTATTGGGGCCGTCGATGCCTACCATTTTTTTAGGGCTTACGCACCAGAATCTCAAACCACAAAATTTTCTCTTTTTCAACCAAATGGAGGCGTCCGTTGAATTACAAGTTTTTTTTTGGAGAATTGGAAGCTCCTGCTTGCAAGGACTTATTCTTTGAAAAGGTCACTAAGTTCACACTTAGGTTTCTTCGAATGGGCTTCTTGATGATTTCTCCTCGAAAGCGGTGCTTTATGTTGTCACATTCATAAGAAGATTTGTCTGATGAGAATGGAGAAGGATGTCTTTGTGGGGAATACTTTGATAAAGATTATGTTGAAAATGGTGTTGTAAAAGAGGCAAGAAGGTGTTTGATGAAATGCATGAAAGAAAAAGATTGTATATACGTGCTTTATCTTTATGCGAGTTGAAGATCATCATGCTCATTGGCGAGATAAAATCCGGCCATGGTGTCCCAAGACACTACTCGCTACGCTCATCAGGGCATACCGAGTGATTGAAGGCCTTGTTATGCTCATCGGGCGTAACGAGATTGAAGGTCGATAGAGGTGCTTCAACACACCAACCGTCATGCTCATCAGGGCGTGACGGGTAGGCCAAAATAATTTCAATGTAGCCCCATACACAGGGATGATGCAGGAATGCTGCCGAAATTTGAAATATTTGCACATATATTTACTTTTATGGAGGTGATTGAATACCGTGTTATGCTCATCAGGGCATAATGAGTGATGAAGGATGGTCGAGGTGTTTCAAAACACCAACCGTCATACTCATCAGGGTGTGGTGGGTAGGCCAAAATAATTCCGATGTAGCCCCCTACACGGGGATGAAGTCGGAATACTGCCGAAATGCTGCCGAAATTTGAAATATTTGCATATATATTTGCTTTTATGCAGATGATTGAAGGCCTCGTTATGCTTATCAGGGCATAATGGGATTGAAGGTCAGCCGAGATGCTTCAAAGCACCAACCATCACGCTCATCAAGGTGTGACGGGTAAGCCAAAACACTCCGTCACGATACAGGATGGCGGAGAGAGTTATGTCAAAACTTTTGACTTAAAAAAAATGGGAATATAAAATGAATGACTTAAGAATGTTAAGCAAGAAAACCTAAAGCTAAAATTTAAATTAAAAACTCCAAACAACAAAAGGGTGAGGGAAAATAACATACAACAAACACAAAGTAAAAAAAAAGATCGAGAAAATGAAAGTCACTCTAAGGAGTAAATCTTCTTTTAAAATAACAAATTAAACTATATTTTGAATCTATAACTTCAAAATACCTTCTTCCTGCTTGGATGCAACCCTTTGTACAAAACAAGATGATATCAAAATCTACAAAATCATGGAGCTTCCTTCAATCAAAATTAAGAATTTCATTCTAATTATGATTTTCAAAAATCAATGATTTCATTAATTAGATGAAATTAGTTAAGCTATAAATTCCTGCATGTGCTTGGACATAAATATTTCAAGTGCAAATTTTAATTTCTGAAAGGTTACGCGGGCTAAGTTGGAATTAAATAAAAATTTAAAATCAACCTCATAATTCAGAAATAAAAACTACCTAAATTCTTAAATACACCCGCATGGGCCCCGACACTATGTTGAATGCTTAAATTCAAATGTGAGGATCTTTAAGGATGTTTTCGGTTTAGTCTTAGGGGTGGTTGAGTAAATAAAACCTAAAAACCTATAATAAGAGTTTTAAAAATAGATCTAATCTTCTGTTAGCACTAAGCAGTTGTGATCTAAAGCTTTTAAACATATTCAAATTATTCAAACATAAAATTACCAAAATTAATATATGCACATGTGCCGACACTATGAATGCTTAAATTCAAATTAAGGATCTTGTCGGGTTACTTCCCGATTTAGTCTTAGGACTAGGACAGGGTTAACAAAACCTAAAAACTTATAATAAGAGTTTTAAATCAGTGAAATATATGAGAAACTGATTATGTCAGTTGATAGTAGATCTAATCTTCTATTAGTAGCTAAATAAAATTAACATGATCAAAAACTCTTAAACATATTCTAATTAATCAATTTTTAAGAAGCAATCTAAAACTGCTTAAATAGAATTCTATCATTAAAAGCTTAAAACAAACTCAATCTATCCACCTTCTGCAACTGTTTGTCGGGGGTGACAAATTAAGAAAACTCAGCTCATAAAGGGTCAAATCAAGTTTACTATGTTCACTCTCAATCAATCTCTTGCCAGTAAGGATGTGGCCCGTGTCCTCTAACTGCATGGCTTGGCTAGTAGACTCCATAGATGATGCAGTTACGATCAGATTCCTCTGATCGGGTGGTTTGACCAATCTAGCTTCATTATATTACCATCACGACCGTAGCTCGTATGCTCTCTAATGGCTCCACCCTTTAAGTTATAAATCAGAGCATATACTTGATAGGGCAAACAACCCTCTGTCAGCTAAGGTAGACTTAAGCTTGTCTCCTTAGACAAACACCACCCTAGGTATACAAGGATTTCTTGGACGACATAACCCATGTGTTACTGATAAGGATCCTTCATCAGGTTGGGTTGACTATCTCCTCTTACTAAGTAGACTAGGGATCGTGACTACCCAGGATGACAAAACCATGGGATCTAGATCGGGCACGTCATCATTCCCCCAACCATCCGGTTTAAGCTGAAATGATAAATTTCATAATCTAAATTCTAAAACTCTACATGCTACTACTATACGCTATGCATTAAGTGATCTAACAACTAGCTTTAATCAAAAGTTCTCTCTTACTTATTGAGAGGGGTAATTAACTATAGGGGCTTGCGCCTATAGGAAACTTGGAACCAAATCTAAAGTTCATGCAAAATGAGGAGAAATCTCTAGGTAGTGTCTTATACTATTTATGCCTTACGAAAATTACACATACACTTTAAAACATTCTTTTCATCAAAGAGGTTGGTGGCGAATTTTTTGGATCCCTGATTTTCTGACTCGATGGGGATATGATTCTCTTTTCATCTTTGGCTAGTCGAATTTAAGCTATAGTAGTGGTGGATCATGATAAAATTGATATTTAGAATCAATTATCAATGAAATTAAATTTAAATCAATCATACTCTTATGACTAATCTGTTTGTTCTATATATCGATGGATCTTCAGAAAATCGTTTATCATGCAGCTAGGTCACGGAACCAATATCCATTTAACTAATGTAGTAATTAATATTGGGGATGTTGGAGCTACTATTCAATTTGATAGTGTAGACTTCCCAGCTATCACTGATGCAAATAATCCTCCACCTGAAGCAACTACATATTCTATGCACCAACTTGTGCAAAGGAGGAGGATAATTGGAATGGCCACTATTGTTATTGAGGTTACTCAAAAGAGAGCTTTTGTACTTAAAAGATTGATTCATTTTGAGGTGTCAGTCATGATGAGAACCTTCACTGGTAGAAATTTTTTTATACTTGTGAATGAGACAACCATTGGTTGAACCTTTCACACTAGGAAGGTGATCTTGAAGCCTCCTCTTCTAGAGGAAAATTGAGTATAAGGCAAAGGAGAAGAAAGACTAAACTATGAGCTCAATAGTTGCTGTCTGAATCACAAGTCATAAAACCAACCTTACAACCATGCGAGTATTTCTACCCCACAATAAATTTAAATTATGAGATGGGTGAAAAGGAATAGCTCTTGGTGATGTTAAGCGATATTTTTTGGGCTCAACGATGTCGACTTCAACCTTTATGAAGAAATAACATAAAACTCTATGCTCGAGCATAGAGTTAGGTTGTTAAGAAAAAATGTCTTATGAAGAACATGTCAAATCTCAATTATCAAAGTTGCCAAAATGCTCCACTACAAAACTACAATGGTGGTAGTAAGTGCTCAAGACTTTCTAAGCAATTCTATATAGTGAACATCAGTGACACGAATCACATGTTCAGAATCCATTAAGAAAGGTCCCGGTAGAAAGAAAAATAAATATTGAGGCCAATGCCTCGAGAAGAAATGCACAAAAGCTTCTTCATCCAAATAAGACAAGAGAAAGATGATGCGTGCTCAACAACCATTGGTCAAGTAAAAATTGTACAACTAGTTGTGGAACTATAGCGAGTGTTCCAACCCATAAGATTTGTGACTAAGATGGATAAAAGGGCATTCTTGGTCAAATCAATCCTTCTAGAGACAATGTCGTTCCAACTTCTCTAGTGAAGAAACTAGAAGCGTATATGCAGAGTGTATCGGTCCTCAAAGTTGCTAAGAAGAAATGACTGATGAAAAGAAAAGATGAAGGTCATATCCTTAGGGAGACTAGAGTTGCTCCTCCAAATAGACCTCCTCTTACAGCCCTGGAAAAATGTCTGTTAATTCAAGTCTCGCACGGTGAGCATCGATGCGTGAGACTTGGATCACATGTCCAAGAATCCACCATCGAAAGGTCTCGACAAACAGTTGAGAAAATTTAGAGGCCAAAATCTTTAAGTGAACTTCCCTTACAAATAGACAACAGCGTGACATCTAGACTGTACTCCCACAAAATCCACTCCTCATGCTAAAGTATTTAGAGTTGAAGCAGTCTTACTACTTGAAGTTGAACTACCTTCACTCTGAGTAACCATTCAACATAATCTCACTCAAGAAGAGAATGTCTGTCTACTAATGTGATAATTTAATAGACTTGGCGGTGACACCAAGCTCAATAAAATCTATAAGTCTATCGAGAAAAGATGTCCAAAAGCTTCATCATTATATATTATTTTACAAGATTACCCTCATCTCGAGGATCAATTCAACGAGGTACTTTATGACAAGACCAGCATTGATAGGTTGCTTGGCAAGATAGGCAATATTACTTTTGTAATTTGATATCACATACGTTCCGCAGAAAGTAGTGAAGGGACAAGTCTTAGCAGATTTTCTTGCTGCACATCCCATCCCTACGGACTCTTCTCTTAATGACGATTTTCCCGATTAGCAAATTATGCTCATTCATGAAAGAAAAAATCACAAATTTGGGAAGTGTACTTTGATTGAGCCTCATCGTTCAAACAAGTCCAATCTCTAAATTTCTCAAGGGCAAGAATAGGAATCAGCATCGCCTTCATAACACTAGAAGGAGGGATATTGATACGATCATATGGAATGACCTAGCCAAGAACTAATAATGAAGCTAAATATGAAGTATTAGTGGTAAGTCTGGAAGAAGATATTTTCATAGGCATTCAATACCTGCATATTTTTGGTGATTCTTAGTTTATTATAAA
Organism: Cymbidium sinense; assembly: GCA_021442155.1. Classification (NCBI taxonomy): domain Eukaryota; kingdom Viridiplantae; phylum Streptophyta; class Magnoliopsida; order Asparagales; family Orchidaceae; genus Cymbidium; species Cymbidium sinense. The sequence goes on from CM038218.1 coordinate 45,921,480, forward strand.
TCAAGTACTTGACATCTATATAATCAAAAAGCTTGAGTTAGCTTTCTATCACAAGCAAGTTCTTGAGCTTATGAAGCAGATATCAAATATCATACTAACTCGAGTCTCTTGATTCGAGAATAGCAAAGCCGAATGCTTAGCAAAACTAGCTAAGAAATGGCAAGTATGAATGGTGATTATATCATGATCGGCCTATTTACTCAACGAGTTCTAGAGCCAATAAAGTATCAATCCCAGGGGTTACCAAATTTGACCCAACGACTCAAGTTGCTCCTTACACTCCCCAAAATCAACAATAAGTTGTACCAAGAAGAGCTAAGAATGATATTGCCTCAGAAAAGTAATGTGAAGCCTTAGTTACTGAAGAGTCACGTGATTGTAGGCAATCCTTCATTGACTACTTTAAAGAATGCAAATTACCAAATGATAAATCACTTGCACCTCAAATCGAGAGAGAATGCTGCTTTCATCAACAACACTTTATATCATAGATCCTTTGAACAAATGTGGCTATGATGCCTAGGTGTAGATGAAGCTAGCAAAGTGATGGTTGAAGTTCAAGAAGGACTTTGTGGTGCACATCAGATAGGTCCTAAGATGGCAGTAAAGAGCAAAAGGATGAGCAATTATTTGTCATCTATGATGAGAGACTGTATTAATCTCGCTAAGAAGTGTCATGAATATCAAGTACATGGGAATCTCATCCATCAACCTCTAAATCTATTACACCCAACAATAGCATCCTGGCCATTCAAATGTTGGGGCACAGATGTAATTAAACCAATTGATCCATCGTCATCAACTAAACATCACTTCATCCTAGCAACGACTGACTATTACTCTAAGTGGGCTAAAGCTATCACATTTAAAGAAGTTACTCCCGACCGAATGATCAACTTCTTCATGCATAATGTAGTTTATAGATTTGGAGTGCCACGTTGAATAATTTTTGATAATGACACAGCTTTCAAAAGTGCAAAGATTTACAGATTCGTTGATCGACACAAAATTGATTGGTGATACTCTTCAATAGATAATCCAAGAGTGAATGATTTGGTAGAGGCTTTCAATAAGACATTGGTCAAACTGCTCAAGAAGATTCTCAGTAAAAATAAAAGAGAATGACATACCAAACTAGTAGAGGCTCTATGGGCATATCGAACCACATAAGGCACACTAAAGCCACTCCCTATTCATTGGTATTTGGGCGAAGCGGTTCTTTGAAGTTGAATTTCCTTCACTTCGAGTAGCCATCCAATACATTCTAACAGAAGATCAAAATGCTCATATGAGAATGGAGAAACTGGACGCACTTGATAAGTTAGATTGCAAGTTCATCAAAATCTGGAAGTCTATCGAGCAAAGATGTTCAAGGATTTTGACCATGCACGGTCGAACATTCCAAAAGGAGGTGGTTCAGTCGAGAAGATGAATTATCCCCAATCAAAATTGGTGGTTTTGATCCTAATTGGGAAGGCCCTTTTGTCATTGAAAAAGTGTATCAAGGAGGGCATACCAACTCATCGATCTAAAGGGTAGAGACCAATGCCACCAATTAATGGTCGATACTTGAAAAGTACTATACTTGATGACCACATTCTCAGGTACAATAAAATCTCCTACAAGATAGGGCATTTTTTAGTATATCTATTTAGGTTGATATCGTGCTTCTTGCCGAGATCCTTAAATAACATACTCCAGATGAAGAACTTTTCCATAAAAATTCTCCTATTACATAGAGGGCATTTTAGATTTTATATATATAGATGAAATCAATGTTGTATGTTAAAATCTCCTTTAGAGTATATCAATTCAAATATTGATGTATTTATGTATTTTACCTTGAAAATACCCTAAATGTATTTTATAATTTTCCTCGCAAGACAAGGGACATTTTGTTTATGTTAAGTTTATTTGAGTTGACATCATGCCATAAGATGAAATCCTCAAATATATACGATTCAGGGTTGACATGAGCGTTCGAAATCCTTGAATATACATAATTGTTGTTAAGTTCTGAGCCTTGCATGAACAAAATGAATCTATTTTTATGCATGAAAAGGCATCTTAAATGTCAAGAAAAGTTTATCTCGAGTTGCCAAATTCGGAATCAAGTCACAAGAAGTCCCAGTTTGGAAGCTTCAATCAATTAAGTTGAGAGAAATATCTCTACATCCTAAAGTCTAGGACACAGATGGGTTCTAAAGGTCGGACTCAACAAGCCCACAAATGGTCGAGTTGTTGATGCTCTCCTTACTCAACAAGTCGTAAGAAAAGGCCAGTGAAAGAGCCCCGTTCATTAGTCGATGACAACCAAAACCCAAACTATAACTCAAGTCAAGACTTCGGTAGGTTCTAAAGGTCAAACTCAATAAGCCCAAATATGATCGAGTTGCTGATGCTCTCCTCACTCAACAAGTAGTAAGAAAAGGCCACAATGAAAGAGCTCTTGCTCGTCATTCCAATGATGATAGTTCAATCTCAAACCAGATCTAGCTTAGTGATTACAAGCAACCAGGATCCAAGAGATTTCTCTACTTGATCGATAGATCAAGGTAAGCTGAGGAAATGCTCAATTCAGGGCTGCCTCAAATCAATCTTCATATTATCTGCAAGGTGATATCTCAATCTATCCTCAAAAAATTTGATCATGCTCAAAGCACAGATCAAAGCCTATCTCCTTATCAAGTCCATCAAAGCAGAAAGCACATGGTCGAGCAATTTCATAGTTACAAAGTGATGATCAAACTAAAGGAATTTTTGTGGTTATTGGTGTGTTAAAGCACTGCGTAGCTAATAACTCAACATTGATCCTATATAAGGGTGGGTCATTTGTATGTATCCTTCAATCCAGCGGCAAAAACACAGGTTCATGGCATACATCCTTCGACAAGTCAATATAGACAAATCGTCAATCCTTCCTCAAGTCCAAGCTCAAAGCTAGACGAAGGAATTTTAAATCGACCAAACATGGATAAACCAATTCCCGTGGAATCATTCATCAAAATAAATAAACTAATTCCTCCATCAAATTCAACCAAGCATAAAAAGGGTGGAAACTCAAATCAGGACATAAAACAAAGAGATTTTTTAGAAAATCATTGGCAAGAGAGTATATGGTGTAAGAACTCTTAGCTACCCGACAAGTCAATTTTGATAAATCGGTCAACCTTATCATTTAGTATGTCATAAGTAAGGCATCATACTAATGACAAATCCTATCAAAAGCTCCGTAACCTATTGCACTCGATGCTAAAATGATCCAAGTTTTGTAGCCAGCATACAAATTAAACACAAAGCACAAAGCATACAAATCAAGCCTAGAGTACAAATCAAAGATGATCTTCTCATCAAATCTCTTAGTAAGTAGAAGTATGGAAATACTAGATAATACATGGTGATAAAAAAAGATAATACATCATGGGAACCTAGACTGTAGATCCTAAAGTTGTGCTGAATAAGCTGCAAAATATTGTTGTTCACTCTCGACCCTGCGCATGTAGCTCGTCAGCGCCGCCACCTGTGGCGTGGTGGTAGCGGTCGCTTTATAGCTCTCTCCTCAACTGCGACTCTCGATCCTGGCGGTCAATCTATCTAACTCGGAAAGAAGCATCTATCAAATTCGATAGTCATGTCAGAGCCTCGGACTCTCCTCAAACTCATCATGTAGGTCACCATCTCCCTATGAAGTGTGACCGCTCACGAAGCTCTGTCGGTAAAGTCTTGAAGCGAATATCTTGAGTGATCTCATCCGTGGATCAAGAACTCTATGTCTCTACAAAGAGTCTCCAGATACTAACGCTCCTCAAGCGGTGAGCTAAAGGTCCAAAGCGGTGTTCGCATAAGACGTGAGGCTGTCTAGTGACTTTAGTGAGTCCATGGCAATCCGTGAAACAACTTCCCTCAAAAACACCAAGCGCAATCCTGCATGCTCTTGTCACATGGATTTGGCCTATAAGGATATTGATGGTAGATTTGGACTCATAACCTACATGCAGTCAAGGAACAAAATGAAAACAATCAACATAAAATATAGCAATAAATATAAAAAAGAGCAACTAAAGAATAAAGAGAGATAAAGTACATGAACACGGTGAGTCCAGTGGAACTGGTGTATTGTAAGCAATGTAATCCTCGAGGACCCTCACTATCTGATAAGCTGCTATGTGGCTCAAACTCTTAAACATGAGACTTCTCACCTCGAAGTCTCGCCTGATGGGCAAACTCAAGCTCAATAGAGAAAAGTGGCTCCACATAAGGAGTAGCAAAATCTGAAGTGGTAGTATCAAAAGTCGGCACGCATGACAGCTCGACTCTAGAGTCCTCAATAATATCTCCAATGCTACCTGACACCTGTGGCACTTCATCATAAGTCATAAACTGTTGTGGAAGTGGATTTGTGGCACTGCTAAAGCTTCGAGACTCACGTGTTTACACTACATCTATGGGGTGAAGAAATCTCGGTATAGATGAGCATCCTCGACTCTATGAGAGTGGTGTCCTCTAACCTCGTCAATTGGCACATCTGTCATGAATCAAATTAAAATATTAGATACACTGAATATATTTTAACAATGCAATGAAAAAGATGATAGAAGTATGGAAGGAGAGAAAGATATTGATCATCTCTTTTGCTATCTCAGCCAATGGTGATCGATGATGGGTCCTCTGACCTCGAGGAACTCTCAAAGACCTCACTCTACGCTCATATCTCTTCGCATCATGCTCAGAAAGGACCAAAAGACAATCATACCCAAGTAAGGTGAGTATATATGACCCTGTGGCTCAGGAGGCTATCAGAAAATGAGTAGGTACCAAGTCTCAGTAAATGTAGCCAAACTATAGAAGAAGCATAATAACATATCTCAAGAGGCATTGCTCTAGTCTTCCTGACATTTACAATCTCTGGGATGAATGGTCGACCGTCATGAGCTGTACACTGAGAAAATCCAAACTATCGTGCGACACGATTTGGTTGGTAGCCCTCAATGATAACCCGGTGACCAAAACTTGTAACACAACACGGATGTATACTAAAAAAGTACTTGGCCACTCTCAATGTTCATCGATTATAAAGTAGTGAGACTCTACCACTCTCATCGAAGCCATCGGCCGTCTCTCTATCAAGTCAGGTGGCAAACCAATTATATCCGGTTGGAGATCTAGCAAGAATCGATCCTTAACCCAGTAAGGTGCAAAGAAGAATAGACATATCCGATCCTCTCAAAGGTAGATGATGCTCGGTACAGCTGAATAACTGTGGGATATCCTCGCTTTGAAAAGTATGCTAGGTACTCGAAACATGCATAGGCTCCATGTATATGAAGGTGAATCCAAGCATATAAGTATTTTCAAGGCAATGTAACATCATAGCTATCCAATGAATCTCCCTCAGAAAATGCCCCAAGAACTCAAACTCTAGCAGTCTTTGTTGAGCTAATGAGATCCTCACCTCGAAATCTTGTTGGTTTCTAATAGAACACCTAGGCATATAGACCTATCTGTAATCGGTAGCACAAAAATGCAGAGCTAAGTAGCTATGAACCCTTCTAAGAGTAACTCCTGCTCAAATGGTATAGGCGGAGAAGAGTACCCAAGCGATAAAGAAGGCTCTGCGGTATCCTCGGATAAACTCGACGTCGATACTCCCAATCCAAAAGGATCATGTAGCAATCTGAGACTCCTCAGACAAAGCGTGCTCTTGTAAGAAACTCTGAATCTATGTACTCATGGGAAGTGTAGCATGTGGGTGCCTAGAATACCCCGAAGCCCTGAAAGTCTGGTGGTAGTGGCTCAAAAAATCAATATAAGCTGGTGACATGGCTAACCTACCTCTTTATCACCTCAGAAGGCGTAGAAATAACTCGGGTGGAACACACTCCTCATAGTAGTAACCAAATATTGGGAGTCCTAACATAGTCTATAAGTCCCAAAGCGTGACTGTCAACTCCTCCAAGCCTATCCAACATGTGTTGCGCTATTGTCCCAAAACTCACTGACTATGCAAACTGCGGGGGAATGCCACTAAAATCAAATATAGATACATACACTGCCTCATAAATACCACCTGTCCGTAAGGTGTCTCTGTGAGCCCGCAAGATGTACCGGCCCATGTGACATATCCATGAGGAAGACTAGGGATCCTGCCAACGGATGAATCTCGAAGCAAGTCTGACGAGCTTCGGTGTATGACGGGCTCAAAAGTCTAGGCTGTCTCGTCGCTTTCAATCTTTGTCGAAGAAGTAAAATATCTTATCGAGGACGACTCTTTGTGCCATCCAGATTGTAGTCCTTGCATTTGACTTAATGGTAGCCAATCTGCGGGATCCTCGAAGCAAGAGAGTGAAGCATAGTCAAAAGTAGGAGATCGTTACGAAACCGGTAAAATCACTTCCTCTCAACATGTTGGTATCGCTCAATCCCATCCTTGATATGGCATCTTCGATGATCATGTTCATCGGTCTCAATAGCCTCTTATAGGCTGAGACAAATCGTCTGATCTCCTCCAAGCAAACATCCTCTTGTTAAATGATCAAAGGAAACACATATAAGAATTCGAATGAAAGCATGATAATACATAAACAAAGAGAGAATAAAAAGCTACACACTAAGCGATCTAGAGACAAACCTTAATCGAAAGTTCTCTCTCAGCATTGAGGGGGGTAATTAACTATTGCTGCTTGCGCCTATAGGAAACCTGGAACGGATCTAAAGTCCTCACAAAATGAGGGCGAAATCTCTGGGTAGTGTCTTATCTACTATTCCATCTGTCTTCTAAAAATTACACTGACACTTTAAATCACTCTCTTCATCAAGAGGTCGGTAGTGAATTTTCGGAGCCCACAATCATAATGGATGCTCATCGAGACATGGACTTCTTATCTTGGGGCAAAGTGAGAGGGGATGCTCATTACGGATGTGGTGAACCATCAAGGTAAGGGCACTTATCTGGACATTAAAAAATGTCAAGAGAGTGGAGGAAGAGTGGAAGATGTAGTCATTGTAAAAATCTCTTATAAATAATACAAAGCGACTTTTAATTTTTAAGAATTTATGAGCACTACATTGTTTTTTTTCCCTTTTCTTTTAAACCTTGTATGTGTGAAAGTATAAGCAAACAAGTATATAGTCACTTAGTTTAGGAGCTCATAATCTAGGAATAAAGAGATAGATATTGGTTGAGAAAATATATGATGAGATAGAATCAGTTAGATTTCATTAGTTCACAAAAGAATATGAACTACTCTATTAAGGGGTACACTATTCCAATATATTTTTCCTAAGTGACAAGCATGACAAGCTTGGGCAAGAAACATCATGTTGTGCCATCTTATTCAGGTCATCCATGTGGCTCTATGCAGGTTTGATATTTTGATGGATGATTTATTAAAGTAATGGGGCATCATGTCATTATATTGGTCTTTTAGCTCTCTGGATGCAGAAATGACACTTGAGCTTCCTAAAGTTATCTTATCACCCCTCCCATTTTCATCGTCTATATAGAGCCATTGGAGGTTTAGAGGAACTTTATTATGCTAAATAACTTTCTCATCGATCACTCTCTTCTCTTCTTTGAATCTCAGCTTCACTATTATCTTCTTTAATGATTTATTCTTTGACTACATCAAATTTATGCAGACACATTAACATTAATAAGCTTGCCTTCTGGGGTTCTTATAGGTATTTAGATGAAATTACTTATGATGTTGAATAAAATGTACAATGGATAATGAGTTTTGCCAAATATCAATCTTATGCTATCCCAAAATGCCTCTTTATTAAGAGCATTTTGGTTCCCAAATTGATCAAAGGATGGAGAATTAAGTCATTTCATTATTAAGTCTCCATGTAGAAACATGACCATCTGATGAAGTGAGTAAAGGCTTTTCAGGCCTCAAGGTTGGTGTTGATGAAGACTTCTAATCAGACAATTGAATCTATGCTAACATCTCTAACATCCGTGTTAATGCTGCTGTTAATTGAATGAATAGATGTATACACATCACTACAAAAAAACTTCTGAGCGAAAATGACAAGTTTTTTCAGGGCAAAGTCAAAGTTTAGATTTCATCTCAACAAACATAGAAAATTTTAAATCAGTAACACAAAGATGTGCCTTCATTTAGCTCTCAATTATTTCACGTCCTTGCTATGCTCATAGGCATTCATTATAATCACGATACATTACAAAGGTCTAGTTCATAAAATTCCTATCTTTCCCTCTTTGTTCAGGAGTAAGGCCTCCACTGCCGCAACTGGGGCAGCTCTTCAAGCCAAACCCCTGGCAGTCATAGCACCTGAAAGCCCAAAAATATATAACATGTGAACATCACATAATCCTTTAGATGCATCTACAAGAGCTTGTTAATGGTTGAAGAAACTTACTTCCATCTTTCAAAATGTTGCCATTTTCTTGTTCCTGCAGTTCCCCATGCAATGAACTGTTAGCAAAGGCAGGAAGAGTTTTTAATATAAGAAGAAAAAAAGGTAATTAGCACGAACTTGAAAGGAGGAAGAACGTACTAATAAAGCGGTTTGCGATGCAAAGTAGTCTAATTTGATTTGTTAATAGCATTTAAATAGTCAAGGGCTGAGAGTAACAGAGTGAGCTAATGAATAACCTTGCACCCGGGGCATTCAATTGCTCCTTGACCACGGCAAGTTCTGCAGCCCTTAGAAGCCTGCAGAGATTCAGAATTTATCAAAAAAGAAATTCAAAGTTCAAATTATTTACTCAATAAATAAATTGAATTCGAGGGTTAATATCTGCTCGAGCATGAATTATCTGGAAAAATCGAGCAAGTTGACAACCCTAGTTATTTGATCAATAAATCTATTAACAAATAACAAGGAAATATAGTGATCTGTACAGTTAAATAAAAATAAATAAATGAAAACCTTTGAATAGCAAATGACAGTTTCACAATCGATATGCAGACCATTACTTGAAAGTTCCGTCGATTATCACTTCATTACTCGTCTTTGTTATTTTGTTTTATGAAGACCGCCATGTTCTTACTCACATCAGAATTTTTTTGGGGCTTGTCTAATGATTTATTTTTTTCTTATGAAATTTAGGTAGAAAGAATTAAAAGTGCATGCATGGGAGTGCCTCATATTCAGTGTAAAAACTGGCTGCTTACTTGACTACTGGCAAATGAAGCTGATTTGAATGCATAGACCCTCCCCTTCTTTGAGCTAAGTAATTCTGAGGAAGAGAGCTTGCTGAGATAGGCAGCTCTTGTAAGCGAATATGCCATTGCCATCTGCTTCTCTTCCTTCTATATGTGTGTGTGTGTGTGTGTGTGTGTGTGTGAGAGAGAGAGAGAGAGAGAGAGAGAGAGGCTGGCAGTACCTTTTAGAGGAGGCATGAATGACGACTAGACGAGGTGATGACGCCAAGAGAAGAAGCTTGGCAATAAGGATAACGAGAGAAATCCTAGTCGTTCATTTTGTTGGCTGCAAATAAAATAATATCCCTGATTTTAATGTCTAAACAAACCATGGTAGAAACAATGCTTTTGAAAAAACAAACTAAAATGTAAATATAAACCAGACTGTTTGACAGCGATTAATCCAATTTAGATGAAAAAATGTATAGAATAGAAAGTGAACTCAATCTTAGGAGAGAGAAATTTAGTACATCAAGAAATAGATACAAATAGAGAATATGGCTGACAAAACAATCATAAAATGCTCATATTATGTTATGTTGTTTAGAGAGTTATCAAGACTTTGCTGACAATTTTCATTGAAGTCTTTCATATTTGTTATGTCAAATGCAAGGAATGACCAAAGGGTGTTATACTTTGTCATTGTGATAGTAGGACAACAATTCAAAATCTTTAAGATTAACTCTCTGCATATATAACTCCATGTTGATCCTCTTTGATATCCCATTTTTCTTTTGAAAATAAAAATAAAAATAATAATATATAAATATATTTATACTATATATACATAAATATATATATATATCATAGATAGTTATATTATAAATATAAATATATATATATATATATATATATATATATATATATATATATATATATATATATATATATATATATTATAAATATAAATAGATATTAAAAATGACAGAAAAAATATTATCGGTAGTATGTAATAAAAAATAATATTATTATTATCGTTAGTATGTAATAATAAAAAAAAATGATGTCGTTAATATATATATATATATATAAAGAAACAAAAAAAAAAAAGAGAGAAAAGAAAAAAAAGGGGATTTCTCACAAATGTTTGCGGCCAAAACAAATCCGTAAGCTCTGTTTCTCACAAAAGCGGAGACTCTCGTTCGTTTCCTTAAAAAAGCTCTGTGAGATTCAGTTTCTTCGGCTCCCTCACCCGCACACGCGCGAGTCTCCCTCCGATATAGCTTTTGCATAATACAGCTCTGATGCACTCTTCTTGCGAGGACCGCTACTCCACCTGATACCACGTCTAGCTGCTGGGTTTGCTGTTTCCAGCCTCCCTTGCTGCTGTTCCAGCACTTCTGGCAGTCCATATTACTGTCCGAGCACCTGATAGTCTTGTCCATCCCCCCCACCCCCGTTCTCTCTCTCTTTGTTTTCTCTCTTTCTCTCTCTCTCTCTCACACTCTGTCTTCCTCTACTGAGTGAATGACCTTTTGTCTTTACATAATGGAGGCATAATAGAGTCTGCTGCTGGAGAGTTGCACTAGCGAATTTGAGTTGAATTAGACAAAGGTGTTCTTTGATGATGAGATGGCTTTTGGCTACCACCTTCACCGTGAATCTGGATATGGAGCAACTAGCTGGCTTGTCCAAGTAGAGGGAGGAAGATGGTGTAATGACATTAGAACATGCCTTCCCCGTGCCTCTGCATCCGCGCATTTCTCTTCTTCGGACATCACTCCCTCTCCGAAATTTCTCTCATCGGACAACGGAATCGTTGGCATCACCATTGCGGTGGCTGCGCCATCTATTGATGTGGACGCGGTCTCTCTCAGCTTGTTCTTGTTCATTTATCCAAGGAGACCGTACTTATTTCGGGAGGTCACCGCCGATCAGGAAGCATTTGTTGCGATATCCTGTGACGGCGACAATCGATAATAAAGCACAATGGAGCCGGCAGACTGATTCCGTTCTCAGGCGCAACACTGGGAAACTCAAGGACGTATAAAGGATAGGGAGGAAGCTTGGTCATGGGCAGTTCGGTACCACTTACCCATGTATTGTGAAAGCCACAGGGAAAGAATTTGCGTGCAAGTCTATCGCGAAGAGGAAGCTTCTGACGCTAGAGGATATCGAGGGCGTCCGCCGTGAGATCCAAATCCTACGTCGCTTGACTGGTCGCCCAAATATCATCTCAACTGTTTATGCTTATGAGGATATTGTAGTCCTGCATGTTGTAATGGAATTGTGCACCGGTGGAGAGCTTTTTGATAGGATTATTCAGAAGGGACATTTCACAGAGAAGGTTGTTGTAGAACTTGCTAGGGTTACTATTGGGATCTTCGATGCCTACCATTTTTTTTAGGGCTTACGCACCGGAATCTCAAACCACAAAATTTTCTCTCTGTCAACCAAATGGAGGCGTCTGTTGAATTACAAGTTTTTTTTGGAGAATTGGTAGGGCAATTTTTTTAAATTGAGTACGGTTAAAATGTGAATTAGCTAATTAAGTATTAATAAAAAAAATTTAAGAATAGGTATAGTCCAATTTTAGACGCGTCGTTTCCGGCGTGGGTAAAATGAAAGAGTGGCGGTCGCCCACTAATTGGGCGGCAGCTCGAATTCGGCCGATTGGTAGGCGGCCAGATATGAACGGCACCACTAATTGGGCGGCCCGACATATCATTAGGCGGTCGGTCTGATCGACTATCTCCGTTTTGCTCGATTCCTCCCCGGCTCCTCTCTCGTGAACTTGACCAAACTCCGACCGCCCGCGACACCTCGCCCTCGAACTTCCGACGCCCGGCCGTAGGTCTCACCTTTGCATTGCGCTTTACGATTTCTTCTAGGTATTTTTTTGTTATATCACTCGATCGTTGCACACAGTATAATGATGTAACAAACTTTGAATAAAATCAAATGAAGGAGAGAACATGTTAAAGATCTCAACACATAGCATAAGCTTATGTGATTTGATGAGATTCACTTATGTTCACATTCTCAAAGATCAAATATTTCAACAAAATTGAAAGAGGGGTACATCAATGATATCTTTGCATATAAGTTGAAGATAAAGATAAAATAACATTTCTCTAGTGAATGATTAAGAAAGGACATAAGCAATTGCCACAAAATGTAGGCTGAATCTAGAGTAGAAGATATTAATGTTAATGGGATTACTCTTTTGTTTTCTTTGTTATAAGAGCTTTTTCTCTTTTTCCTTTTAAGCTTTAGAGTCTCAATTTGTTATGGTTCAAGCTTTGAGCCTTCTTTCATCTAAAATCCCTTGCTTGTGTTGGTGGGATGATACACAACGGTTGAATTATTCCCTTATTATAAAGCAACTTATGGAAGGTATGGATTTGGTGTGCATATAATCTTGAGTTTTGATCTTACCAAGATTAAATTCATCCAACTCTTATTTAACATTTTTGTGGATTTAAAATTTCCTTGAAATCAAACTTCAACATGAGAGAAATATGGGCACTTTTTATTTATTTTGTCTTAAGATTATTGATGCTTCTCATGTAGCCAAGTTATTCTTCAAAAAAAAGCATTTGTCTATGTGGATTTCCCCTCATTATATGTGATAAGAATGTAAGGTTTGTCTTAAGATTTTTTCCCACTTTTATTTATTTTGCTCGTTATTTCTCATAATTTGCGGTGTAGCGATTGTAAACCATAATCTTCTACTTTTCGGCGCGATGGAGAGGACCGCCTTGACTAGGCGTCGGTAAACGTTAGAGGACCCATTGGGCGGGGCACCTTCAGGTTCATCCTAGTATTGCCTCCCTCGTGCATCGGAGCCGCTCACCACGATCGTAAGTGAATTTTTTTTTCGAGAATGTATTCTGGCGTGCTTATCTTTTATTTGGACGGTACTTAGATTTTTTTTTGAGCACTTGAGGCCGCATCACACTTTCTTATCTTTGAAGGAGTGGCCCATTACATGCACGAGATTCATCGAGGCTAAAAGTGGGCGGCCTTGTGTTAGTCGCACGCTTCATTTTGGAACATCGGTTGCTTACGCTTTGGTTGAGATGGTCTCCATGGACCAATACCTTCCACCTCAGTAGGTGAGAGATGGCGTGACACTCCGGGCGTGGCAATAATTCTAGGACTACGGATTGATGGGCCACCTATCATAGGTCCGATTGTGATTGGCGAGGAGAAGAGATGGGACACTTGGCCTGATTGCTGCGATGATTTGTTAGGACGACACCCATTACAGTGTAATGTATCATGATCCGATCGATCGCATATCGTCGACATTCAGATGGGCGGGCACATCGCGGACATACATGCCACTAAGGTGGCTTAGGTGGACTTTCTATGAGTCATATATGATCGAGCACGAGGAGTTCTTCCGACACGTCGCGAGCTTATATTTTATTTCGATTGGTCTTCTTCGCTTGATACTTACGGTTGGAGGTCCACCTACGGTATTTACCACTCTTGAGGATCAATTACATTAGCATGATGTCATGGTGGAGCTTTTGGCTCATCTATAGGCTGAGTCGACTAAGGCCAGACCAACATGGTCGGTTACTACACCTCCCTTGATTTGGGCTTGGGAGCATATTCATGTGGGTAGGCCGACTTTACATGTGCCATATCCTGCGAGCTTCTTTGGTCTTTGGTTTGAGGTATGTGTTGTTAACTACACTTTCAAATTATCTGACTTATATATATGTTTAAACTATTTTCTGTGTGCAGGTGGAATGAGAAGTATTTTCGCCAACAACCAATAGCGAATATTGCGATTCTGAAAAATGAAATAGATGGCTGTCAGTTGGATCTGGCACTTTAGTATAAGCGTAATGTAGATTATGTTTTAACATAATTTTATCATACGTGTAGGTGATCAGGAGCGTCATGGCATCCACGACATTTATCGATATATACTCATCTCGACATATGGTTGCCGAGTCCCTCTTATGTGGAAGAGGGTTGAGTGGTATTTACGAATAAGTCTTTGCGCTAGTTGACCTTATTCCCGAGTAGATGTAGCCCATTGCCCTAGTTTCAAAGGGTCGATGGTGGGAAAAGATGCCGGCGGGTTAATTACCACACACATTGCTTCTTGGGAGGCGAGGATTGCCTCGTCGAGCTAGATGAGGCGTGGGCGGGAAAGACTGCTATCGGTCGTACGTGGTTGGTCATGGGCTTCTTTGTACTCGGCGACTCAAAATCCTCCGACCACTTCCGCTAGAGCACCGTGGAGCGTCTTTATGTAAGTTATGATATAAGTAAATATTCAATATTTTTGTAAGTGATAATTTTACATGCTATTTTTTGTGTAGCGGCCATATTGCGGTAACTTCGGGACATATTTACCATGCCGGTCTTGTGGATGATCACCACTTACGGATGTGATAGGTATGAGATGATATCGAGACCTTGATGAGTGTGTACATATTGGTGAGACATATTACGGATGGTGCACTGGAGAGTCCGACATGGGAGCGTCGGTCCATCTACTTCCGATCCAGTCCTTCATTATCGATCCGTCCTTCATCGATCCGGGACCTTCTTCATATCGCGTCATATGACTTGACCACTATATTCCCATCACGGGATGATATGTCACGATGCAGGATGTTGCACCTAGAGGCCATCATCGGTATGTGATCGTCCATCGTCGCTGACCATACAGAGTGGTGCTATTCCATCTGAACCGGAGGAAAGGGTAGGGTTTAGGGTCTTTACATTTTATCTTTTGTTTCATTTCTGAGTCATGTAACTTTGATTATGGCATAATGAATTTTTATTAGTTATTTTCTAATTTTTAGTAGTTATTTTATCTGTACATTTTAGTTGTTAGATTTGAATTTTTTTATGTATTTAGGTTTGGTCATGGTTTTGAACAAGTTTTCTTGTTGTCCACCTCCCACTTTCCTCATTAGGGCCTTGGGACCACGCAACGATAGTGTTTTTACGGAGAAACTTGAAAGATGGGCCGTCAAAGTAAACATCGTTGTCCTACTGCCTCGTAGTTTTACACATCCGGACATACTCGTTTGTGGACAACATATGACTCTCGCAATATTACGAAATGAGTGATTTTTAGCGATTATGACGTCATATTCTCAAAGGTGGCTTAACCCGAGCGTCATCATCACTAATACCACCTCGGACTCACTACTTGAGCCACTACTCATGGTATACTCATCTCCAAGCTGACTCGGGCACATACGGTTCATCCGAGCGGTAGACGACATCATCGCGCCACATAACTTATAAGTTCGGAACTAATTATCATATTAATTATTACAAGTATAATCGATAAATTATGGCGATACTACGAATAAACTCATCGAGTGCGTTGTATCCCCGGATGTTCTTGTCGCGATGAAATCTTATGTGTGTTTGCGGTATATCTCGCGACCTACTAGGATCGGTGATGTGGATGCAATATTAACATCTTCCACTTCGACATACAACACCAACATCTGACGAAGCTTCGTCAAGTGTAACTTTAGCGTCATCGTCATATGACAAATGCTATAAATCGCTACCCGGATAACACTGTTAGAGGACAACGGATCAATGTGCAAGCTTCTCGTAATTGGTTGCTTCAATTAGTAAGGTCGTGGCTGAACCTTGGCGATTCGACCTCCCACATAACTTGAATTGCTCATATACCGGTTCGCCTCCATAGAAAAGAGTCTGAAACAAATTCTCTATTCACTTGCAAAACAAGTTATATGAATAATGAGAATTTTATATTAACCCATCTAATTAATACTACTTTTGGCTACTTAACACCTAAATAAATTGATAAATAAAGTGATTTCGTGTGTTTACGAAGACGATAGGGATGTGCCTAAAAATGTAGAATCTCAAAAGAATTTTCTCAACGAAATGAGTTGAGAATGAAAGCTAAAGTTGACTTCCAACGGTAAATGAGAGAGGGAAGTAGTTAAACGTCGTCAATGCGAATGCCGAGAAAAACTAAAATTTCTATCGAATACCTGGACAAGACGCGCCGTGCGTGGTCGGATCTACGGCGGTGGAAGTTCCAAGAGGGGAAAAAAGCGTGGTGAGTTTGGTCGGAGTTCCTACGAGCGGAGAGCGGAGTTTCAGGGGAGGAATCGAGCAAAATTGAGGAGATAGGGCCGATCGGGACCGACCCCTAATATGTTTCGGGGCCAATGATTGTGGCGTGGCTCCCGTATCTGGCTTCACTAATTGGGCGGCTTCGATAATGAAGCGATCGCCCAATTAGTGGGCGACTGGCCACTCTTTCACATGGCACGGCCACACCACGTCGGAAACGATGTGGCATGGCCAGTCGCCCACTAATTGGGCGACTATACCTATTCTTAATTTTTTGTTTATTAATACTTAATTAGCTAATTAACATTTTAACCGTACTCAATTTAAAAAAATTGCCAATTGGAAGCTCCTGCTTGCAAGGATTTATTCTTCGAAAAGGTCACTAAGTTCACACCCAGGTTTCTTCGAACGGGTTTCTTGATAATTTATCCTCGGAAGCGGTGCCTTATGTAGTCACATTCATAAGAAGATTTGTCCGATGAGAATGGAGAAGGATGTCTTTGTGGGAAATTCTTTGATAAAAATTATGTTGAAAATGGTGTTGTAGAAGAGTCAAGAAGGTATTTGACAAAATGCATGAAAGAAAAAGATTGTACATGCATGTGCTTGTCTTTATGCAGATTCGAAGGCATCATCATGCTCATCAGGGCGTGACAAGATGAAATCCGGCCATAGTGTCCCAAGACACTACTCGCTACGCTCATCAGGGCGTATCGAGTGATTGAAGGCCTTATTAGGCTCATCAGGGCATAACGAGATTGAAGGTCAGCTGAGGTGCTTCAAAACACTAGCTGTCATGCTCATTAGGGCATGACGAGTAGGCCAAAATAATTTTAATGTAGCCCCATACACGGGGATGACGCAGGAATGCTGCCGAAATTTGAAATATTTGCATCTATATTTACTTTTATGGAGGTGATTGAATACCGTGTTATGCTCATCAGGGCATAACGAGTGATTGAAGGTTGGTCGAGGTATTTTAAAACACCAACCGTTATGCTCATCAGGGTGTGGCGGGTAGGCCAAAATAATTTCGATGTAGCCCCCTACGTGGGGATGAAGCCGGAATACTGCCAAAATGTTGCCGAAATTTGAAATATTTGTATATATATTTGCTTTTATGCAGATGATTGAAAGCCTTGTTATACTCATTAAGGCGTAACAGGATTGAAGGTCGGCCGAGATGCTTCAAAGCACCAACCTTCATGCTCATCAGTGTGGGGTAAACACTCGATCGACTACATGGGGGGATGAAGCGGGAAAAAAATTGTGTCAAAATTTTTGACTTAAAAAAATGGGAGAATAAAATGAATCGACTTAAGAATGTTAAGCAAGGAAACCTAAAGCTAAAATTTAAATTAAAAATTCCAAACAACAAAAGGGTGAGGGAAAATAACATACAACAAACACAAAAGTAAAAAAAAAAAGGGGGAAAAATGAAAGTCACTCTGAGGAGTAAATCTTCTTTTAAAATAACAAATTAAACTATATTTTGAATCTATAGCTTCAAAACTCCTTCTTCGCCACTAGATATGCAACCCTTTGTACAAGCAAACAGAAGATGATACTAAATCAAAATCTACAAAAATCATGGAGCTTCCTTCGATCAAAAATTAAGGAATTTCATTTTAATTATGATTTTCAAAAATCAATGATTTCATTAATTAGATGAAATTAGCTAAGCTATAAATTCCGGCATGTGCTCGGACATAAAAATTTCAAGTGCAAATTTTAATTTCTGAAAAGTTGCGCCCGCTAAGTTGGAATTAAATAAAAATTTAAAATCAATCTCATAATTCAGAAATAAAAACTACCTAAATTCTTAAATACACCCGCATGGGCCCCGACACTATGCTGAATGCTTAAATTCAAGTGTCTGAGGATGCTGCATGGGATGTTTTTCGGTTTAGTCTTAGGATTGGGTTCGAGTTAATAAAACCTAAAAACCTATAATAAGAGTTTCAAAAATAGATCCAATCTTATACAGAGTTGTGATCTAAAGCTTTTAAACATATTCA
Organism: Cymbidium sinense; assembly: GCA_021442155.1. NCBI lineage: Eukaryota > Viridiplantae > Streptophyta > Magnoliopsida > Asparagales > Orchidaceae > Cymbidium > Cymbidium sinense. The sequence continues at coordinate 45,939,712 of CM038218.1, forward strand.
AATTATTCAAACATAAAATTACCTAAAATTAATATGCACCCGCATGTGCCCCGACACTATGTTGAATGCTTAAATTCAAGTGTTTGAGAATGCTACGCAAGTTGCTTCCCGGTTTAGTCTTAGGACTGGGTCCGGGTTAACAAAACCTAAAAACCTATAATAAGAGTTTTAAATCAGTGAAATATATGAGAAACTAATTCTATCAAGTGACAGTAGATCTAATCCTATGTTAGCAGCTAAACAAAGTTAACATGATCTAAAACTCTTAAACATATTCTAATTAATCAATTTTCAAGCAGCAATCTGAAACTGTTTAAATAGAATTCTATCATTAAAAGCTTAAAATAAACTCAATCTATCCACCTTCCGTAACTATTTATCGGGGGTGACAAATTAAGAAAACTCTAGCTCACAAAGAAGCCAATGTCAAATCAAGTGTTACCTATGTTCACTCTCAATCAATCTCTCTTACCGATAAGGATGTGGCCGTGTCCTCTAGCTGGCGTAGCTCCATAGATGATAAGCGATTCGACGATTAATGGGATGGTTTGGCAATCGGCTCCATTATATATTACGATCACTTGTAGATGGCTCCACCCTTTAAGTTATAAATCAGTGGGTATACTTGATAGGGAAAACAACCCTCTGTTAGCTAAGGTAGACTTAAGCTTGTCTCCTTAGACAAACACCACCCCAGGTTTACAAGGATTTCTTGGACGACATAACTCATGTGTTACTGATAAGGATCCTTCTGTCAGGTTGGGTTGACTATCTCCTCTTACTAAGTAGACTAGGGATCGTGACTACCCGGGATGACAAAATCATGGGATCTAGATCGGGCACGTCATCATTCCCCCAACCATCCGGTTTAAGCTGAAATGATAAATTTCATAATCTAAATTCTAAAACTCTACATGTTGCTACTATATGCTACGCATTAAGTGATCTAACGACTAGCCTTAATCGAAAGTTCTCTCTTACTTATAGAGAGGGGTAATTAACTATAGGGCCTTGCGCCTATAAAAAACCTAGAACCAAATCTAAAGTCCTCGCAAAATGAGGGTGAAATCTCTAGGTAGTGTCTTGTCTACTATTTTATCTGCCTTCTAAAAATTACACATACACTTTAAAACATTCTTTTCATCAAAGAGGTCGGTGGCAGAATTTTTGGATCCCACAGATTTCTAGTGACTCTAATGGGGATATGATTCTCTTTTCATCTTTGGCTAGTCAAATTTAAGCTATAGTAGCGGTGGATCATGATAAAATTGATCTTTAGAATCAATTATCAATGAAATTAAATTTAAATCAATCATACTCTTATGACTAATCTGTTTGTTATGTATATCGATGGATCTTGAGAACACCGTTTATGCATCAGTCCGGGCCAATATCCATCCTAACGTGTAATCAATATGGGGATGTTGGAGCTACTATTCAATTTGATAGTGTAGACTTCCCAGCTATTACTGATGCAAATAATCCTCCACCTGAAGCAACTACATATTCTATGCACCAACTTGTGCAAAGGAGGAGGATAATTGGAATGGCCACTATTATTATTGAGGTTCCTCAAAAGAGAGCTTTTGTACTTAAAAGATTGATTCATTTTGAGGTGTCAGTCATGAAGAGAACCTTCACTAGGCAGAAAGTTTCAGACATACTTGTGAATGAGACAACCATGTCAGTTGAACTTTTCACACTAGGAAGGTATGATACTGAAGCCTCCTCTTATAGAGGAAAATTGAGTATAAGGCAAAGGAGAAGAAACACTAAACTACGAGCTTAATAGTTGTTGTCTGAATCACAAGTCATAAAACCAACCTTACAACCAGAAGCGAGTATTTCTACCCCACAATAAATTTGAAAATTGTGAGATGGGTAAAAAGGAATAGCTCTACTGGTGATGTTAAGCGTTATTTTTGGGCTCAACAGCAGTCAACTTCAACCTTTTTGAAGAAACAACATGAAACTCTATCTACTCGAGGACATAGAGTTCTGAAGATTGTTAAGGAAAAATGTCTTATGAAGAACACGTATCAAATCTCAATTAAAAAAGAAGCCAAAAATGCTCCACTACATAAACTACAATCAGTGGTAGTAAGTGCTCAAGACTTTTCTAAGCAATTCCTACACAGTGAACATCAGGGCGTGACACCTGAACCGCATGTTCAGGAATCCGTTATCGAAAGGTCCCGATAGAAAGAAAAGTAAATATTGAGGCCAATGCCTCAAGAAGTAGTAGCACAAAAGCTTCTTCATCTGGAAGCAAGCTAACCCAAAGATAGTGGAGAAAGAGAAATGCTGAACTGCATGCTCAACAACCATTGTTCAAGTAAAAATTGTATAACTAGTTGTGGAACTAGAAGCGAGTATTCCAACCCATAACAGGTTTGACAACCTAAGATGGGTAAAAAGGGACAGCTCTACTGGTCAAATCAAGCAGTCCTTCTAGACCTGACAATGTTAGGTTCCAACTTATCTAGTGAAGAAAACTAGAAACTGTATATGCAAGAGTGTATCGGGTCCTCAAAGTTGCTAAGAAGAAATGACTGATGAAAAGAAAAGATGAAGATCATATCCTTAGAGAGACTAGAGTTTCTCCTCCAAATAAACCTCCTCTTACAGCCCTGGAAAAATGTCTACTAATTCAAGTCTCGTACGGTGAGCATCGATGCGTGAGACTTGGATCACATGTCCAAGAATCCACCGTCGAAAGGACCCGATAAACAGTTGAGCAAATTTGGAGGCTAAAATCTTGAAGTAAAATTCCCTTACAAATAGATAACAGCGTGACATCTAGACTGTGCTCCCATAAAATTCACTCCTCATGCAAAAGTATTTAGAGCTGAAGCTGTCTTACCACTTGAAGTTGAACTACCTTCACTCTGAGTAGCCATTCATCATAATCTCACTCAAGAAAAGAATGTCTATCTACGAATGTGATAATTTAATGGACTTGACGAGGTCAGACACCAAGCTCAATAATCTAGAAGTCTATCGAGCAAAGATGTTCAAAAGCTTCATCATTATATGTTATTTTACAAGATTACCCTCATCTCAAGGATTAATCCGCTGAGGTACTTTATGACAAGACCAGCATTGATAGGTTGCTTGGCAAGATAGGCAATATTATTTTTGTAATTTGATATCACATACGCTCCGCAAAAAGCAGTGAAGGGACAAGTCTTAGCAGATTTTCTAGCTACACATCTCATCCCTACGGACTCTTCTCTTAATGACGATTTGCCCGATGAGCAAGTTATTCTCATTCATGAAAGAAAAAAAATCATAAATTTGGGATGTGTACTTTGATTGAGCCTCATCGATCAAACAAGTCCAATCTCTAAATTTCTCAAGGGCAAGAATAGGAATTGGCATCATCTTCATAGCACCAGGAGGGATATTAAGATGATCATATGGATTGATCAAGCCAAGAACTAATAATGAAGCTGAATATGAAGCATTAGTGGTAAGTCTAAAAGAAGCTATTTTCATAGGCATTAAATACCTGCATATTTTTGGTGATTCTTAGCTTATTATAAATCAAGTACTTGACATCTATAGAATCTGCAAGCTTGAGTTAGCTTTCTATGACAAGCGAGTTCTTGAGCTTATGAAGCAGATATCAAATATCATACTAACTCGAGTCTCTTGATCCAAGAATAGCAAAGCTGAATGCTTAGCAAAACTAGCTAAGGAAATGGAAAGTATGAATGGTGATTATGTCATGATCGGCATATTTACTCGACGAGTTCTAGAGCTAATAAAGTATCAATCCCCACAGGCAGAGGGGTTACCAAATTTGACCCAGCAGGATGCGACTCAAGTTACTCCTTACACTCCCCAAAATCAACAAGAAGTTGCAAGAAGAGCTAAGAATGACATTGCCTCGAAAAGTAGTAGCCTTGTCGAAGAGTCGCGTGATTGGAGGCAATCCTTCATTGACTACTTTAAAGAATGCAAATTACCAAATGATAAATCACTAGCACCTCAAATCGAGAAGAGAATGCTACACTATGCTTTTGTCAACAACACTTTATATCGTAGATCCTTTGAACAAATGTGGCTACGATGCCTAGGTGTAGATGAAGCTAGCAAAGTGATGGTTAAAGTTCAAGAAGGACTTTGTGGTGCACATCAGATAGGTCCCAAGATGGCAGTAAAGATCAAAAGGATAAGTAATTATTGGCCATCTATGGTGAGAGACTGTATTAATCACGCTAAGAAGTGTCATGAATATCAAGTACATGGGAATCTCATCCATCAACCTCTAAATCCATTACACCCAACAATAGCATCCTAATCATTTGAATGTTGGGGCACAGATGTAATTAGACCAATTGATCCACCGTCATCAGCTGAACATTGCTTCATCCTAGCGGATTATTTCTCTAAGTGGTGCTACCACATTTAAAGAAGTTACTGCCGACTGAGTGATCAACTTCTTCATGCATAATGTAGCTTATAGATTTGGAGTGCCACGTTGAATAATTTTTGATAATGGCACATCTTTCAAAAGTGCAAAGATTTATAGATTCGTCGATCGACACAAAATTGATTGGAGATACTCTTCAATAGATAATCCAAGAGCGAATGGTTTGGCAGAGGATTTCAACAAGACATTGGTCAAACTGCTCAAGAAGATTCTCACTAAAAATAAAAGAGAATGACATACCAAACAAGTAGAGGCTCTATGGGCATATCATCACCACCTAAAGCCACTCCATTCATTGGTATTTGGGCAAAGCAGTTCTTTGCTTGAAGTTGAATTTCTTCACTTGAGTAGCCATCCAATATCTAACAAGATCAAAATGCTGAGAATGGAGGAACTCGACGCACTTGATAAGTTAGATTGCAAGTTCATCAAAATCTGGAAGTCTATCGAGCAAAGATGTCCAAGGATTTTGACCATACGGTGCGGCCTTGAATATTCCAAAAAAGAGAATTGGTTCTTGTGTTGAGAAGATGAATTATCCCCAATCAAAAATTCGATGGTAAATTTGATCCTAATTGGGAAGGCCCTTTTGTCATTGAAAAAGTGTATCAAGGAGGGGCATACCAACTCATCGACCTAAAGGGTAAGAGATCAATGCCATCAATTAATGGTCGATACTTGAAAAAGTATTATACTTGATGACCACATTCTCGAGGTACAATAGAAATCCCCCTACAATATAAGGATATTTTTTTAGTATATCTATTTAGGTTGATATCGTGCTTCATGCCGAGATCTCTAAATAAACATACTCCAGATGAAGAACTTTTCCATGAAAATTCTCCTATTACACAGAGGACATTTTAGATTTTTATATACAGATGAAATCAATGTTGTATGTTAAAATCCCCTTTAGCATATATCAATTCAAATATTGATGTATTTATGTATTTTCACCTTGAAAATTCCCCTAAATGTATTTTAGAATTTCCCTCTATAAGACAAGGGACATTTTTTTAATTTATGTTAAGTTTATTTGAGTTGACATCGTGCCATAAGATGAAATCCTCAAATATATTCTGATTCGGGTTGACATCGAGTGTCATGCTGAAATCCTTGGATATATCTATAATTGTTACTATTAAGTTGCAGAGCCTTGCAGGAACAAAATGAATCTATTTCTATGCATGAAAAGACCCAAATGTCAAGAAAGTTTATCTGACTTGCCAAATTGGAGATCAAGTCAAAGAACTCCCGATTTGGAAGCTTTCAATTAAGTTGGAGAAATATCAATCTACATCCTAAAGTCTAGGACACGATGGGTTCTAAAGGTGGACTCACAAGCCCATAAATGGAGTTGTTGATGCTCTCCTCACTCAACAAGCGTAAGAAAATGCCGAGTGAAAGAGCCCGTTCGTCATTGATGACAAAACCACCTACAACTTAAGTCAAAATAGTAGGTTCTAAAGGTCAAACTCAATAAGCCCAAATATGGTCGAGTTGTTGATGCTCTCTTCACTCAACAAGCAGTAAGAAAAGGCCTCAATGAAAGAGCTCTTGCTCGTCAGTCCAATGATGATAGTTGTTTAATCTCAAACCAGATCCGACTTGATTACAAGCAACGATCCAAGAGATCTCTACTTGATCGATAGATCAAGGTAAAATGAGAAACGCTCAATTCAGGCCTTCAATCTTCATATTATACAAGGTGATATCTCAATCTATCTCAAAAATTTGATCATGCTCAAAGCAGATCAAAGCCTATCTCCTCATCAAGTCAGTCAAAGCAAAGCACCGAGGAAGCAATTTCATAGTTCATACAAAGCGATGGCCAACTAAAGAATTTTATGGTTATTCGATATTAAAATCACCGCGTTGCTAGACTAATAACTCAACATTGATTATATAAGCGGAAGGGGTCATTGTATGTATCCTTCAATCCAAAGCGGCAAAGCATTCATGGCATACATACACTTCACGACAAGTCAATATAGACAAATCAGGTCAGTCATTCCTCAAGTCCGTCAAGCTCAAAGCTAGGACAGAAGGAATTTTAAATCCGACCAAACAGGGATAAACCAATTCCCTAGTGGAATCATTCATCAAAATAAATAAACTAATTCCTCCATCAAATTCAACCAAGCATAAAGCTAGAGTCGGAGGAAACTCAAATCTGCAAGGACATAAAAGAAAGAGATTTTCAGCAAAGCCATTGAAGCAGAGAGTATATGGTGTAAGAACTCTTATCTACCCGACAAGTCGATTCTCATAAATTGGTCAACCTTATCATTTAGTATGTCCTAAGTAAGGCATCATACTAATGACAAATCCTATCAAAAGTTTTGTAAGCTATTGCACTCGATGCTAAATTGATCCAAGTTCTGTAGCTAGCATACAAATTAAACCCAAAGCACAAAGCATACAAATCAAGCCTAGAGTACAAATCAAAGCTGATCTTCTCATCAAATCTCCAAAAGTAAAAAAGTACAGAAGTAACAGAGGAATGTTGATGTCCACTAATACAACTAGATAATACATGACTGATAAAAAAAGATAATACATCATGGGAACCTAGACTGTAGATCCTAAAGCTGTACTGAATAAGGTGCAAAAGACTATTGTTCACTCTTTAGCTAAGCATCGGTAGCTTCTCACATCACCATAGCCACGGCGTATAGCGTCTTTGCTCCTACATAGCTCTCTCACTCCACCTCTGACTCTCGATCACACATCTATCTAACTTCGGAAGAAGCATCTATCAAATTCTCGATCATGTCGTAGAGCCTCTCTCCTCAAACTCATCATGTTAGGTTGGACCATCTCCCTGAAGTGTGACACTCACGGCTCGAAAGTCTTTGAGCAATACTGATCTCATCCGTGGATCAAGAACTCTATGTCTCTACAAAGAGTCTCCAGATACCTAGAACACTCCTCCAAGCGAGAGCTAAAAGGTCCAAAGCGGTGTTCGCATAAGACGTGAGGCTGTCCAGTGACTCTAGTGAGTCCATGGCAATCTGTGAAACAACATCCCTCAAAAACACCAAGCCCCAATCCTGCATGCTCCTGTCATGTGGATTTGGCCTATAAGGATATTGATGATAGATTTCAGACTCATAACCTACATCAGGTACTGTAAGGAACAAATGAAAAGCGACATAAAATAGGCATAAATATAAAAAGAGCAACTAAAGAAAGAGAAAGAAAGTACATGAACATGGTGAATCCATTTGGCGGTGTGTAAGCAATGTAATCCTCAGGACCCTCACTATCGATAAGCTCCGGGCTATGTGGCTCAGTGAAACTAGGCATGAGATCTCTTACCTCAAAAGTCTCGCCAGGACAATGGGCAAACTCAAGCTCAGTAAAGAAAAGTGGCTTCACATAAGGAGTAGCAAAATCTGAAGTGGCAGTATCAAAGGTCGGCACGCATGACAGCTCGACTCTAGAGTCCTCAATAATATCTCCAATGCTACCTGACACCTGTGGCACTTCATCAAAGTCATGTGGAAGTGGATTTGTGGTCGGTGGCTTCGAGCAGGGCTCGAATTACACCACTACTATGATGGTGAAGAAATCTCGATATAGATGAGCGAATCCCTAGCTCATTTGCTATGAGGAGTGGTGTCCTCTAACCTCGTCAATGCACATTTGTCATGAATCAAATTAAAATATTAGATACACTGAATATATTTAAACAATGCAATGAAGAAGATGACAGAAGTATGGAAGGAGAGAAAGATAGTGATCATACATCTACTGTTGTTATCTCCTGCCAATGGTGATCGATGATGGGTCCTCTGACCTCGAGGAACTCTCAAAGACCTCACTCTACGCTCATATCTCTTCGCATCATGCTCCAGGAAAGGACCGAAATACAATTGTACCCAAGTAAGGTGAGTATATATGACACCTGTGTGGCTTTGTGGAGGAGTTATCCGAAAATGAGAGTCGGTACCAAGTCTCTGTAAATGTAGCCAAACTATAGAAGAAGCATAATAACATGTCTCAAGAGGCATTGCTCTAGTCTTCCTGACATCTACTATCCCTAGGATGAATGGTCGACCGTCATGAGCTGTACACTGAGAAAATCTAAACTATCGTGCGACACGATTGGGTTGGTAGCCCTCAATGATAACTGACTGACCAAACCTGTAACACAACCAGCCTGGATGTATACTAAAAAAGTACTCGGCCACTCTCAATGTCCGTCGATTATAAAGTAGTGAGGCTCTACCACTCTCATCGAAGCCATCGGTAAGATCAGTCTCTATCAAGTCAGGTGGCAAACCAATTATATCCGGTTGGAGAACTAGCAAGAATCGATCCACACGTGAGGTGCAAGAAGAATAAACGTGATCCCTCTCAAAGGTAGATGATGCTAGATGCAATTTGAATAAGCGTGGGATATCCTCACTTTGAAAAAGTATGGTACTCGAAACATGCATAGGCTCCATGTATATGAAAGTGAATCCAAGCATATAAGTAATGCAATGTAACATCCGCATCCAATGAATCTTGAAAATGCCCCAAGAACTCTGTAAACTCTAGGTTGATCTGGAGCTAATGAGATCCGCTCACGTGAAATCTGTTGGTTTAATAGAACACGGGTGTATGACTATCATGTCGGTAGCACAAAATGCGAGCTAAGTAGCTATGAACCACTAAGAGTAACTCTTCAAATTGGTATAGGCGGAAGAGAGTACCCAAGCGGTAAAGAAGGCTCTATGTATCCTCGATAAACTCGGCGTCGATACTCCCAATCCAAAGGATCATGTAGCAATCTGGACTCCTCGGACAAAGCGTGCTCTTGTAAGAAACTCAATCTATGTACTCATGGGAAGTGTAGCATGTGAGAATACCAGAAACGAAAGTGGTGGTAGTGGCTCAAAAAAAAATATAAGGCGGTGGACATGACCTACCTCGTCGATCAGTCTGAAGGTCTAGAAATAACTCGTCAGGTGGAACACACTCATCGTAGTAGTAACCAAACATTGGGAGTCCTAACAGTCTATAAGTCCCAAAGCGTATTTGTCAACTCCTCCAAGCCTATCCAACATGTGTTGCAGCTATTGTCCCAAAACTCTGCAACTATGCAAGCCCAAGCAGGGGGAATGCCACTAAAATCAAATATAGATACATACACTGCCTCATAAATACCAGCTGTCTGTAAGGTGTCTCTGTGAGCCCGCAAGATGTACCTGGCCCATGTGACATATCCACGAGGAAGACTAGGGATCCTATGGATGAATCTCAAACAAGTCTGAGCTCATTGTAGGCGGTGGCTCAAAGTCTAGGCGTCTGCTCAATCTTTGTCAGAAGCGGTAAAATATCACAATATCGGCCGACTGAGCTGTGCCATCAAAGTTGTAGTCCTTGCATTTCGACTTAATGGTAGCCACCCAATCTGCGGGATCCTCAGAAGCAAGAGAGTCTGAAGCATAGTCAAAAAGTAGGGGAGATCGTGCAAAGAAACCTCGGTAAAAATCACTTCCTCTCAACATGTTGGTATGCTGCTCGATCATATCCTTGATATCAGTATCTTCGCGATGATCATGTCTATCAATCTCCAGCCAAATAGCCTCTTCACTAGGCTCACTAGGTCTAATCTCCTCCAAGCAAACATCCTCATATTAAATGATCAGAGGAAACACATAAGAATTCGAATGAAAGCATGATAATACATAAACAAAGAGGGAATAAAAAGCTACACTAAGGAGCCATAATTAGCTTCATGCAAATACTCATGATATCATATTTGTTCATTTGTGACCCTCTTTGATATCCCATTTTTCTTGGGTATAAATAAATAAATAAATAAATAATAAATAGTAAATATATTATACTATATATAGACAAATATATATATAACATAGATATATTTATGTTATATATATATATATATATATATATAGATATATATATATATATATATATATATATATATATATATATATATATATATATATATATATATATATATATTATAAATATAAATAGATTTAAAATGACAGAAAAAAAATATTATCGGTAGTATGTAATAAAAAATAATATTATTATTATCGTTAGCATGTAATAATAAAAAAATACTGCCGTTAATATATATAAAAAAAAGAAACAAAAAGAGAGAAAAGAAAAAAGGGGATTTCTCACATATGTTTGCGGCCAAAACAAATCCGTAAGCTTTGTTTCTCACAAAAGCCGAGACCCTCGTTCATTTCCTTAAAAATAGCTCTATGAGATTCAGGCTTGGTTTGAAGGACTTTTTTAGTGCATTTTACTTTTGAGAGTGTAAATTTTTAATTTTGATATCCATTTGAATAGCTTTTTGAACAGATTTTCATCCAAGTTCCATTTTAGCCTTCAAAAGAAAAGACAATAATTTTTCGCGAATACTTTAAACCAGCGAAAAACTTAGTTTCATTTGGGAGGGCTTTTTTAGTGATTTTGCTTTTGAGAATTTAATTTTAATTTGACATTTGAATAGACTTTTTAAAAGTCCCATCTCATGAAAGCTTTTAGTTGTTAAGTTTTCTCAAAATCTAAAGATTTAAATCTTTTGCTAAACGGCTTAATGACGATTTTAAAACACGCTTCAAAAGACATTCAAACGAGATCAAAATTAAAATTCACGCCTCAAAAGAAACCATAAAAGCTCCTCCCAAACGGAAATTTTACTTTTCAAAAGCAAAATAAATACTTTTCGAAATATTTTAAACCAATTTTTCGGAACCAAAAATTTAGCCAAACAAAATCTTAGATAAACGAGGCAACGTGAACTCGAGAAGTCGAGTCATCATTCATATTCGCTTATTTTTTTTTGTTCGAATGTGCTCAAATAAGATAATCATGCGTTATAAAAAATATTTGTTCGTTTTAGTTCTATCGAAATTAGCTCGATTTTATATTTTTATAATTTTTATTTTTATTATTAATTAAAAAATAATTATTAAAATCTTATGCATAAAAACGAAATACTATTGACAAAAAATTAAAGCTAAAAAATATACAATTATATACAATCATAATTATTATTTTTACACTAAAAAAAAGCTTTGTTACACAAAAAAAATTAAAATTAGAGATTCATTCAAAGATTTAAAAATCAAAATTATATACAGTTAAAATTTATGTTCTTAAATTAAATAATTTTCAATAAGAGATTCAGAAATCATTTTTTTACACAAAATTGAACACAACTTCAAATACTAATTTATAGCCTAACAAAATTCACAAACTCATATATCATATATGCATATATAAATTTACAAATTCATAACTTATATAATTTACAAATTTACAGATTTACAACTTTCTAAAATAAATTCAACCTAAAATTTTATAGGATGATAAACTTACAATTTCAAAAAATAGAAGCTAAAAAATACAAAATTTACAATTTCAAATATCAATTTCTAATCAAATCATTTGTTTCAAATTTTAATGTCAAAGTTTTATATTTCTTCAAGCTTCCTATCTTCAAAATCCAACCAATTGAATCTTCAAATCAGAATCGACTTTATGTTAACAAAACTAGAAAAAAATTATAAAATAAATATTATGAGTGGGCTCGAAACTAAAATAAATAATCATCGACGCCACACAAATTTTATATGCATGAAGTATACATTCAAAAAGACGATAAACGAAAAGATTAATATTAATAAGACTAGATCCGTAAAAAAAAATGAAAATAAGTGTAGATTTGTTCCAAATTGACAAAATAAAATCACAAAAATGACAAAATCACAAAAGATGATAAAATAAAAGATTAATATTAATAAGAGGATCCGTAAAAAAAATAAAAATAAGTGTAGATTTGTTCCAAATTGACAAAATAAAATCACAAAATGACAATAAAATCACAAAAGATGAAAATGAAAGATTAATATTAATAAGACTAGGATCGTAAAAATGAAAATAAGTGTAAAGATTTGTTTCAAATAAAACAATGAAATCACAAAAAAATAAAAATAAGCGGCATGTTCAAAAAATCCAAACTATTAAGCTAACTATCATTGATTAAATGATAGACATTCAGAAAATTGACAAAATGTAATCTCAAAAAATTAAATTAAATATTTGAAAATACATACAGCCAAATATCAAGCTAAGTTGCATCTCATACATCTATTTATCATCATAAATTTCATTAATGTAATATCACAAGTGATATTACACATTAATATAAAGATCTGCTCCAAATTGATCAAGTGTAAGATCAAAAGATCTTACATACCAATAAGGATGCAAAGAACAAAACCAAAGATATGTGTAATGCACAAAGAGAAAACCAAAGAATCAAACAAAGAACCAAACCAAATAAAGAACAAAGTACCAAAGAACCTTCTAGATATGAAAATCGGCAAATAAAAGAACCAACAAGAAACCAACCAAATAAACAAAGAACCAAATAAAGAAACCAACCAACCAAAGAAACAAAGAACCAAAGAAACCAACCCAAAATAAGTTTATCTTCCTAAGCAAGTAGAACAAAAACTAAGGTTTAATATTTTGACTAATGAAGAAAAAGGGAAGCAAGATATAAATTTTCTTTCAACAAAATGAATAGTCTCATTTGCCAAAATCCCTACATTGAAACTCTATTTTGTAGAAACATAGATCTCAAGTGGTGCCAGAATTGCCAGAAAGCAACCACACTAGAAATTTTACGAACTCCCAACTCCCAAGCATATTCTGGTTCAGATCACAAAATACACACAGCAAAAAGAAAAAATGAAAAAAAAATTATTTTGAAACTTGTCTAAGAAAATAACCGTGTCTGCACAGCACACTAACAATAATGATGCAATAACAGCCATTTAACCAGAAAATATAATGATCTAATAAAAAATGATTCAGAGAGAAAACTAAAGCAACTAAGGCAAATGACAACCACAAGAACTACTCGATTTCAACAAAGTAGTAAAGATCGATTTCACAAAGAAATTTTCTTACACCAAGTAGTGTATGTTAGAAATCGAACCCATCAATGTATATAAGAAATAACATGAAATTGTAAAACCGCCTTCATCCACGATAAAAGATCCACTTCCATAATTCAAAAAAAGAAACAAAAGAACTAAACAGAAAAAACCAAGAAAAATGTTAGCTCAGATATGCTAAAAGATATGCAAGGAAAAGGTTTTGGTACCAAACTCAAAAAAAAATGCATTCTGTTAGTCTATAAGGAAAATGTCACCAAAGATTAAAGTGAATATCGCATACCAAAGCTTAATCATCAAAATAAGTATTAACCAAAGATAATGAAACAACATAAGTAATGTCTTCTAAACTTGATATGGTTGTATCCTTCTCCAAAGCTAAATATTTTTCAGTAGTTTAACATAAAGGTTCTTCTCCTCCTCCATCACAATCCTTCCTCCAAATATATTTGCAAATCAGATTTTGATGGTCAATAGAACCTCAAGCAACAACAAAATCAAGAAATCCTAACATACTCAAAGTTTGATGAAAAGGGCAACTATTGCTTGTGATGATCCACTAACTATTGAAGAGCTTGAAGCACTATTATCTAGAATCGATTATATATCTCCCAAATAACATCCTCAACGCTCTTAATCTTGGACTACCTCCAAAACTAGAGTATATTTTAGAAATGTAAAAGTAATGAATTTCATTTTGAGGTGTGGATCAAGATCGCACCACAACCATGAGTAGATTGCATTCTTCCCAATATTTGTCAAATTTAATTTTCATAAGAAGCCATTTGCTTGACAAATTGATCCAAGGAATTGCACTCTTCATTAAGCAATTTCTTAACATGCATGATGTAGAAGAAATAAATTGGTAGTTGGATAAGAAGAACCCAAACCATTTTTGTCACATTATGGAAAAGAAGAAACCTTCTAATCTCGCTTCATACCATGCCATTCAATCTCGTAAGGTAACCACTTAGAAGAATCTCGACATAATGAATGAACATAATCAGAAATAAAAAGCACTCAAGCATTAAGTAAGTGGAGTTCCATCAGGAACATCAATACATAATCTCAAGTAGGGACCCCTAACGCTGCCACTTCAACAAACTTATGTAAACGAGAAGGAGATTTTTTGAGATATTTTTGTCTCTTATTTTAACTTATTTGTTGCACCTCTTTCAACCCATCTTGAACCAAGATATTCAAGATGTGAGCACAACATCTAACATGAAAGAAATGACCAAAATGTAACTTCCTCTTGACCGAAAATTATTTTTTGAAGCATTTGAACATCATTATTACTAGTATCCAAAGGTGATAAGATACCTTGTCCCGCAAATTCCATTCTAGCAAACAATCACATATAGCATCACAAATAAAAGTACCCGTGTGTGGAGGATCACTTAAAATGATGATTCTCTTACGCATGCAAGAATCATCAATAAAGTGAATTGTTACATGTAGAATTGTTGATTTGATGTCCAACAATCAGAAGTCAAAGAAACTCTATGAATGCTCTTAAGAAAAGTTACTCTTCTCATTTAATAAGCTCAAAAAAAATTGCAACTCCAAGCTATACATAATTAAGCTAATCTACTATCACCACCAAATCTCAATAAATAGTATCCATGCAGATGCCAAATGTGACTAAACAAAATAATGGCCGAACAGAAATAAATAGTATCCATGCCATTGTCAACAGAGATAACAAAGTAATGGACGAACCATAATAAATAGTATCAAACTATACATGCTAACGTAAATCAAAATCGTGAGCGCAACATATTACATATATTTCCAAAATAACAGAAACAGCAGAGTAATGGCCGAACAGGACAAACCGAGACAGCAGAGTAATGGCGGACAGACAATTTAGAATGAGAACCGAGAAGAGTAAAAGAAAATGAAAATCAAACAAAGACAATATATAGCTCCCAAATAACGAGAGAATAATGGCGGACAGACAAACCGAGCAAGCATTTCAGGCATTTTAATAACCTACAAAGAATAACCGAATCATCCACAACAAGCATAGCTGCATAAGACGTAGAATATCGTACATGGTATAACCGAATAAGCACTTCAACCATTTCAATACTGAGGTCCAGACAACAACATATAGACATATATCAAGTGACTCAAGTCTACAAATGAAAAATCGAGTCACAAATTGTAAAGTAAGAGCATTTCTCCTTTAACATGAAACCAAGCTTGATAAAAGAAGAAAATAATGATGCAAAGTCGACCGAGTCCCAAGTAGAAGCCTCATAAAAACAAGAAAATAATGGTCGGTACCAAACCCTAGAAATCCAGAGATCGCATCCAGAGGTTCGGCTATTGCTTACAGATATTACCATTGCAATTTGCAACTCGCAAAACTCACAACTCGTAAGACTCTTGCTAAGAAGAGTAGAAATTCGGCCAAAACACTGAGACGAGAGGAGTCGAGGACTTACGTGATTAGGCGTAAGTCGAGAGGCAGAGTCGAGAGTCATAAGACTCTAAGAAGAAAGAAATTGGCCACAAACAAGACGAGGGAGTCGAGGGACGGTGATTAGGTAAAGTCGAGAGAGAGTCAGAGGTGGTCGAAATGAATGAGTCGAGATAGGACAATATCAGATATCGCCGCCCGTCGCCGCTTATTTTAAATCCTGCAATATAAATTCCTACGGCTGGGATTAACTAATACCACCTAAAACCTAAACAGTAAACAGTAAGCATAAATGCATAATTATAAAAAACCTATAATAATAATTACTAATATATTTTAGCTTATTTTATTTAAAATTTTTTTAACTAATTTTATAATTAAATTAAATATCAATTTTAAAAATATTTATTGACATAAATATAAAATTTAATATAAATTTCTTATTTATTTCAAGCTAAATCGAGCCGAACACGATCGAACAAAGGATTGTTTGTGTTCGCTCATTTATAAATCGACGAAATATTTGTTGGTTCGCCTATTTACTTAACTAACGAGAATACGAAGCAAATATATCGAAATAACACGAGTTGTTCGCTAACAACGAACTTTTTTTGACAAACTAAAACGAAGCTCGCTTTCTCCCTCACCAAGACACGCTGAAGTCTCCCTCATTCGATAATTTGAATCCCTCAACTGTTCCCCTTCTTGAATGAGCCCGCTCCTCAAAACCGTTCCCTCCGGTTTGCACTGCTCCTCCAAGCTTCGCCTAACTCCAAAACCGAGCAACAATATCAAACTTCCTCACAACAGATGAAACAAAGTCATTTATCGAGGTTGTAGAGTCTATTGGTTCAAAAGGGAAGACCAACCTGCACTTATGACTCTTCCATGCAACCCTCGGCTGGAGGAGAGACTGTCTTTATGATAATAAAAAAACATGAGGTTGTAGTTAAGGTTGCTCCATGTGAGGGAATGGCTCTTCTGCCTCGTGGAGCCAAGTGCTTGTTACATGAAGCTGCTTCAATGGCAAGTCTTGTCTCGGATATAGCTTTCAGATAATACTCGATGCACTCTTCTTACGAGGATCGCACTCCATACAACTGTCCATACTAGGTTTACTATTTCCGCCTCCCTTGTCAGTAAATGGGTTATGCTCCAACACTTCTAGCCCATACATCGTCTGAAAGCACTTGATAGTCTTGTCCATCCCCATTCTCTCTCTGTTTTCTCTTCTCTCTCACCCTCACACTCTGTCTTTTCTCTGAGTGAGTAACCTTTGTCTTTACATAATGGAGGTATAATGAGTCTCACTGAGAGTTTCTAGCCCATATTATCGTCAGCACTTGATAGTCTTGTCCATCCCCCCCATTCTCTCTGTTTTCTCTTTTCTCTCTCACTCACTGTCTTTTCTACAGTGAGTAACCTTTTTACATAATGGAGGTATCAGTCCGGAGAGTTTCTAGCAGTCCATATTATCGTCAGCACTTGATAGTCTTGTCCATTCCCCATTCTCACTCTCTCTTTCTTTCTCTCACCCTCACACTCTTTTCTACCGAGTGAGTAACCTTTTCTCTTTACATAATGGAGGTATATGTAGTCTGGAGAGTTGACACTGCATTTGAGTTGAATTGGACGAAGGTGGTCTTTGATGGTGAGATGGTTTGCTACCACCTTCACCGTGAATGGATATGGAGCGACTAGTTGGCTTGTCCAAGTAGGGAGAAAGATGGTGTAATGACATTAGAACATGCCTTCCCTCGGCCTGATCCGCTTCATTTCTCTTCTTCTGACATCACTCCCTCTAAATTTCTCTCATCAGGACAACGACATCCATGCCACTTGGGTCGCGCCATCTATTG
Source organism: Cymbidium sinense (assembly GCA_021442155.1). Classification (NCBI taxonomy): domain Eukaryota; kingdom Viridiplantae; phylum Streptophyta; class Magnoliopsida; order Asparagales; family Orchidaceae; genus Cymbidium; species Cymbidium sinense. The sequence goes on from CM038218.1 coordinate 45,957,379, forward strand.
ATGTGGACGCCTCTCTCGCCTTGTTCTTGTTCATTTCTCCAAGGAGACCGTCTTAGTTCGAGAGGTCGCCGCTGATCAAGAAGCATTTGTTTGCGATATCCCGTGATCTGGCCGAATCGATAATAAAGCACACGAGGCGATTCCGTTCTCGCAAAGACCGGAATCTCAAGGACGCATAAAGCATGTGGAGGAAGCGTCACGCAGCGGTTACTACTTACCCATGTATCGAGAAAGCCAGGGAAAGAATTTGTGTGCAAGTCTATCGAAGAGGAAGCTTTTGACGCCGAGGATGTCGAGGACGCACCGTGAGATCCGGATCCGCCGCTGGTCGCCCAAATATCATCTCAAATGTTGATGCTTATGAGGATGTTGGTCATGCATGTATGTTGTAATGGAATCGGGTGGAGAGCTTTTGATTAGGACATTACATAGAAGAAGGTTGTTGAAGAACTTGCTAGGTTACTATTGGGATCGTCGATGCCTACCATTTTTTTAGGGTTACTAGAATCTCAAACCACAAAATTTCTCTTTGTCAACCAAATTGGTCTTGAATTACAAGTTTTTTTTGGAATTGAAAGCTCCTTGCAGGACTTGAAAAGGTCACTAAGTTCACAGGGTTGCTTGAAGGCTTTTGATGATTTCTCCTGAAGCGCTTTATGTAATCACATTCATAAGATGATTTGTCCGATGAGAATGGAGAAGGATGTCTTTGTGGGAAATTCTTTGATAAGGATTATGTTAAAAATAGTGTTGTAGAAGAGGCAAAGAAGGTGTTTGACGAAATGCTTGAAAGTTGTACATGCATGTGCTTGTCTTTATGCAGGTTCGAAGGCCTCATCATGCTTATCAGGGCGTGACAAGATGAAATCCGGCCATGGTGTCCCAAGACACCACTCGCTACGCTCATTAGGGTGTACCGAGTGATTGAAGGCCTCGTTATGCTCATCAGGGCATAACGGCATTGAAGGTCGGCAAAAGTGCTTCAAAACATCAACCGTCATGCTCATCAGGGCGTGATGGGTAGGCCAAAATAATTTCGATGTAGCCCTCTACGCGGGGATGATGCCAGAATGCTACCGAAATGCTACCAAAATTTGAAATATTTGCATATATATTTATTTTTATGCAGGTGATTGAATGCCTCGTTATGCTCATCGTGAGTGATTGAAAGGTCAGTGGGAGGTGCTCAAAAACCAACTTTCATGCTCATCGCGTGGCGTAGGCCAAATAATTTTGTCATAGGGGATGATGCATCTGTAGAAATACTACCAAAATTTGAAATATTTACATATATATATATATATATATTACTTTTATGCAGGTGATTGAAGGCCTCGTTATGCTCATCAGGGCGTAACGGGATTGAAGGTCGACAGAGGTACTTCAAAATACCAATCGTCACGCTCATCAAGGCGTGACGGGTAAGCCAAAACACTCCCGATGCAGCCTCCTAAGCAGGGATGAGGCCGGGAGGCTGCCAAAATTGCGCTAAATCTTTTGACTTCAAAAAATGGGAGAATAAAATGAATCGACTTAAGAATGTTAAGCAAAGAAACTTAAAGCTAAAATTCAAATTAAAAACTCCAAATAATAAAAGAGAGAGGAAAAATAACATACAACAAACACAAAAGTAAATCAAAAAAAAGAGGGAAAATGAAAGTCACTCTGAGGAGTAAATATTCTTTTAAAATAATAAATTAAACTATATTTTGAACCTATAGCTTCAAAACACTTTCTTCGCCACCGGATCTGCAACCTTTTGTACAAGCAGATAGAAGGCGATACTAAATCAAAATCTACAAAATCATGGAGCTTCCTTCGATCAAAAATTAATGAATTTCATTCTAATTATGATTTTCAAAAATCAATGATTTTATTAATTAGATGAAATTAATTTATAAATTCACGTGCCTGACATAGAGATTTCAAGTGCAAATTTTAATGTCTAAAAAGGCTGCGCAAGCTAAGTTGGAATTAAATAAAAATCTAAAATCAATATTATAATTCAGAAATAAAAACTACCTAAATTCTTAAAAACATCATGGTGACTATCTTTGAATGCTTAAATTCAAGTGTTTGAGGAGATCTTTTAGGTTGTTTCTGGTTTAGTCTTAAGGCTGTTAACAAAACCTAAAAATCTATAATAAGAGTTTCAAAAGTAGATCTAATCCTCTCATAGCTAAACAGTTGAGATCTAAAACTTTTAAACATATTCAAATTATTCAAACATAATTACCCAAAATTACTTGCCGCATGTACCTCACCTTATCTTTGAATTCTTAAAAATGCTACGAGGGCTTTGCTTAGTCTTAGACGGCGTTAACAAACCTAAAAATCAATAAGAGTTTCAAATCAAAATATAGAAATTGATTACGTGACAAGAGATCTAATCCTTGTTAGATCTAAACAGAGTTGACGGATCTAAAACTCTTAAACATATTCTAATTAATCAATTTTAAGAAAGAATCAAAATTCTTAAATGGAATTATATCATTAAAAGCTTAAAACAAACTCAATCTATCCACCTTCCAATTGTTGTTTGGTGACAAATTAAGAAAACTCTAGCCACAAAGTAGCCAATGTCAAATCAAGATTTTCATGACTCTCAATCAATCTCTTACGTAGCGACGCTCGTGTCCGACCGCTGGCAGAGTTCCATAGATGAAAAGCCTGAGTCCTCTCGACGGGTTTGGCCAATCCGGCTCCATTATATTACGACCACCGTACAGATGCTCCCAATAGCTCGCCTTTGAGTTGTGAATCATAGGGTATACTTGATAGGCAAATAGCCTCGTTAGCTAAGGTAGACTTGTCTTCTTAGACAAACTCCACCCGGATACTGGATTTCTGATGTAACCCATGTGTTTGATAAAGATCTTTCGTGGTCAACTACCTCCGACTAAGTAGACTAGGAGCGACATCCCGTGATGATAAAACCATGGGATCTAGATCGCATCATCTCCCCAACCATCCGCTTTAAGTTAAATATAATGAATTTCATATATTCTAAATTATGAAACTCCAGCTTATACGCTACACACTAAGCGATCTAATACAAACCTTAATCAAAAAGTTCTCTCTCATTGAGGGGTAATTAACTATGTGCTTGCCCATAGGAACACGGAACCAGATCTAAAGTCCTCACAAAATGAGGTGAAATCTGGGTAGTGTCTTATCTACTATTCCATCCTTCTAAAAAATTACACCACACTTTAAATCACTTTTCATCGAAAGGCGAATTTTGGAGCCCACAATCATAATGGATGCTCATCGAGACATCGACTTCTTATCTTGGGGCAAAGTGAGAGGGGATGCTCAAACTTACGGATGTGGTGAACCATCAAGGGTAAGGGCACTTATCACATTAAAAAATGTCAAGAGAGTGGAGGAAGTGGAAGATGTAGTCAAAAAAATCTCTTATAAATAATACAAAGGACTTTTAATTTTAAGAATTTATAAGCACTACATTGTTTTTTTTTTCCCTTTTCTTTTAAACCTATTGTATGTGAAAGTAGAGGCAAACAAGTATATAGTCACTTAGTTTAGGAGCTTATAATCTAGGAATAAAGAGATAGATATTGGTTGAGAAAATATATTATGAGATAGAATCAATTAGATTTGATTAGTTCACAAAAGAATATGAACTACTCTGTTAAGGGTACACTATTCTAATATATTTTTCCTAAGTGACAAGCATGACAAGCTTGGGCAAAAAACATCATGTTGTGCCATCTTATTAAGCCCTCAGGTCATCCATGTGGATCCTATGAAGGTTTGATATTTTGATGGATGATTTATTAAAATAATGGGGCATCATGTCATTATATTGGTCTTTTTAGCTCTGCAGATGCAGAAGAAATGACACTTGAGCTTCCTATAGTTATCTTATCACCCCTCCCATTTTCATTGTTTATATAGAGCCATTGGAGGTTTAGAGGAACTTTATTATGCTAAATAACTTTCTCATCGATCACTCTCTTCTCTTCTTTGAATCTCCAGCTTCACCATCATCTTCTTTAATGATTTTATTATTTGACTACATCAAATTTATGCAGGCACATTAACATTAATAAGCTTGCCTTTCTGGGGTTCTTATAGGTATTTAGATGAAACTACTTATGATGTTGAATAAAATGTACAATGGATAATGAGTTTTGCCAAATATCAATCTTATGTTATCCCAAAATGCCTCTTTATTAAGAGCATTTTGGTCCCCCAATTGATCAAAGGATGGAGAATTAAGTCATTTCATTATTAAGTTTCCATGTAGAAGCATCATGACCATATGATGAAGTGAGTAAAGGCATTTCAGGCCTCAAGGTTGGTGTTGATAAAGACTTCTAATCATACAATTGAATCTATGCTAACATCTCTAATATCCGTGTTAATGCTGCTGTTAATTGAATGAATTGATGTATACACATCACTACAAAAAAACTTCTGAGCGAAAATCACAAGTTTTTCAGGGCAGCAAAGTTTAGATTTCATCTCAACAAACATAGAAAAATTTAAATCAGTAACACAAAGATGTGCCTTCATTGAGCTCTCAATTATTTCAACGTCCTTGCTATGCTCATAGGCATTCATTATAATCACGATACATTACAAAGGTCTAGTTCATAAAATTCCTATCTTTCCCCTCTTTGTTCAGGAGTAAGGCCTCCACTGCCGCAACTGGGGCAGCTCTTCAAGCCAAACCCCTGGCAGTCATAGCACCTGAAAGCCCAAAAAATATATAACATGTGAACATCACATAATCCTTTAGAGGCATCTACAAGAGCTTGTTAATGGTTGAAGAAACTTACTTCCATCTTTCAAAATGTTGCCATTTTTCTTGTTCCTGCCAGTTCCTGCATGCAATGAACTGTTAGCAAAGGCAGGAAGAGTTTTAATATAAGAAGAAAAAAAGGTAATTAGCACGAACTTGAAAGGAGGAAGAACGTACTAATAAAGCGGTTTGCGATGCAAAGAAGTCTAATTTGATTTGTTAATAGCATTTAAATACTCAAGGGCTGAGAGTAACAGAGTGAGCTAATGAATAACCTTGCACCCGGGGCACTCAATTGCTCCTTGACCACGGCAAGTTCTGCAGCCCTTAGAAGCCTGCAGAGATTCAGAATTTATCAAAAAAGAAATTCAAAGTTCAAATTATTTACTCAATAAATAAATTGAATTCGAGGTGAATATCTGCTCGAGCATGAATTATCTGGAAAAATCGAGCAAGTTGACAACCCTAGTTATTTGATCAATAAATCTATTAACAAATAACAAGGAAATATAGTGATCTGTACAGTTAAATAAAATAAATAAATAAATAAATGACCTTTGAATAGCAAATGACAGTTTCACAATCGATATGCAGACCATTACTTGAAAGTTCCATCGATTATCACTTCATTACTCGTCTTTGTTATTATGTTTTATGAAGACCGCCATGTTCTTACTCACATCAGAATTTTTTTGGGGCTTATCTAATGATTTATTTTTCTTATGAAATTTAGGTAGAAAGAAATAAAAGTGCATGCATGGGAGTGCCTCATATTCAGTGTAAAAACTGGCTGCTTACTTGACTACTAAAAATGAAGCTGATTTGAATGCATAGATTTCTTGAGCTAAGTAATTTGAGGAAGAGAGCTTGCTGAGATAGGCAGCTCTTGTAAGCGAATATGCCATTGCCATCTGCTTCTCTTCCTTCTATATGTGTGTGTGTGTGTGCGTGAGAGAGAGAGAGAGAGAGGCTGGCAGTACCTTTTAGAGGAGGCATGAATGACGACTAGACGAGGTGATGACGCCAAGAGAAGAAGCTTGGCAATAAGGATAATGAGAAATCCTAGTCGTTCATTTGTTGGCTGCAAATAAAATAATATCCCTGATTTTAATGTCTAAACAAACCATGGTATAAACAATGCTTTGAAAAAACAAACTAAAAATGTACACTTAGATAAACCAGACTGTTTGACAGAGATTAATCCAATTGGTAGAGTTGATGTCTTCTAGCAAATGTTCGGGCATTATGTATACAAGTACAGAAAGTGAACTAATAGTGACATAAATGAGCCCTAAATTAAAAATAAATAAACATGTAAATTTAGATGAAAAAAATTTAGATAGATATAAATCTTGAGGAGAGAAATCTACTACATCCCAGAAATAGATACAAATAGAGAATATGGCTCAAAAAAACAATCATAAAATGCTCATATATATATATATATATATATATATATATATATATATATATATATATATATATATATATATATATATATATATATATATTTATTATTTATTTATTTATTTATTATTATGTGTGTGTGTCAGCCATGTCCATGGAGAGAGGAGTTGTTTAGAGAGAAATTCGCTACTATCAATGCCTCTGGCGGCTGAGGGGGCACCCAAACCAGCCTCATAGGTGTGGTCGTTGGAAGCTTCCAATTTCAATAGCGTGGGCTCATTTTCATGAAGTTATTAAGAAGATTCGAGCTTCAACGAGCTGCTCAACCTCCTAATCCCCACTATTTTGCAAGCTGTTCATCTCTAAATGCTTCTCTCAGGGAGCACAATCAATCTATAAAATAATAATATATTGTCGCTTAATTCTGCCAAATATAATGAAGTTTTTCCTAAGTTATTCTTGCACATCAAAACTTTGACAGTCCCTTCCCACAATAACATCATCTCTTGTGATTTGACATCTTACTATTGGTGATCTAAAAGTTAGAGAGAAAAGATGTTGCAAATCATCAAACAACCATGGGCCACTTAGGTGAACTCAACGAGTTGGCTTAGCGGCAGGCGGCACTCAATCATTTCTTTTATCATGTGAAGCTTCAACCTGGATTATTTATTATAGATAAACATAAAATATAAACCTAATATGAACTAAATTATGTGTGTGAGTTTATGATTACATTCACACAAATATCCTCAAAATAATATTTTTCTATTTTATTTGTATTTGTTCTTGGTATGTTATGTTGTTTAGAGAGTTATCAAGACTTTGCTGACAATTTTCATTGAAGTCTTTCATATTTGTTATGCCAAATGCAAGGAATGACCAAAGGGTGTTATACTTTGTCATTGTGATAGTAGGACAACAATTCAAAACCTTTAAGATTAACTCTCTGCATATATAACTCCCTGTTGACCCTCTTTGATATCCCTTTTTTTTTTTTGGAAATAAAATAATAATAATAATAGTACATAAATATATTTATACTATATATACATAAATTTATATATAACATAGATATAGTTATGTTATAAATATATATATATATATATATATATATATATATATATATATATATATTATAAATATAAATTAAAGACAGAAAAAAAATGTTATCGGTAGTATGTAATAAAATAATAATATTATTATCATTAGTATGTAATAATAAATATGTTATCGTTAATATATATATATATATATATATATATATATATATATATATATATATATATATATATATATATATATATAAGAAACAAAAAAAGAAACAAAAAAAAGAGAGAAAAGAAAAAATAGGGATTTCTCACATATGTTTGCGGCCAAAACAAATCCGTAAGCTTTGTTTCTCACAAAAGCGGAGACTCTCGTCGTTTCCTTAAAAAGAGCTCTATGAGATGAGAAAATATTACGTCCGCGTTTATGCGACTCCAATCCCGAAGCGTGTCCAGGTGATTTTTTCCTTTTTAGCTTAACTGTCAGAATGGACGGACACGACCCACCATTTATCTACCCGGCCCCGCCTCGTTCAAACAATGGGAGAAAAAATGAGGGCGGCCGTTGACATTCCTCCAAATATGACAATTTAGGGCTTTCTCCGCTAGCTCAGCTCCCTCGATCGGTGAACGTCCGGCCGTCGCTAAGTGGTTTAGCAAATCTTGCGAATAACTTCCATTGATATTGTGACTACATGAGGTATTTACACCTGTTTTGAACTTTAATGAATTTAGGATTTTCTCTATTTTTCTCACCGGAAGATGAACATTTTAGAACATTTGAGTTCTTTAAATGAGCGGATGTATTTTAGAAGTTTTAGAGATGTTTTGCATGCTGTACTCTCTGTGTCAAGATGATACACGTCGTTATTTTCAAATTTTGAGCTTTTAGAAATGTTTAGTATATCACAAGGTAGGATGTTTGGTCATGTTTCAATGAATCGTGGCGATTAGGGATGATAGTATGTTCGATGAAATTAAAATTATGTGGCCGATTTACGACTCTCTGTACTCTCATGAGAGTACTGAGCATTTGGTCATTCTTTTCCTCTTTTGGCTTTTTTGGAGGAAATATGTTCATTGCAATCCATCGAATACAATTTGGAGGTGTTTGGTTTTTTGAGTGTTCTTTTGCATCGTACTCTCTATTCTCTTGAGAATAGATGATTTTAATGGATTTTTTCGCTTTGGCACGTTGTTCAGATTATGTTCATTACATTACATTGGAAGCAATTTAGAGAGATGTTTGGATGGTTTCTGGGGGATTTTTATATCTGTACTCTCTTGAGAGTACAGATGATTTTGTGGATATTTTTTCCAGTTTCTTTGCCCTCATTGTTATGATTTTACATTACATTGGAAGCAATTTAGTGGGATGTTTGGATGGTTTCTCGGAGATTTTTGCATTTGTACTCTCTGTACTCTTTTGAGAGTACAAATGATTTTATGGACATTTTTTTCCAGTTTCTTTGGCCTGGTTGTTCAGATTATGTTCATTACATTCAGTGGAAGCAATTTGGTGGTTGGATGGTTTGAATTTCTACATTACTCTCAGACATCATGAGAGTATTGAGCATTTTCATTTTTATTTCTTTGTTTTGGAGGAAATATGTTCATCAAATCCATCAGGAATAATTTGGAGGTGTTTGGTTTTTTTAGTATTATTTTGCAGACTGCTCTCTTGAGAGTCTGATGATTTAATGGACATTTTTTCAGTTTCTTTGGCCTAGTTGTTCAGATTATATTCATTACATTACATTGGAAGCAATTTGGTGGGATGTTTGGATGATTTCTGGGAGATTTTTGCATCTCAGATCTCTTCTCTTGAGAGTAGATATTTTGTGGATATTTTTCCAATTTTTTTTGGCACTGGTTGTTTAGATTATGTTCATTACATTCCAATGGAAGCAATTTGGTGGCTGTTTGGATGGTTTCGGGAGATTTTTACATCTATACTCTCTGTACTCTCATGAGAGTACGAGCATTTTAGTCATTTTTTTCTTTGGCTGTTGGAGGAAATATGTTCATTCAATCGGAATAATTTGGAGTTGTTTGGTTAGTTTTTTAGTGTTATTTTGCATCTGTACTCTCTTGAGAGTAGAGATGATTTTGTGGATATTTTTCCAATTTCTTTGGCCTGGTTGTTCAAATTATGTTCATTACATTACATTGGAAGCAATTTGGTGGGATGTTTGGATAATTTCTGGGGGATTTTTACATCTGTACTCTCTTGAGAGTACAGATAATTTTATGGATATTTTTTTCCAGTTTCTTTGGCCTGGTTGTTCATATTATGTTCATTACATTCCAGTGAAAGCAATTTGGTTGTTGTTTGGATGGTTTTGGAGATTTTTGTATCAGATTCTCTCTACTCTCAGAGTACGAGTATTTTGGTCATTTTTTCTATTTCTTTGGCATGTTTGGAGGAAATATGTTCATTGCAATTCATCAGGAATAATTTGGAGGTTGTTTAGTTAGTTTTTTAGTGTTATTTTATATCTGCACTCTCTGTACTCTCTTGAGAGTACAGATAATTTTGTGGATATTTTTTCAAGTTTCTTTGGCCTGGTTGTTAAGATTATGTTCATCACATTATATTGGAAGCAATTTGGTGGGATGTTTGGATGATTTCGGATTTTTATCATTCTTTGTACTCTTGAGAGTACAAATAATTTTGTGTACATTTTTTCCAGTTTCTTTGGTCTGGTTGTTTAGATTATGTTCATTACATTCCAATGAAAGCAATTTGGTGGTTGTTTGGATGGTTTCTGGGAGATTTTTGCAACTGTACTCTCTATACTCTCTTGAGAGTACAGATAATTTTGTGAACATTTTTTTTTCAATTTTTTTGGCTTTTTTGGAGAAAATATGTTCATTGCAATCCATGAGAATAATTTGATTTGGTTAGTTTTAGTATTATTTTGCATCAGACTCTCCGTACTCTTGAGAGTACGATGATTTTGTGGATATTTTTCTCGCTTTCGTTGTTGATTACTTTCATTAAGCGACTTTTCATTTTGAAGTTTATAATGTTTGGGAAAAGGATAACTTTGAGATATAGGCCTACCACCATTAGAAAGGTGTTTGATAATATTGCGACGATTCTTGATGAAGTCATTGACATTTTAAAGAGCCTCATCGCATCAATTCATTAGACTCATGGAATTGAAGACTCACAAATTACCTCAATCTGTCTTCTTTGGGAAATAGAAAGCAAGCTTTTTTTCTAGGTGGGCGTGCATTCCTTTTACCCTCGATAAAGTTGTAATTGTAGGGATGTCAAGAGAGGAGAAGTCTTATGGCGAAATCCCGTCGTAGTTGTTCTGGACTATAAAACTATGCTTGAGCATGCGGATAGCTCATTACCTGTGGCACAATTTGTACAGTTTTACATACATTTTCTGCTGTCAAATCTTTTTTTTTTGGACGAAGAGGAATTGTTTACTTTTTCTTTGCAGGATGAAGAGGAATTGTTCACTATAACCTTAAACCAAGTTGGATGCTCCTCGGTTGCCTTTTTATGAATTTTCTGAGCAATTTTACATGTGTATACTCTCTGTACTCTCTGTACTCTCTGTACTCTCTGAATTTATATCATATTTTAAATTCAGATTAACTGAAAAGGTGAAGCTAAAATTTATATTATCTAAAATTTACGTTATACTCAGCCACATTCAGAATACCTCAATCTAAAAGTATGCAGGAGAAGTAATATGAACTACTTAACATGTGAACGTAATACAAGTGGGTACGATTACTTTCTACCAAAAAATCATGCTTCTTAAAACTACTTTCTAACAAATATGTACATAAAATAGACAAATATACTATCGATGATGACTTACCAACGCCTCTTATTCACAAATATAAACTTTGAAGGTAAGGTGGAGCAAATTATATATTTGAAGATGATGAATTTATTCAAATAATGTAATAAATTATCATCCAATTAAATTAATATCATTGATAAATTTATAAATAATTACTAAACTAATATTATCGACTAATATAATCATCATTATAGATTTTTTTTCTTTTTCATAAAATGTAGAGTATTTTATAGAGTACATATATCAAACTATGTAATGCCTCCAATGGAAATCAGCTCATTCTCGTAAGCAAGGTAGACTCATCAATCAAATACTGCAATTTGGTAAATATGAGAGATTTAGTTGCTACCTAAGGATTACAAAGTTATGTACTCTCTATACTCTCTGTACTCTCTGTATTCTCCTATGAGTACAAAGCTTTCTGGGCATTTTTATAATAATAGTATGTTTCAGAATAAAGTTGCTCAAAAGAAGAAAGTCATCCTGACAAAGAAATGATTGCACAGTCTTGAGCATGAGAAGGTCATTCTAATGCCACAACTCGAGGCGCCTTCCTAACGAATACCATAGGTGACCGCGGTGCTCGTATAAAAGAAAGTCATCTTGGAGACTTTAAAGCTTTAAATGATTGCAAATGAAGAACACATAACTAAATGATATCATGCATTGAAATATTTTTCTGTAATAATATCCATCATCAACTTAGTGTACCCTTCAGCCGATTGTTGAGCTCGAGTTGAATTCCTGAGGTAGAACATTGTATCAGTTAATGATTTTTAACGGCATCGATGTGTGCTATTATATACCTCAAAAATACTCGCATAATAGAAAAAGGTATTACAAGAGGTGACAAAACACGCTCGGACACTATGAATTTGAACTTTTGTTTCTATAACAACAAAATATGATGAGTTAAGATTAGCGAATATTTTAAATATGATAAATTAAGAGGCAAATAGAATTACTCTTGGCTTTCATCTCTCCCAATATCCCTTAAGACTACGTTGGAAACACCCTTTGGACATTGCTTAATGGATCCTTCAAGATATCTTTTCCTGTTGTCTCAGTGACTTCTTCTTCTTAGCCTCACGAAGAGAATTCCACTTAGTATAGAGTTGACATCGTCATATAGTTTTTTTAAGGATTGAAGCATATAGTCCTCAGCTCTATTATTACCCTGTGCTCTGACCTTATTTGACATGTATATCGACTAACGTGATTCAGGAAAATAATGCTAGTAGCATTTCCATCTTTGCCTTCGACTTCTTATAATTTTCTATATGCACTATCGATGTAAGTATCCCTCTTTGCTCTGGTAGACCATCCCATGAGCGATACTTATCCTAATGCACATACATCTTCTTGACTAAGAACTCGATATAATGGGCACAAAGTAATCTCATTTCAAATTTCTTATAAGTACAAGTTACATCTAGGGTAGTCCCATCAAAATGGATCCATGTTTTGGATGATTTTTATTCTCTAAGTTTCTCACCAAATACTATCATCGACATATTCTTGAGGCCTCCAACTCCATGCAAAAATTCTTCCTCAAATATAGTATATGCTTTTGTATAAAACATAACAGCTTATTTTAGAATTGGACTGGTCTTAATAACAGGAACAATCGATGACTGGCTACACTTGAAGTCTTCGTCATGTTCATTCTGACGTCATGTCTCCATAACCTTCTCCAACCCCAAGAAACAATCAGTGAGAGAACTCGTTAGTTTAGAGATTGCGTGACATATTGTTCATTCACTCACATTGTGTTGACAAGATGCCCATGCGAATGAGTCTTTGAATACAATGGACCACTTGGATCTAATTTTATAAATCTCGCGGATGATCATGCAAATTTTCTTCTAGCATGGCGCACTGCTTCTTCAAACTCTTCCTCCGAGTCACATTTGCTTATGTATGCATAAAATATTCCTTGTACCCTCTTATTACTATTAAAGCGGAACCTTGGAAGGAGCTTTCTTCAAAATATTCCATTGGCATAACCTATGAGGAGTATGATAATACAATTGATAGCTTGTCATAGCGATCTTGATCAATAAATATTATTAGGATGTCTATCACTCATCAACAAGAAATGTCGGAATAGCCAGAAATTCAATCATCTCTTGATAAAAATGCTACTCAAATAACATATTTTGCAAGTGATGATTCACTCCAACAAGAGGGCACAAATAAAATTATATTTATTGGTCGACAACTTGTATCAAAAATTATCACATCACTCAAAACACTTCTTGCTCAAAAACTTGTATTAATGCATTATCATACCACCGCAATCATCGATCTTTTCTCTTTCTCGAATAAAATTGAAAGCATCTTTTTTTGTGAATCCAATATTCTCTACCGCCAACCTCCTCACTTAGATATGAATGCTTCAATTGCTCTAATCGCCTCATCATTTTGTTCAACACGGAAGCCTTCTCATCGCTAATGCATCGTGTGATTGAGAAGATGTAGGTCGGCTTTTCCAATGAATGATTATGAGTTTCTATATATTTTTTAACTATCGTCCAAGTCAACAGAATCTAATCATGGTCGGACAAGCCATCAGGTTTTCGGAATTTTGCTATTTAAGCCGATTTCTTCCGACTTGCTTTTGCACATAAAAAATCTTTTGATTTCAATTTCTTGGAGTCTAGCCAATAAATAGTATGGTCCTTCCAACAGAAGCCAGCGTGATCACAAGATGTATACGCCTGTTTCGAAGCAGTGCCAAGGAGTTTTCCCAAATTTGGTTAATTAGACATTACAACTTCATCATCGATGCTATCATCGTAATCACCTACCAAGACATCTCCATATAAATGTGACATGTAAAATAGCTCCACAAATAAACATATTCCTCAAATAGGCCAAAAAAAAGGAAAAATGAGCTAAATCTGAGAGTATATGCAAAAATCATCCAAACATCCCTCCAAATTGCTTCCAATGTAATGTAATGAACATAATCTGAACAACCAGGCCAAAGAAATTGAAAAAATGTCCACAAAATTATTTATACTCTCAAGAGAGTACAGAGAGTACAAATGCAAAATAACACTAAAAAATTAACCAAACAGCCTCTAAACAAGTAAAGAAATCATCATAAAAATATAAACAGTATTATATCAAGTTACCCATGAGTTGAGAAGAGTATAAAGAGTACAGAGAGTACAGAGAATATAGAGAGTACAATGAGTATAGAGAGTACAGAGTAATGATGTACAAAGGGATCTGCAGGCTTCTTTACTTTTGTTTTTTTTACCTTCAAGATGCTCTTTAAGGGCTCACTTGGAAGTGCTAACCTCACAAATAGCACATTCCCTCTATGTCATAAGACCTCCCCTCTATTTGACATCCCTATTATCAGAACTTCCTGGGTGATGCTCTTTAAGGCTTCTTTACTTTTGTGGGCTTCTTTTGCTTTATTTTTTTTACCTTCAAAATGCTCTTTATTTCACTGGAAGTCGACCTCAGATAAAGATTACCCTCTATTCCATATGACCTTCTCCCCTTTATTTGGCATCCCTATAATTACTGCAACTTCATTGGGGGTGAAAGGAATGCAATGCCCACCCAGAAAGAAAGCTTGCTTCTCTATGTCCCAACAAGATAGGATTGAGGTCATGGCTATTGAGTCTTGCTGAATTTCATGGAGTTTAATGAATTGATCGGATGAAGCCTCATAAAATGTCAATGACTTCATTACTAAAGAGTTCTACAACGGAATGTCAGAGAGTACGATGCAAAATCTCCTAGAAACCATCCAAACAATACAAATTGCTTCCAATGGAATGTACACTCAACAACCAAAGAAACTAAAAAAATTATATGTACTCAGAGTATGAGAGTACGAAAAGAAAACACTAATAACAACCAAACAAAGCCTCCAAATTGTGCCTAATGAACATATTTCCTCCAAACAGCCAAAGAAATAGACAAAATAATAAAATACTCACGTACCCTGGAGAGTATAGAGTAGAGAGTACAGAGTATAGAGAGTAGAGAGTAGAGAGAATATAGAGTACAAATATAATGAAAATAATCTCAACAACCAGTCTGAAGAAATTGGAAAAAATGACCAAAAATCATCTGTACTCTACAGATGCAAAATAACACTGAAATAATAACCAAACAGCCTCCAAATTATTCCTCATAAATTATAATGAACATATTCCCTCCAAATAGGCCACAGAAAGTGATAAAAAATAACCCAAAATGATCTGTACTCTCAGGAGAGTATAGAGAGTACAGAGAATACAGATGCAGAAATCTTCTAGAAACCATCCAAACATCCCTCAAAATTGCTTCCACTGATATGTAATAAACATAATCTGAACAACCAGGCCAATGAAACTAAAAAAATGGCAAAATATGTACTCTCAAGAGAGTACAGAGAGTACAGATGCAAAATAACACTAAAAAAACCACCAAATAGCCTCCAAATTATTCGTGATGGATTGTAATAAACATATTTCCTCCAAACATGTCACACAAAGTGGAAAAAACTATCCAAAATGCTCTATACTCTCAGGAGAGTACGAAGAGTATAGAGAGTACTTATGGAAATCTCCCATAAAGATTAACCAAACAATCACAAAATTGCTTCTAATGGAATGTAATGACCATATTCTCTCCATCCAGGCAAAATAAACTACAAAATATTTAGAATTATCTCAGTACTCTCATGAGAGCAGAGATCTGACAAAAAATTTCTCAAAATAAGCAAAGTCCTCTTGAAAGAACTCCAAACAAGGTTGGAAATAAATAAAATAATTTCAATGAATAACACTAACAAACCATAAAAAAAATTATATGTATACAACGCGAGAAAAAATTACCGATGAATTTTTATTTAATACACCCTCAACTATTTTCTCAAGGCCTTCATTCTTCATCTTCATGGTTCTTTCATAAAAAAGAAATGAGAAAATCTCTTTCTCTCTCTGAGCTCGATTAAGAAAATATACACCCTAAATAAATTTAGATATATATTTATTTTAAATTTCTCCCGCTCATTCCAAAGATGCTTCTTCTCCACTGTTTGAACGAGGTGGGTCGGGGAGATAAACGGCGTGCATCCGTCAGATTCGCCGTTAAGCTAAAAAAAAAAAAAATACTAGACACGCCGGGATTGAGTCCGCACATAAAGCTACGTGGACTCGCATAATATTTTCTCTGTGAGATTCAATTTCTTGGCTCCCTCACATGCACTAGTCTCCCTCATCCGATAATTTGAAACCTCAACCGTTCCCCTTTCATTCAACGTGTTCGCTTCAAAGCTGCTCTCCTCCGGCGGTTGTTTACTGTTCCCTCCAATTTTCATCTCATAAACTCTAAAACCGCAAGCAACAATATCAAACTTTCTCACATGTATGAAGCAAAGTCATTTATTGAGGTTGCAAAGTTTATCGGTTCAAAGGGAAGACCAACCCAGCACTAATGACTCTTCCATGCAACCCCCGGCGGAGGGAGAGCTGACTTATGATAAAAAAAACATGGGGTTGTCATTGAGGTTGCTCCATGTGAGGGAATGGCTCTTCTTCATCTTCATGGAGCCAAGTGCATGTTGCATGAAGCTGTTCCATGACAAGTGCTCATATAGCTTTTGCATAATATAGCTCGATGCACTCTCTCTTGACCGCTACTCCACTTGATACCACGTATACTGGGTTTATGTTTCCTCTCCCTATTCCCACATATGGAAGTCCATATTCGTCAGCACTGATAGTCTTGTCCATCTCCGTTCTCTCTCTTTGTTTTCTCTTTCTCCCACTCTCACACTCGTCTTCCTCTGAGTGAATAACCTTTGTCTTTACATAATAGAGGCATAATAGAGTCCGATCTTTGGAGAGTTGCACCTTGAATTTGAGTTGAATTGGACAAAGGTGGTGTTGATGGTGAGATGGCTTTTGGTTACCACCTTCACCGTGAATCGGATATGGAGCAACTAGTTGGCTTGTCCAAGTAGAGGGAGGAAGATGGTGTAATGACATTAGAACATGCCTTCCCGTGCCTCGCATCCGCATTTCTCTTCTTGGACATCACTCCCTCTCAAATTTCTCTCATCTGGACAACGACATGGTTGGCATCACCATGCGGTGGTGCGCCATCTATGATGTGGACGATCTCTCTCGGCTTGTTCTTGTTCATTTATCCAAGGAGACCGTACTGGGGGAAATTTTTTAAAATAGATGCGGTTAAAACCGAAATTAGCTAATTGAGTATTGATAAAAAAAATTTAAGAATAGATGCGATCATTTGATGCGGCTCCTCGTCGAAGGCGGCGTGGCGTCTGCGATGAAAAGTGCCCGATGGTGACGGCCTTCTAACCCGATCAGATGCGGCTTGATATCGGAACTCGCCCATTGTGCGGGCTGTACATTTTAGGGCGATCGGCCCGATCAGCCTAGGCCTCGGTTTTTCTTTCTCCGAACTCGCTCTCGCTCGTAGGAGCGATCAAGTCCAACTACGAGCAGTCCTCAGCCCTCTCGAACTTCTCGGCCACGTAGGTCTCACGCATTGCGTTTTTTTCCACCGTTTAAATAGAAACTTTTATTTTTCCCGGTGAGCTTTGACGTTTAACTACTTCTCTCTCATTTCTAGTTGGAAGTCAACTTTAGTGTAAGATGAATAGAGAATTTGTTTCCCTAATACTTTTCTGGAAGGGCTCGATCAAGCGGTGGTCAAGTTATGTGGGAGGTGAAATCATCCAATTAAGGTTCGTCCACGGCGCTGGCATTGAAGCA
Source organism: Cymbidium sinense (assembly GCA_021442155.1). NCBI lineage: Eukaryota > Viridiplantae > Streptophyta > Magnoliopsida > Asparagales > Orchidaceae > Cymbidium > Cymbidium sinense. Next base: position 45,975,185 of record CM038218.1, read on the forward strand.
ATGAATTATGAGAAGCTTGCACATCGATCCGGAGTGCCACCTCACTCGTCGTTATCCGGTGAGTAGCGGATTTATAGCGTCACGTCATATCCGATGGCGTTTGTGAAGTTACGCGAAGCTTCCCGTCGATGTTGGTGTTGTATGAAGTGGAAGATGTTAATATTGCATCCACATCGGTGATCCGGTGGTAAGGTCATTAGCTATACATCTTGATTTCGCCGCCAAGAACATCCAGGGGATACAACGCGGCTCGATGAGTTTATTCCCGGTAGTTTATTATCAATTTATCGATTAAACTTGTAACAATTAATATGATAATTAGTTCTTGAACTTTTAAATTATGTGGCGATGATGATCTTTGTCTCGTTGGATGAACCGTATGTGCGAGTCTTTGCGGTTGGAGATGAGTATCGGTATGAGTAGTGGCTCAAGTAGTGAGTGCAGCGGGGTATTAGTGATGATATTTGTTCGTTGGGTTAGAAACCGTACACGAGAATATAAACGTCATACTCTGGCGAGAAATCACTCATTTAATGTTGTGATGAGAGTCAAATGTTGTCCACAAAGCAGTATGTCGGATGTGTAAAACTACTGGCGTGGGACAACGATGTTTACTTTGGCGGCATCGGCAAGCGTCTAAATGATGAAATTGAAATTCCAAATGACATTCCGAAGGTATGTGTTTTGCAAGTAAGCGAGTTTTGCAATTTCTATTGTCGGGTGGTCCATAGTAAATAATGTACAATTCGAGCGTTACCTCTAACGGAAGAACTACGCGGTTGTATGTGTGCGGCGCGATAGTCATACAAGGCCTGTTTTTGTAGCATCGTGACGATTAGGGGTGCTTGGAGAATATCAAAAGTTGGTGAAAATCATAGATGTGTCAATGCAGTAAGTTCATCTGGTCATCGACAGTGTAGTTCAGGTTTCATAGCATACTACATCAAACCTGTGATCAGGCACCAGATTGATTTGAAACCTAGAGAGATTATAGGTAGGATGGAGTCAAAATTTAATGTTAAAGTTTCATATATGAAAACATGGGATGCAAGCGAAAGGCAATAAAAGCAATATTCGGTATGGAAGAGTCTACAGGACTCTCGGTCTTTATATCTGTCGGTTTACTACTTTACCTTTACGATGAATTGATCTACCGAGCGCGTTTTGAGACTTTTTTGGGCTTTCGGACCTTCAATAATCTTGGGATGGTTCTTTGGAGACACTTTTAAGCGATAATTTTATTTTGTTGGGCAAGTATCGTGGCACATTATTAATGCTTCGTAGGCATCAATGCAATAATGGGTTGTTTCCTTTAGCTTTTGTTGTGGAATCGAGAAAATGTTGATTATTGGTTTATGGTTTTTTTGTGCACGCATGATATGTTACCGTGGTGTCTAGTAGGCGTGATTTATGCATAATATCGGATAAACAGTCTATTAGTGGATGCAAAGAGATTTTTCCTTCGCATAGGCATTGTTTGCGCCATTTGCGTGAGAATTTTAAAAAAAGTCGTCGCCAGGGAATTCTTGATGTAGAGTTTCTATGCCAAAAGATGTACATGGCGGTAATGCGATGATATTCGCAGTTCAACAATTTAATGCTAGACATTAAAATGTGAAAGAAGAAGCGTACAATTGGCTTGTAGGCGTGACCGTAAAATGGTCCCTTGATGCGATGGTGGTATCGTTCTGGGACAATGACAATAAATACATCCGAGTGTTTTAACGGTGTCTTGAAAGCACGCGTGGTTCTGGATTCAGGTTTAATCAGCACTATCACAACTTAGTAGCTTTGTTCATGAAACGATTATCCACGCTTCTCAAGAGGAAGTCAACTTGTCTATTTATACCCAGAGGTTCTCCACACTAATACAACGTACTGAAAGAGAGGCTAGGCATTTCCCTAAACCTGTGAATATAAACCCACATGAGATGCAGGTTTTTGACAGGTCCAGCCGATCATTCAGAGTTGATTTACTAGATAATGGCCTATGTGTTTGTAATTGGCGAACAATCATATATCATTGTCCATGCCCACATGTCATTGTCGCATTGATTTGGGTTAAACCATCTCACGCGTGCATTGAGATTACACTCTGCGTTGTAGCTCACATACATAAATGAATTTCATACTCTAATCGATCGATTGGCCATCTTCTGAAGAGCATGGATTAGTCCGCGACCACCTAACTTGATCATTCGATTCACGGCATTGATTCTTGGGTGGCTCACTCATTTGGTACGTATAATGGCCGATCGATTAACTACAAGGAGGGTAAAAAAGCTGTTTCATTTTATTGATATCTTTGAGCAGGTAATCTCACAAAGAAATATTAAAGAAATATTTATAATTGACTTATTTGGATTGTTGACTTAAATAAATAAATCAATCGCATATCATATAATCGCGATGAGTATTTTAAGTAAATACATTAACCTATGTACATAAAAAAAATTTAGAAACAAAACTTATAAACATTTATTATGTCATAATCGAGGTTAACATGTACATGACTATGGTTTGTAATGAATCGAAAGGCAAATGTAGTACAGACTTTCCTAAGCCACCCATGAGACAATTTCCTCGGTTGTGGATGCGTGATTGCACCACCGGTGTGAGATGGATCCGCGTGGTGATGTTGCCCTCTAGAACAACATCCCGGCACTCGACATATCATCAGTGATGTGAATATAGGTGGTCTGCGAGTCGTCGCACGGGCGATATGTAAAGGTCTCACGGATCGTCGTAGAATGGCGGATTAATTATGCATTAGAAAGCTTCGGCGTCACGAAGAAGGACACTCGGAGGAAGTAGATGGGCCTCCGGTCATCGTGCGACACCCTCGTATGCCGATCCGTAATATATGCTATATGTACGCGATCAAGGTCTCTATCACCTGTATCGACACATGTAAGTGGTGATCATCGAGAAATATGGTTTGAAATATGTCAGCGTTCGCGATATGGTCGCATGCAAAAAAAAGGAATGTTAAATTATCACTTTAAAAAATATTGAATATTTCCTATATCATAACTTACATAAAGGCTCCACTTGGTGCTAGGTGTATGTGGTAGGTGGATCTATCGGCGACCAATAAGTACAAAGAAGCCCATGATCGAACCGCATGTATTGAGATAGCGGTATTTACGTCCACCTCATCTAACCCATCGGCGAGGCAATCGACTCTCCCAAAAGCTATGTGTATTTGGTGGTACTCAACCCGGTCGGCATCTACCGACCATCGACCCTTTTGAAACTAGGGTCAGCAGGGCTATCTACTCACGGGAGTAAGGGCCGACACTTCTGCGGTAAATACCACTCAACCCTCTTCCGGTGATAAGAGGGACTAACCATATGTCGAGCCCGAGCATACACAGATAGATTTGCTCGATCTCGCTCATTAATACGGATCACCTGCATTATGATAAAAGTATGTTAAAACATGTAAATAATTATTAAGGCTACAATGTTAAATCGATTCAACACTTGTGTCCATAAACCATCTAGCTCATTCACCTGCGCAACATTATTAAAATTTGTTACTTGTCATTCCACGCACGTTTGGTTTAAAAATGCATAATTTGAAATTATAGTTAACAACACGTACTCAAACCAACGCAGAAGCAAATCTGCGAGGGGGACATGTAAAGTCGGCCTACACATGAATATGCTCCCAAATCCGAAGTAGGTGTAGGCAACCGATGTTGGCCGGTGGGTCTAATCGACTCGTGCAACTCTCTATATATAGATGAGCAAGGCCTCCACCTATAGACATCATGCTAAAATCATCCAGATCCTCCAAGAGTGGTAAATACTGTAGGTGGACCTCACGAACGAGCGTGTCGGGCAAAGCGGCCAATCTAAAATATAAGCGGGGCGTGTCGGAAGAAGTCTTACGTGCACTATCATATGACTCTAGAAAGTCCACCTACCTCTGGCATGCATGTACATGCATGTGCAGCCCATCACGAATACGATATTGGATAGATCGGGTCATGATACATCACGTCGGTAATGTCGTCGTCATCGCCAGCGGGCCAAGTGTCCCATCTCTTCCCTCGCCAATCACTGTCCTATGATAGGTGGTCCATCAATCCGTGACCTAGAATCATCGCCGTCACGGGCGTCCGGTCATCTCACCCTGGCGAGGTGGAAGGTATTGATGCGTGAGACCATCTCTCAACCAAAGGCGGTAAGCGATGATCCGGCCGGATGAAGCGTGGCGACTCCATGATCGCGAGCGGTGATCTGCGCGGATGAATCGTGCATGTAATGGGCCACTCCAGCATAAGCAAATGTGATGCGGCCTCTGTGCTCAAAGAAAAATGTAAGTTAGTGTCCCAAATAAAAGGTAAGCGGTAACACATTACGCAAATAACAAATTCACTTACGGATGTCGGGGTGGCGGCTCGATGCCCACATAGGCAATAGGATGAACCTCGAAGGTGCCCTCCAATGGTGGGTAGCCTCCCTAACGACCTCGTCGCCGACGTCAAGCGGTGCTCCTCGCCATCGTGTCGTCAAAAAAGTAGAAGATTATTGTTTACAATTAGCTACATCACGCAAATTATGATAAATAATGGATCAACAACTAAATAAAAGCGGAAATTAATCTTAAGATAATGAGTGGGAAATCCACATAGACAAGTGCTTTTTTGAAGAATAATTCGACTACATGAGAAGTATCAACAATCTTATAAATTACAAATAAATTATTAATAAAATGAACTACTTAGTTAAAAAAGGATTACTACGAGATTTGGTAGGATAATTTTAAAACTATAATTTTCATTTTCACAAAAATAGTTTGAAAATTGGTCTCATTATCCATTGATTCATCATCAAAAAGTTTTCTCATCATTATTAACAGTAGATTTAGGAGAAGATCCCATTTGATAAGAAGACAAATCCTCTTTGTCTATTAAGCGAATTATCACTAAGAAGTACCATCAAAATAATAGTTAAAGAAGGGTAGAAACTAATTTATTAAGCAAAAAAAACACTTTCTGCACATTATCAAGAAGCTCCATACAATCATGCTTGCCCAAATTCAAAGAAGATATAATAAGATTTTCTTTTAAATATTTTATTAGGAAAAATATGAGAACCATTTTTCTAGATTTTCAAACAGAATCTCCTTATAATCTGAAACTAAAACAAAAAAATCATCCACTTGCAAATTTTCAGGAATAATACAAATAATAGTAGCTGAAACTTGATTACTCTCAAAATACTTCAACAATAATTTCACTACAAGCTTATCGCTACAACTTACATTACATTGAGGACACCATTTGAAAAATTAGGAACAACATTAAAACACCAATAATATCATTCATAACACCATTACTATTTTCTTTTAAAGCGGTTTTCTTTTATCATAGTTTTATATTATACTAGAAACTTTAGTAGGATAATTTTAGTAGGATAATTTTAGTAGAATAAGTTTCTTGTATCATAAAAGTTTCAAGGTTATACCTATGCAACATCACCTAACAAACTGAAATGCAAAAGAAATAAGAAATCAAATGTAGAAAATGACATTTCAAAATGGTAGAGACAAAGAAGCATATTTGATATTTGTGTTCAGTAAGCATTATAAAATAAGAATAATATCAACTCCCCAAACAATGGCATGAATGTGGAACTTAAACTTATGCTATATGTTGAAATCTTTAACATGTTCTCTCGACTTAGCAGATCGAGTGATAGCAATAGTAAAATACCTAGAAGAAGTCGTGTGAAAGCGGTGGAAAAAAAAAATGCAATCGGCGGTGAGACCTGGCCGGCGGCGTGTTCGAGGCGGGCGGTGCTCGGTGGGGCGGTCGGACTTGATTGGCGTTCTGGCGAGGCGGAGTTGGAGGAAGAAATCGAGGAAAAGCGAGGCCAGGGCGATCGGCCCTAAAAGTGTCGGCGGCGCTGATTAGTGGGCGGCGGTTCCTGTCACAAGCATCGCCCGATGGTGGCGGCCAAAGCGATCGATTCGCGGGCCCGCATTCACGCACGCCCGTCGTCTCCTGGCGTGCAATCGCCGTAATTGGGCTGTCTTAAATTTTTTTTATCAATACTCAATTAGCTAATTTGGTTTTAACATTCTATTTTAAAAAAATTGCCTTTGGTCGCCGATCGAAGCATTCTTTGCGATATCTGTGATGGCTACAATCGATAATAAAAACAATGGTGGTGATTTCATTCTCAGCAACAGGAAACTCAAGGACATATAAAGGATTGGGAGGAAGCTTGGTCATGGGCGATTCGGTACCACTTACCCATGTATTGTGAAAACGGGAAAGAATCTACAGCAAGTCTATCGCGAAGAGGAAGCTTAGAGGATGTCGAGGCGTCCACCATGAGATCAAATCTGGCCGCTCAAAATATCATCTCAATGATGCTTATGAGGATGTTGTAGCGTGCATGTTGTAATGGAATTTACGCACTAAACCATCGATTAGTGATTTAATTAGTTAATTAGGGGATAAAAAAAAAATTAACAAATAAATGATGTGATCGGCCAGTAGCCATCGATCACGATCCGGCTTACTAATTTTTTAAAAAAAAAATTTGATCCACCATTTTTTGAACATATCAGTTCGAGTTTTGAATTTGGCATAGTTGGTGTCGTTGGAAAGATAATGAAAAATTCTACAACTTTCATGTTGACAGCTTTCGACGAATCTTGTTGAGCCGCAGTTTTTGCAAATGTGTGAGATGTGAAGTTGCAAAAAATAATAATATTGATGCATGACTCGTTTTTTGGTCATATCAGGCTTATCAGTTGTCGAATTTTGGAGTGTTTAGCATCGTTGGAAAGATAATAACAAATTTTACAACTTTTATGTTGATAACTTTTGGATCTGATTTTGCAAATGTATTTTTTTGTTTAAAATCTTTGGAGATGTAAAAATTTGGCGTTGCAAAAAATTAAAATATTACGGATCTCGTTTGTGTAATCTTAACACAATGCTTGTTGAATACATATGATTTTTTGATAATATTAAACATTCTAAGTGTGTTAATTTTTTGGTATGAGTCTAAATAGTTGTGAGTTAACCAAATAAAACAGATAACAAAAAAATTTAATGAATTTGAATGGAATAAGTGGACATAAAAAAAAAGCAGTCTGACTACATGACATAAAGTGATAAAAAAAATACAACTATATCGTCGATATGCCGCTGGAATGCATCGCTACCGAGTGTAATGAGATGGTGGTGGCGATCCGCATAAATGATCTTCTTGGCGATCCTCCTCGTCCACTGCCGGGTTGTTGCAACATCCCAAGTGTAAGTAACATCTCGTGAAGCTCGAGATGGCGTACAATTACCGTTGCATATGGCGGTGTCATGTGGAATGACGGTTGGAGCATATGTAGGCGGGGTGCATGCCATGGGTTCATCGAGACCACATTGCATCATCGATATGAATGAATAGTGGGCGTGTGAATGGATAGGTACCACCAGCTATATGATGGACCACATCCATCGGCCGGTGCATCATGCATCGTCTGAAGTGCAGAATGTCATATCCACATGTCTGGCAGATATATGCATGTTCCGCCGATCTACGGTTGTTCATAGTCGATGGATTTCGAAATTACGTCACCCTCTCGAAATAGCGAAATATATCTTGATTATTAGGATGTGGTCAGCGGAGAAAGTAAATTTATATCAGGGTTTCACTGTAACAAGGGAAAGCAAATTGTAATTTCACATAGACTTACCATAAGGCGATCTCCGGTAGAGGGTAGTATGTATCGGTGGGGCTGCCGGTGCCTTCGGATATAAAGTGAAGCCCAAGATCGGTACCTCATGTAAGCGGTTGATCGGCGGCTCCGATCATCTGTCTTTGAATCCGTCACAACCAACTCGCGTCGCCGCTCCCAGCGGCATGTGTGAGTGGTGGTACGCTCCAATCAAGCGTCGGCCTTTCCGTCCATCAACACGAACAAGCGATGGATCTATCGGGTCAACATCAATCATGGGGGCATGCGGCTGCGAGCACCATCGAGGCGGTGCCACTCTACCCTCTTCCAACAAATCAGTGGTACTCTGGCTAGCCATATCTCCTCTCCACCGCAAACATATATCTCGCATGCGGATCTCATGTCCATATCCCCAAATGACGCACATGTACCATAAGCAACTCTAAAATTTAAAATTCCATAACAAAAAAAGAAGTCAAATTGAATGCTATTTAGCGTGCGACTTCTGAAGTCCATCTCATCCACGTATACTCGATGTTGGATCTTTGGCATTTCTCGAACAAATACTTCATTCCGGCGACATCACTAAGACCATCAATATGCGTAGGATGGGGACGTAGGTAGGTGCCAACATGAATGTGCTTGCCCATACCTGCGGTAAATGAATACATCTGCTATGTTCTTTCGCTTGGTTGCCTCATGCAACTCTCGTAAAGATATGCAACCGGTGAGCCCGAGAAACCCCGAAAGAATAAATATCCTCAAGTAATGGTAGATCGCGGGTGGACCTCGATCACGAAGTGTCGAAGAAAAGAACCAATGGCAAGCGGTATGTATGCTCGATATGCATAATAAAGCGGTGCTCGGTAGATCTAGGTATGAATCCACGTAAAAGTCCCGCACCATCGTAAAGGTAAACAAGTGCGTGCATGCTGACCCATATGGGCTGAAGTGACATGTGGATGGATGGGATCACGATACACGGTATCTCGGGATGGGCTCCAATCAACTCGTCCGCGTCAGCCATGTAGCCCTCTCCCTCCACCAACGGCGACCGCATAAGAGGAGGGCCATCTATCGAGCCTAGGATCATCGCGCATCTGCGGCGTGATGTCATCTCACCTATAGCAAAGTGGAATGTGTTGTCTGGGCACCGGCTCCACTAATGGCGTCGGTAAATGATGATCCGGCTTAATCGCATCTGCGAGACCGTCAAAGGACATCTCATGCACCCATGAATCGAGGGCACGGGTCATTCCTTGAACATCAGCAAGTGTCGCAGCCTCAACCGAAATCGCAATTAGAATAGAGCATGCGTCAGCGTTAAGTAAAACAAGCACATACATTGTACGCGAAATAACATAAAAAAATAACGCGTGTCGAGTCGGGATGTCTTTGCTATTCTACCGCGTGCCAAGTATGCTAGGTGCACCCCTAGGTGGTGGACCGTAGTCCTCGATAGTATCCCTCGTGTCGCCTCCTCTACGTGGGGCGTGGGGCTTCCGTGAACATCTTAACTTTGGGTTCGTTGAGGCAAAAATAAACAAATTAAACCAATTTGAAATACTTTAAGCCTTTAATATGGCATTATAAATAAAATAAACAAATTAAACCAATTCTTGAAAAAATACCAAAACCGAAAATGTAAACTTGAGCGGGTAAAAACTCTTTCTAAGTAAAGTTTATGGAAAAATGAAAAAAATTTTAGAAAAATGAATAAAACTTTTCAAAGTTGGCACTCTCATGATAGACGAAAGTTTTTCAAAAAATTTTTTAAGAAAAATGAAAAAATTTAAATTAACATGCATTTATCAAGATTGACTTCATTCTTGAGAAATTTATGCTTCCATGTTTAGAAACCAAAAATCATAACAATTTTGTTAAATAGATAAACTACTACCATTTTTTTTCAGTTTTGTTATACTTGTGATTTTCATTTGAGAGATGGCATGAGGAAGATCGGCCCTGCTATGATTTAAAATTTACGAAATGTGCAATTTTAAGAAAAATGTAAGATTTCTCAAATATGATCGTTTCTAATGAGGGGAGTGATGCATAAATAGTTAAGTTTTTTTCATGGATGCTAGTATTGAAGCATTGATGAAATAATTATAAAATTAGAGTATATATATATGCATACAAACACAGACAGACAATACATACAAATACACATTTATATCTAGAATTTGAAGTTTGTTATAAGTATAAAATAGAGGGAATTCAAAGAAAATAACCACAATTTGGAAGAATGAAATTTGCAAATCATAAGCTGCGACATCCCATTATAAATAAAAGGAAAAAAGCGTCTTCTTCTACACATACAATCTGATTGTAAGAAATATTTCATAAGAATTAGGAAAAAGTTGTTCAATGTTGCATTTAATACTTAAAACCATTCCCAGACAGAACAATTTGTGGGATTAATACAAAATAGCACAAACACAACATGACATCAAAAACGGCCTCGAAATATCACGGTCTCATTACGCGCATGGCGCCGTCGACTATTCCCTGTCTTTCACCTGCACTTAGAATGTTCTCCATGGTATTTTAAATGCTTCCCTTGGCCTTCGTTTGCCCATTAGGTGGGGTATAAGTTTAGTAGCCGTGTAATCTCTCCCGTCGGTACAACATGAAACTCTCCACGGTAGACTCTTATAATTTTGAAATGTAGTACGCGTCGCCCGTGGTTTAGGTGGCGTTCAAAAGCGCAATCCGTGTGGACAAGGTAGGTGATAAGCGTGGCATCTGCATTACTCATAGTTCTCGAAATTTCAACTTTGTGGGTTCGATTCTCGACATCAAACACGATACGGTCTAAAAGTTCGGTGCCTCGCGTTCATTAGCAAGTGTAGCTTTAATCGAGGGGAAAACAAGTTTTCTTGTTGCCTTTGTAAAGCGACCTTTTCAAGATGTTTTGTGAAAAATGAAGGCCGATGGGAATAACCCATGCGTCGATCCCAACGGCATTAAGTAGAGTGCCTGTATTTACCAGTAGAAAAGTCCAAGACAACCGGCGACATATCGCCAACCCGCGTATTGAGGCTCAAATGACAGGCCGTTTGAATCTATTGATTACGTGGGTACCGGTATCTTGAACTTGGCATAGATGTGCAAGCTGACCATAAATTTTCCCAAAGTTCGTAGATTCCTCCCGCCAAAATTGCATGCTTCGTGCATCCCAAGCCTTCATATAAGACACTTATTGAACCGACTCTCGTAATAATCTCCCCGGGCTTGAGATCAAGCGCTTTGCAGGTTGATGAAATAACTTATAAGCTGTCGTGCATTACTGTCGGCATTAAGAATTGAATGGCTACCGTGATGGGAAAAGCAGACAATTCTCCAAGTTCCACCAACCTCTTAAGCGAGCAGCATGTAAGCATACAAACATGGTCTCCGGTGAGAATGGCACGTACCGGTAAATCTTGATTTGCTTGAGGCATATATGACATATTCAACATTGTTTATAATCGACCACCCAATAGCAAATTTGTTTCTTATCGAAGCACATACCTTCCACTAATTGATGCGGGATGCTATTCTCATCTTGAAGATTGAATCATCGATGGGCCATCAAATGCAAGATCTTCATCCCATTCTTTGGTGAATGCGATATAATCATTATTATGTATAAAATGCTCCCGGTATGACTCGTTCTCCTTGAGTAATCGACAATCAAATCTCTGACCGTATGAGATGGTTCTGCTGCCCTTAAATCATCTCGCTCAGAGTCAATATAATCGTCATCATCCTCATCACTACTATCTCCACTAGGCATAGTTTCATATTCAACATTTACATCAGGTGGTGGGTTTACATCATTATCTTGTGGGTCACCCATTTGGCGAGCTTGTCTTGGTAAAATATTCATTTTCCTCATTTTGACCTCATATATCTCCCCTTGAGTACTTATTTGAGGAGGTGTTATTATGTAATCTGTCGATCCCACTTGATGGTCGACTCGTTGCTAACCAATCTATCTCCGCATTAGCTTCAACATACACCACGAGGCTGTGAACATCGCATTAATAATAGTCTCACAAACTTCATCATGTGTGTGTCCGATAAATCCGGTTCCAACGGGAAAGCGACCCACCAGATTAAGAAGATGGATCTAACTTCAGCGACCTAACTTTTCTCTCTAATTCCTCAAATTTAATCCGTCGTGAAACTTGGATTGGACGATTTCTCCCACCAATATATGTTGGAATGAACTCATCACTTACTCGAGTTCACCATAAAGAACAATAAATACTATCCTCATCACGACTTGTAAAATCGATATTGAGCTACTACCTATTATGCACAAAAATCATTAATATATGACAAAGATGACTAAAATACTTGCGTATTAAAGCCATCATTCGATCCTAATATTTCACCTAAACAAAGCGACCTTCGCAATATGACAAATAAAATTCAAACCAATCATTCTCTTGAAAGCAAAAATAAAACATCCCTAAACTACATACATACTTCTAAATAAAAAGTAGAACATTGCACAAAATTAAGCTTTCCTACATAAAATGTGCAAATTTCAGATCGATCACGGATCTCTAAACCCTAAATTAAACTACACATACACATTTCCTAAATAAAAAAATTAACTTAAAAATGAAACTATCTACATAAAATTGCCCACATTTTCAAATCGATCACAGATCTCATAAACCCTTAAATTAACTACACATACACATAAACAAAAAAAAAGTGGAGACACATTGATGAAAACATAAGTAACTAGAAAATCCAATATTTCATAAATAGTAGTGAGAACAAAATAAATAAAATAAAATAAATCTAGTATAAAAAAATTTAGTTACTAGATCACCATATTCAAGGAGAGACTATACTTTGTTCTATAATAATATGATTCATATTCTCATCATGATGCTATTAACCAAACAAAATGTCAAGAACAACTAGTGATTGAAAACCCTTTAAGAACCTATAGGCATTAGACAAAAATGAAGCTTTCCTAAATCAAAACTATGCACATTTTCGATCGATCCGAGATCTCTTTACGAATATCATAACAATTAGCTAAACTAACCAAATACACTCATACAAAATACATTTCTTCTTAGTTTGGGGTTAGAGATACCTAAATCGAAAATAAACCTTCAAGCTCTTCTCGGCGGCACTTCTCGACCGTGAGCACATGGCGTGGCGACACTGGCCGTGGCGAGGTGGATCAGTAGATCTGGCGGCGAAGCGGCAGCGAAAACGAAGAAAAAAGGAAAGAGCTTGCTCTGGTTTTCATCTAGATAGGGAAGAGCGATCGCCCGGGGCCGAGTCGGCCCGGCTATTGACTCAGTGGCCTATTTTAATTTTTTTATCGCCTAATTAATTAAATCACTAATCAGGTTTAGTTTAAAATTTTGCCATTGTGCACCGGTGGAGAGCTTTTTTGATAGGATTATTCAGAAGGGACATTTCAGAGAGTAGGCTGCTGTAGAACTTGCTAGGGTTACTATTGGGGTCGTCGATGCCTACCATTTTTTTTAGGGCTTACGCAATAGAATCTCAAACCACAAAATTTTCTCTTGGTCAACCAAATGGAGTCGTTTGTTGAATTACAAGTTTTTTTGGAGAATTGGAAGCTCCTGCTTGCAAGGACTTATTCTTCGAAAAGGTCACTAAGTTCACACCCAGGTTGCTTCAAATGGGCTTCTTGATGATTTCTCCTCGGAAGCGGTGCTTTATGTAGTCACATTCATAAGAAGATTTGTCCGATGAGAATGGAGATGGATGTCTTTGTGGGAAATTCTTTGATAAAGATTATGTTGAAAATGGTGTTGTAGAAGAGACAAGAAAGTGTTTGACGAAATGCCTGAAAGAAAAAGATTATACATACATGTGCTTGTCTTTATGCAGGTTCAAAGGCCTTATCATGCTCATCAGGGCGTGACGAGATGAAATCCGGCCATGGGTCCCAAGACATTACTCGCTATGCTCATCAAGGCGTACCGAGTGATTGAATGCCTCATTATGCTCATCAGGGCGTAATGGGATTGAAGGTCGGCCGAGGTGCTTCAAAACACCAACTGTCATGCTCAACAGGGCGTGATGGGTATGCTAAAATAATTTCAATGTTGCCCCATACACAGGGATGATGCAGGAATGCTGCCGAAATTTAAAATATTTGCATATATATATTTGCTTTTATGGAGGTGATTGAATACCGTGTTATGCTCATCAGAGCATAACGAGTGATTGATGATTGGTCGAGGTATCTCAAAACACCAACCGTCATGCTCATCAGGGTGTGGCAAGTAGGCTAAAATAATTCCGATGTAGCCCCCTACGCGGGGATGAAGCTGGAATACTACCGGAATGCTACTGAAATTTGAAATATTTCCATATATATTTGCTTTTACGCAGATGATTGAAAGCCTCGTTATGCTCATCAGGGCATAACGGGATTGAAGGTCGATCGAAGCGCTTCAAAGCACCAACCGTCACGCTCATCAGGGTGTGATGGGTAAGCCAAAATACTCCCAATGCAGCCCCCTACGCGGGGATGACGCCGGGAGGTTGCCAAAATTGTGTCAAATCTTTTGACTTAAAAAAATGGGAGAATAAAATTAATTGACTTAAGAATGTTAAGCAAGAAAACTTAAAGCTAAAATTTAAATTAAAAACTCCAAACAACAAAAGGGTGAGGGAAAATAACATACAACAAACACAAAAGTAAAAAAAAAAAAAGAGGGGGAAAATGAAAGTCACTCTGAGCAGTAAATCTTCTTTTAAAATAACAAATTAAACTATATTTTGAATCTATAGCTTCAAAACGCCTTCTTCACCATTGGATCGCAACACAAGAAAGAAAAGCGATACTAAATCAAAATCTACAAAATCATGGAGATTCCTTGATCAAAAATTAAGAATTTCATTCTAATTATGATTTTCAAAATCAATGATTTCATTAATTAGATGAAATTAGCTGTATAAATTTCATGTGCTGGACGAGATTTCAAGTGCAAATTTTAATATCTGAAAAATTGCGCAGGCTAAGTTGGAATTAAATAAAAATCTAAAATCAATCTCATAATTCATAAATAAAAATTACCTAAATTCTTAAATACACCCGCATGGGCCTCGACACTATGTTGAATGCTTAAATTCAAGTATCGAGATCTTTGAGGATATTTTCGGTTTAGTCTTAGAATGGGTTGAGTTAACAAAACCTATAATAAGAGTTTCAAAATAGATCTAATCCTGTTAGCTAGAGTTGGAGGATCTAAAGCTTTTAAACATATTCAAATTATTCAAACATAAAATTACCTAAAATTACTATGCGCGTGTGCGAAATCATCTTTGAATGCTTAAATTCAAGTGTCAGGATCTACGCGGGTTGCTTCCCGGTTTAGTCTTAGGACTGGGTCCGGGTTAACAAAACCTTAAAAACCTATAATAAGAGTTTTAAATCAGTGAAATATATGAGAAATTGATTGTGTCAAGTGACAGTAGATCTAATCCTCTGTTAGCAGCTAAACAAAGTTAATATGATCTAAAACTCTTAAACATATTCTAATTAATCAATTTTTAAGCAGCAATCTGAAACTACTTAAATAGAATTCTATTATTAAAAGTTTAAAACAAACTCAATCTATCCACCTTCCGCAACTGTTTATCATGGGTGACAAATTAAGAAAACTCTAGCTCACAAAGGAGCCAATATCAAATCAAGTGTTCTGCTATATTCACTCTCAATCAATCTCTTGCCAATAAGGACGTGGCTCGTGTCCTCTAATTGTGTGGCTTAGATAGTAGGCTCCATAGATGAAGTAGTTACGACCAGAGTCCTCTGATCGGGTGGTTTGGCCAATCCGACTCCATTATATTACGATCACGACCATAGCCCGTATGCTCCCCAATGGCTCTGCCCTTTATGTTATAAATCAAAGGGTATACTTGATAGGACAAACAACTCTTTTGTAAAAGTTAGCTTAAGCTGTCTCCTTAGACAAACACCACCCAGTCTCAAGGATTTCTTGGACATAACCCATGTATTGTTGATAAGGATCCTTCGTTGTATTGACTACTCTTACTAAGTAGACTAGGGGAATGCTTGGGATGACAAAACCATGGGATCTAAATGAGACGCGTCATCATTCCCCAAGCATCGGTTTAATGAAATGATAAATTTCATAATCTAAATTCTAAAACTCTACATGCTGCTACTATACGCTACGCATTAAGTGATCTAACGACTAGCCTTAATCAAAAGTTCTCTCTTACTTATTGAGAGGGGTAATTAACTATAGGGGCTTGCTTATAAAAACCACGGAACCGGTCTAAAGTCCTCCAAATGAGGGCAAAATCTCTAGGTAGTGTCTTATCTACTATTTTATTTGCCTTCTGAAAATTACACATACACTTTAAAACATTATTTTCATCAAAGAGGTCAGTGGCAGAATTTTTGGAGCCCACAGATTTCTGGTGACTTTGATGGGGATATAATTCTCTTTTCATCTTTGGCTAATCGAATTTAAGCTATAGTAGCGGTCGATCATGATAAAATTGATATTTAGAATCAATTATCAATAAAATTAAATTTAAATCAATCATACTCTTATGACTAATTTGTTTGTTCTGTATATCGATGGATCTTCAAAACGTTATCATCATGTGCAGTGGAGCCAATATCCATCTAACTTTGTGATCAATATTGGGGATGTTGGAACTATTCAATTTGATAGTGTAGACTTCCCCATCAGATGCAAATAATCCTCCACGAAAGCATATTCTATGCACCAACTTGTACAAAAGGAGGATAATTGGAATGGCCACTATTGTTAGGTTCCTCAAAGAGAGCTTTTGTACTTAAAAGATTGATTCATTTTGAGGTGTCAGTCATGAAGAGAACCATCACTGGGCAGAAAGTTTCAGACATACTTGTGAATGAGATAACCCTGTCAGTTGAACCTTTCACACTAGGAAGGTATGATACTGAAGCCTCCTCTTCTAGAGGAAAATTGAGGATAAGACAAAGGAGAAGAAACACTAAACTACGAGCTCAATAGTTGTTGTCTGAATCAAAAGTCATAAAACCAAGCTTACAACTAGAAGCGAGTATTTCTACCCCACAATAAATTTGAAAATTGAGAGATGGGTGAAAAGGAATAGCTCTACTGGTGATGTCAAGCGGTGTTTTTGGGCTCAACAGCAGTCAGCTTCAACCTTTAAGAAGAAACAACATGAAACTCTATCTACTCGAGCACATAGAGTTCTGAAGGTTGTTAAGAAAAAATGTCTTATGAAAAACACTATCAAATCTCAATTATCAAAGAAGCCAAAAATGCTCCACTACAAAAACTATAATCAGTGGTAGTAAGTGCTCAAGACTGTTCTAAGCAATTCCTACACAGTGAACATCAGGGCATGACACCTGAATCACATGCTCGGGAATTGAGTGTGGAACTAGAAGCGAGTGTTCCAACCCATAACAGGTTTGACAGCCTAAGATGGGTAAAAAGGGATAGCTCTACTGGTCAAATCAAGCAGTCCTTCTAGACTCGACAATGTCAGGTTCTAACTTCTCTAGTGAAGAAACTAGAAACTGTATATGCAAGAGTGTATGGTCCTCAAATTGCTAAGAAGAAATGATGAAAAGAAAAGAAGGTCCTATCCTTAGGGAGACTAGAGTTGCTCCTCAAATAGACCTTCTCTTACAACGGAAAAAAATGTCTACTAATTCAAGTCTCACGGTGAGCATCGATGAGACTTGGATCACATGTCAGAATCCACCCAAAGATCGACAAATAGTTGAGCAAATTTGGAGGCCAAAATCTCGAAGTAAAATTCCCTTACAAATAGACAAACATGACATCTAGGCTGACTCCCACAAAATCTACTCCTCATGCTAAAGTATTTAGAGTGACGGTCTTACCACTTGAAGTTGAACTACCTTCACGGTAGCCATTTCAATCTCAAGATGAGAATGTATGTCTACGAATGTGAGAATTTGATGGACTTGACGAGGTCAGACACCAAGCTCAATAAAATCTAGAAGTATATCGAGCAAAGATGTCCAAAAGCTTCATCATTATATGTTATTTTACAAGATTACCCTCATCTCGAAGATCAATCTGCAAAGGTACTTGATGACAAGACCAGCGTTGATAGGTTGCTTGGGCAATATTACTTTTTTGATTGATATCACACATACGTTCCGCAGTGAAGGGACAAGTCTTAGCAAATTTTCTAGCTGCACATCCCATCCCTACGGACTCTTCTCTTAATGACGATTTGCCCGATGAGCAAATTATGCTCATTCATGAAAGAAAAAAATCGCAAATTTGGGAAGTGTACTTTGATTGTGCCTCATCGATCAAACAAGTCCAATCTCTAAATTTCTCAAGCAAGCGAGGAATCGCATCATCTTCATAACACCGAAGGAGGGATAATGAGATGATCATATGGATTGAGAAGAACTAATAATAAAATGAATATGAAGCAGGCAGTGCGGAAGAAGCTATTTTCATAGGCATTCAATACTTGCATATTTTTGGTGATTCTTAGCTTATTATAAATCAAGTACTTGGCATCTATAGAATCAACAAGCTTGAGTTAGCTTTCTATCATAAGAGAGTTCTTGAGCTTATGAAGCAGATATCAAATATCATACTAACTCGAGTCTCTTGATCCGAGAATAGCAAAGCTGAAGGCTTAACAAAACTAGCTAAGGAAATGGAAAGTATGAATGGTGATTATGTCATGATCGGCATATTTACTCGACAAGTTCTATTGCCAATAAAGTATCAATCCCCGTAAGTAGAGGGGTTACCAAATTTGACCCAAGAGGATGACTTAATTTCTACCTCCCAAAATCAAGAAGTTGTACCAAGAAGAGCTAAGAATGACATTGCCTCGAAAAAGTAGTGTGAAGCCTTAGTTCTTTGAAGAGTCCGCGTGATTGGAGGCAACCCTTCATTAACTACTTTAAAGAATGCAAATTACCAAATGATAAATCCATTTCAATCGAGAAGAGAATGCTACTATGCTTTTTCATAACACTTTATATCAGATCCTTTGAACAAATGTGGCTACGATGCCTAGGTGTAGATGAAGCTAGCAAAGTGTTAGTTGAAGTTCAAGAAGGACTTTGTGGTGCACATTAGACAGGTCCCAAGATGGCAGTAAAGATCAAAAGGATGAGCAATTATTAGCCATCTATGGTGAGAGACTGTATTAATTATGCTAAGAAATGTCATGAATGTCAAGTACATGGGAATCTCATCCATCAACCTCCAAATCCATTACACCCAACAATAGCATCCTGGCCATTCGAATGTTGGGGCACAGATGTAATTAGACCAATTGATCCACCGTCATCAGCTGAACATCGCTTCATCTTAGCAGTGACTGATTATTTCTCTAAGTGGGTTGAAGATGCCACATTTAAAGAAGTTATTGTAGACTGAGTGATCAACTTCTTCATGCATAATGTAGTTTATAGATTTGGAGTGCCGCATTGAATAATTTTTGATAATGGCACAACTTTCAAAAGTGCAAAGATTTACAGATTCATCGATCGACACAAAATTGATTGGCGATACTCTTCAATAGATAATCCAAGAATGAATGGTTTGGTAGAGGCTTTCAACAAGACATTGGTCAAACTGCTCAAGAAGATTCTCACTAAAAATAAAAGAGAATGATATACCAAACTAATAGAGGCTCTATGGGCATATCGAACCACCTATATGATGCCGACTAAAGCCACTCCCTATTCATTGGTAATTTGGAACTGAAGTAGTTCTTTCGCTTGAAGTTGAATTGCCTTCATTTTGAGTAGCCATCCAATACAGTCTACCAGAAGATCAAAATGCTCGTTTGAGAATGGAGGAACTCGATGCACTTGATAAGTTAGATTGCAAGTTCATCAAAATCTGGAAGTCTATCGAGCAAAGATGTCCAAGGATTTTGACCATACAGTGCGACCTCGAACATTCCAAAAGGAGTGGTTACAGTGTGAGAAGGCAATTATCCCAATCAAAAATTTAGTGGTAAATTTGATCCTAATTGGGAAGGCCCTTTTGTCATTGAAAAAGTGTATCAAGGAGGGGCATACCAACTCATCGACCTAAAGGGTAAGAGACTAATGCCACCAATTAATGGTCGATACTTGAAAAAATACTATACTTGACGACCAAATTCTCGATATACAATAGAAATCCCCCTGCAAGATAGGGGCATTTTTTTAGTATATTTATTTAGGTTGATATCATGCTTCATGCCGAGATCACTAAATAAACATACTCTAGATGAAAAACTTTTCTATGAAAATTCTCCTATTACACAGAGGGCATATCGAACCACCCATAAGATGAAATCCTCAAATATATTCATTGTTAACATCTCTTACTTAGAAATCCTTGGATATATATAATTGTTATTGACATTTGAGCCTTACTTGAGAATAAAATGAATCTATTTCTATGTATGAAAAGACATCCTTAAATGTCAAGAAAAGTTTATCTCTCAAAGTTTCCAAATTCTGAAGATCAAGTCACAAGAACTCCCAGTTTTGGAAGCTTCAATCAATTAAGTTGGAGAAATATCAACCTCTACATCCTAAAGTCTAGGACACAGATGGGTTCTAAAGGTCAGACTCAACAAGCCCACAAATAGCGAGTTGAGTTTCTCACTCCAACAAGTAAGAAAAGGGCAGTGAAAGAGCCCCTGTTCGTCAGTCTGATGACAAAACCACCAAACCACTACAACTCAAGTCGAAAACTCAAGTAGGTTCTAAAGGTCAAACTCAATAAGCCCAAATATTTGCTTATGCTCCTCACTCAAGCGGTAGAAAAGGCCACAATGAAAGATCTCTTGCTCGTCAATCTAATGACGATAGCTATTCAATCTCAAACCAGATCCAGTTTAGTGATTACAAGCAACCAAGATCCAAGAGATCTCTCTACTTGATCGATAGATCAAGGTAAGCTGAGGAAAAGCTCAATTCAGGGCTACCTCAAATCAATCTTCATATTGCCTGCAAGATGATATCTCAATCTATCCTCAAATAATTTGATCATGCTCAAAGCACAAATCAAAGACTATCTCCTCATCAAGTCTGTCAAAGCAGAAAGCACATGACCGAGGAAGCAATTTCATAGTTCATACAAAGTCGATGAACTAAAGGAATTTTGTGTTATTATCTATTAAAGCGTTTGCTAACTCAACATTGACCCATATAAGCTAGAATCGGGTCATTTGTATGTATCCTTCAACGAATCCTCAAAGCGGTAAGAGATTCATGCAGTACACTTCACGATAAGTCAATATAGACAAATCATGTCAGTCCTTCCTCAAGTCCATCAAGCTCAAAGCTAGGACATAAGGCATTTTAAATCTGACCAAACACGGATAAACCAATTCCCCAGCGAAATCATTCATCAAAACAAATAAACTAATTCCTCCGTCAAATCCAACCAAGCATAAAGCTAGGGTCGAAGAAAACTCAAATCTGTAAGGACATAAAAGAAAGAGATTTTCAGCAAAGCCATTGAAGCAGAGAGTATATGGTGTAAGAACTCTTATCTACCCTACAAGTCGATTCTGATAAATTGGTCAACCCTATCATTTAGTATGTCCTAAGTAAGGCATCATACTAATGGCAAATCCTATCAAAAGCTCTGTAAGCTATTACAATCGATGCTAAAATGATCTAAGTTTTGTAGCACATACAAATTAAAAGCATAAAACATACAAATCAAACAGTACAAATCAAAGGATCTTCTCATCAAATCTCCAAAAGTAAAAAGATGCAGTAGCAGGAGGAATGCTGTCCACTAATACAACTAGATAATACATGACTGATAAAAAAAGATAATACATCATAAGAACCTAGACTATAGATCCTAAAGCTGTGTTGAATAACCAAAAAGCTGTTCACTCTCGATAACCAAAGCATCGGTAGCTCTGGTCAAAGCTTCCTCAGCATCTACCATAGCCATGTGGCAGTGGTCTTTGCTCCTTTCTATGGCAGCTCTCACTCAGCCGACCTGCTGCTCGATCCGGTCAATCTATCTAACTTCGGAAAAAGCAAATTCGACAATCATGATCATGAGCCTCGGCCTCTCCTCAAACACATCATGTGCTAGGTCAGCCATCTCCCTATGAAGTGTGACACGCTCCGCTCTGTCGGTAAAGTGCTTTGCGAAGAACAAATGATCTTATCGTGGATCAAGAACTCTATGTCTCTACAAAGAGTCTCAGATACCTAAGAACCCTCCTCCAAGCCGGTCAGCTAAAAGGTCCAAAGTGGTGTTCACATAAGGCGTGTCAGGTGACTCTAGTGAGTCCATGGAAATTTGTGAAACAACGTCCCTCAAAAACATCAAGCCGCAATCCTGCATGCTCCTGTCACGTGAATTTGGCCTATAAGGATATTGATGGTAGATTTTAGACTCATAACCTACATCAGGTACTGTAAGGAACAAATGAAAATAATCAGCATAAAATAGAGCAGTAAATATAAAAAGAGCAACTAAAGAATAAAGAGAGAAAGAAAGTACATGAACATGGCAAATCCAGCTAAACTGGTGTATCGTAAGCAATGTAATCCTCGAGGACCCTCACTATCTGATAAGCTCCAGGGCTATGTGCTGGCTCAATAGAAACTCTATTAGGCATGAGATCTCTCACCTCAGAAGTCTCGCCAGGATAATGGGTAAACTCAAGCTCAGTAGATAAAAGTGGCATAAGGTAGCAAAAATCAAGGCGGCTCGATGGTGAGCGCTGGCATTCGACTCTAGAGTCCTCAATAATATCTCCAATGCTACCTGACACCTGTGGCACTTCATCAAAAGTCATAAACTGTTGTGGAAGTGGATTGTAGACAATCGGTGGCTTCGAAGCTCAGGTCTACACCTACATCTACAGTGGTGAAGAAATCTGATATTATGGCGAGAATCCCTAGCTCATTTGCTATGAGGTGGTGTCCTCAACCCTAACCTGCTCGTCAACTGGCATATCTATCATGAATCAAATTAAAATATTAGATACACTGAATATAGTTTAACAATGCAATGAAGAAGATAGAAGTATGGAAAGAGAGAAAGATAGTGATCATACATCTACTGCTGCTATCTCCTGCCAATGGTGATCGATGATGGGTCCTCTGACCTCAAGGAACTCTCAAAGACCTCACTCTACACTCATATCTCTTTGCATCATGCTCCAGGAAAGGACCAAAAGACAATCGTACCCAAGTAAGGTGAGTATATATGACCCCTGTGTGGCTCTGTGGAGGAGCTATCCGAAAATGAGAGTCGGTACCAAGTCTCAGTAAATGTAGCCAAACTACAAAAGAAGCATAATAGCATGTCTCAAGAGGCATTGCTCTAGTCTTCTTGACATCTACTATCCCTGGGATGAATGGTCGACCATCATGAGTTGTACACTGAGAAAATCCAAATTGTCTTGTGACACGATTGGGTTGGTAGCCCTCAATAATAACTGACTGACCAAACATGTAACACAACCAGCCTGGATGTATACTAAAAAGTACTCGACCACTCTCAATGTTCGTCGATTATAAAGTAGTGAAGCTCTACCACTCTCATCGAAGCCATCGGTAAGATCAGTCTCTATCAAGTCAGGTGGCAAACCAATTATATCCGGTTGGAGAACTAGCAAGAATCGATCCCTAACCTAGTGAGGTGCAAAGAAGAATAAATGTATCTGATCCCTCTCAAAGGTAGATGATGCTCTGCAATTTGAATAGCGTGGGATATCCTCACTTTGAAAAGTATCGGATACCAAACATACATAGGCTCCATGTATATGAAGGTGAATCCAAGCATATAAGTAATGCAAGGCAATGTAACATCGGCTATCCAATGAATCATTAGAAAATGCCCCAAGAACTCTGTCTTAAGCTCCTGGAGCTAATGAGATCCGCTCACCTTGTGAAATCCTGCTGGTTTTTAATAGAACACTTGGGCGTATAGACCTATCTGTAATTGGTAGCACAAAGATGCAGAGCTAAGTAGCTATGAACCCTACTAAGAGTAACTCCTCGCTCAAATTTGGTATAGCTGGAGAAGAGTACCCAACTGGTAAAGAAGGCTCAGCAGTATCCTCAGACAAACTACTGACGTCTGATACTCCCAATCCAAAAGGATCATGTAGCAATATAGACTCCTCAGACAAAGCGTGCTCCTGTAAGAAACTCTGAATCCATGTACTCATGGGAAGTGTAGCATGTGAGCATAAATAGCTCAGTTTGGTGGTAGTGGCTCAAAAGATCAATATAAGCTGGTGACATGGCTAACCTACCTTGATCCGTATAAGGTAAGAAATAACTCCTCGTGTGGAACACACTCCCTGTAGTAGTAACCAAATATTGGGAATCCTAACATAGTCTATAAGTCCCAAAGCTGACTGTCAACTCCTCCAAGCCTATCCAACATGTGTTACAGCTACTATCCCAAAACTCTGCAACTCTGCAAGCCCAAGCAGTGGGAATGCCACTAAAATCAAATATAGATACATACACTGCCTCATAAATACCTATCGTAGGTGTCTCTATGAGCCGCAAGATGTACACCTCCCATGACATATCCATGAGGTAGGGATCCGCCAATGGATGAATCTCGAAGCAAGTCTGATGAGCTCGGATAGTGGCGGTGGCTCAAAAGTCTATAGTGTCTCGTCGCTCAATCTTTGTCGAGCGGTATAAATATCACAATATCCATCCACAACTATGCCATCCAGAGGATTGTAGTCTCTGCATTTCAGCTTAATGGTAGCCACCCAATCTGCGGGATCCTCAGAAGCAAGAGAGTCTGAAGCATAGTCAAAAAGTAGGGGAGATCATGCAAAGAAACCCCGGTAAAAATCACTTCCTCTCAACATGTTGGTATGCTGGTCGATCCTATCCTTGATATCGGCATCTTCGCGAGGATCATGTCTATCAATCTCCAGCAAAATAGCCTCTTCGCTAGGCTCACTAGTAGACAAATCGTCTGATCTCCTCTAAGCAAACATCCTCCTGTTAAATGATCAGAGGAAACACATATAAGAATTTGAATGAAAGCATGATAATACATAAACAAAGAGAATAAAAGCTACATAAGGGTAAATTAGCTTTGCAATACGATCCGCGTATACAGCGTGTCGTATTTGTTGATTGACCCTCTTTGATATCTCATTTTCTTTTGAGAATAAAATAAAATAATATAAAATAATATATTTATTTATATATATATAAAATATATATATAACATAGATATATTGATGTTATAAATATATTTATATATATTATAAATATAAATAGATATTAAAAAAGAAAAAGAGAGAGAGAAAATATATTACCCGTAGTATGTAATAAAAAAAATAATAATATTATCGTTAGTATGTAATAATATAAAAAATACTGCCGTTAATATATATAAAAAAAGAAACAAAAAAGAGAGAAAAGAAAAAAAAGGGGATTTCTCACATATGTTTGCGGCCAAAACAAATCCGTAAGCTCTGTTTCTCACAAAAGCGGAGACTCTCGTTCATTTCCTTAAAAAGAGCTCTGTGAGATTCAGTTTCTTCGGCTCCCTCACCCGCACACGCGCGAGTCTCCCTCATTCGATAATTTGAATCCCTCAACAGTTCCCCCCTTCTGTTCGGATGAGCCCGCTCCTCAAAACCGTTCCCTCCCGAAGGCGATTGTTTACCTGTTCCCTCCAAGCTTTGTCTCGGCAACTCCAAAACCGCAAGCAACAATATCAAACTTCCTCATAGCGTATGAAACAAAGTCATTTATTGAGGTTGTAGAGTCTATCGGTTCAAAAGGGAAGACCAACACTGGCACTAATGACTCTTCCATGCAACCCCTGGCTGGAGGAGACTGTCTTTTATGATAATAAAAAAAACGTGGGGTTGTCGTTAAGGTTGCTCCACGTGAGGGAATGGCTCTTCTTCGTCTTCGTGGAGCCAAGTGCATGTTGCATGAAGCCTGTTCCGTGACAAGTACTGCGCTCAGAACCTGTGGGGCATTCGATTTATAACCTGCGGAAAATGAGGCCAAACTTGGGGTTGGTTGTTCTGGATTAGTCATCAAATCACATCCAAAGTGGGTGAGAGTGAACACCCGTTACCAAAAAAAAAAAAAAAATCTGGCCGGATAGCTTTAGTATAATCTGCCTGATGCACTCCTCTTACGGGGAAAATATGCGAGTCCGCGTAGGTTTACGTCAGACTCAATCGCATGACGGCCGTAAGCAGTTAACGTAAAAATAGCTTGGCAAAAAAAGGCAGGAGGCGCTATTTTCCGATTTAGCGGCGACCGACCAGCTACGGGGAATGAGTATATCTGGGAGAAATTTAAAGACCAAAATATCTTCATTTAGGATGGGCGTATTTTTTTATTTCTTTGGTGAGGCATTCTGAAAGAATATGAAGAAGAAGAATGAATCTGGAAATGGGCGTTGAAATAGTGATGATAAGTAAATAAAATGGATCGGTAATCTTTTAAGGAGTTGTATATGTAAAATGGCTGATAGTTTGTAATTTATTTATTTAAGTTAGATTTCCTACTTTTTGGAGTTCTTTCAGGACTTTACATGTCGGTGAGCTTGCTGCACTCTGTGTCTAACCGACTTCATATTTATTTTCATGATTTTTTTGGTCTGTTGGAGAAAACATATTTAGTGTAATCCTTGGGAGAAATTGGTGGTTGTTTGATTAATTTTTTAGTGCTTATTTACATATGTACTCTGTCTTGTCTTTGAGTATAGGCGATTTTTTTCAGTTTTGTTTCACTTTTAGCTGGTTGTTGGATCATGGTAACTAAATCCCGAAAGCAATGAGGTGTTTACGATGAATTTTAGGAGATTTACGGTATTTGTACTCTGCCTCTATGCTCTGTACCCCTCAGCACCTCTGTGTATACTCTATACCTGTACCCTCTCTGGCTATACCTTATGCCTGCTTACCTTACCCTCTGCCTGTACCTCTGTATACATACCCATGCCTGCCTCACCCCTTTACTCTTGCCTTTGTATGTAATGAATCTCATACCCCATACATCTCTCTCTGTGCCCCTCACCTCTGTACCCTCTGTACCCCACAGATGATTTTGTCCAGTTTAGGTTCATTTTCTGTAGCCGGTTGTTCAGATCATGGTAATTAAAATTTAATGGTTGCAATTTGGTGGCTGTTTGAATGATTTTTTGGGTATTTTTTGTGTCTGTACTCTCTGGACTAACTGTACCCTCTATGCTCTCTGTACTCTCTGTTTCATCTGTACTCTCTATTATCTGTGAACTGTCTGGACTCTATGTTTTGATGAATGTGGTGAATGAGCAATCGATGATGAAGTTGTTTTATCTAATGACCCAAATTTGGGGAATCTAACAGGTTGTGCATGGCAGAAGCTTATACCTTTTTGTGATTATGCACATCAAAGCGGTGTTAGAAAAGACCATACAAGTTATTGGCCAAACTCAGAAATTAAATCGAAAGATTTTTACGTGTCGCAGTCGAAAAACATCAATCGAACCATATAACAAAATTCGAAAAGCGTCTGAGGGCGGTTGTCCGATGATTGATTACGTGTGGATTTGGAGGTGGTCGGTTAAAAATATATAGAAACCATAATCATTCATTGGCAAAAGGCGGTGATCGCATCTTCTCGGATCTGAGATCGTTCCATGAGAAGGCATCGAGTTTGAAGGCGATGACAGAGGCGTAGTCTGGCGGCAGCGTTTATCTAGCGAGGAAGTTGGTGGGGTAGAGAATATTGGATTCACAAAGAGATGCTTTCAATTTCATCAGAAGAAGCCGAAGGTCACGGATTGCAAGTGGTGATAGCAACGAATTAATACAAATTGCTCAAGGAAAGACAGAAATGACGAGATGTTTGCATGGGATGTTCGTTGAGATTGCTTGGTGAGTTTTTTTTGGAGCAATGGTATGTCGGGGTTGAATTGATTTGATTTTGGGGATGTGATAATTTTGATACATCTACCAATAAATATAATCTTGTCTGTGCCCCACTCGTTGGAGTGAATCATCATTGGCAAAACGTCTTATTCGGAGTAGCCTTTTTGTCGGAAGAGACCATCGAGTCATTCACATGGTTATTCCGGACATTTCTTCTGTTGATGGGTGGCAGGCATCCTATAACGATATTTACTGATCAAGATCAGGCTATGGTGAGAGCTATCGAGAATGTACTACCGCCATAGTTGTGCCAATGGCATATCTCAAAGAAAGCCCTCCTCCATCCATTGCTTTAGTAGTAACAAGAGAGTTCAAGGGCTATTCTATACATGCATGAGCAAATGTGACATGAGGATGAGTTTGAGGATGCTTCCGCCATGCTAGAGGAAGGCAATTTGCATGATCATGCTTATCCGAACTTTACAAAATTAGTGAAATGGTCCAGCATTCAACAAAGATAAATTTTGTATGGCATCTTGTCAACTCTAGTGAGGCCACAAATAACGTGTGTCATGGTATTTGAAACCAACAAGTTCACATGATTGTTTCTTGGGATTGGAGAAGGTGATGGAAACATACCGAAATGAACATGATGAAGACTTCAAGTGTATCCAAATGAATTGTTAGAGAGTAGTCCAATTCTTAAGCAAGTCGCTTTGTTTTATCTGAGGAAGCTTTACTCTATGTTCAAGAAGAATGCATGGAGTTGGGGATTATCATTCTGATGATAGCCCATGGAGTACTTGGTGAGGAACTTAGAGAAGAAGAATGCATCCAAAACCCGGATTGTCCACTTTGATGTCCTATGGATATTTAGTTGCGAAATTTGAAATGATGGGCATACTTTGTGCACACCGCATTAGAGTTCTTAAATGAATGATGTCAGCGATTCCTGATAAGTACCTCCTCATGTGGTCTACCGAGCAAAGAGGGACATCTACGAATGGTTCATGGTTAGTACATGTGGAAAGCGAGATGGAACGGCATTATTTTCGGGAACCATATAAGTCGATATGCATATCAAATTAGGCAGGTAATAAGATTGTCGATTACATGCTTGCATCTCTGCGACTATCGATGAAGTGGACTCAATAAGTGAGAATTCTCCACCGCTTGACGATCGCTTAAGAGGAAGAAGGCGACCATCATCGCCTAAGGATAAGGACAGGTTTGAAGGATCCAATCAAGAGACGCCCAAAGGGTGTTTCCAACGCAAGGCTCAAGGCTTATTGGGAGAAGTCCAAAAAATCCACAAGTACTTACCTACTTGCCTCAAGTTGCTATTACTTATAGGTTCGTAAATATTTAATTCATTCTATTTTCTTGTCTTAGAAACCAAAGTGAAGTCCGAGAGTCGTAGAACGGATGATTCACCGCCCGCATTCGTTATGCCCTGCTTTTCGCTGTGTAAGTAGAATATTTCACATTGATGCCGCCAAACATTCATCCATTACTAAGATGTTGTACCATTACTACGATGTTGTACCAGAATTCGTTCGACCTCATCAATCAACCAATATATGTCAAGGGTACACTAAGCTAATGATGGATATTATTACAAGACGATTTTGATGCATGATATTATCCAAGAAGGCATTTTTTAATTTCATTTTTCTCGTTTTAGTCATTATGCTTGTATTTTTTTTTCATTTCATAACTAGTAAAGTCTTGAAATGAATTAATAAAAGTTACTTAAAATTTTATTTTGAAAGATATTCATTTGCATTATTTCATCTTAATTGGACCATCTAAAATGTTTCTATTTTATGTTTTATTGTGTTATGAAAATTATGCATGTAAAACAAATTTAGTTTTAATGAGATATGTTTTATTTTTATTTTTTTAAAAAAATAAATTTATAATAATAGATAATTGTTTACTCATTTTTATTTATATACTAAACTATTTAATATCATATCTTAAAAATATTTTTTATACAAATTTAACATGTTTCTAAAATTTAATGTACAACATTTGTTTTATCTCATGACGAGAGGATTTATAATTAAAATTGAAAATTAAATTTTTGATTTTAATACAAATTTAGAAAAAATTAAATGATGATTAGTAAATGAGAAATTAAAAATAGGTAATTATTATTATATAAAATATTGATATTTTGGTTTTGATTTAATTAAATTTTGCTTAAAACTGATTTAACTCTATTTTAAGATAAAATTCAAATTATTTATTAACATTGAATTAAATAAATCATATGTACTTATTTTAATTAATTATAATAAGTCACTCTTTTGTCCTTCCTCTGTTATCATTGTTAGTAGGAATAAGCTATTTAAATATGAAAATATAAATTTATAGCATCTTCTTTTTTTTCTTTTTATCTTACCATTTTTTGTTTTAAAATAATCAATAAATAAAATTATATATATATATATATATATATATATATATATATATATATATATATATATATATATATATATATATATATATACACTTTATGTTACAATGTATATTAAGTAAACAAAACAGAAATTAAGTAATCTCAGATACCTCTTAATTATTTTTATTTTATAAGCAAATTAGAGAGCTAAAAAAAGCTTTAAAATATATATATTAGACTTATTCTCAAATTATCTATTATAAACAATTAAAAAAAAAGTGCATATCCATTCTATGTTAGATAAATAAATAATTTTATGGACTATTTGGCATAATTGTATTTTATTTATTCTATTTATTATTATTATTTTGTTTTATTTATGTTTGATTTGAAAAATATATTTTATAGTGATAATTATTTTAAAAATATTAAAAAAAATTTAGTGTTTTAAAAAAATAAATCCAATGAAATTATAGGACAAGTAGAGTGCAGGGTAGAGGCATGAGGGTGTAGAGGCACAGAGGTACAGGAATGAGAAAAGATGGGAGCAGATACACAGAGACAGAGAAAGACAGAGTAAAGGTGAGGTACAGGATGAGGATACAGAGGCATGAGGCACAGAGGTACGCAAGAATCTCTAAAATATTCAAACAATCTCATACCAAGAGGATTTAGTTACCATGATCTAACAACCAGCATGAAAAGTGAAACAAAAGCACAGAGAGTAAATATTAGAAATCTAAAAATGTCGAACAAACCACCATCATTTTGAATACCATGATCCCAACAACCGCTACTGAAACAAACAAAATAGATAGAAATACTAAATCTCCTAAAATTTGTCCAAATACCCTCTTGATTGGGATTTAGTTACCATGATCCAACAACCAAATTACGAAAGTAAAACAAAACTGAAAAAAATCACATTCTGAAAGCCAAAATGCAAATGAACATGCCTAAATGTAATGTGTTGTCAGAGAACAACCGAATTATCCTACATAAACCCAGAAATAAAATGAATTATCCTACCTAAATGAAGAAGCATACTGAGAACAACTCAAGCATCCAAATTTTATTTAAGTGTTTTTTGAGGCCAAGCAAAAAATCGCATAAACAAAGTCCCTAAATCTATTCATCTTTGTCCCAGGTCCAGTTGAATAGCATTTCTTCATGTATTTGCAAATGAACATGTCGCAACATTATGGACTGACGCAACTCGCCATCGTTTCAACCGCCATTTCTTGGGTTCCAAATAATGGCCGATATCCCGAGCCGTGAATTTAATCACTGAAGATGGATAAGGTATTAGTTAGATCCCTGAGAACCCGCAAGAAGAGTGCATACCATTCTAATGGCTTTATGTGTCGGTTTGGAAATGAGTCATAAATGACCACACGCCAAGCTTGATATTACGCAAGAAGTGTCAGCCGATTATGGATAATCGGGAGTAAGAGCGCCTCGAGGCATAGCATCTTGGATATACATCTTGCTTTTAAAGTCATATATAATTCTGGGATGCAAGATAACATCTATAAGTCACGAACATACATGGATATCAAGAATGAATTGCGAACCACTAATTTTGGAGGAGTAACTCACCCAATGTAAGCATGAAATGTAAAGAATGGGACATAAATCCGCATGGAGTACTTCACCAACAGATATGAACCATCGATGCGTATCGACGATAATCGATCCATCAGTAAATCATCAATCTGCCCTCGTGAAATAATAATATTTTCAGCTGCGAGCACTGTATCTCCCCTGCATTATCAGAAACAGTTATTTTTGTAATTTATTGAGCAGAGAAATTAATAGAAGTAGTTAGAATGATATGACATTTGAATCGTGAAAGAGGAAGATATCGGTGACTTACTTGTCCCGAATCGAGCACGACCGCCTATGAGTTGGATCACGAGGCATGCCATCTGGATGGCACGAGCCGCCTTCTCGGTCGTAATATAATTATTTATGAAAATAATTATTAAAAGCTATATCCATTGTCATCTAAAGCTCGAGAATCAACTTACTACCTGACCGGTGCTCCTCCACAACTACATGATAGCCTTTGATGGCTCATCGAGGAAATCGCTCACACGCCAACTAATTTAAAGGGTGAAACCAGGTCATCTATTGTATCATATTATTCATGAAATTAATGTATCACCGTAAATGTAACAACCACTCTAAATTTATACGGAAGTAATGTGGTGAACGAGAGAGAACATACTTTCCTCTTCCTCATCCGTCCTTCACCGACGAGCATCGCCAATGAAGGCGACGCTTGAATGCTCGGAGCCTCCCTTCTACCACGATGGAGCTTCTCGGCACAAGACTCCACCCGAGGCTTCCACTATAAAGACCACGGCAATGCGTGGTAGCCTCCAAAGGAGAAGCCCCAATGACCCTGAAGATACCCGGTCTCAGAGCTTCCACCATGGGATGGAAGCACTCTTCGACAGGGTACCCTCAATAGCAGAACTGCACAATGCATCCAACCTCTCACCGATGCATGGTAGGATGCCACAACTTCCTCAACTCCTCAAACTTGCAAATAACCTATCTATCAGCATCCTTCGATTGGGGCAGGAGGGCATGACGGTTGGGGAATATTTGGGAGAGATACGGGGAATCGAGAAGAATGACACACATGGGGTGATGTGAGCTCACAGGAAGTTTCATGGAGAGGAGAGGATGATTCAATGAGCCGGTCTCCTCTTGATAAGTCCTCAAGTGTGCGGATGTTAAGCCAAAGATAGATATGACGACAAACAACATAAATGCACTACACCGAAATGAACAAACATAACTAATGTCGTACCGGTCTCCTTTCAAATCGTCAAGGCAACGAAACTTTATTTTAGGCCAACGAACATACGTATGCATCAAATGGAATGCTAATAATGTGCTCAGCCGCCCATATCTATAAGAAACATTTATACAGGTTAACTTGCTCACATCAAGTAAAACATAAGACGGTCGGAACATACCATAAGAGAGACAAAGCCACTCATGTGCACTCTGTGTATCTTTGTTGTAATTTCATTGAATCGACACTAAGAAGGCTAAAATGGTTCACCAATTGTACAAATTTGTTAATATTATCGACGTAGTAAATTAAACTGCTACTCTATAGATATAAAAAAATAAATTTGAAATAAGAAAACGTATAATGCAGACAAATGACACGAAAGCTATCCATTGCTGAGCTTATTCTTATAATCTACAACTATACAGGACAATGGGGAATTGCATAAAACTTTCTCCCCTTTGTTTGGCATCCCCAAAGATCACTACTTCATCTGAAAGAAATGCACCCCACCCAAGAAAAGGCTTGATGTCATGTCCCAAAGAAGATAGATGGTTATGGCAACCGAGTCTGCCCGTGCAATCGACGAATTGGTTTAGTGAAGCCGCTCAATATTTCGCCACTTCACTAGTGAAGGTAATATATTATCAAATAATGTTCGATGGCACTCTACCGCATCTTAACGTTATCCTTGCATCAACTTCAAAATAAAGTCAAGGTAATCAATATTAAAGATAATGGATTGCAAGCACCTTAATATCGGAGAGAGTACATTGCAGGGATATAGAGGTACAAATTCATTTTCTCCACAGAATACATCCAAACTGGCAAATTCTCAAGAAAGTATAGAGGGTATAGTTAGGGTTCAGAGAGTACATTTGCAAACAAGCATCAAAATTAGCTTCCAAATAACCTCTAATCTACTTCCACGATTAAACATTGTCTCAAAATCGGAACAATGAAAAATAGCCCAAAATCGTCTCTAATATCGAGGGCAGTAGGTACAGAGGGCAGGCATGAGGGTACGATTCATTTTCTCCACACCCAAATAAAAACACAACTTCCTGTTATTCATAATGGATTCTAGCCATAGATGCCCTCCAAACGGAAAAATGGAGAAAATGCAAAATCTCAAGAAAGTATGAGGGTACGTTGGAGAGTACATTTACAAACAAGCATCAAAATTAGCTTTCAAACAACCTCTAATCTACTTCCACAAAAGCAAGAATATTGTCTCAAAATCAAAATAACAATCAAGAAAAAATAGCCCAAAATCGCTCTAATATCGTGAGGGCAGGGCAAGAGGCACAGAGGTACAGGTACAGAGGTGCAGATGATTCATTTTCTCCACGTAACACACTCAAACCCAAAAACACAACTTTCCAGGTTATTCATAACGATTCTAGCCATAGTATGCCCTCCAAACGGAAAAATGGAAAAAAATGCAAAATCTCAAGAAAGTATAGAGGGTACGTTGAGTGAGAGTACATTTGCAAAAAGCATCAAAATTAGCTTCCAAACAACCTCTAATCTACTTCCTAAAAGCAAGAATACATCTCAAAACCAGCCAAACAATCAAGAAAAATAGCCCAAAATCATCTCTATCGAGGGAGAGGTACAGAGGTAGAGGCTGAAGTACAGGGTGCACAGTGGTACATTCATTTTCTCCACAGAACACACCCAAACCGGCAAAACACAACTTCCTAGTTATTCATAATGGATTCTAGCCATAGTATGCCCTCCAAACGGGAAAAAATGGATTGAAAAAATGCAAAATCTCAAGAAAGTATAGAGATAGGAGAGTACATTTGCAAACAAGCATCAAAATTAGCTTCCAAATAACCTCTAATCTACTTCCACAAGCTAAACATTGTCTCAAAACCAGCCAACAATCAAGAAAAATAGCCCAAAATCGCTCTAATATCGAGGGAGGGTACGAGTGCAGAGGTACGAGGTAGTATAGTGCAGGGTGCAGATTCATTTTCTCCACAGAACACACCCAAACTAGTAAAACACAACTTCTTAGTTATTCATAATGGATTTTAGCCATAGTATGCCCTCTAAAAGGGAAAAAATGGACTGAAAAAAATGTAAAATCTCAAGAAAGTATAGGGTACAAAGGTTGAGAGTACATTTGCAAACAAGCATCAAAATTAGCTTCCAAACAACCTCTAATCTACTTCCACGAGAAAGAACATTGTCTCAAAACTAGTAACAATCAAGAAAAATAGCCCAAAATCATCTCTAATATCAGGAGGGTACAGAGGTACAGAGGTACAGGGGTACAGATTCATTTTCTCCACAGAACACACCCAAACCGACAAAACACAACTTCCTAGTTATTCATAACGGATTCTAGCCATAGTATGCCCTCCAAAGGGGAAAAAACGGACTGAAAAAATGCAAAATCTCAAGAAAGTATAGAGGGTACTGTTGGGGTTCGGAGAGTACAGGCAAAACAATCAACAAAAATAGCCCAAAATCGTCTCTAATATCGAGGGTAGAGAGGCAGGTGAGGTACAGGGTACAGGGTAGCCATATAAAATCAAATGCCATAAATAAACCTAGAAACACATCGATGGATTGTAATGGACAAAGATGAGAAAACTCTAAAATCTTTCAAGTTCAAGAATGCATGTGGAAATACCTCGTAACCAACGAATACCTCAATTTGAAATTCGAAGCCCTAAGCCGCTGATCAACGATGGAGGGTCACCGACAACGGAGCTCGTGAAATTCTCGTCGAGTATTACACGAAGAATACCGAACGACGCAGATATTTTTATTCCCGAGGTTTACGAGGTAAAGGGTCGGGTCGGTCGCCGCTAAACCGCGGAAAAATAAGACTTCGCCTTACGACGCCATTTTTTGGCGCGCTAGCGTATGCGATTGAGTCGCGTAAACTACGCATGACTCGACGTAATATTTTCCCCTCTTTAGGACCGAACTCCACCCACGCCCCCATCGGGTTTCGTTTCCGCCTCCCTCGCTATAGCAAATGGGTTATGGCCAAGAAACCCAACACTCCCATATT
Source organism: Cymbidium sinense (assembly GCA_021442155.1). Taxonomy (NCBI): domain Eukaryota; kingdom Viridiplantae; phylum Streptophyta; class Magnoliopsida; order Asparagales; family Orchidaceae; genus Cymbidium; species Cymbidium sinense. Next base: position 46,011,027 of record CM038218.1, read on the forward strand.
CGTCTGAGCACTGATAGTCTCCATCCCCTCCCCCCCATTCTTTCTCTCTTTCTCTCCACCTCACACACTCTATCTTTTTTCACCGAGTGAGTAACCTTGTCTTTACATAATGGAGGTATAATAAATCCTTGCAGAGTTGCACTTGCATATTTGAGTTGAATTAGCAAGGTGGTCTTTGATGGTGAGATGGTTCTACCACCTTCATAACCTGGATATGGAGCAACTTTTTGTCCAGTAGGGAGGAAGATGGTGTAATGACATTAGAACATGCCTTCCCGCGGCCTCTCGATCCCGCATTTCTCTTCTCGTGACATCACGAAATTTCTCTGGACAACCACATCGTTCACCATCATGGTCGCCATATCTATGATGTGGACGCTTCCTCTCTTGTTCTTGTTCATTTCTCCAAGGAGACCGTACTTAGTTCGAGGTCGCTGCGAAGGATTTGCGTTATCCATAATGTAATCGATAATAAAGCACAACGGAGCGGTGAATCGATTCCGCTATACTAGAAACTCAAGGACGATAAAGCATGGGGAGGAAGCTTGATCGGCGTTCCACTTACCCATGTATTGAAAGCCAGGGAAAGAATTTGGTGCAAGTCATCGTGAAGAGGAAGCTTTGACAGAGGATGTCGAGGATGCCCGCCGTGAGATCCGTGATCATGGCTGATCGGTCCAAATATTATCTCAAATGTTGATGCTTATGAGGATGCTATGGTCGTGCATGTTGTAATGGAATTCGGCTTGGAGAGCTTTTGATAGGATTATTGAAGGGACATTACAGAGAAGGTTGTCGAGAACTTGCTGGGGTTACTATTGGGTGCGATGCCTACCATTTTTTTGGGTTACACTAGAATCTCAAACCACAAATTTTCTCTTTATCAACCAAATTGAGGCCTCATGAATTACAAGTTTTTTTTGGAGAATTGAAGCTCCGCTGAAGGTTTTATTCTTCAAAAGGTCACTAAGTTCACAGGTTGTTTGACGGTTTTGATGATTTCTCCAAGAGCTTTGTGTAATCACATTCATAAGATGATTTGTCCAATGAGAATGGAGAAGGATGTCTTTGTGGGAAATTCTTTGATAAAGATTATGTTGAAAATGGTGTTGTAGAAGAGACAAGGAAGGTATTTGATGAAATGCTTCAAAGAAAAAGGTTGTACATGCATGTGCTTGTCTTTATGCAGGTTTGAAGGCCTTATCATGCTCATCAGAGCGTGACGAGATGAAATCCAATCATGGTGTCCCAAGACACCGCTCACTACGCTCATTAGGACATACCGAGTGATTGATGGCCTCGTTATGCTCATTAGGGTGTAACGAGATTGAAGGTCGACAAAGGTGCTTCAAAACATCAACTATTATGCTCATCGTAGATGGGTAGCCAATTTTGATTTACGTGATGAGGAAAATGCTACCAAACTTGAAATATTTGGAAATATATTTGCTTTATGCGTGTTGATCAATGCCCGCTCATCAAGTAAAGTGATAGGTTGGTCGAGGTGCTTCAAACACCAACCATAATGCTCATCGGGCGCATGGAAGGCCAAAATAATTGATTTAGCCCCTGCGGATGACAGAATATCAAAATCGCCAAATTTGAAATATTTGCATAAATATTTACTTTTATGCAGGTGATTGAAGGCCTCATTATGCTCATCGTAAAATTGAAAGATCGATAGATTAAATACCAACCGCCACGCCATCGTGTTTGACGGGTAGCCAAAAACACTCGATGCACTCTGGGGGATGATCTAAGGTCGCAAAATTGTGAAATCTTGACTTAAAAAATGAGAGAATAAAATGAATCGACTTAAGAATGTTAAGCAAGGAAACTTAAAGCTAAAATTCACTCCAAACAACAAAAGAGAGAGGGAAAATAACATACAACAAACACAAAAGTAAATCAAAAAAGAGGGGAAAAATAAAAGTCACTCTGAGGAGTAAATCTTCTTTTAAAATAACAAATTAAACTATATTTTGAACCTATAGCTTCAAACGCTTTCACACCGGATCAACCCTTTATACAAGAGATAGCGATAAATCAAAATCTACAAAATCATGGAGCTTCATTCGATAAAAAAAATTAAGGAATTTTATTCTAATTATGATTTTCAAAATCAATGATTTCATTAATTAGATGAAATTAGCTATAAATTCTCGTGCATGTTCACATAGAGATTTCAAGTGCAAATTTTAATGTCTAGAAAGGTTGTGCAGGCTAAGTTGGAATTAAATAAAAATCTAAAATCAATCTTATAATTTAGAAATAAAAACTACCTAAATTCTTAAATAAAAACTACCCAACACTATGCTGAATGCTTAAATTCAAGTATCTGAGGATGCTGCATGGGTTGTTTCCTGGTTTAGTCTTATGACTGGGTCTGGGTTAGAAAAATCTAAAAAACCTATAATAAGAGTTTCAAAAGTAGATCTAATCCTCTATTAGCAGCTAAACAGAGTTGACAGGATCTAAAGCTTTTAAAAATATTCAAATTATTCAAACATAAAATTACCAAAAATTACTATACAACCATGTATGACACTATGAATTTAAATTCAAGCCAAGTGTTACAGCTGTTTGGTTCTTCTTAATCCTGTTAATAAAAACCTAAAAACTTATAATAAGAGTTTCAAATCAAATAAACATATAAGAAATTGATTCAGACAAGTAGATCTAATCCTCTACAGCCTAAACAGAGTTGACAGGATCTAAAACTCTTAAACATATTCTAATTAATCAATTTTTAAGCAGCAATCTGAAACTGCTTAAATGGAATTATATCATTAAAAGCTTAAAACAAACTCAATCTATCCACCTTCCGCAATTGTTTGTCGGGGGTGACAAATTAAGAAAACTCTAGCTCACAAAGTAGCCAATGTCAAATCAAGTGTTCTTCTATATTCACTCTCAATCAATCTCTTGTCGCATGACGGCTCGTGTCCTCCGCGTGGCAAGTAGGCTCCCACAGAAGCATAAACTGAGTCCTCGATCGAGTGGTTTTAATCCGGCTCCATTATATTACGATCACGATCCGGTATACTCCCAATACCGCCTTTGAGTTGTGAATCATAGGTATACTTGATAGGCAAAATACTCTCTCAAGGTAGACTTAAGCTTCTTAGACAAACTCCACCCCAGTTCAAGGATTTCTTGGATGACATAACCCATGTGTGCGATAAGGATCTTTCGGTCAGGTTGGGTCAACTACCTCCTCTGACTAAGTAGACTAGGGACCACGACATCCTGTGATGATAAAGGGATCTAGATCGATCATCATTCCCAACCATCCGCTTTAAGTTAAATATAAATTTCATAATTCTAAATTAAACTCCACATCGCTACTATACGCTACACACTGTTTATCTAGCGACAAACCTTAATCAAAAAATTCTCTCGATTGAGGGGTAATTAACTATGGGTTCTTGCGCCTATAGGAAACCTGGAACCAGATCTAAAGTCCTCACAAAATGAGAGCGAAATCTATGGGTAGTGTCTTATATACTATTCCATCTGCCTTCTAAAAATTACACCGATACTTTAATCACTCTCTTCATCGAGAGGTCGGTGGCGAATTTTTGGAGCCCACAATCATAATGGATGCTCATCGAGACATCGACTTCTTATCTTGGGGCAAAGTGAGAGGGGATGCTCGACACTTCTGGATGTGGTGAACCATCAAGGTAAGGCACTTATCCGACATTAAAAATGTCAAGAGAGTGGAGGAAGAGTGAAAGATGTAGTCATTGTAAAAAAATCTCTTATAAATAATACAAAGGACTTTTAATTTTTAAGAATTTATGAGCACTACATTGTTTTTTTTTTCCCCTTTTCTTTATAAACCTATTGTATGTGTGAAAGTATAGGCAAACAAGTATATAGTCACTTAGTTTAGGAGCTCATAATCTAGGAATAAAGAGATAGATATTGGTTGAGAAAATATATGATGAGATAGAATCGTTAGATTTGATTAGTTCACAAAAGAATATGAACTACTCTATTAAGGGGTACACTATTCCAATATATTTTTTTTAAGTGACAAGCATGACAAGCGGAAACATCATGTTGTGCCATCTTATTAAGCCCTCATGTCATCCATGTGGCTCCTATGAAGGTTTGATATTTTGATGGATGATTTATTAAAGTAATGGGGCATCATGTCATTATATTGGTCTTTTTAGCTCTACGGATGCAGAAGAAAAGGCACTTGAGCTTCCTAAAATTATCTTATCACCCCTCCCATTTTTATCGTCTATATAGAGCCCTTGGAGGTTTAGAGGAACTTTATTATGCTAAATAACTTTCTCATCGATCACTCTCTTCCCTTCTTTGAATCTCCAGCTTCACCATTATCTTCTTTAATGATTTTATTATTTGACTACATCAAATTTATGCAGGCACATTAACATTAATAAGCTTGCCTTTCTGGGGTTCTTATAGGTATTTAGATGAAATTACTTATGATGTTGAATAAAATGTACAATGGATAATGAGTTTTGCCAAATATCAATCTTATGTTATCCCAAAATGCCTCTTTATTAAGAGCATTTTGGTCCCCCAATTGATCAAAGGATGGAGAATTAAGTCATTTCATTATTAAGTCTCCATGTAGAAGCATCATGACCATCTGATGAAGTGAGTAAAGGCTTTTCAGGCCTCAAGATTGGTGTTGATGAAGACTTCTAATCAGACAATTGAATCTATGCTAACATCTCTAACATCCGTGTTAATGCTGCTGTTAATTGAATGAATAGATGTATACACATCACTACAAAAAAACTTCTGAGCGAAAATCACAAGTTTTTTCAGGGCGAAGTCAAAGTTTAGATTTCATCTCAACAAACATAGAAAAATTTAAATCAGTAACACAAAGATGTGCCTTCATTGAGCTCTCAATTATTTCACGTCCTTGCTATGCTCATAGGCATTCATTATAATCACGATACATTACAAAGGTCTAGTTCATAAAATTCCTATCTTTCCCCTCTTTGTTCAGGAGTAAGGCCTCCACTGCCGCAACTGGGGCAGCTCTTCAAGCCAAACCCCTGGCAGTCATAGCACCTGAAAGCCCAAAAAATATATAACATGTGAACATCACATAATCCTTTAGAGGCATCTACAAGAGCTTGTTAATGGTTGAAGAAACTTACTTCCATCTTTCAGAAATGTTGCCATTTTTCTTGTTCCTGCCAGTTCCCTGCATGCAATGAACTGTTAGCAAAGGCAGGAAGAGTTTTAATATAAGAAGAAAAAAAGGTAATTAGCACGAACTTGAAAGGAGGAAGAACGTACTAATAAAGAGGTTTGCGATGCAAAGAAGTCTAATTTGATTTGTTAATAGCATTTAAATACTCAAGGGCTGAGAATAACAGAGTGAGCTAATGAATAACCTTGCACCCGGGGCATTCAATTGCTCCTTGACCACGGCAAGTTCTGCAGCCCTTAGAAGCCTGCAGAGATTCAGAATTTATCAAAAAGAAATTCAAAGTCAAATTATTTACTCAATAAATAAATTGAATTCGAGGTGAATATCTGCTCGAGCATGAATTATCTGGAAAAATCGAGCAAGTTGACAACCCTAGTTATTTGATCAATAAATCTATTAACAAATAACAAGGAAATATAGTGATCTGTACAGTTAAATAAAAATAAATAAATAAATGACCTTTGAATAGCAAATGACAGTTTCACAATCGATATGCAGACCATTACTTGAAAGTTCCGTCGATTATCACTTCATTACTCGTCTTTGTTATTATGTTTTATGAAGACCGTCATGTTCTTACTCGCATCAAAATTTTTTTGGGGCTTATCTAATGATTTATTTTTTCTTATGAAATGTAGGTAGAAAGAATTAAAAGTGCATGCATGGGAGTGCCTCATATTCAGTGTAAAAACTGGCTGCTTACTTGACTACTGGCAAATGAAGCTGATTTGAATGCATAGATCCTCCCCTTCTTTGAGCTAAGTAATTCTGAGGAAGAGAGCTTGCTGAGATAGGCAGCTCTTGTAAGCGAATATGCCATTGCCATCTGCTTCTCTTCCTTCTATATGTGTGTGTGTGTGTGTGTGTGTGTGAGAGAGAGAGAGAGAGAGGCTGGAAGTACCTTTTAGAGGAGGCATGAATGACGACTAGACGAGGTGATGACGCCAAGAGAAGAAGCTTGGCAATAAGGATAACGAGAGAAATCCTAGTCGTTCATTTTGTTGGCTGCAAATAAATAGCGTGGGCTCATTTTCATGAAATTGTTAAGAAGATTCGAGCTTCAACGAGCTGCTCAACCTCCTAATCCCCATTATTTTGCAAGCTGTTCATCTCTAAATGCGTCTCTCAGGGAGCACAATCAATCTATAAAATAATAATATATTGTCGCTTAATTCTGCCAAATATAATGAAGTTTTTCCTAAGTTATTCTTGCACATCAAAACTTTGACAGTCCCTTCCCACAATAACATCATCTCTTGTGATTTGACATCTTACTATTGGTGATCTAAAGTTAGAGATAAAAGATGTTGCTAATCATCAAACAACCATGGGCCACTTAGGTGAACTCAACGAGTTGGCTTAGGGGCAGGCGGCACTCAATCATTTCTTTTATCATGTGAAGCTTCAACCTCGATTATTTATTATAGATAAACATAAAATATAAACTTAATATGAACTAAATTATGTGTGTGAGTTTATGATTACATTCACTCAAATATTCCCAAAATAATATTTTTCTATTTTATTTGTATTTGTTCTTGGTATGTTATGTTGCTTAGAGAGTTATCAAGACTTTGCTGACAATTTTCATTGAAGTCTTTCATATTTGTTGTGCCAAATGCAAGGAATGACCAAAGGGTGTTATACTTTGTCATTGTGATAGTAGGACAACAATTCAAAACCTTTAAGATTAACTCTCTGCATATATAACACCCTGTTGACCCTCTTTGATATCCCATTTTTCTTTTGGAAATAAAAAAAAAATAGTACATAAATATATTTATACTATATATACATAAATATAAATAGATATTAAAAAAGACAGCAAAAAATATTATCGGTAGTATGTAATAAAAAATAATATTATTATTATCGTTAGTATGTAATAATAAAAAAAAATATGTTGTCGTTAATATATATATATATAAAAAGAGACAAAAAAAGAGAGAGAAGAAAAAAAGGGGATTTCTCACATATGTTTGCGGCCAAAACAAATCCGTAAGCTTTGTTTCTCACAAAAGCGGAGACTCTCGTTCGTTTCCTTAAAAAGAGCTCTGTGAGATGAGAAAATATTACATCCGGAGTCCGCACATAGCTTTATATGACTCAATCCACTGTCGGTGATTTTTTTCCGTTTTAGCTTAACGCTAATGACGGGCCGACCACACCATTTATCCTGGCCCTACCCGGCCCGGCCCGCCTCGTTCAAACAGTGGGAGAAAAAATGAGAAGGGCGTCATTCCTCCAAAGATATGACAATTTAGGGCTTTCTCCGCTACTTCCTCGCTCGATCGTGAACGTCAGCCGATGATTTAGCAAATCTTAATAACTTCCATTGAGGTATTGTGACTACATGAGGTATTTATACTATGTTTTGAACTTTAATGAATTTAGGATTTTCTCTATTCTTCTCACCAAAGATGTGAACATTTTAGAACATTTGAGTTCTTTAAATGAACGGATGTATTTTAGTTTTTGGAGATGTTTTGCATGTTCTCACATCTCAAGATAGTACACGCCGTTATTTTCAAATTTTGAACTGATTACTTGTGAAATATTTAGTATATCACATGGTAGGATGTTTGGTCATGTTTCAAGATGAATTGTGGCTGATTAGGGATGATAGTATGTTCACGATGGAATTAAAATTATGTGGCTGACGATCTGACTCTCTGTACTCTCATGAGAGTACTGAGCATTTTGGTCATTTCTTTCCTATTTCTTTGGCCTATTTGGAGGAAATATGTTCATCGCAATCCATCAGGAACAATTTGGAGGTGTTTTGATTGGTTTTTTAGTGTTCTTTATGTTTCAGATCTGCATTCTCGAGTACAGATGATTTAATGGACATTTTTTCCAATTTCTTCTCATTGTTCAGATTATGTTCATTACATTACATTGGAAGCAATTTGGGGATGTTTGATGGTTTGAGATACATCCAGATCTCTCGAGAGTACATAATTTTGTGTGGACATTTTTTTCCGCTTTTGGCATTGTTCGATTATGTTCATAACATTACATTGGAAGCAATTTGGTGGGATGTTTGGATGGTTTCTCGGGGATTTTTGTATCTGTACTCTCTGTACTCTCTTAAGAGTATAGATGATTTTGTGGATTTTTTTTTCAGTTTCTTTGGCCTGGTTGTTCAGATTATGTTTATTACATTCCAGTGGAAGCAATTTGGTGGTTGTTTGGATGATTTCGAGATTTGATCAGACTCATGAGAGTACGAGCATTTTGGTCATTTTTCTGCTTTCTTTGCTTGTTTGGAGGAAATATGTTCATTGCAATCCATCGGAATAATTTGGAGGTGTTTGGTTGGTTTTAGTATTATTTTGCATATACTGCATTCTCTCTTGAGAGTACAGATGATTTTGTGGATATTTTTTCCAGTTTCTTTGGCCTGGTTGTTTAGATTATATTCATTACATTACATTGGAAGTAATTTGGTGGGATGTTTGGATGGTTTCTGAATTTTGCTCAGACTCTCTCTGAGAGTATAGATAATTTTGTGGATATTTTTCTCTTTTCCCTTGCAGATTATGTTCATTACATTCCAAAGCAATTTGGTGGTGTTTGGATGGTTTCTAGATCAGATTGTACTCAGTACTCTCATAAGAGTACAGAGCATTTTGGTCATTTTTTCTTTTTCTTTGGCCTATTTGGAGGAAATATGTTCATTACAATCCATCAGGAATAATTTGGAGGTCGCTTTGGTTTATTTTTTAGTGTTATTTTGCATCAGTCTCTCAGATTCTCTGAGAGTACGATGATTTTGTGACATTTTTTTCAATTTCTTTATCCTGATTGTTCAGATTATGTTCATTACATTACATTGGAAGTAATTTGGTGGGATGTTTGGATGGTTTCTGAGAAATTTTTGCATCTGTACTCTCTGTACTCTCTTGAGAGTATAGATAATTTTGTGGACATTTTTTTCCAGTTCCTTTGGCCTGGTTGTTCAGATTATGTTCATTACATTCCAGTGGAAGCAATTTGGTGGTTATTTGGATGGTTTTTGAGAGATTTTTACATCTGTACTCTCTATACTCTCATGAGAGTACAGAGCATTTTGGTCATTTTCTGTTTTTTTCTTTGGCTTTAGAGGAAATATGTTCAATCCATCAAGAATAATTTGGAGGTTGTTTGGTTGATTATTTTTTATTTTACATTTGTACTCTCTCTCTCGAGAACTGGATAATTTAATGGACATTTTTCTAGTTTTTTTGGCCTGGTTGTTCAGATTATGTTCATTACATTACATTGGAAGCAATTTGGTGGGATGTTTGGATGGTTTCTGGGAGATTTTTGCATCTGTACTCTTTGTATTCTCTTGAATGTACAGATAATTTTGTGGATATTTTTTTTCCAATTTCTTTGACCTGGTTGTTCATATTCATTACATTCCAATGGAAGTAATTTGGTGGTTATTTGGATGGTTTCTTGGGATTTGATATACTCTATACTCTCATGAGTCTGAGAATATTTTGGTCATTTTTTTCCTATTTCTTTGGCATATTTGGAGGAAATATGTTCATTGCAATCCATCAAGAATAATTTGGAGGCTATTTGGTTATTTTTTAGTATTATTTTGCATCTGTACTTTCTGTACTCTCTTGAGAGTACATATAATTTTGTGGATATTTTTTTCTAGTTTCTTTGGCCTGGTTGTTTAGATTATGTTCATTACATTCTAGTGAAAGTAATTTGGTGGCTGTTTGGATGGTTTCTGAGAGATTTTTGCAACTGTACTCTCTTGAGAGTACAAATGATTTTGTGTACATTTTTTTTCAGTTTCTTTGGCTTGTTTGGAGAAAATATGTTCATTGCAATCCATGAGAAACAATTTGGAGGCTGTTTGGTTAGTTTTTAGTGTTATTTTGCATCTGTACTCTCTGTACTCTCTTGAGAGTACAAATGATTTTGTGGATATTTTTTCCAGTTTCTTTGGCCTGATTGTTTAGATTACGTTCATTAACTGACTTTTCATTTTAAAGTTTATAATGTCTGAGAAAAGGATAACTTTGAGATATAGGCCTACCACCATTAGAACGGTGTTCGATAATATTGCAGCACGATTTACTGATGAAGTCATTGACATTTAGGCCTCATCTGCATCAATTCATTAGACTCCATGGAATTCAAAGACTCATAGCAATTACCTCAATCTGTCTTCTTTGGGAGATAGAAAGCAAGCTTTCTTTCGGGTGGCATTCCTTTTACCTGATGAAGTTGTAGTAATTGTAGGGATGTCAACAGAGAAGTTCTTATGGCGAAATCCCGTCGCACTTATTCATTATATAAACTATGCTTGAGCATGCGGATAGCTCATTACCTGTGGCACAATTTGTACAGTTTTACATACATTTTCTGCTGTCAAATCTTTTTTTGTTGACGAAGAGGAATTGTTTACTTGCTTTCTCGAAGAGGAATTGTTCACTATAACCTTAAAGCAAGTTGGATGCTCCTAGGTTGCCTTTTTATGAGTTTTCTGAGTAGTTTTGCATGTGTATACTCTATATACTCTATGTACTCTCTGTACTCTCTGAATTTATATCATATTTTAAATTTAGATCAATTGAAAAGGTGAAGCTAAAATTTACATTATCCAAAATTTACGTTATACTCAGCCATATTGAATACCTCAATCAAAGTATGCGAGAAGCAATGAACTGCTTAGCATGTGAGCGTAATACAAATAGTGCGATTACTTTCTACCAGTCGAAATCATGCTTCTTAAAACCTACTTTCTACTGAAACATGTACATAAAATAGACAAATATACTATCGATGATGCGACTTACCAACGTCTTATTCACAAATATAAACTTTGAAGGCAGTTGGAGCAAATTATATATTTGAAGATGATGAATTTATTCAAATAATGTAATAACTAAAATTATCATCTGAATTAAATTAATATCATTGATAAATTTATAAATAATTACTAAACTAATATCATCAGTACTAATATAATCATCATCATAGATTTTTTTTCTTTTTCATAAAATGTAGAGTACTTTATAGAGTACATATATCAAACTATGTAATGCCTCCAATGGAAATCAGCTCATTCTCGTAAGCAAGGTAGACTCATCAATCAAATACTGCAATTTGGTAAAATATGAGAGATTTAGTTGCCACAGTCTAAGGATTACAAAGTTATGTACCCTCTATACTCTTTGTACTCTCTTACGAGTACAATACTTTCTGGGCATTTTATAATAATAGTATGTTTCAGAATAATGCTGCTCAAAAGAAGAAAGTCATCCTGACAAAGAAATGATTGCACATTCTTGAGCATGAGAAGGTCATCTAATGCCGCAACTCGGCGATCTTCCTAACCGAATACCATAGTGAGGTGCGTATAAAAGTAAAAGAAAGTCATCTTGGAGACTTTAAAGCTTTGCAGAAATGATTGCACAGTCGAAGAACACATAACTAAATGATATCATGTATTGAAATATTTTCCTGTAATAATATCCATCATCAACTTAGTGTACCCTTGGTAGATTGTTGAGCTCGAGTTGAATTCACGAGGTAGAACATTGTATCGCTTAATGATTTTTAACAGATCGATGTGTATATTATGTGCGTACCTCTGAAAAATACTCTGGCATAACAGAGAAAGGTGTTGAAAGGGGTGATGAAACACGTTCTGTGACACTATGAATTTGAACTTTTGTTTCTGTAATAACAAAAATATGATGAGTTAAAGATTAGCAGGAATATTTTAAATATGATAAATTAAGAGGCAAATAGAGAATTACTCTTGGCTTTCTTGGATCTCTCCCAATATCCCTTAAGACTTGCGTTGGAAACACCCTTTGGATGTTGCTTAACTGGATCCTTCAAGATATCTTTTCCCTTGTCTGCTGTAGCTGACTTCTTCTTCTTACGCTCTGTCGGGAAGATTCCCTACTTAGTATAGAGTCGACATCATGTATAGTTTTTTTAAGGATTGAAGCATATAGTCCTCACTATTATTACTCATGCCGACATTTTTTGATATGCATATCATTAGCGTGGTTCGAGAAAATAATGTCGGTAGCATTTCCATCATGCCTTGACATCTAATTTTCTATATGCACTTTCGATGTAAATATCCTCTTTGCTCGGTAGACCATCCATGAGATACTTATCCGGAATCGCTACATCTTCTTGACTAAGAACTCTGATATAATGGGCACAAAGTAATCTCATTATTTCAAATTTCTTATAAGTATAAGTTACATCTAGGGTAGTCCCATCGAAATGGACTGTCCATGTTTTGGATGATTTTTTATTCTCTAAGTTTCTCACCAAATACTCAATGGGGCTGTCATCTGACATAGTTACTGATAGGCCTCCAACTCCATGCAAAAATTCTTCCTCAAACATAGTATGCAGCTTTTTTGTATAAAACATAGCAGCTTATTTTAGAATTGGATTGGTCTTAACAACAGGAACAATCGATGACTGGCTACACTTGAAGTCTTCTCATGTTCATTGTTATATCTCCATAACCTTCTCCAACCCCAAGAAACAATCTGTGAGTGAACTTATTGGTTTAGAGATTCTGTGACATATGTTATTCATTAACTCACTACATTGTGTTGACATGATGCCCATGCAGAATGAGTCTTTGCTAAATACAGTGGACCACTTGGATCTAATTTTATAAATCTCAGACAGCCAAGGATGATCATGCAAATTGCCTTCTTAGCATGCGGACCAAGCTTCTTCAAACTCTTCCTCTGAGTCACATTTGCTCATGCATGCATAAAATATTCCTTGTACCCTCTTATTACTATTAAAGCAGTGAACCTTGGAAGGAGCTTTCTTCAAAATATTCTATTGGCATAACCTATGATGAGTATGCGATAATACAATTTTGATAGCTTGTGCCATAGCCTGATCTTGATCAGTGAATATTGTTGTAGGATGTCTATCACTCATCAACAAAAGAAATGTCTGGAATAGCCATGAGAATGACTCAATCATCTCTTCTGATAAAAATGCTACTCCAAATAACACATTTTGCAAGTGATGATTCACTCCAACAAGAGGGGCACAAACAAAATTATATTTATTGATCGATTATCAAAAAACTCTTCTAGATACATCTGACTCATTACATCTGTCGTTGCTTGCCTTTCCTTGAGCAATTTTGTATTAATGTATTCGTCACCATTCTCATCGATCTTTTCTCTTTCTCAATAAAATTGAAAGCATCTCTTTTTGTGAATCCAATATTCTACACGCCAACCTCCTCACTTAGATAGTTGAATGCATGTTGCTCTAATTTACCTCTCATTGTATTCAACGGAAGCCTTTTCATCGCTAATGCATCTGTGTGATCTGAGAAGATGTAGGTCAGCAGGCTTTTCCAATGAATGATTATGAGTTTCTATATATTTTTTAACCATCCAGTTCTCGTCCAAGTCAACAGAGAATCTAATCATGGTCGGACAAGCCATCCTTATATCAGTTTTCTGGAATTTTGCTAAGCCATTTAGACTGTCAGATTTCTTCTGACCTACTTTTGCACATAAAAAATTTTTTGATTTCAATTTCTTGGAGTCTGGCCAATAACTAGTATGGTCCTTCCAAACGAAGCGGTTTGATGTCGTAGTCACGATTACATACTCGCCTGTTTCATTACGAGCAGTGGTGCCAAGGAGTTTCTCCAAATTTGGTTAATTAGACATCACGACTTCATCATCGCACTGCTCATTGACCGTAATCACCTGCCAAGACATCTCCACATAAATGTGACATGTAAAATAGCTCCACAAATAAACATATTTCCTCTAAATAGGCCAAAGAAAGGAGAAAAATGAGCTAAATACAGAGAGTACAAATGCAAAAATCATCCAAACATCCCTCCAAATTGCTTCCAATGTAATGTAATGAACATAATCGAACAACCAAAGAAATTGGAAAAATATCCACAAATCATCAGACTCAAGAGAGTACAAAAGTCTGATCAAATAACACTAAAACCAACCACCTCCAAACAAGTAAAGAAATCATCATAGAAATATAAACAATATTATATCAAGTTACCCATGAGTTGAGAAGAGTACAGTCTGAGTATAGAGAATATAGATGAGTATAGAGTACATAAGTCTGAGAGAGAGTCTGAGAGGCGTCTTCTTGCTGGTAAGGCTTCTTTGCTTTGTATTTTTTACCTTCAAGATGCTCTTTAAGGGCTTCCTCATTGGAAGTGCTAACCTCACAAATTGCACATTCCCTCTATGTCAGAAGACCTCCCCTCTATTTGACATCCCTATTATCACTGCAACTTCATCGGGGGTGATGCTCTTTAAGGCTTCTTTTGCTTTCTGTAGGGCTTCTTTTGCTTTATCTTTTTTACCTTCAAAATGCTCTTTAAGGGCTTCCTCACGAAGTCTTGACCTCACAGATAGCATTACCTCTATTCCATATGACCTTCCCTATTTGGCATCCCTACAATTACTGCAACTTTATCGGGGGTGAAAGAAATGCAATGCCCACCCAGAAAGAAAGCTTGCTTCTTTATGTCCCAACAAGATAGGATTGAGGTCATGGCTATTGAGTCTTGCTGAATTTCATGGAGTTTAATGAATTAATGCAGATGAAGCCTCAGAAATGTCAATGACTTCATTACTAAATAGTTCTACAATGTCTGAGAGAATCTGATGCAAAATCTCCAGAAACCATCCAAATACCAAATTGCTTCCAACGGAATGTACTCTCAACAACCGAAAGACAACATGACCAAAATTATATGTACTCTCATGATGAGGAAATCTGATCTGAAAACACTAACAAATCAATAAATAGCCTCCAAATTGTGCCTAATGAACATATTTCCTCCAAACAGGCCAAAGAAATAGACAAAAAATGATCAAAATGATCTGTACCCTTAGGAGAGTATAGAGAGTACAGAGAGTATAGAGAGTACAGAGAGAATATAGAGTACAGTTGTAATGAAAATAATCTCAACAACCAGTCTGAAGAAACTGGAGAAAATGACCAAAAATTATCTGTACTCTATAGATGCAAAATCATACTAAAATAATAACCAAATAGCCTCCAAATTATTCCTCATAGATTGTAATGAACATATTCCTCAAACAGCCACAAAAGTGAAAAAATAACCCAAAATGATCTGTACTCTTAGGAGAGTATAGAGAGTACAGAGAGTACAAATGTAAAAATCCTTGAGAAACCATCCAAATATCCCTCAAAATTGCTTCCATTGATATGTAGTAAACATAATCTGAACAACCAGGCCAATGAAACTAAAAAAAAATGGCAAAAATTATATGTATTCTCAAGAGAGTACAGAGAGTACAGATGCAAAATAACACTAAAAAAAATCACCAAATAGCCTCCAAATTATTCGTGATGGATTGTGATTAACATATTTCCTCCAAACATGTCACGCAAAATGGAAAAAACTACCCAAAATGCTCTATACTCTCATGAGAGTACAAAGAGTATAGAGAGTACAGATAGAAATCTCCCATAAAGATTAACCAAACAGCCACAAAATTGCTTCTAATGGAATGTAATGACCATATTCTCTCCAGCCATGCAAAATAAACTGCAAAATATTTAGAAAATCATCTGTACTCTCATGAGAGTATAGAGAGTACAGATACAAAAAATTTCTCAAAATAAGCAAAGTCCTCTTGCAAAGAACTCCAAACAGTGTAAGAAATATACACTAAATAAAATAATTTCAATGAATAATACTAACAAACTGTAAAAAAATTATATGTATACAACGATTGAGAAAAATTATCGATGAATTTTTATTTAATACATCCTCAGCTATTTTTTCAAGGCCTTCGTTCTCCATCTTCATGGTTCTTTCGTAAAAAGGAAATGAGAAAATCTCTTTCTCTCTGTGAGCTCGATTTGCAAGAAAATATACACCCCTAAATCCTAAATTTAGATATATATTTATTTTAAATTCCTCCTGCTCATTCCAACGATGCTTCTTCTCCCGCTGTTTGAACAAGGTGGGTCGGGCCAGGATAAACGGCGTGGTCGCTGTCCATCCAGTTACAGCGCCGTTAAGCGCTAAAATGGGAAAAAATCACTGGACACGCATCGGGCCAGGATTGGAGTCCGCACATAAAGCTACGTGTAGACTCCAGACATAATATTTTCTCCTGTGAGATTCAGTTTCTTCGGCTCCCTCACCCGCACATGCACTAGTCTCCCTCATCCGATAATTTGAGAACCTCAATCGTTCCCCCCTTTCGTTCGAACGTGCTCGCTTCTCGAAACTGTTCCCTCCCGAAGCCGGTTGTTTACCTGTTCCCTCCAATTTTCATCTCATAAACTCTAAAATCGCAAGCAACAATATCAAACTTTCTCACACGTATTAAGCAAAGTCATTTATTAAGGTTGCAAAGTTTATCGGTTCAAAAGGGAAGACCAACCCTAGCACTAATGACTCTTCCATGCAACCCCTGGCTAGAGGAGAGACTGACTTTTATGATAAAAAAACATGGGGTTGTCATTGAGGTTGCTCCATGTGAGGGAATGGCTCTTCATCGTCTTCATGGAGCCAAGTGCATGTTGCATGAAGCCTGTTCCATGACAAGTGTTGTGCTCATATATAGCTTTTGCATAATATAGCTCTGATGCACTCTCCTTGCGAGGATCACTACTCCACTTGATACCGTCTATCTGGGTTTCTTGTTTCCAGCCTCCCTTCTTCTGTTCCATATGGAGTCCATATTCTTGTCAGAACTGATAGTCTTGTCCATCACCCCGTTCTCTCTCTTTGTTTTCTTCTTTCTCTCCACTCTCACACTGTCTTCCTCTCTTGAGTGAATAACCTTTGTCTTTACATAATAGAGGCATAATAGAGTCTAATCTTTGGAGGTTACCTTGAATTTGAGTTGAATTGGACAAAGGTGGTCTTGGTGGTGAGATGGCTTTGGTTTACCTTCAGTGAATCGGATATGGAGCAACTAGTTGGCTTGTCCAAGTAGAGGGAGGAAGATGGTGTAATGACATTAGAACATGCCTTCCCCGTGCCTCTGCATTCGCGCATTTCTCTTCTTCGGACATCACTCCCTCTCTAAAATTTCTCTCATCGAACAACCACATGGTTGGCATCACCATTGTGGTGGCTGTCTCTCTCAGCTTGTTCTTGTTCATTTATCCAAGGAGACCATACTTATTTTAGGAGGTCACCGTCGAGAAGCATTCTGATATCTGTGATGGATCGATAATAAAACCTGATGAAAGGTGATTTCATTCTCGCAACACCGGGAAACTCAAGGGCATTATAAAGGATAGGGAGGAAGCTTGGTCATGTGCTTGGTACCACTTACCCATGTATTGTTAAAATAGAAAGAATCTGCAAGTCTATCATAAAGAGGAAGCTTCGGCTAGAGGATGTCGAGGGCATCTTCCATGAGATCCAAATCTTGGCGCTGAAAGCCCAAATATCATCTATGATGCTTATGAGAATGTTGTCTGCTTGTTGTAATGGAATTGTGCACCGGTGGAGAAATTTTTGATAAGATTATTCAGAAGGGACATTTCACAGAGAGGGATGTTGTAGAACTTGCTAGGGTTACTATTGGGGTCATCGATGCCTACCATTTTTTTAGGGCTTATGCACCAGAATCTCAAACCAAAAAATTTTCTCTTTGTCAACCAAATGGAGGTGTTTGTTGAATTACAAGTTTTTTTTGGAGAATTGGAAGCTCCTGCTTGCAAGGACTTATTCTTCGAAAAGGTCACTAAGTTCACACCCAGGTTGCTTCAAACGGGCTTCTTGATGATTTCTCCTTGGAAGTCGTGCTTTATGTAGTCACATTCATAAGAAGATTTGTTCGATGAGAATGGAGAAGGATGTCTTTGTGGGAAATTCTTTGATAAAGATTATGTTGAAAATGGTGTTGAAGAAAAGACAAGAAGGTGTTTGACGAAATGCCTGAAAGAAAAAGATTGTACATGCATGTGCTTGTCTTTATGCAGGTTCGAAGGCCTCATCATGCTCATAAGGGCGTGATGAATGAAATCTGGCCATGGTGTCCCAAGACACTACTCGTTATGCTCATCAGGGCATACCGAGTGATTGAATGCCTTGTTATGCTCATCAGGGCGTAACGGGATTGAAGGTCGGCCAAGATGCTTCAAAACACCAATCACCATGCTCATCAGGGCGTGACGGGTAGGCCAAAATAATTTCAATGTAGCCCCATACACGGGGATGATGCAGGAATGCTGTTGAAATTTAAAATATTTGCATATATATTTGCTTTTATGGAGGTGATTGAATACTGTGTTATGCTCATCAGGGCATAAT
Organism: Cymbidium sinense; assembly: GCA_021442155.1. Lineage (NCBI taxonomy): Eukaryota > Viridiplantae > Streptophyta > Magnoliopsida > Asparagales > Orchidaceae > Cymbidium > Cymbidium sinense. The sequence continues at coordinate 46,029,542 of CM038218.1, forward strand.
GAGTGATCGAAGGTTGGTCGAGGTGTCTCAAAACACCAACCGTCATGCTCATCAGGGCATGGCAGGTAGGCCAAAATAATTAGATGTAGCCCCTACGGATGAAGCGAATCTTCTTAGAAATCTTCGAAATTTGAAATATTTGCATATATATTTGCTTTTGCATAGATGATTGAAGGCCTCGTTATGCTCATCAGGGCATAACGGGATTGAAAATCGCCGAGGTGCTTCAAAGCACCCATCGTCATCGGGAGCGTGGCAAAACACTCCATCGCCTCTACGGGGATGGCCGAGGTTGCCAAAATTATGTCAAATCTTTTGACTTAAAAAAATAGAAGAATAAAACGAATCGACTTAAGAATGTTAAGCAAGGAAACCTAAAGCTAAAATCAAAATTAAAAACTCCAAACAACAAAAGGGTGAGGAAAATAACATACAACAAACACAAAAAAAAAAAAATGAAAGTCACTGAGTAAATCTTCTTTTAAAATAACAAATTAAACTATATTTTGAATCTATACTTCAAAAGCTTCTTCGGATCAGACCCTTTGTACAAGTAAACAGAAGGCGATACTAAATCAAATTATATAAAAATCATGGAGCTTCCTTCGATCAAAAATTAAGAAATTTCATTCTAATAATGATTTTCAAAAATCAATGATTTCATTAATTAGATGAAATTAGCTAAGCTATAAATTCCTGCATGTGCTCGGACATAGAGATTTCAAGTGCAAATTTTAATGTCTGAAAGGTTGCGCAGGCTAAGTTGGAATTAAATAAAAATCTAAAATCAATCTCATAATTCATGAAAAAAAAATTACCTAAATTCTTAAATACACCCGCATGGGCCCCGACACTATGCTGAATGCTTAAATTCAAGTGTCTGAGATGCTGCACGGGGTGTTTTTCGGTTTAATCTTAAGAGTGGGTTTGAGTTAACAAAACCTAAAAATCTATAATAAGAGTTTCAAAATAGATCGATCCTCTTAGCTAGAGTTGGAGGATCTAAAGTTTTACATATTCAAATTATTCAAACATAAAATTACTAAATTACATGCACTCGCATGTGCCCCACTATCTGAATGCTTAAATTCAAATGTCGAGGACTACGGGTTGCTTCGTTTAGTCTTAGTGGTGCAGGTTAACAAAATCTAAAACCTATAATAAGAGTTTAAATCAAAATATATGAAACTAATTACGTGAGTAAGAGATCTAATCCTCATTCTAAACAAAGTTAACATGATCTAAAACTCTTAAACATATTCTAACTAATTACATTTTAAGCAACAATCTGAAACTGCTTAAATAAAATTCTATCATTAAAAGCTTAAAACAAACTCAATCTATCCACCTTCCGCATAGGGGTGACAAATTAAGAAAACTCTAGTCATAAAGGAGCCAATGTCAAATCAAGTGTTCTACTATGTTCACTCTTAATCAATCTCTTGCCAGTAAGGACGTGGCCCGTGTCTTCTAACTATGTGGCTTGGCTAGTAGGCTCCATAGATAAAGCAGTTATGACCAGAGTCCTTTGATCGGGTGGTTTGGCCAATCTGACTCCATTATATTATGATCACGACCGTAGCCCGTATGCTCCCCAATGGCTCCTCCCTTTAAGTTATAAATCAGAGGGTATACTTGATAGGACAAACAACCCTCTGTCAGCTAAAGTAGGCTTAAGCTTATCTCCTTAGACAAACACCATCCCAGTCTGATTTCTTGGATGACATAACCCTATATTGATGAGGATCCTTCATCGGGTTGTCATTATCTCCTCTTACTAAGTAGACTAGGGACCATGACTGCTTGGGATGATAAAACCATGGGATCTAAACCGGGCACGTCATCATTCCCCCAAGCATCCGGTTTAAGCTGAAATGATAAATTTTATAATCTAAATTCTAAAACTCTACATGCTGCTACTATACGCTACACATTAAGTGATCTAATGACTAGCCTTAATCGAAAGTTCTATCTTACTTATTAAGAGGGGTAATTAACTATAGGGGCTTGCGCCTATAAGAAACCTGGAACCAGATCTAAAGTCCTCGTAAAATGAGGGAGAAATCTCTAGGTAGTGTCTTATCTACTATTTTATATGCCTTCTGAAAATTACACATACACTTTAAAACATTATTTTCATCAAAGAGTTCGGTGGTAGAATTTTTGGAGCCCACAGATTTCTGGTGACTCTGATGGGGATATGATTCTCTTTTCATCTTTGGCTAGTCGTTTAAAATTTATAATAGTGGATCATGATAAAATTGATATTTAGAATCAATTATCAATGAAATTAAATTTAAATCAATCATACTCTTATGACTAATCTATTTGTTCTGTATATTGATGGATCTTCAGAACACCGTTTATCATGCAGCTAGGTCGCGGAGCCAATATCCATCTAACTAATACTGTAATCAATATTGGGGATGTTGAAGCTATTATTCAATTTGATAATGTAGACTTCTCAGCCATCACCGATGCAAATAATCCTCCACAAAAGCTTGCATATTACATACCAACTTGTACAAAGGAGGAGGATTGGAATGGCCACTTGTTATTGAGGTTCCTCAAAGAGAGCTTTTGTACTTAAAAGATTGATTCATTTTGAGGTGTCAGTCATAAAGAGAACCTTCACTGGGTAGAAATTTTCAGACATACTTGTGAATGAGACAACCCTGTCAGTTGAACCTTTCACACTAGGAAGGTATGATACTGAAGCCTCCTCTTCTAGAAGAAAATTGAGGATAAGGCAAAGGAGAAGAAACACTAAACTACGAGCTCAATAGTTGTTGTTTGAATCACAAGTCATAAAATCAACCGTACAACTGGAATTGAGTATTTCTACCCCACAATAAATTTAAAAATTATGAGATGGGTGAAAAGGAATAGCTCTACTGGTAATGTTAAGCGGTTTTGGGCTCAACGGTCGCTTCAACCTTTATGAAGAAACAACATGAAACTCTATCTACTCGAGCACATAGAGTTCTGAAGGTTGTTAAGGAAAAATGTCTTATGAAGAACACGTATTAAATCTTAATTATCAATAAGCCAAAAATGCTCCACTACAAAAACTACAATCAGTGGTAGTAAGTGCTCAAGACTATTCTAAGAAATTCTTACATAGTGAACATCAGGGCGTGACACCTGAATCACATGTTCAGGAATCGAGTGTGGAACTAGAAGCGAGTGTTCCAACCCATAACAAGTTTGACAACCTAAGATGGGTAAAAGGATGACTCTATTTGAAATCGGCAGTCCTTCTGACGACAATGTCAAGTTCCAACTTCTCTAGTGAAGAAACTAGAAAGCTATGCAAGAGTGTATCGTCCTCAAAGTTGCTAAGAAAATGACGATGAAAAGAAAAGATGAAGGTCCTATCCTTAGGGAGACTAGAGTTGCTCCTCCAAATAAACCTTCTATTACAGCCCTGGAAAAATGTCTACTAATTCAAGTCTCGCACAATGAGCATCGATGCGTGAGACTTGGATCACATGTCCAAGAATCCACCGTTGAAAGGTCCTGACAAATAGCTGAGCAAAATTGGAGGCCAAAATCTTGAAGTGAAATTTCCTTACAAATAGACAACAGCATGACATCTAGACTGTACTCCCACAGAATCCACTCCTCATGCTAAAGTATTTAGAGCTGAAGCAGTCTTACCACTTGAAGTTGAACTACCTTCACTCTGAGTAGCCATTCAACATAATCTCACTCAAGATGAGAATGTATGTCTACGAATGTGAGAATTTAATGGACTTAATGAGGTCACACACCAAGCTCAATAAAATCTAGAAGTATATCGAGCAAAGATGTCCAAAAGCTTCATTATTATATGTTATTTTACAAGATTATCCTCATCTCGAGGATCAATCTGCAAAGGTACTTGATGACAAGACCAGCATTGATAGGTTGCTTGGCAAGATGGGCAATATTACTTTTGCAATTTGATATCACATACATTCTGCAGAAAGTAGTGAAGGGACAAGTCTTAGCAGATTTTCTAGCTGCACATCCCATCCCTACGGACTCTTCTCTTAATGACGATTTGCCCGATGAGCAAATTATGCTCATTCATGAAAGAAAAAATCACAAATTTGGGAATGTACTTTGATTGTGCCTCATCGATCAAACAAGTCCAATCTAAATTTCTGAGGGCAAAGAGAATCGGCATCATCTTCATAACACTAGAAGGAGGGATAATGAGATGATCATATGGATTGACCGAGCCAAAATAATGAAGCTGAATATGAAGCATTAGGCAGGTCTGGAAGAAGCTATTTTCATAGGCATTCAATACCTGCATATTTTTGGTGATTCTTAGCTTATTATAAATCAAGTACTTGGCATCTATAGAATCAACAAGCTTGAGTTAGCTTTCTATCACAAGCAAGTTCTTGAGCTTATGAAGCAGATATCAAATATCATACTAACTCAAGTCTCTTGATTCGAGAATAACAAAGTCGAATGCTTAGCAAAATTAGCTAAGGAAATGACAAGTATGAATGGTGATTATGTCATGATCGGCATATTTACTCGACGAGTTCTAGAGCCAATAAAGTATCAATCCCCGCAGGTTGAGAGGTTACCAAATTTGACCCAGCAGGATGCGACTCAAGTTGCTCCTTATACTCCCCAAAAATAATAAGAAGTTGTACCAAGAAGAGCTAAGAATGACATTGACTCGAAAAAGCAGTGTAAAGCCTTAGTTGCTGAAGAGTCACGTGATTGGAGGCAACCCTTCAATAACTACTTTAAAGAATGCAAATTACCAAATGATAAATCACTAGCAGCTCAAATCGAGAAGATAATGCTACACTATGCTTTCGTAAACAACACTTTATATCATAAATCCTTTGAATAAATATGGCTACGATGCTTAGGTGTAGATGAAGCTAGAAAAGTGTTGGTTGAAGTGCAAGAAGGACTTTGTGGTGTACATCAGATAGGCCCCAAGATGGCAGTAAAGATCAAAAGGATGAGCAATTATTAGCCATCTATGGTGAGACTATTAATTAAGCTAAGTGTCATGAATGTCAAGTACATGGGAATCTCATCCATCAACCTCCAAATCCATTACACCCAACAATAGCATCACGGCCATTCAATGTTGGGGCAGTAATTGACCAATTGATCCACCGTCATTCACATCACTTCATCTTAGCAGCGACTGATTATTTCTCTGAGTGGGTTGAAGCTACCACATTTAAAGAAGTTATTGTCGACTGAGTGATCAACTTCTTCATGCATAATGTAGTTTATAGATTTGGAGTGCCACGTTGAATAATTTTTGATAATGGCACAACTTTCAAAAGTGCAAAGATTTACAGATTCGTCGATCGACCCAAAATTGATTGGCAATACTCTTTAATAGATAATTCAAGAGCGAATGGTTTGCAGAGGCTTTCAACAAGACATTGGTCAAACTGCTCAAGAAAATTCTCACTAAAAATAAAAGAGAATGGCATACCAAACTAGTAGAGGCTCTATGGGCATATCGAACCACCTATAAGATGTCGACTAAAGCCACTCCCTATTCATTGGTAATTTGGAACTGAAGCAGTTCTTTTGCGTGAAGTTGAATTGCCTTCACTTCGAGTAGCCATCCAATACGGTCTACGAATATCAAAATGCTCATCGAGAATGGAGGAACTCGGCGCGATAAGTTAGATTGCAAGTTCATCAAAATCGGAAGTCTATCGAGCAAAGATGTCCAAGGATTTTGACCATATGCGGTGACCTCGAACATTCCAAAAGGAGAATTGGTTGCAGTCGAGAAGAGATTATCCCGATCAAAAAAATTCGTGGTAAATTTGATCCTAATTGGGAAGGCCCTTTTGTCATTGAAAAAGTGTATCAAGGAGGGGCATAACAACTCATCGACCTAAAGGGTAAGAGACCAATGCCACCAATTAATGGTCGATACTTAAAAAGTACTATACTTGGACCACATTTTGATGTACAATAAATCTCCCAAGATGATAGGGCATTTTTTTAGTATATCTATTTAGGTTGATATCATGCCGAGATCCTTAAATAACATACTCGGATGAAGAACTTTTCCATGAAAATTACATGAGGGCATTTTAGATTTTATATATAGATGAAATCAATGTTGTATGTTAAAATCCCTTTAGAGTATATCAATTCAAATATTGTTGTATTTATGTATTTTCACCTTGAAAATTACCCTAAATGTATTTTAGAATTTCCCTCTGCAAGACAAGGGACATTTTTTTAGTTTATGTTAAGATTATTTGAGTTGACATCGTGCCATAAGATGAAATCCTCAAATATATTCTGATTCAGGTTGACATCGAGTGTTATGCTGAAATCCTTGGATATATCTATAATTATTACTGTTAAGTTGTAGAGCCTTGCAGGAACAAAATGAATCTATTTTTATGCATGAAAAGATAGCCTTAAATGTCAAGAAAAGTTTATCTCTCAGAGTTGCCAAATTCTGGAGATCAAGTCACAAGAACTCCCAGTTTCGGAAGCTTCAATTAATTAAGTTGGAGAAATATCAACCTCTACATCCTAAAGTCTAGGACACAGATGGGTTCTAAAGGTCGGACTGAACAAGCCCACAAATGACCGAGTTGCTGATGCTCTCCTCACTCAACAAGACGTAAGAAAAGGCCGTAGTGAAAGAGCCCCCATTCGTCAGTCTGATGACAAAACCACCAACCCACTACAACTCAAGTCAAAAACTCAAGTAGGTTCTAAAGGTTGAACTCAATAAGCCCAAATATGGCCGAATTGCTGATGCTCTCCTCACTCAACAAGCAGTAAAAAAAGCCACAATGAAAGATCTCTTGCTCGTCAGTCCAATGATGATAGCTATTCATTCTCAAATCAAATCCAGCTTAGTGATTACAAGCAACCAAGATCTAAGAGATCTCTCTACTTGATCGATAGATCAAGGTAAGCTGAGGAAACGCTCAATTCAGGGCTGCCTTAAATCAATCTTCATATTGTCTGCAAGGTGATATCTCAATCTATCATCAAATAATTTGATCATGCTCAAAGCACAGATCAAAGCCTATCTCCTCATCAAGTCCATCAAAGCAGAAAGCACATGACCGAGAAGCAATTTCATAGCTCATACAAAGCTGATGACCGAACTAAAGGAATTTTGTTTTATTTGTGTTAAAGCACACGTTGCTAGACTAATAACTCAACATTGACCCTATATAAGCCGGAAGGCTGGGTCATTTGTATGTATCCTTCAATGAATCTGCCAAAGCGGCAAGCATAGGATTCATGGCATAAATACGCTTCTTGACAAGTCAATATAGACAAATCATGTCAGTCCTTCCTCAAGTCCGTCAAGCTCAAAGCTAGGACATAAAGAATTTTAAATCTGACCAAACATGGATAAACCAATTCCCCAGCAGAATCATTCATCAAAACAAATAAATTAATTCCTCCATCAAATCCAACCAAGCATAAAGCTAGGGTCGGAGGAAACTCAAATCTGCAGGGACATAAAAGAAATATATTTTTAGCAAAGCCATTAAAGCAGAGAGTATATGGTGTAAGAACTCTTATCTACCCGACAAGTTGATTCTGATAAATCGGTCAACCCTATCATTTAGTATGTCCTAAGTAAGGCATCATACTAATGGCAAATCCTATCAAAAGCTCCGTAAGCTATTGCAATCGATGCAAAAATGATCCAAGTTTTGTAGCCAGCATACAAATTAAACCCAAAGCACAAAGCATACAAATCAAGCCTAGAGTACAAATCAAAGCTGATCTTCTCATCAAATCTCCAAAAGTAAAAAAAATGCAGAAATAGAGGAATCTGATGTAATACAACTAGATAACACATGATAAAAAAAGATAATACATCATGGGAACCTAGACTGTAGATCCTAAAGTCTTTGAATAACCTACAAAAGGCATTGTTCACTCTCGACCAATAAAGCATCGGTAGCTACGGTCAAAGCTTCCTAGCATCTACCATAGCCAGTGGCGTAGGTAATCGGTGTTGCTCTCTATAGCCCAAGCTCTCTGTCACCTTTCGACTACTATATGATCACGTCAATCTATCTAACTCAGAAGAAGCAACTATCAAATTCTGATGATCATGTCATAGAGCCTCAGCACTCTCCTCAAACTCATCATGTGCTAGGTCAGCCATCTCCCTATGAAGTGTGACCTGCTCCTGAGCTCTGTCGGTAAAGTGCTAGAGCGAACAATACTAATTGATCTTATCCGGTGGATCAAGAACTCTATGTCTCTTCAAAGAGTCCCCAGATACCTAAGAACCTGCTCCTCCAAGCCAGTACGAGCTAAAAGGTTCAAAGTGGTGTTCGCATAAGACGTGAGGCTGTCCAATGACTCTAGTGAGTCCATGGAAATCCATGAAATAACTTCCCTCAAAAACACCAAGCCGCAATCCTGCATGCTCCTATCACGTGGATTTGTCCTATAAGGATATTGATGGTAGATTTTGGACTCATAACCTACATCAGGTACTGTAAGGAACAAATGAAAATAATCAGCATAAAATAGAGCAGTAAATATAAAAAAGAGCAATGAAAGAATAAAGAGAGAAAGAAAGTACATGAACATGGCGAATCCAGCTGAACTGGTGTATCGTAAGCAATGTAATCCTCGAGGACCCTCACTATCCGATAAGCTCCAGGGCTATGTGCTAGCTCAACAGAAACTCTGTTAGGCATGAGATCTCTCACCTCAGAAGTCTCTCCAGGATAATGGGCAAACTCAAGCTCAGTAGATAAAAGTGGCTCCACATAAGGAGTAGCAAAATCGAAGTGGCGTGTATCAAAGGCAAGCATTCGACTCGAGTCCTCAATAATATCTCCAATCTTTACCTAACACGTGGCACTTCATCAAAGTCATAAATTATTGTGGAAGTGGATTGTGCTGTCATGAAGTTCGAGCAGGCTCACGTAGTACACATACATGAGTGGTGAAGAAATCTCAGTATAGCTATAAGCAGAATCCCTAGCTCTGACTCTGCTATGAGGAGTGGTGTCCTCAACCTAACCTGCTCGTCAACTGGCACATCTGTCATGAATCAAATTAAAATATTAGATACACTGAATATATTTTAACAATGCAATGAAGAAGATGGCAGAAGTATGGAAGGAGAGAAAGATAGTGATCATACATCTACTGTTGCTATCTCCTGCCAATGGTGATCGATGATGGGTCCTCTAATCTCAAGGAACTCTCAAAGACCTCACTCTACACTCATATCTCTTCGCATCATGCTCCAGGAAAGCACCAAAAGACAATCGTACCCAAGTAAGGTGAGTATATATGACCCCTGTGTGGCTCTGTGGAGGAGCTATCCGAAAATGAGAGTCGGTACTAAGTCTCAATAAATATAGCCAAACTACAGAAGAAACATAATAGCATGTCTCAAGAGGTATTGCTCTAGTCTTCCTGACATCTACTATCCCTGGGATGAATGGTCGACCGTCATTAGCTGTACACTTAGAAAATCCAAACTGTCGTGCGACACGATTGGGTTGGTAGCCCTCAATGATAAGCGGTGACCAACGTAACACAACCAACTGGATGTATACTAAAAAAAGTACTGCCACTCTCAATGTCGTCGATTATAAAGTAGTGAGCTCTACCACTCTCATCAGCTCGGTAAGATCGTCTATCAAGTCGGTGGCAAACCAATTATATCGGTTGGAGAACTAGCAAGAATTGATCCTAACCGGTGAGGTGCAAAGAAGAATAAATGTATCGATCCTCTCAAAGGTAGATGATGCTGTCTTTGAATAAGCGTGGGATATCCCGCTTTGAAAAGTATGCTAGGTACTCGAAACATGCATAGGCTCCATGTATATGAAGGTGAATCCAAGCATATAAGTAATGTCAAGGCAATGTAACATCACGGCTATCCAATGAATTTGCCTTAGAAAATGCCCCAAGAACTCTGTAAACTCTAGCTAGTACTGCTGGAGCTAATGAGATCCGCTCACCTCGTGAAATTCTGCTGGTTTCTAATAGAACACACATATAGACTATCATGTCGGTAGCACAAGATCACGAGCTAAGTAGCTATGAACCCTAAGAGTAACTCCTCTCAAATGGTATAGCTGGAGAAGAGTACCCAACTGGTAAAGAAGGCTCTGCAGTATCCTCAGATAAACTACTGACGTCTGATACTCCCAATCCAAAAGGATCATGTAGCAATACAGACTCCTCAGACAAAGCGTGCTCTTGTAAGAAACTCTGAATCTATGTACTCATGGGAAGTGTAGCATGTGAGCGCCTAGAATACCCCGAAGCCCTGAAAGTTTGGTGGTCGTGGCTCAAAAGATCAATATAAGCTGGTGACATGGCTAACCTACCTCGTCGATCACCGTCAACTGAAGGATGTCTGAGAAATAACTCCTCGTTAGGTGGAACACACTCCTCGTAGTAGTAACCAAATATTGGGAGTCCTAACATAGTCTATAAGTTCCAAAGGCAATCACAACTCCTCCAAGCCTATCCAACATGTGTTGCGACCCAAAACTCGAACTCAGAAGCCCAAGTAGTGGGAATGCCACTAAAATCAAATATATACATACATCCACACAAAGACTAGTGATCCCGCCAACGATGAATCTCGAATCAAGTCCGACGAAGCTCGATCAGAATGACGGCTCAAAAGTCGGGATCGCCTCGTCGCCACGCCACGAAGCCAGAAATATCACAATATCCGTAACTAACCGAAGCTACTATGCCATCAGAGGATAGTCCTGATTTCGCTAATGGTAGCCACCCAATCAAGGGGATCCTAAGAAGAGTCATGCATAGTCAAAAAAGTAGGGAGATCATGCAAAGAAACCCGGTAAAATCACTTCCTCTCAACATGTTGGTATGCTGCTCGATCCTATCCTTGATATCGGCATCTTCGCGAGGATCATGTCTATCAATCTCCAGCCAAATAGCCTCTTCGCTAGGCTCACTAGTAGACAAATTGTCTGATCTCCTCCAAGTAAATATCCTCTAGTTAAATGATCAGAGGAAACACATATAAGAATTCGAATGAAAGCAAGATAATACATAAACAAAGAGAGAATAAAAAGCTACAGTAAGGAGCCATAAATTAGCTCGCAACAAATGCGATCCGTGTTATGCGCGTATCATATTTGTTGGGGGTATTTGTTGACCCACTTTGATATCCTATTTTTCTTTTGGGAATATAAAAAATAAAAAAATAATAGTGCGTAAATATATTTATACTATATATACGCAAATATATATATATAACATAGATATATTGATGTTATAAATATATTTATATATATATTATAAATATAAATAGATATTAAAAAAGAGAGAGAAAAATAAAATATATTACCCGTAGTATGTAATAAATAATAATAATATTATCGTTAGCATGTAATAATAAAAAAATACTGCCGTTAATATATATATAAAAAAAGAAACAAAAAAGAGAGAAAAGAAAAAAGGGGATTTCTCACATATGTTTGCGGCCAAAACAAATCCGTAAGTTCTGTTTCTCAGAAAAGCGGAGACTCTCGTTCATTTCCTTAAAAAGAGCTCCGTGAGATTCAGTTTCTTTGGCTCCCTCACCTGCACACGCGCGAGTCTCCCTCATTCGATATTTGAATCCCTCAAAAGTTCCCCCCTTCTGTTCGAATGAGCCCGTTCCTCAAAACCGTTCCCTCCCGAAGTCCATTGTTTACCTGTTCCCTCCAAGCTTCGTCTCGGCAACTCCAAAACCGCAAGCAACAATATGGCATAATTTTTAAATTAAACATCATTATTGATTTAATTAGTTAATTAGGTAGTATAAAAAAAATTAACAAATTGCGCAATACAGGCGACTCATTAATTAAATTTTTTAAAAAAAATAATTAGCTACCCGTTTTTTGAACATATCGGTTCATTAGTTGTCAAAATTGGCAAGAAGTGTCGTTGGAAAGATGATAAAAAATTCTAACTTACGTTGACAAATTACCGAATCTACCGTTGAGCCGCAGCAAATGTGAGATGTGAAGAAAAATAAATTGATCACGCACTCGTTTTATATCGCCATCGTCATTTGGATTTTGGCGTGTTAGCATCGTTGGAAAGATAATAATAAATTTTACAACTTTTATGTTGATAACTTTGACGGATCTCGCCCGATTTTGCAAATATATTTTTTAAAAAAAATATTTGGAGATGTAAAAAATTTAACGCCGAAAAATTAAAAATACGATAACACTGCTTCGTGTGATCTTAACACAACGCTTGTTGAATACATATGATTTTTTGATTAAACATTGTAAGTGTATTAATTTTTCAGATGAAATTTAATGAAGCAACCAAATAAAACTAAATTGATAACAAACAAAATTATAATTGCATAATCAAATGAATCGAATAAGTGGACATAACAAATAAAAAAAAGTTAGATACTACATGACATAAAGTGCTAAAAAAAAATACAACTATCGCCGCGTCTAATCGTGATCGCTACCGTGAGTGTAATGAGATGCGTCGAGCTACCGATCACGCAAAAAAGATGCCGACGATCCTCCTCGCCCACACCGCCACCGGGTTCAACATCCCAAGTCCGTAATATGGTATCTCACGAAGCGAGATGGCAACGAAGATCGGGTACAATCGATATGGCAAGAGTAAAGGGATCGGCATGTCGGTTCATCTGACCAATGAATCCCGAGCATGGTGCGTGAATGGATATACTACACCAACTGGCGTATATGATGGACACATCCATCGACGCGGCATCTTCGCGCTTAACGCAAGTGTCTAATCTATATCCTCAGTATGTCGATATATGCATGTTTCGCCTGATCCACGCACACGCCATAATCGTCGATGGATTTAAATTGTCACCCTCGCCAAATAATCTTCGATTCGATGTGATTACCGCGAAAGAATTATATCATGTTAATCAGAATAAAGAAGAATAATTTCACAATTTACCATCGAGACGATCTCCCGACTGGTATATCGGCGAATCTGCCGCTTCATAAAAGAAGCAAGATCCAGATCACCATAACGGATCACGCTCCGATCACATAGACTTACCACCATCGACGATCTCCATGCCACCACCCATTATCCTGCCAGCCAGCCGACGTAACACAGCCTATTTTATTAATTTTTTTTTATCCTGCCTAATTAGCTAATTAAATCACTAATGAGGTTTAGTTTAAAAATTTTGCCCAACAATATCAAACTTCCTCACAGCGTATGAAACAAAGTCATTTATTGAGGTTGTAGAGTCTATTGGTTCAAAAGGGAAGACCAACCCTGGCACTAATGACTCTTCCATGCAACCCCTGGCTGGAGGAGAGACTGTCTTTTATGATAAAAAAAACATGGGGTTGTCGTTAAGGTTGCTCCATGTGAGGGAATGGCTCTTCTTCGTCTTCGTGGAGCCAAGTGCATGTTACATGAAGCCTGTTCAATGGCAAGTACTGTGCTCAGATATAGCTTTCGTATAATACAGCTCTGATGCACTCTTCTTACGAGGACCGCAACTCCACCTGTTACCACATCCAGCTACTGGGTTTACTGTTTCCAGTCTCCCTTGCTGTAGGCAAATGGGCTATGCTACTGTTCCAACACTTCTGGCAGTCCATATTACTGTCCGAGCACCTGATAGTCTTGTCCATCCCCCTCCCCCCCATTCTCTCTCTCTCTGTTTTCTCTCTTTCTCTCTCACTCACACTCTGTGTTTTTCTACTGAGTGAGTAACCTTTTGTCTTTACATAATGGAGGTATAATAGAGTCTGCTGCTGGAGAGTTGCACTTGCAGATTTGAGTTGAATTGGACGAAGGTGGTCTTTGATGGTGAGATGGCTGTCGGTTACCACCTTCACAATGAATCTGGATATGGAGCAACTAGTTGGCTTGCCCAAGTAGAGGGAGGAAGATGGTGTAATGACATTAGAACATGCCTTCCCCGTGCCCTGCATCCGCGCATTTCTCTTCTTCGGACATCACTCCCTCTTCGAAATTTCTCTCATCGGACAACGACATCGTTGGCGTCATTGCGGTGGCTGCGCCATCTATTGATGTGGACGCGGTCTCTCTCAGCTTGTTCTCGTTCATTTCTCCAAAGAGACCGTACTTAGTTCGGGAGGTCGCCGCTGATCAGGAAGCACTTGATGCGATATCCTGTGACAGCGGCAATCGATAATAAAGCACAACGGAGCCGGTAGACTGATTCCGTTCTCAGGCGCAACACTAGGAAACTCTAGGACGTATAAAGCATAGGGAGGAAGCTTGGTCACGAGCAGTTCGTTACCACTTACCCATGTATTAAGAAAGCCACAGGGAAAGAATTTGTGTGCAATTCTGATACAAATCTTTTCTGTAATTTGATCTGATACAGTGAGGCTTGAGTGAATATTTCTGTTTGAGCTAATTCTGGTTCTGTTTACTGTTCCAATTGGGTCTGTTGGGTGAAACTTGAGTTTGATGGCTCAGTTGACTGTGGAACTGCCGCCGATCCGTTGGAGCGCTAAACGCCGTTGGATGCTAGCACTTATTGGTCTTTCGGCTGCGGTGTTGGATTGCCTTTGATTTGGATTTCTGGTGGTTCTCGGCCTTTGCGTTAGTGGATCACGCGTTTATTGGTAGCGGCTTGATCTGAATTGAATCTGAGCCGCGGATGTTATCTCTGGGTCATCTGACCGTGGAATGATATTTGATTGATACTAACCTTATTTCTTTTTTGTTTGTTTGCCTCGAATCCAAGAACTCGAGGAAAGAGGGTCGCTTCCTGAGGAGAAAACGTTTCTCCGGTGGATTGCGATGGTTTCCGGCGAAGAAAACCTAGAGGAAGCTAGCAGGAGGAAGAGACGAGGGAGACCGAAGAAGATAAGTTTCCTTCAAATCTTGATTATTCCCATTGTCTGCCTTCTATTTATAGTTCGACGCCTCTTCTAGAATCTTCATCCGCTATGCCTAGAGTTATTTTACTAAGTGGATCCATTGTTCTGTAACTGCTTTCTGTTGAGGTTGTTATTTTCTGTTATAATATGTTAAGGATCTTGCCTCTATCGTGTATTCTTGTTATGCTGATGTAGCCATGGTTTTCTTGAGGTCTGCTCTAATTTCTGTTGTTGCTAATTGCTGCAGGATGTTCTTTGAATTATCTGGAGTATTCTCAGGCCGTATGCTATTATTACTCAGGTTTTTTTGGTTCTATTGTCGGACATGTATTTAAATTCTGTAATATTCATATTTGTTTTATGCTCTGATTTAGTGATTCTGTAATATTTTCCTTTCTTATTATCGGGTCTCTCAGATAATGAGTTTCAATCATTCCTCCGTAAGAGTAATCTTTGGATTTTAATTCTGTTGTTGCTTTGGGGATATGGATTCATATCAAATTCTATCGCGAAGAGGAAGCTTTTGACGCCAGAGGATGTCGAGGACGCCCGTCATGAGTTCCAGATCCTGCGCCGCTTGACTGGTCGCCCAAATATCATCTCAAATGTTGATGCTTATGAGGATGCTGTGGTCGTCCATGTTGTAATGGAATTGTGCGCCGGTGGAGAGCTTTTTGATAGGATTATTCAGAAGGGACGTTACACAGAGAAGGTTGTTGCAACTTGCTAGGTTACTATTTCGCTGTCCTACCATTTTTTAGGTTACGCACTAGAATCTCAAACCACAAAATTTTCTCTTGTCAACCAAATTGAGCGTGTGAATTACAAGTTTTTTTGAGAATTGAAGGACTTATTCTTCAAAAGGTCACTAAGTTCACACCCAGGTTGCTTCGAATGGGCTTTTTGATGATTTCTCCTTGGAAGAGGTGCTTTATGTAATCACATTCATAAGATGATTTGTCTGATGAGAATGGAGAAGGATGTCTTTGTGGGAAATTCTTTGATAAAGATTATGTTGAAAATAGTGTTGTAGAAGAGGCAAGAAGGTGTTTTACAATATGCCTAAAAGAACAAGATTGTACATGCATGTGCTTGTCTTTATGTAGGTTCGAAGGCCTCATCATGCTCATCAGGGCGTGACGAGATGAAATCCGGCCATGGTGTCCCAAGACACTACTCACTACCATCGTACCGAGTGATTGAAGGCTCAAGTTATGCTCGCGAACGGATTGAAGGTCGATAGAGTTTCAAAACACCAATCACATCGGCTTGACGGGTAAGAAAACACTCGATGCACACTCTAATTAGGGATGATGATACGCCAAAATTGCACTAAATCTTTTGACTTAAAAAAAAAGAGAGAATAAAATGAATCGACCTAAGAATGTTAAACAATGAAACTTAAAGCTAAAATTCAAATTAAAAACTCCAAACAACAAAAGAGAGAGGGAAAATAACATACAACAAACACAAAAGTAAATCAAAAAAGAGGGGGAAAATGAAAGTCATTCTGAGGAATAAATTTTCTTTTAAAATAACAAATTAAACTATATTTTGAACATATAGCTTCAAAACGCTTTCACACCGCGAACCCTTTCAGACAAAGCAAATAAGATCCTAAATCAAAATCTACAAAATCATGGAGCTTCCTTCCGATAAAAAAAAAATTAAGAATTTCATCAAATTATGATTTTCAAAAATAATGATTTCATTCTAACTACCAAGCTATAAATTCAGTGCTCGGACATAGAGATTTCATGTGCAAATTTTAATGTCTAAAAAAATGGTATAGGCTAAGTTGGAATTAAATAAAAATATAAAATCAATCTTATAATTCAAAAATAAAACTACCAAATTCTAACATATTTCAGATTTTCCTCCAGATCTAAATTAAGAGTGGGATGACATTGTTCTGCTTTAATCTTGTGATGGTTAACAAAACCTAAAAACTATAATAAGAGTTTCAAATCAACTATATATGAGAAATTGATTTTAAAAGGCAAGTAGATCTTCTAATCCTTTATAAACTTGATGACAAAAGATCTAAATCTTAAATATATCTAATTAATTAAAAACAAAAATGGAATTATATCATTAAAAGCTTAAAACAAACTTTATCCACCTTAATTGTTCTGCAATAAAATTAAGAAATCTCTACAAGTACCAAAGAAATCTGTTCTTTCTCATTAATCTCTTGTCGAAGGACGTCGTGTCCTCATCCTGCAAGTAGGCTCCATATGAAGCAAGCACGCACCAAAGTCCTCCGATCGTGGTTTGGCCAATCCGGCTCCATTATATTACGAAATCAGATGCTCCCCAATAGCTCTTTGAGTTTTGAATCATATATTGATAGGGCAAATAGCCTGTCCTAAGGACTTAAGCTTGTCTTCTTAGACAAACTCCACCCCAGGTCTACAAGAATTTCTTGGATGTCATAACCTATGTGTTGCTGATAAGGATCTTTTCGGTGAAATACCTCCTCCTCGACTAAGTAGACAGGACCACGACATCCCAGGATGATGGAACCATAGGATCTAGATCGGGGGCGTCATCGTTCTCCTAGCCATCCGCTTTAAGTTAAATATAATGAATTTCATATATTCTAAATTCTGAAACTCCACATGCTGCTACTATAGGCTACACACTAAGCGATCTAGCGATAAACCTTAATAGAAAATTCTCTCTCAGCATTGAGGGGGGTAATTAACTATGCTTGCACCTATAGGAAACCCGAACCGATCTAAAGTCCTCACAAAATGAGAGCAAATCTCCGGGTAGTGTCTCTACTATATTCCCCTTCTAAAATTACACCAATACTTTAAATCACTCTGTTCATCGAGAGGTCGGTGGTTAATTTTCGGAGCCCACAATCATAATGGATGCTCATCGAGACATGGACTTCTTATCTTAGGGCAAAGTGAGAGGGGATGCTCGACACTTATGGATGTGGTGAACCATCAAGGTAAGGGCACTTATCTGGACATTAAAAAATGTCAAGAGAGTGGAGGAAGAGTGGAAGATGTAGTCATTGTGAAAAAAATCTCTTATAAATAATACAAAGGACTTTAATTTTAAGAATTTATGAGCACTACATTGTTTTTTTTCCCTTTTCTTTTAAGACCTATTGTATGTGTGAAAGTATAGGCAAACAAGTATATAGTCACTTAGTTTAGAAGCTCATAATCTAGGAATAAAGAGATAGATATTGGTTGAGAAAATATATGATGAGATAGAATCAGTTAGATTTGATTAGTTCACAAAAGAATATGAACTACTTTAAGTACACTATTCTAATATATTTTTCCTAAGTGACAAGCATGACAAGCTTGGGCAAAAAACATCATGTTGTGCCATCTTATTAAGCCCTCGGGTCATCCATGTGGATCCTATGAAGGTTTGATATTTTGATGGATGATTTTTTAAAGTAATGGGCATCATGTCATTATATTGGTCTTTTTAGCTCTACGGATGCAGAAGAAATGACACTTGAGCTTCCTAAAGTTATCTTATCACCCCTCCCGTTTTCTTCGTCTATATAGAGCCATTGGAGGTTTAGAGGAACTTTATTATGCTAAATAACTTTCTCATCGATTTCTCTTCTCTTCTTTGAATCTCCAGCTTCACCATCATCTTCTTTAATGATTTTATTATTTGACTACATCAAATTTATGCAGGCACATTAACATTAATAAGCTTGCCTTTCTGGAGTTCTTATAAGTATTTAGATGAAATTACTTATGATGTTCGAATAAAATGTACAATGGATAATGAGTTTTGCCAAATATCAATCTTATGTTATCCCAAAATGCCTCTTTATTAAGAGCATTTTGGTCCCCCAATTGATCAAAGGATGGAGAATTAAGTCATTTCATTATTAAGTCTCCATGTAGAAGCATCATGACCATATGATGAAGTGAGTAAAGGCTTTTCAGGCCTCAAGGTTGGTGTTGATGAAGACTTCTAATCAGACAATTGAATCTATGCTAACATCTCTAACATCCGTGTTAATGCTGCTGTTAATTGAATGAATTGATGTATCACTATCACAAAAAAAACTTCTGAGCGAAAATCACAAGTTTTTTCAGGGCAAAGTCAAAGTTTAGATTTCATCTCAACAAACATAGAAAATTTTAAATCAGTAACACAAAGATGTGCCTTCATTGAGCTCTCAATTATTTCACGTCCTTGCTATGCGCATAGGCATTCATTATAATCACGATACATTACAAAGGTCTAGTTCATAAAATTCCTATCTTTCCCCTTTGTTCAGGAGTAAGGCCTCCACTGCCGCAACTGGGGCAGCTCTTCAAGCCAAACCCCTGGCAGTCATAGCACCTGAAAGCCCAAAAAATATATAACATGTGAACATCACATAATCCTTTAGATGCATCTACAAGAGCTTGTTAATGGTTGAAGAAACTTACTTCCATCTTTCAAAAATGTTGCCATTTTTCTTGTTCCTGCCAGTTCCCTGCATGCAATGAACTGTTAGCAAAGGCAGGAAGAGTTTTTAATATAAGAAGAAAAAAAGGTAATTAGCACGAACTTGAAAGGAGGAAGAACGTACTAATAAAGCGGTTTGCGATGCAAAGAAGTCTAATTTGATTTGTAAATAGCATTTAAATACTCAAGGGCTGAGAGTAACAGAGTGAGCTAATGAATAACCTTGCACCCGGGGCACTCAATTGCTCCTTGACCACGGCAAGTTCTGCAGCCCTTAGAAGCCTGCAGAGATTCAGAATTTATCAAAAAAGAAATTCAAAGTTCAAATTATTTACTCAATAAATAAATTGAATTCGAGGTGAATATCTGCTCGAGCATGAATTATCTGGAAAAATCGAGCAAGTTGACAACCCTAGTTATTTGATCAATAAATCTATTAACAAATAACAAGGAAATATAGTGATCTGTACAGTTAAATAAAAATAAATAAATAAATGACCTTTGAATAGCAAATGACAGTTTCACAATCGATATGCAGACCATTACTTGAAAGTTCCGTCGATTATCACTTCATTACTCTTTTGTTATTATGTTTTATGAAGACCGCCATGTTCTTACTCGCATCAGAATTTTTTTGGGGCTTATCTAATGATTTATTTTTTCTTATGAAATTTAGGTAGAAAGAAATAAAAGTGCATGCATGGGAGTGCCTCATATTCAGTGTAAAAACTGGCTGCTTACTTGACTACTGGCAAATGAAGCTGATTTGAATGCATAGACCCTCTTTGAGCTAAGTAATTCTGAGGAAGAGAGCTTGCTGAGATAGGCAGCTCTTGTAAGCGAATATGCCATTGCCATCTGCTTCTCTTCCTTCTATATGTGTGTGTGTGTGTGTGTGTGTGTGTGAGAGAGAGAGAGAGAGAGGCTGGCAGTACCTTTAGAGGAGGCATGAATGACGACTAGACGAGGTGATGACGCCAAGAGAAGAAGCTTGGCAATAAGGATAACGAGAGAAATCCTAGTCGTTCATTTTGTTGGCTGCAAATAAATAAATAGTGGGCTCATTTTCATGAAATTATTAAGAAGATTCGAGCTTCAACGAGCTGCTCAACCTCCTAATCCCCACTATTTTGCAAGCTGTTCATCTCTAAATGCTTCTCTCAGAGAGCACAATCAATCTATAAAATAATAATATATTCTCGCTTAATTCTGCCAAATATAATGAAATTTTTCCTAAGTTATTCTTGCACATCAAAACTTTGACAGCCCCTTCCCACAATAACATCATCTCTTGTGATTTGACATCTTACTATTGGTGATCTAAAAGTTAGAGATAAAAGATGTTGCTAATCATCAAACAACCATGGGCCACTTAGGTGAACTCAACGAGCTGGCTTAGGGGCAGGCGGCACTCAATCATTTCTTTTATCATGTGAAGCTTCAACCTCGATTATTTATTATAGATAAACATAAAATATAAACCTAATATGAACTAAATTATGTGTTTAGAGAGTTATCAAGACTTTGCTGACAATTTCATTGAAGTCTTTCATATTTGTTATGCCAAATGTAAGGAATGACCAAAGGGTGTTATACTTTGTCATTGTGATAGTAGGACAACAATTCAAAATCTTTAAGATTAAATCTCTACATATATATAACTCCCTGTTGATCCTCTTTGATATCCCATTTTTTTTTTTTGGGAATAAAAATAAAAAACTAATAGTACGTAAATATATTTATATTATATATATATATATATATTATAAATATAAATAGATATTAAAAATGACAGCAAAAAAATATTATCGGTAGTATGTAATAAAAATAATATTATTATTATCGTTAATATGTAATAAAAAAAAATATGCTGCCGTTAATATATATATATATATATATATATATAAAAAAGAAACAAAAAAAGAGAGAAAAGAAGATTAGGGGATTTCTCACATATGTTTGCGGCCAAAAGAAATCCGTAAGCTTTGTTTCTCACAAAAGCGGAGACTCTCGTTCGTTTCCTTTAAAAGAGCTCTGTGAGATTCAGTTTCTTCGGCTCCCTCACCCGCACACGCGCGAGTCTCCCTCATCCGATAATTGGAATCCCTCAACCGTTCCCCCCTTTTGTTCGAACGTGCCCGCTCCTCGAAACTGTTCCCTCCTGAAGCTTCGTCTCGGAAACTCCAAAACCGCAAGCAACAATATCAAACTTTCTCACACGTATGAAGCAAAGTCATTTATTGAGGTTGCAGAGTCTATCGGTTCAAAAGGGAAGACCAACCCTGGCATTTTCGTTTATGCCCTCCGAGCCAACGGAGTGTTGAACTGTGGAGATAGGGAAAGAAAGTTGAATTAATGACAACACGTGATCAATTTATTCTGTAAGGCAACTCATGAAAGTTAGTGGAGGTTTGAAAAAACCCTAGCGGATGAGACGGCGACTCGTTATTCATCAAGGTAAGTTTTTCTCCCCCTTCTCAAAGCAGCGTGATCCTACTTCTACTTACCGCTGCTCCACTTCTCTCCTCCATTCACTGACCTCCGGCTTGGCCGGAGGCCAGTAACCTTCTTATTTGGGCTCGATGGCCTCCACCATTGGCGGTTTCAACCAAGATTTCCCATCTTTGAATCCCTCCTCTTCAAAATCTTCTCTCCTTGGGAAAAGACCTAGTGCTTCACCCCCTTCTCGAAATTGGAAAGAACTTCTCATTGCTCAGAATGACAAGAGTAAATCTCTATCTTTATCTTTCGTCCCACCCGAGTCCTCTGAAGTAAATTTCTCCGAAGAGGAATTAACAGAAGGGGGAAAAGAATGGGATATGTCCTTAGTTGGTCATGCGATTGGCAAAAGACCGTTTTATGGCTCATTGCAGGCAGCGATTCACAAAAAATGGAAATTTAAAGGCAACATGGAGCTATTGACATTAGAAGGAGACTTCTTTCTCTTCAAATTCTCGTGCAAGGAGGATTATGATCTAGTGTGGGACAACGGGCCGTGCTTTCTTAACGGGCGGCCATTCATCTTTCAGCAATGGAAGTGGAACTTCCGACCTTCTAAGGAACAAATCACAGAGATTCCACTCTGGATAAAGCTTCCAAACTTTCCCCTATGCTGTTGGAATGAGAAAGGATTCTCAAAAGTGGCAAGCCAAATAGGAGTTCAAGTTAGCGGACAACTTAACCCGCTAAAGCACGATAACCTTCGCCAGATTCAAGGCGTGATCAATACATCGGCTACCCTTCCTGATTCAATACCTATCAACCTAAATGGGATGAAATTTGATCAAGCAATTGTATATGATTGGAAACCATTATCATGCACCAAATGCCAATCTTTCTCTCATGCTGAAAACAAGTGCCCGCAGATTCAAGCAAAGTCGAAGGAGCCTTCAATCGATATCCCGACCTCTAGAGTTATATCTAGAAATCCTAGCCTCACCTCTCAACCAATCAATGAAAACATATTTCCTACTTGCTCTAATCAGGAACAGGAAGTCAATCCAGTGCTATCAAATCAAACTCTATTAACAGCAGATCTCAATAACTCACCGATACCATCTCCTCATCTAGACGAGACTTCTGATGTTGATGCAACCTCTATGCTAAATGAGGATCTCGGGAACCATCAATCCAAAGATCCAAAGAAATAAACATGTAATATAGAGTTTTAACAAGGTCACGGCTAATTCTCCTAATCGCTTTTGAACTTTTGAAATCGAGAAGCAAAAAAATCCGGGGAAAGTTCCTACCAATGGGAGAATCCTATCCTACCGTCAACAATAAAGGGAAGCAAAAAAAGGGCAAAAGCCCTCTTCATCATCTTCTTAATGACACCCGGTCTTGAGTATTTGGAATGTTCTGATGGCGAGATTGATTGTTTGTGGTTAATCAAAGATTTTAACATTGATTTGCTGTGTCTACTGGAAACAAAAGTCAATCCAGAACTCCTTCTCAACCCTCTCTCTTTGCAGAAATATATTCTTTTCCCATTTGAAGCAGCTGTTCAAACTTGAATTAGGAGGAATATGGATCAAATGGAACTCTAATAGGATAGATTTCAAACCTCTATCTAAAACCTCTCAATTCATTCATGGTGATATTACTTTAGCTGGTGATATTTCTTTCAAATTGACATGTGTGTATGCAGAAAATGATATTCAATCCCGATCTACACTATGGAATTCCTTAAGATCTCTTGCAGCTGGAATATCTGAACCGTGGGTTGTAATGGGTGATTTCAATTGTTGTCTTGATAGTGGGGAGAAATCGGGAGGTAACCTTCTATCTCTTAACCACTCCCTCGATTTTAAGGAATGCTTGAATGACTGTGAACTAATGGACCTCCCTAGTGTGGGGCTTTTCTATACATGGTCTAATCAACAAGTGATCAATCCAATTTTTTCAAAACTTGATAGAGTGTTATGTAACCCATATTGGCTTGATATATTCCCAAACTCATTTTATAAAGTTCCATCATCCCTCTCCTCTGACCACTCACCTCTTATAGCTATAACAAAGCTAATTCCATCCACTCACCATCGGTTTATGTTTAGAAACCATTGGACTCTTTCTTCTGATTTTGAGCATATCACAAAAGAAGCATGGAACATATATATTACAGGTGATCCATTATATGTTCTTTCTAAAAAGATGGCAAATGTCAAAAAGGCCTTCAAGGATAGGAAGTGGGATCCATGCTCTCTTCTTACACAACTCAATCAAGCAAAAAATGTCCAACTTGAGGCTTATAGTAAATTGGAGCATGATCCAGGGAATCATACTCTAATTTTGGAGGCTAAGGAGGCAAATTACATATACTCTGAGTTAACTCGAAAAGAAAACATGTGGGCAAAACAAAGAGCAAAAGTTCATTGGTTGGCTTATGCTGAAGACGATCTGAAATTCTTGTATAGTTCTATAAAAGAAAGGAAGAATGCCAATCTCATAAGGGAATTTCACACTGATTCTGGTTTGATTACTAATCATGATTCTATGGCCGAGGAAATTTGTAAGTATTACTCATCATTATTCAACTATAATTACACTAATTCTTGGCACTCCCTAGATCTTCCATTGGGAGAATCGATTCCATTATGGCAGGTAGAAGGTCTATCGGCTGATATCAATGATACGGAAATTCTCTCGGCTCTGAAAAGTATCAATATAAACAAGGCTCCTGGTCCAGATGGCTTTAATTCCAAGTTTTTCTATCATCACGGGAGATAGGAAGCAATTTATAAGAGTACACCACTTCTTCAATTCACTGAGGTGCTTCAAACATACTTTGATCTCTCTTATACCAAAAGTAAAACACTCGAGAAGCATTTCTGATTTC
Organism: Cymbidium sinense; assembly: GCA_021442155.1. Taxonomy (NCBI): domain Eukaryota; kingdom Viridiplantae; phylum Streptophyta; class Magnoliopsida; order Asparagales; family Orchidaceae; genus Cymbidium; species Cymbidium sinense. Next base: position 46,054,178 of record CM038218.1, read on the forward strand.
AGACCTATTTCTCTGTGCAATTTTTTCTATAAAGTCATAGCAAAATCTTGGCCAATAGATTAAAACACTCCCTTCTCTTATAAACCACATCGCTTTTATTGGAAGGGATATTGCCGATTGCTTATCTTTGGCTGAAATTTCAAGGAATTTCTTAAACATCAAAAAATATTTTTTAGCAAAACTTCGATCTCGAAAAGCATTTGATTCAATAAACCGAAAATCTTTTATTCATAGGATGCTGGCTAAAGGTTATCCTATGCGTTTTGTAAAATGGGTGGAAGCATGCATTTTAGATGTCCCCTTTTCTGTGGTTCTCAATGGAGAAATAAAAGGTTGGTTTAATTCACAATCGGGGCTTAGGCAGGGCTGCCCCCTCTCCCCTTTCCTCTTTGTAATAGCTATTGACACCTTATCTAGTTTATTAGATAGGGAGGTTAATCTTAGAAGGTACAACCCTTTTGTTGTGGGTTCATGTGAAGTCTCACACTTACTTTTTGCTGATGATCTCCTCACAATGGGAAAGGCCAATAATTCAACTCTCACATCATTGTCAAGCTGCCTTGAAGCATTAAAAGGATATATGGGCTTATGTATCAATCTGGATAAATCAATAATTTGTTTCTCCAAAGACACAGCTAGTATTGGGGGTTTAAATCAGCACTTAAACATTCAATGTGGATCTTTACCTATCACCTATCTTGGTCTTCCTCTGGTATCAGGAAATATTAAAGTGGCTCATTTCAATATTCTATTTGATAAACTACACAAATGGTTGGCCGGCTGGAAATGCAAATTTCTTTCATTGGGAGGGAGATATCAATTAATTCGTTCTTCTGTTAACAATCTTCTATCTTATTGGTTTAGATCTATCTCTATTCCTAAAAGCATTCTAAAGAAGCTTGATTCCTTCACTTCTAATTTCTTCTTTCATTATGGAGGTTTAAAGAAGTTACACACAATATCATGGACTAAAACAACTCTTCCAAGGGATAAAGGAGGGACCGGGCTCCTCTCGGCTGAGGTACTAAACTCTTTTAGCAAGCTTAAAATGTGGTGGAAGATCCTAAGAAAAGATTCTTTGTTAGCTAGCTGGTTGGATCAAAAATATGGTTCTGTATGGGAGCACTCAAACATTAGAACCTCTTCCCTATGGAAAGAAATTCGTTCCATTGGGCAAAGGTTCAAGGACAAATTAAAATATTATGTTGGTGATGGTAGAAACTTGTCTCTTTACTCAGATCTGTGGTGTGAGCAGCATAACCTGAATCATTTCTTGGGGGGGGGGGTCTTTTGGGTCTTCTTGTGCTAAGGTTAGTGATATAATTAGAGATAGGAAGTGGCATCTTCCTTGGAATTCATTTCCAGAACTCTCACTAATTTTTGAAAAAATTAATGGTGTTCATATTAATGGAGGTGTCGATTGGATCTCTTGGGATGGGCTGAAAAATCCTGTGAACAAGGATTTCAAAAGGTTTCTTTGAGAACATCCCTAATCATAACTGGTATAAGAACATTTGGTTCAAAGGGAATTCTTTAAACTATGCACTTTATTGTTGGATGGCTTCTTTGGGGTGTCTCAAAACATCGGATGTGCTTGCAAAGAGAGGCGTTGGATCAATATCGATGTGTTGCTTCTGTCATGATATAGCTGAATCTCATAACCACTTATTTTTTGAGTGCAGTTTTTCTATGGGCATCATCAAAAGTCTCCTTCCAAACGGGAATTTCTTCCTTTTAAACCCTACATTACAGCAAGTATTGGGTAATGTAGATTTGCATTCTCATAAAATTATAAAAAAACTGCATTTACTGATTACAGCTGTGTCGGTTTATACCATTTGGAAAGAAAGAAATTGCAGGTTTTTTTCAGGAACTTCCTCTTGCTCTCAAGCTATTAAGCTTCAAATCAAAAATTGGGTTGGATATAAAATTTCTAGATGGGAAATTAAAGATAAATGGCCTTCTTATGTGAGGCATACCATTCAGAGCTGGAAAATGAGTCTAGTAGCTTAACTTCGTTTTCTTCCCCATTCGATGCATGCTTACGAATTTTATACAAACTGGACGATGATGAATGCAGCCCCTTTCGAGGGAATTCTGTTGATTGGTCTTTATTGCAACCTGGTTATCATTCTATTGATAGATGCTCCCATCGGATGGCAATGCTGGAACCAATGGCAACCTGTCTACTTATGTTTTCGATAGTCGGTTATCTGAAAATCAAGCTGCTACAGTTAAACACTGTTTTTTGGTTGAGTCCAGTCATTTTTAATCTATATTTTGTCTTTCTCTCAGTCTTTATGGCTTATAGTTTATGTCTTTGTCACTACTGAGAGGGTTTTGTGTTGATGTCTCTCAGTTTGTTTTATTTTTCTTCAATCCTCCTTGTCCCTGAATACTGTATCTTTTTTAAATTTTTTTACTTGTAACCACTTTACATATTGGAATGAATTGGGCTAATGCCCTCAAATTTTTCCAAAAAAAAAAGACCAACCCTGGCACTAATGACTCTTCCATGCAACCCAGGCGGAGGAGAGATCTTTATGATAAAAAAAAAACATGGGGTTGTCGTTGAGGTTGCTCCGTGAGGGAATGGCCCTTCTTCGTCTTAGTGGAGCCAAGTGCATATGCATGAAGCTTGTTATTGATAAGTCTGCTCAGTGCTTTTGCATCTGACTCGATGCACTCTTCTTGCAAGGATCGCTACTCCACGATACGCGTCCCTTCTTTGGGTTTCTTTGTTTCCAGTCTTCTTTGTTCCAAGACTAGTCTTGTCCATCCCCAACCCCCCCAACCACCATTCTCTCTCTCTCTCTCTCTCTCTCTCTTTATTTTCTCTCTTTCTCTCTCACTCTCGTCGTCTTGAGAAAATATTACGTCGAGTCGCGTAGCTTTACGTCGCGGACTCCAATCACGGCGTGTCGGTTTTTTCCCGTTTTATCGATTCGCGGGCGAGATGCGGCTTTCCACCGGCGTAAACATCGATGATTAAGCGGTGGTAAATACATTTCCCCGGCGACCAGCCCGTTAAGCGTCGTTGAATCTGGGAGGAATTTAAAAGAATATATAGCAGATTTAGGGTTGGGTTAGTTTTTCCAAGCGAAGCAGTGAAGATCTGAAATCTCATTTCCTTTTACAAAAGAACCATGAAGATGGAGAACGTTGAAATATAACCATTTTAGGCGGATATGTAAATACAAATCCATCGGTAATGCTGCGTGCATTTTTTACGGTTTATTAGTGATATTCTTGTTCTATCCGAAGAGAATATGTTCATTACTTAAAGCAATTTGGATGTTTTTTTGTCGAATATTTAATTTTGAGTGTTATTTTGCATCTACCTTGTGTACCTCTTTGGAGGTCTGGATTTTGACCTTTTTATTTTTTTTACTCCTTATGATTATGTGTAGTGCATTGCAAAGAAGCATTTGATGGTTTGGGTAGTTTGGGTGGTTTAGTGCATCGTACCTTGTGTACCTCTTTGGAGATCTGAGACCTTTTGATCTTATTTTCCAATTTTTTTCAACTCCTTATGATTATGTTTAGTTGCAAAGGAAGCATTTGATGGCATTTTGGGTGGTTTTACGGGTGATTTAGTGCATGTACCAGTGTACCTCTTTGGAGTCTATTTTGACCTTTTTTTCCCATTTTTTTTGCCAACTCCTTATGATTATGTATAGGCATTAAAGGAAGCATTTGATGGCGGTTTGTGGTTTTGGGTGGTTTAGTGCATGTAACTGTGTACCTCTTTGGAGAATGAGACCATTTTTTATCTTCTTTTCCAATTTTTTTTTGCCAACTCTTATGATTATGTTTAGGGCATTACAAAGGAAGCATTTGATGGCGGTTTGGGTGGTTTTGGTGGTTTAGTGTACATGTGTACCTCTTTGGAGTCTGGACCTTTTGACCTTTTTTTTTTTTTTTTGTCAACTCCTTATGATTATGTATAGGCATTGCAAAGGAAGCATTTGCTGGCAGTTTGGATGATTTTGGGTGGGTATTTTACATCTGCACACTGTGTACCTCTTTGGAGGGTACAGACTATTTTTGACCCTTTTTTCCCAGTTTTTTTGCCAACTCCTTATGATTATGTTTAGGGCATTGCAAAGGAAGCATTTGATGGCGATTTTTAGATTGGGTGGTTTAGTGCATCGTACTCTGTGTACCTCTTTGGAGTCTGGATAATTTTGACCTTTTGATAGTTTTTGCCAACTCCTTATGATTATGTATAGGCATTCAAAGGAAGCATTTGATTTGTTTGGGTAGTTTGTGGTTTAGTTCATCATACTGTGTGTACCTCTTTGGAGGGTCTGAGACCATTTTTTACCTTTTTCCAATTTTTTTTTCAACTCCTTATGATTATGTATAGGGCATTGCAAAGCATTTGATGGCATTTTGGGTGATTTGGGTGGTTTAGTGCTGCACTCTGTGTACCTCTTTGGAGAATCTGAGACCTCGACCTCTTTTGACCTTTTTTTCCATTTTTTTTACCAACTCCTTATGATTATGTTTAGGGCATTATAATGGAAGCATTTGATGGCAGTTTGGGTGGTTTCTGGGTGGTTTAGTGCATCTGTACCCTGTGTACCTCTTTGGAGTAATTATTTTGACCTTTTTCCCATTTTTTTATTGACTCCTTATGATTATGTATAGGGCATTACAAGGAAGCATTTGATGGCATTTTGGGTGATTTGGGTGGGTATTTTCCATCCATATTTTCTTTCATATTTTTGTATACATTAATTAGCATCGATGACCCATATTTGGAGAGACTCCTTGACACCACTATTCAGAATGAAACGGAGGCATATGCACATCGTGACTATGCACATCAAATTGGGTGTTGGAAGAACCATACTTCTTGGCAAACTCAAAGAAATTAAAATCAAAAGATTTTCTATGTGCAAAAAAGCGGGGGAAGAAGTCTTCGTCTAAATAGCGACAAAATTCGAAGTTGATACTGAAGCTGGATGTCCCATGATTAGATTCTCTGTTGATTTGGAGGGGGGCGATTAAAAAAATATCTGAAAGTCATAATCATTCTTTGGCGAGCCCGACTACATCTTCTCGGATCACGGATGCATTAGCGATGAAAAGGCGTCCGTGTTGAAGACAATGAGAGGCGGTATTAGAGCAAGCGATGCATTAATATCTAGCGAGGAAGTTGGCGTAGAGAATATCGGGTTCACCAAAAGAGATGCTTTCAATTTTATTGAAGAGAAAAGATCGAGGATTGCAAATGGTGATGGTAATGCATTAATCTGATTGTTTAAGGAGAAAGCGGATGGGATGTTTATGGGATGTACAAGTTGATGAATTGGATTGCTTAGTAAGTTTTTTTTTTTGTAATGCATGTCTAGGATAGAATATGATTGTTTTGGGGATGTGATAATTTTTGATACAAGCTATTTCAATAAATATAATCTCGTTTGTTTTCTTGTTGGAGTGAATCATCTTGGCAAAATGTATTATTTGGAGTAGCCTTTTTTTCGGAAAGAAATTGAGTCATTCTCATTCTATTCTTTCTTGATGAATATGAGACATCCTATAATAATATTCATCAAGATCGGTATGGCGAAACCATTGAAATTGTATTCTACTCATCATAGGTTGTGAGATGGCATATTTCAAAGAAAGCTCCTTCAAGGTTCATTGCTTTAATAGTAATAAGATAGTACAAGGCTATTTTATAAATGCATGGTGTGACTCGGAGGAAGAGTTTAAAGAGGCTTGGTATGCCATGCTAGAAGAAGGCAATTTGCATGATCATGCTTGGTTGTCGAGCTTTATAAGATTAGATCCAAGTGGTCCCTGCATTCAAAGGACTCATTCTGCATGGGCATCTTGTCAAGCGTAGTGAGTCCACGAACAATGTATATGCCATGGAATATCTAAACCAACAAGTTCTCCACAGATTATTTCTTGGGGTTGGAAAAGGTTATGGAGACATGGCGAATGAACATGATGAAGACTTCAAGTGTAACCATCATCGATTGTTCTGTTGTTAAGACCGGTCAATTCTAAAATAAGCTATATTTTATACAAGAAAGGTTTACTATGTTTGAAGAGAATTTTTGCATGGGGTTGGGGGCTATCGATTCTAAGTCGGATAATGACACCATGGAGTATTTGGTAAGAAACTTAGAGAATAAAATGCATCAAAACATGGGGCATGTATTTCGATAGGACTACCCAAGAAGTGACTTGTACTTGCAAAAAATTTGAGATGATGGGATTACTTTGTACTTTGTATCGAGTTCTTAGTCGGGAAGATGTTGTGCGCATTCAGGACAAGTATCTTCGATGCGATGGTCTTAGAGCAAGAGGATATTTACAATGATAGTGCATCTGAAGAAAATTAAGAGATGTGGCAAACCTGAGATAATGCTTACGGCATTATTTTGAACCATAAGTCGATATGCATATCAAATAAAGTGACGCAGGCAATAAGAGGCGAGGGTATATGCTTGGATCCTAGAAAAACTATATGATGATGTCGACTCTATAATAAGGAATTCCCCTCAGTGACAAGCGGTTAGAAGAAGAAGTTAACCACGCGAGATAAGGAAAAGACATCTTAAAAGATCCGTTAAGCAACGTCCAAAGGGTGTTTCCAACTCAAGGCTTAAGGGATATTGGGAGAGATCCAAGAAAGCCAAGAGTAATTTTACTGCGTATTACTTTTTGGTATTTTAAATATTCTTTGTTAATCTTCAAACCCTTCTACTTTTTTTTGGTTGAAACCAAACTTCTGATCGATAAGCGTGGTGAAGGTGCTTCCTCACAAGTTGCATCACCTTTCTCTGTATGCCAAAGTGTTTTTGATGCACATAATATCATCGATCTTTGTAAGAAAGTATCAACTAATCGATGTTCTACATGAATTTAACTTCGAGCTCCTGATAAAACAATCGGTGAAGGGTACACTAAGCGATGATGGATATTATCTCGGGAAAACATTTTGATACATGACATTATCGGTTTGATTGGTTCGATAGCTAGGAGATTTTGACACTTCTTTGTGTTTGTAGCTCTTTAAGCAATAGTGAATGAGTTAATCCCTGGTGGAAATTGTAATCATTGACGATATCGATAAATATATGTACCAATAATAGATCAATCTTGACTTTTTTTTTCTATTTTTTTTGCCAACTCCTTATGATTATGTTTAGGGCATTATAATGGAAGCATTTGATGGCGGTTGGGTGGTTTACGGGTGGTTTAGTACATCTTTGTACCACTGTACCTCTTTGGAGTCTGAGACCTCTTTTGATCTTTTTTTACATTTTTTGCCAACTCCTTATGATTATGTATAGAACATTATAATGGAAGCATTTGATGGCGTTTGGGTTTTGGGTGGTATTTTGCATTTGTACCTGTGTACCTCTTTGGAGAACTGATCATTTTGACATTTTTCACATGTTTTTTTGACAATTTCTTATGATTATGTTTAGAACATTACAAAGGAAGCATTTGATGGCAGTTTGGGTGGTTTTTGGGTGGTTTAGTGTATCATCTATGTACCTCTTTGGAGTACCTCTTTGATCTTTTTTTTTTTGCCAACTCCTTATGATTATGTTTAGAACATTATAATGGAAGCATTTGATGGCGGTTTGGGTTTTGGTGGGTATTTTGCATTTGTACGTATCTCTTTGGAGATCTGGATCATTTTGACCTTTTTCACATATTTTTTGCCAACTCCTTATGATTATGTTTAGAACATTGCAAAGGAAGCATTTGATGGCAGTTTGGGTGGTTTCTAGGTGGTTTAGTGCATCTGTACCACGTACCTCTTTGGAGAAACCTCTTTTGACCTCTTTTCCATTTTTTTGCCAACTCCTTATGATTATGTTTAGAACAGCAAAGGAAGCATTTGATGGCGGTTTTTAGATTTGGGTGGTTTAGTGCATCGTACTGTGTACCTCTTTGGAGAGTCTGGATCATTTTGTTTTTCCAGTTTTTTTTTGTCCTTATGATTATGTTTAGAACATTGCATAGGAAGCATTTGATGGCATTTTGGGTGGTTTCTGGGTGGTTTAGTGCATCTGTACCCTCTGTACCTCTTTGGAGGGTACATACCTCTTTTGACCTCTTTTTCCAGTTTTTTTTGCCAACTCCTTATGATTATGTTTAGAAACGCAAGGAAGCATTTGATGGCGGTTGTTGGGTTCGGGTGGTATTTTGTATTTGTATCACATGTACCTCTTTGGAGAATTCTGAGACCTCTTTGACCTCTTTTGCTTTTTTGCCAACTCCTTATGATTATGTTTAGAACATTGCAAAGGAAGCATTTGATGGCAGTTTGGGTGGTTTTGGGTGGTTTAGTGCATGTACTACCTCTTTGGAGGAATGCAGACCTCTTTTGACTCTTTTCCATTTTTTGCCAACTCCTTATGATTATGTTTAGAATATTGCAAAGGAAGCATTTGATGATAGTTTGGGTGATTGGGTGGGTATTTTGCATTTGTACCTGTACCTCTTTGGAGGTGACCTCTTTTCTTTTCTTTTTTTTGCCAACTCGATTATGTTTAGAACATTGCATGGAAGCATTTGATGATGGCATTTTGGGTGGATTACGGGTGGTTTAGTGCATCATACCCTGTACCTCTTTGGAGGTCTGAGACCTCTTTAACCTCTTTTTTCCATTTTTTTGCCAACTCTTATGATTATGTTTAAAACATTGCAAAGGAAGCATTTGATGGCGGTTTTTGGGTGGTGGGTATTTTGCATTTGTACCTACCTCTTTGGAGGTCTGGACCTCTTTTGACCTCTTTTGCGGTTTTTTTTGCTAACTCCTTATGATTATGTTTAGAACATTGCATAGGAAGCATTTGATGGCATTTTGGGTGGTTTTGGGTGGTTTTTGCATCGTACCCTGTGTACCTCTTTGGAGTCTGAGACCATTTTGATCTTTTGCAATTTTTTCCAACTCACTTATGATTACGTATAGGGCATTGCAAATGAAGCGTTTGATAGCGATTTGGGTGGTTCGGGTGTGCATTTGTACCCATGTACCTTTTGGAGAATTGGACCTCTTTTGACCTCTTTTTTATTTTTTGCCAACTCCTTATGATTATGTTTAGGGCATTGTATAGCATTTGATGGCATTTGGGTGATTTTGGGTGGGTATTTAGCATCAGTATCACCTCTTTGGAGATCTGATCATTTTGACCTTTTCCATATTTTTTTTCCAACTCCTTATGATTATGTTTAGGGCATTGCAAAAAAGAGTTTGATGGCGGTTTTTTTGGTCACAGGTGGGTATTTGTATTTGTACCCTCTACCTCTTTGGAGGGAATTATCTTGACCTCTTTTCATTATTTTTTGCCAACTCATGATTATGTGTATAAGAAGCATTTGATGGCATTTTGGGTGGTTTTGGGTGGGTATTTCGCATCTGTACCATGTGTACCTCTTTGGAGGGTACAGATCAATTTTGACCTTTTTTCACATGTTTTTTTTCCAACTCCTTATGATTACGTATAGGGCATTGCAAATGAAGCGTTTGATGGCAGTTTGGGTGGTTCTGGGTGGGTATTTTGCATTTGTACCCTCTGTACCTCTTTGGAGGTCTGAGATCTTTGATCTTTTGCGGTTATTTTTTGTCAACTCCTTATGATTATGTTTAGAACATTGCAGGAAGCATTTGATGGCATTGAGGTATTTTCAGGTGGTTTAGTGCATCGTACATCTGCACTCTTGGAGAATCATTTTTACTTTTTTTTTATTTTTTTTGCCAACTCCATGATTATGTATCATTGCAAATGAAGCATTTGATGGCATTTTGGGTGGTTTTGGGTGGTATTTGCATATCGTATGTCCTCTTTGGAGGTCTATCAATTTACATTTTTTTTTGCCAACTCCTTTGATTATATTTAGAACATTATATTGCATTTGATGTCGTTTGGGTGATTTTGGGTGGGTGTTTTTTGCATATATATGTGCCTCTTTGGAGTGATTTTGATCTTTTTTACAAAGGATATATTATAATATTATAACAATTGACAATAAATTAAGCTCTAAAATTTAATAAATTAATAAAAATTTATTATACATAACTTCTTCAAATCATTGAACTAATATTTAAAATTTAAAATATATATACATGAATAATAGAAATTCTCAATATTTTGAGTTACCATAAAATGAAGTTTTCTTAAACTCGAATAGATTCATAAGAGGTTTAATTTATATAATTGTTGGATTGATTTCATTTGATTTAACAAAAAAAACCCCACTCCAAAATGTATTAATCATTAACTTCACATAATACCAATCCTAATGTGACAAAGCATAAATTGAGCTCATAAATATGTTCAAAGTCAGAATAAAAAAATGCACATGTTAAGCAATAAGCACAATCTATCCTAGTAAATAGAATTACTAATCAACATTTACCTCAATCGAGAAATATAAAAAAATATATACCAAACCACTACTTCATTAAATCATCACGATATAACTACATATCAACTAAAGATATTTAACGGTCATTAATCATAAAACAAACGAGCCATTTGACCTAAACATTTATTTTGAAAAGTTATTTTTTATAGATCCATCATGAGGCGAACACAGGAATTCGATCATCACTATCAAATACAAATGATCCATATCATATGTGAAAATATACAATGCAGACTCAATTCATGACAGGAAATGCTCCATATTCAAGGAAAATATACAATGCAATCACACTTTGTGGAAATCACTCTTTATTGCATTCACCTCCATGCCAAGTCATCTTCTTCTTCTCTATTGTGTGACTTGCCTGAGGAAAAGCTGAAGCAAAAATAGTAGAGAGAGGATGAGTTCCCTCACATTTATCTCTTCACAGTACTTGAAGAAGAGCTCTTGGAATTAGCTTTGGGAGCTTCTGATGCATGCACTTCATGAGTCTTCGCGAGAATAAAATATCATCGGTCCATGCACTTCAACTATATGAGATGAGGAGAAGTTAAACAAAGCGAGTAAAATATCATCCTATGCACTTTAAAAAAAAAAATAGCTCGGTCTTTAAAGCCACTGATGCATTAAACAAAATCTATATCGACAAAATAATATTGTTCTTACTTCAGATTTTAAATCCCAAACAAAATGTAGCGTAGACTCTAAATATATTCATTATCTTTGGCCAATCACTTATCACCAGAGGTTCTTTGATTCTTGCCTCCATGTATTTGTGACAAACATTCCCATGACACTATTTTCTTGGATATCATCACTATGTCGATTGGCCATTTCCTTGGATCGCTTCATAAAAAGCCCGCATCTTCAACAAGTAATTTGATCTAAATAAATGAAAAAAATTTCAATAAGTTGGATGAAAAAAAAAGTAAAGATGAATGATTTAAGCTTCTTACGGAAGAATGCTCTTATGGGTTGGTTTGGGCAATGAGTCATAAAATACCGCTCGATTTAATATGTCCAACAGAGTGTCAGTCGATTATCATCGGCATTAAGATTAACTTCGGCCACGCTGTCCTTGATGATATGTTGGATGAACATCTTCCATCGAGGCCTGCATAACTCGGAGAAAGAAACGATTACACATTCTTTCATCTAAACAAACACTCGTAATCAACATTCTCAGTGGTACCCAAGCATGAAATGTACAAATATGGTTCATACACCGGTAGCGACATTTCGGTAGTAGGAAGCGAAGGCATCAATGTGCATCAGAGATATTGATCCGTGAACTCATCGACCGCCTCGTGCAATAATGATATTCCCAGCGAATCATCACCCGCTTAATAAATATTTTAAAGTGATCTAAACGAGTAGGTTATTTTATGAAGGAGGGAGGCTTGACTTACTTGTCCAGAACCGGGGCACGGCGTGTCAATAAGATCGAGCATTGCTTAGGCAAAATAGCCCGGATGAGAACTCAACAATGAAGTGCCTCGATGCTGAGCGAAATTCGATGACAAAGCTAGCGATGAAGAGCTACATTCACTATGAATATATCCTCGATCTGTGAGATGATGCATACCTCCGATGCTCCTCCACCTGAAGTCACGTGGGTCGCCTCTATTGGCTCATCTTTGCTAACCTATAAAACAATTTTAGTGATGAGGAATATGACTTTGGTCGAGGAGATTATTAATACCTCGATGCTCCTCCACCACAAGTACAGTGGGTCATCGACCTTTATTGCATCATCTGCTAACCTAAAAAATTTAGTGAAAGACTATTTATTATCTCTTTAAAAGAAAGTAACTTAATACCTCGATTTTCCTCCACCACAAGTGCTGTGGGTCATCGATCTTTATTGCATCATCTGCTTGCTATACAAAATTTAGTGAAAGACTATTTCTATTATCTCAAATTTAAAAAGTAACTTAATGCCTCTGATGCTCCTCCACCACAACAAGCGACATGTCATCGACCTTTATTGCATCATCTGCTAACTATACAAAACTTAGTGAAATATTTCTATTATCTCAAATTTAAAAGAAAGTATCTTAATACCTCTCATTATCTGCGATTGAGTGGAGGCCACCACATCATTTATTCTTGCTCGAGACTTCTTATCTGCCGAGCTTTAACACCACGCTCAATGCTGCCAATCACAGGTTTCGGAGCATCGTCATGTGTAGTGGTGGCCTCCACAAGAACTTCTCCTACGGTCAATTCCACGCGGGCTTCCCCTTTTGAAGTATCCAACTCCGCAATGGAATCTCCTGGTAGCCTCCAGAGCTTCCTCTTGTACCCTCCCTGGTAGGTGCAGTCTCGGTGGGTACCATCCAGGGAAGCTCGTGGTAGCCTCTGAAGTTTCACATGACAAGGAACCTCCCCATTTGGGGTGTGACCTGACAGATAACATCCCGATAGCAACGCAAAAATGAGCATCCAACCTCCTTATTGTTGTATGGAAAGACGATCTTGTCTCTCTCAGTCCTTCAAACCTGAAACATCCTCTCCACCAAAGTCTCGTGGGGTATTGGCAGGCTGCTTGGGGAGGAGAATATCGAGGAGAGATAGAGTCATGGGCTTCAAAATGGACTTAAAAGGGACTACTATCTCCATGCAGATTGTTGGGAGGACTCAATGAAGGAGCCAATTCTCGTCTTCCAATAAGTCCTCGAATGAAAGCACGTGGTAAAAGGATAAAAATTTTGAAGACATACAACATAAATGGATGAAATAAGTTATATTATTATATGTCGGCGTCCTCAAACCGGTGAAAGCATTTTTTGGGAACTCTATTTTTATCGCCATAATGGCTTTGCAGTTATCGCTTATGATGCTTATGTGCTGCCCATATCTACAATGAATATATTAAACATAAGACATTATATTTCACATTAATGGAAATATAAAACATACCATCGAAGAGTGACAAATCCACTCATGTAGCTACCCTCAGGGTCGAATCTTTGATGCTGCATCAAATTGGGAGACTAGAAGTCCAAATGGCACTATCGAAATCTATCTATATCATCCGTAAGCAATCAATTCGATGCCACCATGTGTGATATACAAAAAATAGATTTGGCAAAGAAAGCATATATCTACCTGGCTGTCTTTGCAGGGCAACGAACCATCCAATTCTCAAGCTCTTGTATCAGATGGTGAGCAGCAGGGATCTGCCATACAACCTTCTCCCTCTTTGGCATCCCATCATCAATGTAACTTCATCGAGGGTGAAAGAATGCGCACCCAAGAAAGCTTGTTTTTTATGTCCCCAAGATCGATGTAATGGCAACCGAGTCTTGCTTGATGTCTGAGTCTAATGAATTGATGGAGATGAAGCTTCTTTAAAATGTCGTGTCAAAATCTTGTAATATTATCGAACACATTTCTGCATGGTAGGCTGCACTAAGTTATCCTTTTGGACATGGTTAACTTGAAAGACAAAAATTAGGTCAAAAATGGTGTACCCTCAAAGAGGTACAGTCTGATGCACTAAACCACCCAAACCACAAAGCGCCATCAAATGCTTCCTTTGCAATGTTAAACATAATCATAAGGAGTTGGCAAAAAAAAGCTGTAAAAGGTCAAAAATGGTCGTACCCTCAAAGAGGTACACAGTACAAATATAAAATACCCACCAAAACCACCCAAAGCGCCATCAAATGCTTCCATTATAATGCTCATACATAATCATAAGGAGTTGGCAAAAACTATAAAAAAAGATCAAAAGTCGTACCCTCAAAGAGGTACAGTCAGATGCACTAAACCACCAACCACCCAAATGCCATCAAATGCTTCCTTTGCAATGCCCATACATAATCATAAGGAGTTGGCAAAAAAAAGCGTAAAAAAAGGTCAAAATGGTATGTACCCTCAAAAGGTACAGTACAAATACAAAATATCCACCACCCAAAGCGCCATCAAATGCTTCCATTATAATACTCTATACATAATCATAAAGTTGGCAAAAAAACTATAAAAAGGATCAAGAATGCGTACCCTCAAAGAGGTACAAGTCTGAGATGCACTAAACCACCCAAACCATCAAAATGCCATTAATGCTTCCTTGATGCATAATCATAAGGAGTTGGCAAAAAAAAACTATAAAAGGTCAAAAATGGTGTACCCTCAAAGAGGTACAGTACAAATGCAAAATACCACCCAAAACCACCATCAAATGCTTCCATTATAATGCTCTACATAATCATAGTTGGGGAAAAGCGTAAAAAAAAAAAAATCAAAATCAGTACCCTCAAAGAGGTACCAGAGTCTATCACTAAACCACCAAACCACCCAAGCCATCAAATGCTTCCTTTGCAATGTTCTAAACATAATCATAGAAGTTGGCAAAAAAAATATGTGAAAAAAAAGGTCAAAATGATGTACCCTCAAAAGTACAGTACAGTCAAATGCAAAATACCCCAAAATCACAAGCGATCAAATGCTTCCATTATAATGTTCTAAACATAATCATAAGGAGTTGGCAAAAAAAAAAAAGGATCAAAAAATGGTCTGTACCCTCAAAGAGGTACAGTCTGATCTAAACCACCGAAACCACCCAAAGCGCCATCAAATGCTTCCTTTGCTATGTTAAACATAATCATAAGGAGTTGGCAAAAAAATGGAAAAAAAATCAAAATGATGTACCCTCCAAGAGGTACACAGTACAAATACAAAATACCCAAAACCAAAGCGCCATCAAATGCTTCCATTATAATGCTATACATAATCATAAGGAGTTGGCAAAAAATTGTAAAAAAGATCAAAAAAGTGTACCCTCAAAGAGGTACCAGGTACATCTGCATCGAAACCACCCAAAGCGCCATCAAATGCTTCCATTATAATGCTCTATACATAATCATAAGGAGTTGGCAAAAAAAAAAGGTCAAAATTGATGCGCCCTCAAAGAACGAGACACTAAAATACAGAAACCACCAAATGCCATCAAATGCTTCCATTATAATGCTCTCATCATAAGGAGTTGGCAAAAGCGTAAAAAAAATGTTAAAAGGTCGTACCCTCAAAATTCTGTGATGCACTAAACCACCCCCCACCCAAAGCGCCATCAAATGCTTCCTTGCAATGTCTAAACATAATCATAAGGAGTTGGCAAAAAAAAAAAAAGCGGAAAAAAAAGTCAAAAAAAAGCTCCAAAGAGGTAACTATCTGAATGCACTAAACCACCAAAATCCAAAATGCCATGCTTCTTTTTACAATGTATACATAATCATAAGGGTTGGCAAAAAAAGCGTAAAAAGGTCAAAATGGTACTCCAAGAGGTACACAGGTATAATACAAAATCAAAACCGCTCATCAAATGCTTCCATTTCATACATAATCATAAGGAGTTGGCAAAAAACTATAAAAAGATCAAAGAATTCTGTACCCTCAAAGAGGTACAGTCTGGATCTAAACCCAAAAATGCCATCAAATGCTTCCATTATCTGCTAAACATAATCATAAGGAGTTGGCAAAAAAAAAATTGGAAAAAGAAGATCAAAAGTCAGACCCTCAAAGAGGTACAATGTGCACAAAACACCCACCCAAAATCACCTGACATCAAATGCTTCCATTATAATGTTCTAAACATAATCATAAGAGTTGGAAAAAAAAATGTGAAAAAAATGTCAAAATTGATCTGTACCCTCAAAGACCAGGCACAAATACCCACCCAAACCACATCAAATGCTTCCTTTGCGATGCCTATCATAATCATAAGGAGTTGGAAAAAAATTGCAAAAAAAAGGTCAAAATGTTACCCTCAAAGAGGATGCAGTACAATGCACTAAACCACCCCAAAACCACACCCAAATGCCATCAAATGCTTCATTTTGCAATTCCTACATAATCATAAGTTGGAAAAAAAAAAAAAGGTCAAAATTATGTACCCTCAAAGAGTGCAATTCTGAATCTCTAAACCACCCAAACCATAAAGCGCCATCAAATGCTTCCTGCAATGTTAAACATAATCATAAGGAGTTGGCAAAAAATAACTGGAAAAGAGGTCAAAAGAGGTCCAAAGAGGTACTGGTATACAAAATAACATATAAAAAGCATCTTTCATATATACTAAGACAGTAAACCTAAATTCATTCAAGTTGAGGAATGCATGTATAAATACCTCTGTAGTCTACAATACCTCAATTTATGATTTGCTATACCGGCGATCCCGTCTCGTCGACGGCTAGGCGAGAAAAAATCCTCTGATGGGAATGTCGAGCGTTAATGTTTCGTTCTTCTTCTCCGCTTTTGAGCGCAACGGGGGTTGGGCGAAATGTATTTACGCCATCCGTTAATCGCCATCGGCGTTCTGAGGCGTCAGAAAGCCGTCGTTCTTCGGCCTCAGTTAATGTAAAGCGGGGAAAAAATCGGGACCGCGTCGTCAGGTGGATTGAGTCCCGCAGTAAATGCACTGAATATCTCTGTTCCTCTCGAGGGAATAACCTTTGTCTTTACATAATGGAGGCATAATAGTCTTGGAGAGTTGCACTAGCAATTTGAGTTGAATTGGACAAAGGTGGTCTTTGATGGTGAGATGGCTTTGGTTATTCCACCTTCGCGAATCGGATATGGAGCAACTAGTTGGCTTGTCCAGTAGAGGAGGAAGATGGTGTAATGACATTAGAACATGCCTTCCCCGTGCCTCGCATCAGCATTTCTCTTCTTGACATCACTCCCTCTTGAAATTTCTCTCATGACAAACGCGTTCATTCATAGCTCATCTATGATGTACTATCTCGCTTGTTCTTGTTCATTTATCCAAGGAAAGTACTTATTTGGAGTCGCCGATCGAAGCATTCTTGCGATATCGTGATGGCGACAATCGATAATAAAGCTCAATGGAGCCGATTATTCTCGGCGCACTCTGAAACTCAGGACATATAAAGGATGGGAGGAAGCTTGGTTAGGCGTTGACCCTTACCCATGTATTGTGAAAGCAGAAAGAATCTGCGTGCAAGTCTATCCGAAGAGGAAGCTTAGGATGTCGAGGCGTCGCCGTGAGATCAAATCTACGCGGTAGTGAATATCATCTGTTGTTGATACTTATGAGGATGTTGTACCTGCATGTTGTAATGGAATGCATCGGTGGAGAGCTTTTGATAGGATAATTGAAGGGACATTTCTGAGAAGGCTCGTAGAACTTGTTAGGGTTCTTGGGGTCGTGATGCCTACCATTTTTTAGGGCTTAGACGTCTCAAACAAAAAATTTTCTCTTTGTGAACCAAATGGGCGTCTGTTGAATTACAATTTTTTTGGAGGTGGAAGCTCACCTTGCAAGGACTTATTATTCTTCAAAAAGGTCACAAAGTTCACACCCAGGTTGCTTCGAACGGGCTTCTTGATGATTTCTCCTCGGAAGCGATGTTTTATGTAGTCACATTCATAAGAAGATTTGTCCGATGAGAATGGAGAAGGATGTCTTTGTGAGAAATTCTTTGATAAAGATTATGTTGAAAATAGTGTTATAGAAGAGGCAAGAAGGTGTTTGACAAAATGCCTGAAAGAAAAAGATTGTACATGTATGTGCTTGTCTTTATGTAGGTTGAAGGTCATCATTACTCATCAATGTGTGAAAGATGAAATCGCCATGGTGTTGACACTACTTTCACGCTCGTCATCAGTGATTGAAGGCCTGTTATGCTAGTAACCGCATTGAAGGTCGAATGCTTCAAACCGTAGTCATGTGGGGCATGACAAGTGAAAAATAATTTCAATGTAGCCCCATACACGGGGATGATGCAGGAATGCTGCCAAAATTTGAAATATTTGCATATATATTTACTTTTATGGAGGTGATTGAATACCGTGTTATGCTCATCAGGGCATAACGAGTGATTGAAGGTTGGTCGAGGTGTTTCAAAACACCAACCATCATGCTCATCAGGGTGTGGCGGGTAGGCCAAAATAATTCCGATGTAGCCCCCTACGCAGCGATGAAGCCAGAATACTGTCGAAATGTTACAAAAATTTAAAATATTTACATATATATTTACTTTTATGCAGATGATTGAAGGCCTCGTTATGCTCATCAGGCGGGATTGGTAGGGTGCTTCAAAGCACCAGCAATCCGCTCATCCAGGCGTGGCAAAAAACTCCCGATCTGACCCCTGCGGGATGGCGAGGCTACAATTTAATCTTTGTCTTATAAAAATGCGAGAATAAAATGAATCAACTTAAGAATGTTAAGCAAGGAAACCTAAAGCTAAAATTCAAATTAAAAACTACAAACAACAAAAGGGTGAGAGAAAATAACATACAACAAACACAAAAGTAAAAAAAAGGGGGAAAATGAAAGTCACTATGAGGAGCAAATCTTCTTTTAAAATAACAAATTAAACTATATTTTGAATCTATAGCTTCAAAATGCCTTCTTCGCCACTGGATTTGCAACCCTTTGTACAAGCAAACAGAAGGCGATACTAAATCAAAATCTACAAAAATCATGGAGCTTCCTTCGATCAAAAATTAAGGAATTTCATTCTAATTATGATTTTGAAATATCAATGATTTCATTAATTAGATGAAATTAGCTAAGCTATAAATTCCTACATGTGCTCGGACATAGAGATTTCAAGTGCAAATTTTAATGTCTGAAAGGTTGCGCAGGCTAAGTTGGAATTAAATAAAAATCTAAAATCAATCTCATAATTCAGAAATAAAAACTACCTAAATTCTTAAATACACCAGGCCCACACATCTTTGAATGCTTAAATTCAAGTGTAGGATCTGCGGGATATTTTAGGTTTAGTCTTAGGGTTTGAGTTAAAAACCTAAAAACCTATAATAAGAGTTTCAAAAATAGATCTAATCTTCTGTTAGTAGCTAAACAGAGTTGACAGGTTCTAAAGCTTTAAAGCATATTCAAATTATTCAAACATAAAATTACCTAAAATTACTATGCACCCGCATGTGCCCCGACACTATGTTGAATGCTTAAATTCAAGTGTCTGAGGAGGCTGCGCGGGTTGCTTCCCGGTTTAGTCTTGGGGCTCAGTTAACAAAACCTAAAACCTATAATAAGAGTTTTAAATTAGTGAAATATATGAAACTAATTATGTCGGTGTGATAGATCAAATCTCGTTGCTAAACAAAGTTAACATGATCTAAAACTCTTAAACATATTCTAATTAATCAATTTTTAAGAAGCAATCTGAAACTACTTAAATAGAATTCTATCATTAAAAGCTTAAAACAAACTCAATCTATCCACCTTCTGCAACTATTTATCGGGGTTGGCAAATTAAGAAAACTCTAGCTCACAAAGGAGCCAATCAAATCAAGTGTTCAATGATCTCTAATCTTCCTCCCGGCGGCTGGTGGCTCCAGATGATGCGATTTGACAGTCCTGAGGGTGGTTTGGCCAATCTTCATTATATTACGATCCGATGGGCTATAATGGCTCGCCTTTAAGTTATAAATTGAGGGTATACTTGATGCAAACAACCCTCTGCTAAGGTAGACTTAAGCTTGTCAAACATCACCCAGTATGATTTCTTGGATGACATAACCCATGTGTATTATAAGGATCCCGTTGGGTCGAATATCTCCTCTTACTAAGTAGACTAGGGACCATGATTGCCCGGGATGACAAAACCATGGGATCTAGATTGGGCACGTCATCATTCCCCTAACCATCCAGTTTAAGCTGAAATGATAAATTTCATAATCTAAATTCTAAAACTCTACATCTTCTTCTTATCTACATTAAGTGATCTAACAACTAATCGAAAGTTCTCTCTTACTTATTGAGAGGGTAATTAACTATAGGCTTGCATAGAAAACAGAACCATCTAAAGTCCTCGCAAAATCAGGGCAAAATCTCTAGGTAGTGTCTTATCTACTATTTTATCTACCTTCTGAAAATTACACATACACTTTAAAATATTCTTTTCATCAAAGAGTGTGGGGAAGAATTTTGGAGCCCTGATTTTACACTCGATGGGGATATGATTCTCTTTTCATCTTTTGTCAATTTAAGTTTAGTAGCGGTGGATCATGATAAAATTGATATTTAGAATCAATTATCAATAAAATTAAATTTAAATCAATCATACTCTTATGACTAATTTGTTTGTTCTATATATCGATGGATCTTCAGAACATCGTTTATCATGCAGCTAGGTCGCGGAGCCAATATCCATCTAACTAATGATGTAATCAATATTAGGGATGTTGAAGCTACTATTCAATTTGATAGTGTAGACTTTCCAGCCATCACCGACGCAAATAATCCTTCACCTGAAGCAACTGCATATTCTATGCACCAACTTATGCAAAAGAGGAGGATAATTGGAATGACCACTATTATTATTGAGGTTCCTCAAAAGAGAGCTTTTGTACTTAAAAGATTGATTCATTTTGAGGTGTCAGTCATGAAGAGAACCTTCACTAGGCAGAAAGTTTCAGACATACTTGTGAATGAGACAACCCTGTCAGTTGAACCTTTCACACTAGGAAGGTATGATACTGAAGCCTCCTCTTCTAAAGGAAAATTGAGTATAAGGCAAAGGAGAAGAAACACTAAACTATGAGCTCAATAGTTGATGTCTGAATCATAAGTCATAAAACCAACCTTACAACTAGAAGCGAGTATTTCTACCCCACAATAAATTTGAAAATTATGAGATGGGTGAAAAGGAATAGCTTTACTGGTGATGTTAAGCGATATTTTTGGGCTCAACAACAGTCAGCTTCAACCTTTATGAAGAAACAACATGAAACTCTATCTACTCGAGCACATAGAGTTCTGAAGGTTGTTAAGGAAAAATGCCTTATGAAGAACACGTATCAAATCTCAATTATCAAAGAAGTCAAAAATGCTCCACTACAAAAACTACAATCGGTGCGGTAATTGCTCAAGACTTTCTAAGCAATTCCTATGAACATCGTATGACACGAATGGCTTCGAATCCGTTATCGAAGGTCCCTAGAAAGAAAATAAATTTTGAGGTCAATGCCTCGAGAAGTAGCGGCACAAAAGCTTCTTCATCTACGGAAGCAAGCTAAAGAAAGGCGAGAAAGAGAAAGAAATCTGAGCTGCTCAACCATTGTTCAAGTAAAAATTGTACAACTAGTTGTGAAACTAGAAGCAAGTGTTCCAACCCATAACAGGTTTGACAGCCTAAGATGGGTAAAAAGGGACAGCTCTACTGGTCAAATCAAGCAATCCTTCTAGACCCGACAATGTCAGGTTCCAACTTCTTTAGTGAAGAAACTAGAAACTGTATATGCAAGAGTGTATCAGGTCCTCAAAGTTGCTAAGAAGAAATGACTGATGAAAAGAAAAGACGAAGGTCATATCCTTAGGGAGACTAGAGTTGCTCCTCCAAATAGACCTCCCTCACCTGAAAATGTCTACTAATTCAAGTCTCGCACGGTGAGCATCAATGCGTGAGACTTGGATGACATGTCCAAGAATCTGCTGTCGAAAGGTCCCGATAAATAGTTGAACAAATTTGGAGGCCAAAATCTCGAAGTGAATTTCCCTTATAAATTGACAACAGCATGACATCTAGACTGTACTCCCACAAAATCCACTCCTCATGCTAAAGTATTTAGAGCGTCTACTACTTAAAAGTTGAACTACCTTCACTGAGTAGCCATTCAACATAATCTCACTCAAGATGAGAATGTTCTACTAATGTGAGAATTTAATGGACTTGAGGTCGACACCAAGCTCAATAAAATCTAGAAGTCTATCGAGCAAAGATGCCCAAAAGCTTCATCATTATATGTTATTTTACAAGATTACCCTCATCTCGAGCATCAATCCGCTGAGGTACTTGATGACAAGACCGGCGTTGATAGGTTGCTTGGCAAGATGGCAATATTACTTTTGCAATTTGATATCACATACGTTCCGCAGAAAGCAGTAAAGGGACAAGTCTTAGCAAATTTTCTAGTTGCACATCCCATCCCTACGGACTCTTCTCTTAATGATGATTAGCCCGATGAGCAAATTATGCTCATTCATGAAAGAAAAAAATCACAAATTTGGGAAGTGTACTTTGATTGAGCCTCATCGATCAAACAAGTCCAATCTCTAAATTTCTGGCAAGAACAGAATCGACATCATCTTCATAACACCGTAAGGAGGGATAATGAGATCATCATATGATTGACAACAAGCCAAGAACTAATAATGAAGTTGAATATGAAGCATTAGTGTCGAAGAAGCTATTTTCATAGGCATTCAATACTGCATATTTTTGGTGATTCTTAGCTTATTATAAATCAAGTACTTGGCATCTATAATCAACAAGCTTGAGTTAGCTTTCTATCACAAGCAAGTTCTTGAGCTTATGAGATCAAATATCATACTAACTCGAGTCTCTTGATCTGAGAATAGCAAAGCCGAATGCTTAGCAAAACTAGCTAAGGAAATGACAAGTATGAATGGTGATTATATCATGATTGACATATTTACTCGGCGAGTTCTAGAGCCAATAAAGTATAAATCCCCACAAGTAGAGGGGTTACCAAATTTGACCCAGGATGCGACCTGTTACTCACTCCCCAAAATCAACAAGAAGTTGTACCAAGAAGATCTAAGAATGACATTACCTCGTAAAAGCTGAAGCCTTTGGAAGAGTCACGTGATTGGAGGCAACCATTCATTGACTACTTTAAAGAATGCAAATTACCAAATGATAAATCACTAGCAACTCAAATCGATAAGAGAATACTACACTATGCTTTTGTCAACAACACTCTATATCATAAATCCTTTGAACAAATGTGGCTACGATGCCTAGTGATGAAGCCGCAAAGTGATGGTTGAAGTTCAAGAAGGACTTTGTGGTACATCAAAGGTCCCAAGATGGCAAGAAAGATCAAAAGGATGAGCAATTATCATCTATGGTGAGAGAGTATTAATCAATCTAAGAAGTGTCATGAATGTCAAGTACATGGGAATCTCATCCATCAACCTCCAAATCCATTACACCCAACACAATAGCATCATCGCCATTCAATGTTGGGGCACATATGTAATTAATTAATTGATCCAATCATCATCACCAACATTGCTTCATCCTACTGATTGACTATTTCTCTAAGTGGCAAGTTACCACATTTAAAGAAGTTACCCCGAAAGTGATCAACTTCTTCATGCATAATGTAGTTTATAGATTTGAGTGCCACGTTGAATAATTTAATAATGACGCCTTTCAAAAGTGCAAAGATTTACAGATGCCGATCGACAAAAAATTGATGATACTCTTCAATAGATAATCCAAGAGCAATGATTTTGAGGCTTTCAACAAGACATTGGTCAAACTGCTCAAGAAAATTCTCACTAAAAATAAAAGATAATGACATACCAAACTACTAGATGCTATATGGGCATATCGAACCACCTATAAGATGCCAACTAAATTCACTCCCTATTCATTGGTATTTGGAACTAAAGCAGTTCTTTTGCTTGAAGTTGAATTGCCTTCACTTCGAGTAGCCATCCAATACAGTCTAACAGAAGATCAAAATGCTCATCTGAGAATGGAGGAACTCGATGCACTTGATAAGTTAGATTGCAAGTTCATCAAAATATGGAAGTCTATCGAGCAAAGATGTCCAAGGTTTTTGACCATACGATGCGGGCTCGAACATTCCAAAAAGGAGAATTGGTTCAGTGAAGATGAATTATCCTCAATCAAAATTGGTGGTAAATTTGATCCTAACAAGGCCCTTTGTCATTAAAAAGTGTATCAAGGAGGGGCATACCAACTCATCGACCTAAAGGGTAAGAGACCAATGCCACCAATTAATGGTCGATACTTGAAAAAGTACTATACTTGACGACCACATTCTCAAGGTACAATAGAAATCTCCTTGCAAGATAGGGGCATTTTTTTTAGTATTTCTATTTAGGTTGATATCGTGCTTCATGCCAAGATTCATAAATAAACATACTCCAGATGAAGAACTTTTCCATGAAAATTCTCCTATTACACAGAGGGCATTTTAGATTTTTATATGCAGATGAAATCAATGTTGTATGTTAAAATTCCCTTTAGAGTATATTAATTCAAATATTGATGTATTTATGTATTTTCACCTTGAAAATTCTACTAAATGTATTTTAGAATTTCCCTCTGCATGACAAGGGCAATTTTTTAGTTTATGTTAATTTTATTTGAGTTGATATCGTGCCATAAGATGAAATCCTCAAATATATTCTGATTTAGGTTGACATCGAGCTACCAAATTGATATATCTATAATTATTACTGTTAAGTTGCAGAGCCTTGCATGAACAAAATGAATCTATTTCTATGTATGAAAAGACAACCTTAAATGTCAAGAAAAGTTTATCTCTCAAAGTTGCCAAATTCTAGAGATCAAGTCACAAGAACTCCCAATTTCAGAAGCTTCAATCAATTAAGTTGGAGAAATATCAATCTCTACATCCTAAAGTCTAGGACATAGATGGGTTCTAAAGGTCGGACTTAACAAGCCCACAAATGACCGAGTTGCTGATGCTCTCCTCACTCAACAAGTCAGAAAAGAACGAGTGAAAGAGCCCGCTCGACCGATGACAAAACCACCAACCCACTACAACTCAAGTCGAAGACTCGAGTAGGTTCTAAAGGTCAACTCAATAAGCCCAAATATGATCGAGTTTTTGATGCTCTCCTCACTCAACAAGTAGTAAGAAAAGGCCATAATGAAAGAGCTCTTCCTCGTCAGTCCAATAACGATAGCTGTTCAATCTCAAACCAGATCCAGCTTAGTGATTACAAGCAACCGTGAATCCAAGAGATCTCTACTTGATCGATAGATCAAGGTAAGTGGAAACACTCAATTCGTCGCCTCAAATCAATCTTCATATTACCTGCAAGGTGATATCTCAATCTATCCTCAAATAATTTGATCATGGTCAAAGCAGTATCAAAACCTATCTCCTTATCAAGTCCAAAAGGAAAGCACAGAGGAAGCAATTTCATAGTTCATACAAAGCCGATGACCGAACTAAAGAAATTTTGTGGTGATTCAGTCTGTTAAAGCATACGTTGCTAGAATAATAACTCAACATTGACCCTATATAAGTCGAAAGTCTGGGTCATTTGTATGTATCCTTCAACGAATCCACCAAAGTGGCAATTAATTCATGGCATACATACTTCCTCCGACAAGTCAATATACAAATCGTCGCTTCTTCCTCAAGTCCGCTCAAAGCTGGACAGAAGAAATTTTAAATCCGACCAAACACAAATAAACCAATTCCCCTGCAGAATCATTCATCAAAATAAATAAACTAATTCCTCCATCAAATCCAACCAAGCATAAAGCTAGGGTCGGAGGAAACTCAAATCTGCAAGGACATAAAATAAAGAGATTTTGAAAGACATTGAGAGTATATGGTGTAAGAACTCTTATCTGACAAGTCGATAATTCGGTCAACCTTATCATTTAGTATGTCAAGGCATCATACTAATGACAAATCCTATCAAAAGTCAGTTATGCAATTGATGCTAAAATGATCCTGGTAGCCAACATACAAATTAAACCCAAAGCACAAAGCATACAAATCAAGCCTAGAGTACAAATCAAAGCTGATCTTCTCATCAAATCTCCAAAAGTAAAAAAGTACAGAAGTAACAGAGGAATGTTGATGTCCACTAATACAACTAGATAATACATGACTGATAAAAAAAGATAATACATCATGGGAACCTAGACAGTAGATCCTAAAGCCGTCTAATAAGTCGCAAAGATTGTTGTTCACTCTCGAAAAAGCATCAGTAGCTCGGTCAAAGCTACCTCAAAGATCTACCATAACCCTGCGGATGTAGTAACGGTCACCCCGCCTATAGCTCGAGCTCCCGTCTGCTTCAACCTATCTGATCTCGGCTAATCTATCTAACTCGGAAGAAGCATCTATCAATTCTAACGATATGTCAGAGCCTCGACTCTCCTGAAACTCATCATGTGCTAGGTCAGCCATCTCCCTATGAAGCGTGACCTACTCCTAAAGCTCTATCAATAAAGTGCTAGAGCGAACAATACTGAGTGATCTCATCTGGTGGATCAAGAACTCTATGTCTCTACAAAGAGTATCCAGATACCTAAGAACCTGCTCCTCCAAGCCAGTACGAGCTAAAAGGTCCAAAGCGGTGTTCGCATAAGACGTGAGGCTGTCCAGTGACTCTAGTGAGTCCATGGCAATCCGTGAAACAACGTCCCTCAAAAACACCAAGCCGCAATCCTGCATGCTCCTGTCACGTGGATTTGGCCTATAGGGATATTGATGGAAGATTTCGGATTCATAACCTACATCGCATGGGAACAAATGAAAACAACCGATAAAATAGAGCAAGAATATAAAAAAAAGAGCAACTAAAGAAAAGAGAAAGAAAGTACATGAACATGGTGAATCCAGCTGAACTGGTGTATCATAAGTAATGTAATCCTCGAGGACCCTCACTATCTAATAAGCTCCGTGGCTTTGACCGCTCAACAAAACTCATAATGAGATCTCACCTCAAGTCTCCGGATAATGGGCAAACTCAAGCTTAGTAGAGAAAAGTGGCTCCACATAGGAGTAGCAAATCAAGTGGCGTCAAAGGCAAGACGATAAATGAATTCTAGAGTCCTCAATAATATCTCCAATACTCGACACGTGGCACTTCATCATAAGTCATAAACTATTGTGGAAGTGGATTCGCGGCACACCAAAAGCTCTGCTCTCAGAGTCGACTACACCTACGTCTACGAGCTGGTGAAGAAATATCAGTATAGCTATGAGCAGAATCCCTAGCTCTGACTCTACTATGAGGAGTGGTGTCCTTATCCCTAACCTGCTTGTCAATTGGCACATCTGTCACGAATCAAAGTAAAATATTAGAGACACTGAATATATTTTAACAATGCAATGAAGAAGATGACAGAAGTATGGAAGGAGAGAAAGATAGTGATCATACATCTACTGCTGCTATCTCCTGCTAATGGTGATCGATGATGGGTCCTATGACCTCGAGGAACTCTCAAAGACCTCACTCTACGCTCATAGCTCTTTGCATCATGCTCCAGTAAAGGCCAAAAGACAATCGTACCCAAGTAAGGTGAGTATATATGACCCCTGTGTGGCGTGGAGGAGCTATCCGAAAATGAGAGTCGGTACCAAGTCTCAGTAAATGTAGCCAAACTACATAAGAAGCATAATAGCATATCTCAAGAGGCATTGCTCTAGTCTTCCTGACATCTACTATCCCTGGGATGAATGGTCGACCGTCATGACAGTATCGAGAAAATCCAAACTATCGTATGACACGATTTGGTAGCCCCTCGATAATAAGACCAAACTTGTAACACAACCACGGATGTATACTAAAAGTACTTACCACTCTCAATCCGCCGATTATAAAGTAGTGAGACTCTACCACTCATCAAGCCATGGTAAGATCGTCTATCAAGTCAGGTGGCAAACCAATTATATCCGGTTGGAGAACTAGCAAGAATCGATCCCTAACCCAGTGAGGTGCAAAGAAGAATAGACGATCCGATCCTCTCAAAGGTAGATGATTGCATAAATATGGGATATCCTCGCTTTGAAAAGTATCTAAAACATGCATAGGCTCCATGTATAAGGTGAATCCAAGCATATAAGTAATTCCAAGGCAATGTAACATCATATATCCAATGAATCGCCAAAAAATGCCCCAAGAACTGTAAACTCTAGCTAGTCACTGAGCTAATGAGATCCGCCACCTCGTGAAATCTGGTTTCTAATAGAACCAAGCAGACTATCAGTCGGTAGACAAAGATGCAGAGCTAAGTAGTTATGAACCCTGCTAAGAGTAACTCCTCGCTCAAATCCGATACCGGAGAAGAGTACTCAATAAAAGAAGGCTCAAGATCCTCGACAAACTATCGACGTCGATACTCCAATCCAAAAGGATCATGTAGCAATACAGACTCCTCAGACAAAATGTGCTCTTGCAAGAAACTCTGAATCTATGTACTCATGGGAAGTGTAGCATGTGAGCGCCTAGAATACCCCGAAGCCCTGAAAGTTTGGTGGTAGTGGCTCAAAAGATCAATATAAGCTAGTGACATGACTAACCTACCTCCGACATCACAATCAAGGTCGTCGAAATAACTCCTCGTTAGTGGAACACACTCCTCGTAGTAACCAAACATTGGGAGTCCTGACACAGCCTATAAGTCCCAAAGCGGATCACAACTCCTCCAATCCTATCAACAGCCTATTGTCCCAAAACTCGAACTCGCAAGCCCAAGCTTGGAATGCCACTAAAATTGATAAATAAGATCTAATCCTCTGTTAGCATAAACAGAGTTGACAGGATCTAAAACTCTTAAACATATTCTAATTAATCAATTTTTAAGCAGCAATCTGAAACTATTTAAATGGAATTATATCATTAAAAGCTTAAAAAAAACTCAATCTATCCACCTTCCGCAATTGTTTGTGCTAAGAAAACTCACTCACAGAGCCAATGTCAAAGCGATTCTTCTATATTCACTCTCAATCAATCTCCGAAGGTATCCCCTGTCCTGACACGGCCTAACAGGCCCATGATGAGAAGCACACCGTGAGTCCTCGACGGGTGATTTGGCAATCCGCTCCATTATATTACGATCACGCATCAGATCCGTGATGCCCCAATACCGCCTTTGAGTGAATCATGTGATACTGAAGGTAAATAACCCTCTGTCAAAGTAGTCTTGTAGACAAACTCCACCCAAGGTATACAAGGATTTCTTGACGACGTAACATGTTCTTGATAAAGATCTTCGCCGTGGACCTCATGACCAAGTAGAGGACCACACATCCTGGATGATGGAACCATGGGATCTAGATGCCATCGCTCCCCAACCATCCGCTTAAGTTAAATATAATGAATTTCATAAATTAAATTGAATACACGCCGCTACTATAGCTACACCTGATCTAGACAAACCTTAATCGAAAGTTCTCTCTCGGCATTGGGGTAATTAATTGCATGCTTGAGCCATATAGAAACCGGAACCAGGATCTAAAGTCCAACAAAATGAGGCGAAATCTGGTAGTGTTTTATCTACTATTCCATCTCTTCTAAAAAATTACACCGACACTTTAAATTACTCTTCAAGGTGGTGAATTTTGGCCCACAATCATAATGGATGCTCATCGAGACATGGACTTCTTATCTTGGGACAAAGTGAGAGGGGATGCTCGACATTTCTGGATGTGGTGAACCATCAAGGTAAGGGCACTTATCTGGACATTAAAAAATGTCAAGAGAGTGGAGGAAGAGTGGAAGATGTAGTAATTGTAAAAAAATCACTTATAAATAATACAAAGGACTTTTAATTTTTAAGAATTTATGACCACTACATTGTTTTTTTTCCCTTTTCTTTTTAGACCTATTGTATGTGTGAAAGTATAGGCAAACAAGTATATAGTCACTTAGTTTAGAGCTCATAATCTGAATAAAGAGATAGATATTGGTTGAGAAAATATATGATGAGATAGAATCAGTTAGATTTGATTAGTTCACAAAAGAATATGAACTACTCTATTAAGGGGTACACTATTCCAATATATTTTTCCTAAGTGACAGGCATGACAAGCTTGGGCAAGAAACATCATGTTGTGCCATCTTATTAAGCCCTCAGGTCATTCATGTGGCTCAATGAAGGTTTGACATTTTGATGGATGATTTATTAAAGTAATGGGGCATCATGTCATTATATTGGTCTTTTTAGCTCTACGGATGCAGAAGAAATGACACTTGAGCTTCCTAAAGTTATCTTATCACCCCTCCCATTTTCATCGTCTGTATAGAGCCATTGGAGGTTTAGAGGAACTTTATTATGCTAAATAACTTTCTCATCGATCACTCTCTTCTCTTCTTTGAATCTCCAGCTTCACTATTATCTTCTTTAATGATTTTATTCTTTGACTACACCAAATTTATGCAGGCACATTAACATTAATAAGCTTGCCTTTCTGGGGTTCTTATAGGTATTTAGATGAAATTACTTATGATGTTCGAATAAAATGTACAATGGATAATGAGTTTTTCCAATTATCAATCTTATGCTATCCCAAAATGCCTCTTTATTAAGAGCATTTTGGTCCCCCAATTGATCAAATGATGGAGAATTAAGTCATTTCATTATTAAGTCTCCATGTAGAAGCATCATGACCATATGATGAAGTGAGTAAAGGCTTTTCAGGCCTCAAGGTTGGTGTTGATGAAGACTTCTAATCAGACAATTGAATCTATGCTAACATCTCTAACATCCGTGTTAATGCTGCTGTTAATTGAATGAATTGATGTATACAAATCACTACAAAAAAACTTCTGAGCGAAAATCACAAGTTTTTCAGGGCAAAGTCAAAGTTTAGATTTCATCTCAACAAACATAGAAAATTTAAATCAATAACACAAAGATGTGCCTTCATTGAGCTCTCAATTATTTCACGTCCTTGCTATGCTCATAGGCATTCATTATAATCACGATACATTACAAAGGTCTAGTTTATAAAATTCCTATCTTTCCCCTCTTTGTTCAGGAGTAAGGCCTCCACTGCCGCAACTGGGGCAGCTCTTCAAGCCAAACCCCTGGCAGTCATAGCACCTGAAAGCCCAAAATATATAACATGTGAACATCACATAATCCTTTAGAGGCATCTACAAGAGCTTGTTAATGGTTGAAGAAACTTACTTCCATCTTTCAGAAATGTTGCCATTTTTCTTGTTCCTGCCAGTTCCCTGCATGCAATGAACTGTTAGCAAAGGCAGGAACAGTTTTTAATACAAGAAGAAAAAAAGGTAATTAGCACGAACTTGAAAGGAGGAAGAACGTACTAATAAAGCGGTTTGCGATGCAAAGAAGTCTAATTTGATTTGTTAATGGCATTTAAATACTCAAGGGCTGAGAGTAACAGAGTGAGCTAATGAATAGCCTTGCACCCGGGGCACTCAATTGCTCCTTGACCACGGCAAGTTCTGCAGCCCTTAGAAGCCTGCGGAGATTCAGAATTTATCAAAAAGAAATTCAAAGTTCAAATTATTTACTCAATAAATAAATTGAATTCGAGGTGAATATCTGCTCGAGCATGAATTATCTGGAAAAATCGAGCAAGTTGACAACCCTAGTTATTTGATCAATAAATCTATTAACAAATAACAAGGAAATATAGTGATCTGTACAGTTAAATAAAAATAAATAAATAAATAAATGACCTTTGAATAGCAAATGACAGTTTCACAATCGATATGCAGACCATTACTTGAAAGTTCCATCGATTATCACTTCATTACTCGTCTTTGTTATTATGTTTTATGAAGACCGCCATGTTCTTACTCACATCAGAATTTTTTTGGGGCTTATCTAATGATTTATTTTTTCTTATGAAATTTAGGTAAAAAGAAATAAAAGTGCATGCATGGGAGTGCCTCATATTCAGTGTAAAAACTGGCTGCTTACTTGACTACTGGCAAATGAAGCTGATTTGAATGCATAGACCCTCCCTTCTTTGAGCTAAGTAATTCTGAGGAAGAGAGCTTGCTGAGATAGGCAGCTCTTGTAAGCGAATATGCCATTGCCATCTGCTTCTCTTCCTTCTATATGTGTGTGTGTGTGTGTGTGTGTGTGAGAGAGAGAGAGAGAGAGAGAGAGAGGCTGGCAGTACCTTTTAGAGGAGGCATGAATGACGACTAGACGAGGTGATGACGCCAAGAGAAGAAGCTTGGCAATAAGGATAACGAGAGAAATCCTAGTCGTTCATTTTGTTGGCTGCCAATAAAATAATATCCCTGATTTTAATGTCTAAACAAACCATGGCATAAACAATGCTTTTGAAAAAACAAACTAAAAATGTAAACTTAGATAAACCAGACTGTTTGACAGCGATTAATCCAATTGGTAGAGGTAGCGTTGATGTCTTCTAGCAAATGTTCGGGCATTATGTATACAAGTATAGAAAGTGAACTAATAGTGACAAAAAATGAGCCCTAAATTAAAAATAAAAAAACATGTAAATTTAGATGAAAAAAATTTAGATAGATATAAATCTTGAGGAGAGAAATTTACTACATCCGAGAAATAGATACAAATAAAGAATATGGCTCACAAAACAATCATAAAATGCTCATATATATATATATATATATATATATATATATATATATATCAAAAAATTCCACTACTTGAAGACAAATCTTAATGTCGAAAGTAATCCGATTCTGAATCAGACAACCGAAATCAAGTCATTATTATCAATCGACTCTAAACATAGATATAATAAATCGAATGCCTTGACGAGCATCTGCCAAGCCAAGAACTCATAATTCCAACTTCATTTGAGCATTCAAATACACAAAATACATCATATGATAATCATTTTGAGCCATCCATGGTGGGAGGTTAATTTTGCATGTATTTACAGACGCCACTCTTCCAATCTATAAATAGCCTCATTCTTCATATGAGGCCAAGAAGAGAGAGAGAGCTCTAAAGCTTGAAAATCCTCCAGAATAATCGTTACCACGGCCGCCGACCACCCCTGGCCGCCGCCATCGTCGCCATCCGCCGATCTTTCGTCTCGCTTACCTTCCGCCGCTGACCATCACTTGTCACGGCCATCTCCAACCATCGTTGCCGGTCATCATCGCAGACCACCGACACTCCACCGCTGATCCTCGACGGTCATCTTCGCCGGCCACCATCGACGACCTTCATCGCCGTTGACACTATTCACCATTACTATATTTACTGTTGTGTTCGATTTTGGGATTCTATACGCCTCTTCTCATATAATTTTGTAATCAGTATCAAGTAACTTGTACTCCAAACAAATACATAGTGGAAGATTTCTATTGGGCTAGCGGTTTTTTCCCTCTTTTGATTTTTCACATAAAATTGAGTTTTCTGTTCACTCTTTAAATTGTGTGCTGGATTTCACAACAAGGCCAAGGTGTAAACTTTCATTCTACCGCAATTGGTTTTCTAGCACGCAATAATTTGGCGTCGTCTGTGAGAAACTGATTTTCATTATTTCATCTTGTATGGCGGCCAAGTTTTCCAATAAGATCAAAACCACCATCTAGGTGGAGCATTTCAAGCTTTTAAGGGGAGCAAGCGAAGAATGAAGATTCATCAAACTTTATTCCTTCCTTTTTGTCGAAGGGGCAACTCTTAATCTCAAAAGATTATCCAAATCAATATTCCTGATATCTAATTGATTATCAGTTAGAGAAGCAAGTCAGCAATACTAACGAAAAAGACCAAGGTTAAGGAGAAACTTTGGCTACAACCACAAACGGATGTTTTGATTCGACCTCTTCCATACATGTTAGCGTCATCAAGTAATACTTTGACAAACAACCTCGGATGGGTCAAAAATCCTCAGCAGATTCAATTCGATCTCTTCCATACAGGTTAACGTCATGGGTAACACTCTGACAAACAACCTCGGATAGATCAAAACTTCACACCTACTCCATCCAGGTTAACGTCATCGAGTAAAGACTTTGACAAACAACTTCGGATAGATCAAAAATTCTCAGCGGATTCAATTCGACCTCTTCCATACAAGTTAACGTCATTGAGCAAAGACTCTGACAAACAACCTATGATAGGTCAAAAGGTCCTTCGTGGACTTCCCACGACCTCTTCCATACAGGTTAACGTCATCGGGTAACACCCTGACAAACAACCTCGGATAGGTCAAAAATTCTTAGCGGATTCAATTTGACCTCTTCCATAGTTAACGCCATCTGTAACACTCGACAACAACCTCTGATAGTCAAAATCCTCAAGGATTCAATTCAACCTCTTCCACATGTTAACGCGGAGCAAAGACTTTGACAAACAACAACTTAGGATAGTCAAAAGGTCCTGGACTTCCCACTCTTCCACACGTGTTAATGTCATCGGGTAACACTAACAAACAACCGGATGAGTCAAAATCTCGGATTCAATTCAACCTCTTCCACACAGTTAACGCCATCGGTAACACTCGAAACAACCTCGGATGGGTCTAAATCCTCCGGATTCAATTCAACCTCTTCCATACGTTAACGCTATTGAGTCACACTCAAACAACCTCGAATAGGTCAAAATCATCACCACCGACCGCCAATCGCCGCGATCACGCCGCTGACCATCGCCATCTCCGATGGGCCGACATCGTTGCTGGTACCACCATCGCTGACGGTTATCTACCGATTATCGATGCGCCTGCTGACTACTGCTGCCGCTCGGCTGGCGACCATTGCCGGCCGCTAACCACCTCAGAAGTTACCGCTGCTACCGCCGGCTATCACTGTTGCTCGCCACGGCTGACCATTATCGCCGGTTATCGCCAACCATTGTCGGCCATCTTTAACGGCTCACATCATCGCTGGTCCGCTACAATTATCGCCGGGCCATTTCGCTGGGACTACCATCGTTGCGTATCCCTGCCGACTACTAACGCGGCTGCATATCGCCGCTGCCGCTATTGCCGCTGCACACCTTGCCGGCCACTAATCATTCGCCACGCGCCAATTATCTTCTTCGCTATCTTCTACTGAACCACCATTGCCGCCATCCCATGACTGACGTTAGTCATCGCTGCTGAATACCGCTAAGCATTATTATCGACCACCTTGCCGGTTGCACCACTCCGCTGGCTGCTACGGTAATACTGCTGCGCTGATTATCACTGCCACCGGCTATCGCCATCATCCACTGACACTGCTGCGACCATCGCCAGAATCTCCGCCGGTCCGCTTATCGTCTCGGCTATCCTCGCCACTACGGATGCGATGCCGTCACTTACTGCCGCGATTCTATCGGTCGACAAGGTCTTGACACCTCTTTAAGGAAAATCGGAGCCTCCGTATGAACTACGGTTTTGATCACCTCAATCGGCCGACTGACGAGGTCGGTTGCTGACACCTCTTCGAGAAACGAGCTCTGTATGAACTACGGGTCTTGATCGCCTCAACCTGGCCGGTTCGAGGTCGTTCGAGGAAAACTGGAGCCTTATCGTATGAACCGCAGGCCTTGATCACCTTTGAACCCGGTCGGTCCGACGAGTACGCTAACGCCGAGAGAAAATCAGACCGCATATATACGCGGGCCTTGATCGCTCTCCTCGAACCCGGTTCCGACGAGTTGACACCTCTTCGAGGGAAAATTGTGACACGACGCCTTGATCGCCTCCAACCCTCCGGTCCAACGAATCGCTTGACTTCTCTTCGAGGGAAAATTGTAGACCGATGTATGTACTGCCTTGATCACCTCCAAACCTCGGTCCGACGAGGCTGACGCGCCTTCTTTCGAGGGAAAATCTAACCACGACGTATGCCGCCTGACCGCTCAACGATCTCCTCTTAAGAAGAAGAGGGACACTCTAGTATATGAGGAGTGTGCCTTCTCCCTTGACCCTAGGGGGTTTTTATAGTCCCCCTATAAGGGAAAAAAGGTAAAAAATTGTTAAAACCGCTCAAACTGCATCAAAAGCAAAACGGATGTTTTCTCCGTGATCAAGGACATCTGTGGCTCAAGGCTGAGGTTCGCCTGCTCGCTCGCTCAGCTCAACCCACTGACCCCAGCGGCCACGCTCACAGCTCCACCTGCTTCCACCAACTTCACGCTGGCTCGCTTACAACCCGCCGAATTCATTTCACAGACTCTCCTTCCTTGCCCCCCTTCAAACCGACCCTAAATCACTGCAAGCACCCTTAAATGTTCGGATGAGTCCATAACCCCAAAATATTGCCACAGATACCAGACACATCTGGCCCTCGTGATCCTCTGATCATAATCTTCGCCCATGAAGATCTGCTCTCAAAATGTATGGTTAATGGACCCGCAAATTTCATTGAAGAATCTGCTATTTTCAAGTATTCGACATACATATTTTTGGATGATTGAGATAATATCATCCAAAAATAGAGCAACCGATATGACCGAAAATTCCACTAGCACTAATCTTGATGTCGAAAGCAAGCAACTGATTACGAATCAAGATTAATCGAGATCAAGTGCTTATTATCAATCAACTCTTAAACATGGAGTGTTTATAGAATGCCTTGACTAGCGGATCTAAGCCCAAGATCTCATAATTCACTTCATTTGAGCATTCAAATACACAAAATACATCATATGATCAAAGGAATCATTTTGAAAATCAGATGGAGAGGAGTGGATTTTGCATGTATTTACAGAGACGTCACTCCTCCAATCTATAAATAGCCCCTCATTACTCATATGAGGGGAGGCCAAGCAAGAGAGAGGAGAGAGCTCTAAAGCTTGAAAATCTTCTAGGCATAATCGTACACCACTTTCGACGGTCACCACCTCATCATTGATTACAATATATATATATATATATATATATATAATAATAATAATAATTATTATTATTATTATTATTATTATTATTTTGTGCTCACCATGTCTATGGATAAGGAGTTGTTGTGGCAATAGATTCGCTTATCTCTACCGAGGGGGCACCCAAACCAGCCTCATAGGTGTGGTCGTTGGAAGCTTCCAATTTCAATATCGTGGGCTCATTTTCATGAAGTTATTAAGAAGCTTCGAGCTTCAACGAGCTGCTCAACCTCCTAATCCCCACTATTTTGCAATTCATCTCTAAATGCTTCTCTGGGGAGCACAATCAATCTATAAAATAATAATATATTGTCGCTTACGCCAAATATAATGAAGTTTTTCCTAAGTTATTCTTGCACATCAAAACTTTGACAGTCCCTTCCCGCAATAACATCATCTCTTGTGAATTGACATCTTACTATTGGTGATCTAAAAGTTAGAGATAAAAGATGTTGCTAATCATTAAACAACCATGGGCCACTTAGGTGAACTCATCGAGTTGGCTTAGGAGCAGGCGGCACTCAATCATTTCTTTTATCATGTGAAGCTTCAACCTCGATTATTTATTATAGATAAACATAAAATATAAACCTAATATGAACTAAATTATATGTGTGTGTTTACGATTATATTCACTCAAATATCCCCAAAATAATATTTTTCTATTTTATTTGTATTTGTTCTTGATATGTTATGTTGTACAGAGAGTTATCAAAACTTTGCTGACAATTTTCATTGAAGTCTTTCATATTTTTTATGCCAAATGTAAGGAATGACCAAAGGGTGTTATACTTTGTAATTTTTTTTTTTTTTTTTAGGGAAACCCCATTATACGGGGGTATTTTATTGCCACAAAAATAAGGCATACAAGATCCCTGGGGTGGGTTACACTCTGTAACTACGCTCAAAGAGCTACAATCAACCTAAGGAGAAAACCCCAATCTAAATACATCCAAAATCCAAAGAAAGCATTAAAACAATTAAAAGTAAAATAGTAACTCGAGCAAACCATTTGAAGCCAATGAACTAATTAAGGTCAAGTAACTGAACGAAGAGAGAGTCCATGACACTGTGAAGCAACCTACAAAAATAGAGCTAAACACCGCAAGTTTTAAATCAAAAGAGAAGTTTGAGCCAGATAGTGACAAAATGTAAACCGAATGCGATAATCTGAAATTGATAATGAAGAAGAGGGATAAAGAAGGCTCTTCATTAAGAAGTTGGGCATGCAAATATGAGCATCCAAACTTTAGTCGACGGGTTACATCGTAAATGCTACTACCAACCAAAATGAAGTGAATTCTCACCCATCCTAGCCAACAAACTCAGATAGAGCTATTGGTGATTTTCATTTGAGACATAATATACAAGGACAATAATCATCAATGAAGGTATCCGCCCAATCAATGTTAGTGTATAGAATAATGCATAGCAGCCGCAGCTTCCAGTATAAGGAATAGGCAAGACATCAAGGCAACCGAGACAATGCCCCCAACAGAGTAAAGATAAGAGAGCATCGAAAATGAAAGTTATCCAATTCCAACACAATCCAAATACTACTAACCAAAGAATGGGATTAACAAGGTAAAGAGCCACCCATTGGGAGCCAAACAAAAATTCTGCAGAACAAACCACAAACCCCAAGCCTAGTAGTCAAGAAAAAAACCAACAGATTCCAAATAAAAAGACAACAGCCAGTAATCAAAAAGAAAATAACCGGATCGTTTAACCGAAGACAGAGAGCATCAACCGATAATGAACTAGATGGGGTGAGACCGAGAGTCCCAACAAAACCAAGTTAACATATACATACATTATAATCGACCAACCAACAAAAAAAACTTATGTCACCATAGGTTGCACGTATATACAAAACACCAACAACCCATTTAAAATTCCGATAAGGTCTAACAAGAGGCTCCATGGTTCACCAAACAACCGCAATCCCCAATTAAAGGAACCAAACAAGAAACAAACAAAGAACAATCAAACATCTAGAAAGGGACGTAAACCAAAACATGAAAATAATTAAGGACGAAAGGTCCAAGCAATACCAGCCAACAAGAGACATGCTTTATACTGAAATAGGGTAGCCCGATCGAGGTTAACTAGGCCTTTCAAATGATGAGGTAGAGTTATCAAAGATAGCTCTATTGTTCAAGCACCTAAGTTTGCTAGTAGTGATGCATTGCCTTCCTCCAAACATGGGAGATCTTATAACCGAATTTAGAAAGGAGGGTTGGATATGCTTGAGCACGAAAACAAATCAGATATGATTGTAGAAGTTAAGAGGTCAATAATCAAAGCATCCACTTCAATCCAGATGTTAAACCGCCTTGTTGAAGGCAAATCTCGTGGCATAGTACCCACCAAAGATATGGAATGTAAGTTTGTAGAGGAAAAGCAAAAGCATAAAGAGCTTTACCGTGTAGTTTCTAAAATACCACCACAACCAGCCATTACGGTGAGCCAACCATCCATATTAATTTTAATTAGATTGTTTTGGGTTTAACCCAATAAACGACCTTTTGTAATGACATATAGTTGAATAGGTAGATGAAAACCTAATTTGGAAGCCACAATAATACAACCTTTGAAGTGTTTCTGCTTAATTATGTTGGCATTAAATAGCTCACTAATTTTGTATTTGATTCTAGCCATAATTTTTCTGTGATTCATAGCTATACCGTTGTGTTTGTTTTCGCTTCGCCATCCATATAAACCAAATAATAATAATAGCAGTTGTAATTTTAATGTGACCTTTAGGGTTGTTTTTAAAATAAATATCAAGGAGTTGGTATATGGATAAGGAACCATTGAAAAGGTCATTGTTAAAAAGATCATCATACCACGCCACAGCTTCGACGCAATGGCCCCATTAACAAAAAGATGATTAACCTCTTCGATGTGAAAACAACAATAACATTTAGAGGGTAAGTGGAAGCCTTTGTTCCACATTAAGGAATCAACCGAGATAAAGTTCTTAAGAATACCAAACAAGAATGGAGTAAGTAGTAGGAATATTGTTATGCCATATTTTGTCATAGACATTAGAAACTTCAAAAGTTCTTTTATTATGCATCCAAACATTTTTAAGTTGAAATCACCATTCGTGAGAGTTTAAAGAGGATCGATCCTTGTTGGGTGAGGGAGATTTGAATGAAATTAAGCTTATCTATTATAGAGAGGGGATGTAATCAAGGAGTTTAGTATATTCCACTTATTATTATGCGAATGAATTAACTCTAATGGTCGAGAATGAGAAGAAAGTAATTGGCCAATGGACCCGCCAATCCAGCTTATCTTGCCAAAAATAAGAGTTGCCTAATTGATGCCCCAAGTAATTTGGGACCCTACCATTTAATACTACATAATCTTCTCAAAGTCTGGAGAGTCTCTAGAATTGTAGAACAAGTAATAGGGTGCTTCCCTTGGCAATATTTAACATTCATGAAGTTAGCCCAAAGGTTATTATTGCATCTAAAGTTCCACCAAAGTTTGTATGAAAATGCGTGATTGTATCTTTAATAGTCCCAAGACCGCCTTCCTCAAGGAGCCACAACATTTTGTGCCAATTGGACCAATGCATTTTTTTGGTAAGTGTTAGAGCCCCAAAAAATTTATTTATAAGCCTCTCAATCCTGATGATAGAATTGTAGGCACAATAGATTGAATGAGATAAAGAGGTAAAGAATTTAGGGTGCTCTTAATCGTGGGTAAGCCTACCGCCAAAAGAGAGAGAAAAGTTATATTCCCAAGAAGAAATGATTAGAGATCTTTTGGATTATATCATCGAAATGATGTGACCTTTTATGTCCTTTGAAAAGAGGAGCACCAAGGTATTTAAGAGGCAACCGATGTTGCTTAAAATTAGTGATTCTGAATATGGTTAATCCTATTGATGGCAATTTTGGATGAAGGAATGAAGCAACATTTTGTCTTGTTAAGAAATAATCCACTTTCCTTCCAAAATTCTTAAGTAAGTTCAAGATTGTTTTATATGTGGGATAGAAGCATTGCGAAGATGATAAAGTCATCCGCAAAACTAAGATGAGAAACGGAATACCACCATGAGTTTTATAAAGCAAGTTAGGTTTATAAAAGAAAATATCATTCAAACACACGGATAGGTAGTAACAAAGAATGATAAAAGAGTAGGAGAAAGAGGGTCTCCTTGTCTCAAGCCATGGATAGATGTGAAAACCGGTCGACTCACTATTGATGATCACGTAAAACCAAGCATTGGTGGCACAATTTTAATAAGATGAATAATAGCTTGAGAGAACCCAAAAAGGGAGAATCTTAAATAAAAAGTCCCAAGATAGATTGTCAAAAGCTTTAGATATATCAAGTTTGAAGATAATGTTTCCACCTCGTGGGAACGCCGATGAATTAATTCTTGGGCAAGGAGGATGTTATCGAAATAGCTCTACCTTTCATAAATCGGATTGATTAGAGAGATAATATTGGGAAGCGGGCCTAATTCGTTAGAGATTAGTTTAGCAATTAATTTATTGAAAAGGTGCAAAGACGATAGGTCTAAAATCACCCCGTGATTTGAATTTTAGGGATAAGAATGATGGAGGTACTAGAGAAGGCTCTAGAAGGGGTTTCAAAAAAATCAATAACCGCATCAATCAAATCAGTTTTAATAGTGGACCAAAGAATGTTGGAAGAAATGGGTAGTAAACCCATCGTACGATAGAGTCCGAAGTTCATGCTATTAAGGGTATCACCATTCGTGGGGCAATGTGAGTAAATTGTTTTGATCGAGGTGATCAAAGAGGGAATCAAATGAGGATTGGAGATATCAATTAGTTCTGGGTTGGTATTAAGTAAATTTTAAAATGGTTACCAATCGAAGTCTTGTAAATCTTCTTGCCGTGATCCAACTGCCATTGTCATTTTTAATTTTTTTAATAGAGTTTAGAACTTTTCTTTTTTTGAAAAGAGCGTGAAAATATTTTGTATTTCTGTCGCCGTCAGTTATTTGTTTACTAGCAGCTTTTTGACGCCAATAAGTTTCTTCCATATTTTGAAATTTAATCAGCTTATCCCTAGCTTCCTTAAGTTGGTCATGTTTGCTCGAGTCCGTGATGACTGCTTCTTCAAGAGAGCAAACCAAATTCTCCATACTTTTTAAATTAGCAAAAATGTTTTTAAAATGATGTTTGTTCCACCAATTTAGAATTTGTTTGAGCTTTAAGTTTGAGCCAAAACGGATCATACCTTTAATAGAGTTGTCGTGGTGAATGGGAGCCATCCAGTTCATAGAGACAACATTCAAGAAGTCATTATGTTAAGGCCCACATGTTTTGAAATCTAAAGGGGGAAGGAGACTGTCTAAGAGTGGGGGGGGTTCATAACAGAAATAAGGAGGGGAGCGTGATCCAAAAGTGTTCTACTCAAATGATCAACTGTGGTGTTTGGCCATTGATCAATCCAGTGAGTTAAATAGGGTATGATCGGCGTTGCAAAGTCCGAGTTGTTCCAAGTGAAGTTAGAACTGAAAACGATGTGCTTAAGTTACAATCAAGGATCATATTAAATAAATCTTCCATGGAGTGGGTATTAGGGAGGAGCCCCTTCTTTCTGACGTCAGTAAGAATAGTGTTGAAATCACCTCCAACAAGCCAAGGTAAAGTGACAGAGGCAAAGGATCTTAAGCTATTCCAGGATGTTCTCGCCTCGCTGTGCATAAATAAAAGAGCCTGCAGAGAAATCCCTAAAGAGATGTGAACATTAATCAATTGAGTATGATCTTCTAGGATGGTGATAGTGATTGATGGTTTCGTAAGCAATTTTATTGCTAATGTTATGAAAAAATTTTGGAAACCGATTTTTCGAGCAACATTAGCAATCTTAGAAGAATGAATAAGAGGTTCTATAATAATAAGGAGTGAGACGCTAGGAGTGCAAAGGCTTCTAACCCGATTTACATTAGGAGTCCCAATACCACGAATATTCCAAATAATAGACCTAATCATAACGATGATGCGAAAGAAATTTTGAAGAGCATAAAAAATATGGATAAGGAAAGTCTGCAAAAGAAAACCTAATTGCATTATTTAAGTGATGTGGAGGCTGATCCGTGGATCTAGTGGAGCTTCTAGTATTTGTTGACTTCTTTTGTAGGAAACTGTTTGGAATGGTCTTTCGCCTGTATCTCCATCCGAAAGAGAATAATTTAAAAAATTCATGTTAGCTTCTGGTCAATTAATGGAATAGTGATAGTGATTTCCCTTCTGTCCAAATTTGTTGAGAGGATAGGTTAGCTGAGTATCTATATGAGATAGTGGAGGTGGTGATTTTTCCAATCTCCATTTCGTGATTATGAGTTGGATGTTTTTCTAAAATTAAGGGTTCCTCAATCCGCTTGTTTTGTTCGGATGTCAAAGAGCCATGAGTATCTCTTGTATCCCCAACAAGGTCATCACCATTGTTTCTTTGAGCTAGGTTAGTAGTGGCAAGATAGGGGCAATAAGTTGTCTTTAGGTACAATTTCAGCTGGGTTAACCCTTTCCCCATCACAAGACGTATCATCATGATATTCCACTAATTCATTGTGAAGCCCTTTTTGCGAATCAGTAGGTGGAGAAACGATGAGTTTATTCGGATTTGTGTCCTTGTGGTTGATTTTGGGTAACATAGGCCATTTTAGTAGGTTGATCTTTTGATAAGGAGGAGTTAGAGTTTGTTAACTTATTCTTTTTTAGCTGAGGGTGGAGAATAAAACAATCAGAGTTTTCATGCCCATGAATTTTGCAATGGGAGCAGAAAACTGGAAAATTTTCAAATTCAACTTTTTGGTTATAGCCTACCAACCTATCCAAACTTCTTTTGGGTGCTTTTTGGTAATATCTATTTCAACTAAAACCCAAGCAAATGTATGGCGGATTTCACGCTGCTTCTGATCTATTTGTAATGGTCACCAAATATAGCCCCCCGCAAATAGCACTTGATGTGTAACAAAATGTAATGCGCATGTTAGGGAAAGATAGCCAAATTGGGACAATCGGGGACTCTTCCTTAACATCAAAACTAGGCACCACTTAAGGAGACGATTTGACAATTATAAACAAGGTAAGAACGACGCAAACACTCGAATAGTCCGATCATTAGTTAGTTGGATAAGCACATGCCGAGGGTCAATCACCTACCAAAAGAACCAAAGTTTTAGACTATGAAAGAAAGCCCAATCTTATCAACAAG
Organism: Cymbidium sinense; assembly: GCA_021442155.1. Taxonomy (NCBI): domain Eukaryota; kingdom Viridiplantae; phylum Streptophyta; class Magnoliopsida; order Asparagales; family Orchidaceae; genus Cymbidium; species Cymbidium sinense. Next base: position 46,098,142 of record CM038218.1, read on the forward strand.
AGGTCTCAGAAATTGAATTTCCCAATCGCGAATATTCAAAAGGTTTAGCTAATTTTTCTACATCCATGTCCAACACATCACGGCCGGCATTCCTCAAAAGCGAGCAATTAAGTTAACCGATTAAGGGGAAAGATTGTTACCGATAAAGCGCCTTGAAGGATTTCACTGGCGGGAGCATTGGATGAAGGAACGAACTTACCGAGAGGGGCATCACCTTCCATCCATCCCTCGTGGTGTTTAGGTTAGCGGAAAGGTGGTTTTCCGCCATCAAGCATGTGGGATGAACATTTGAAGCAGGACCTGACAAAGTTCTGAGTCAGGGCGATGTCATTGTTAAACGGCCGCAAGAGTCGCAAGAAGAAAAAAGCCCTAGCAGAGAGGTCGCGCGTCGGGAGGGGAGAGAGGAATGATTGTTTCAATGAATAGAGTTTCGAGTTATACTTTGTCATTGTGATAGTAGGACAACACTTCAAAACCTTTAAGATTAACTATCTGCCTATATAACTCCCTGAACAACTGCCATATTATTTCCTTGCAGTATAATAATTTTTTAAATAATCCCAAAATAATATTACCAATTTTAAGCAGATGATCTTCTATGCGTATATGCATACTTTTGACATTGGTGATGATTTTTGATAAGATAAAATATTATTTTTTAGTGTTTTGTCATTGATGGACACATTCAAAGGTTTTCAGCTTTTGTATCATGCAAGATACAATTTTATAATAAGTGGTTATGTTATAAATGTTTACCATTTTCAGCTTGTGCCATTCGAGCTTTTGGGCAGTAATTTTCGGGTTCATTAAAAAAAAAATCTTATTCGAGCTCGGCTCGAGTTTATTCATGAGCTCAGTTCAAATTAGGATTATCAAGCTTGTTAATAAAGCATCTCATTTAATGAAATAAATGATCTTTATTCAAGCCTTAATCGAGTTTGTTCGGGAGCAGCTTATCGAAAAATATACATGAGCTGTATCAATTAAAACTTATTAAGCCTAAAAAAAATAAAAATTTACATAGTTTTGTTCACTAAGAAGCCTTACCGAGCCGTAATCGAGCTATAATAGAGCTCCTTAACAAATTTGTTCACGAGCAAAAATGAATCGAATGACAACCTGTTCAAGCTCCTCATTTAGCAATCAAGTTTACAAAACTGTTCAAACTCATAAAACTGTTCACATTGTCTTATAGCTTCAATTTCTCTCTTTGACACCATATTTTAAAACTGTTCACATTGTCTTCCTTTCATAGTTCAGCATGTAATTCTAGCATAACTATTAATTTTAATTCTTTATTTTTTACGCTTCATAAATGAGAATATAATTATCATTTGGTGTCAAGTGATCAAATTTTCTCTTTGAAACGATCACCTCAATTAAAAAAAAAAAAACACTACTTATGAATTGGTAGCTCCACTGCTAAAACCAATTAATACAGTTCTCTTCTAATTTGTTATTGAAATGCATGCAAAATGATGATTTTATAAGCATATTTTACATATAATCAAGGTTGGTTTAAAATTTTTAAGAGAAGTTATGCCCAAAAAACCCTTAGCTTCAACTGCTAATATTTTTCAGATGTTCTATGCCTTCTAAAATTGTGATATATCATAATTTTATTGTATTAAAGAAGCATGTGATTAAGAGTATCTTGCATTTTTTTTTTCTAAATAGTAAAGCTTGACTCTTTACAGTATTACCAAGCTAGATTTTCCTAGTTCAGAATACTTTTTGTCTGCAAAGTTTTGATTTGCGCCATCTGGGCAAAATTTTTGACAACTCTTATGCTAAACAACATTTTAAAAAAAAAAAATTTATATATATAGCACATAATTCTTATGTATTTACTTATAACACTTAAATTTTTAATTAGTAATATAGCATTTTTATATATATATGAGAAGGTACATTTAACTTTAATAAAATTAAAGATGATGTTATTTTTTGACATAATATTAAAGATTTGAGGATTTGATGTAAATATGAAGTTTAGGTATAGATATGTAAAATATATGAGAATTGTTGTATGTAAATTCTCTTTAAAAAATGGTTTATTGACTATTCTGTTCAATTAAAACTGAATTTTTTTTTTTTAATTTCTTCCCAAAATTCTATGTTCTTAGAACATTTTTTCCCCACTCGGTTAATTTTATCTGATTATTTCTACATTAACTGGCTTTCACAGTAAATACTTATACAGCAATATCAGCATGCTAAATTGCTAAGGTTCCAGATATTGTCTCTTCCTACAGTTGTATGTATTGCAGCTTGAGAGCTTTTTCTTTTCATGCCCCCACCATCATTATGTTACTGTCTCTCTATCATTCATCCCACCGGTGTCTGTATGTGTCCTTTGACGGGAAGAGAGAGAGAGAGAGAGAGAGATATTTAGATGATATAGAGAGAGAAGAGTTTCCAAGATAAAAAATGAAACTCGGCCATGCCCTCCATGAGCAGAAGTAAATAATGGAGGAGAAAAGACTGCACGAGCAAAAAAGAGCCATTGTTCTTATGGTCAGGAGATTGATGTACATGATGACTCACTAAGGAGAAGATCTCACTAATCACTCCTCTCATGCTACAGTATCTGGTCCCTCTAATTTGTGTCTGGGGCCGCCAGAACTAAAGAACTCTATTTCCTCTTGCTAGATACATACTTTATAATACTTGATCTCAATGAATATTTAAGATGGCCTTTGAATCAAAGTTTTCTTATCAATCAATTTACTGAAGTCTGTTTAGGAGTTTAAATAAGTTTCTTTTGGAAAGCCATTGTGATTAGAGGACTGTGGTCTGCATGTGGAAGTAGCTGCTTTATTTTTTTAATTTTATTCATCTCTGCTTATCGTTTTTTAGTGCATTTCCCACTATTAATGAAAGGTCGAAAAAAAGTAATGAAAAGTAGGAGATTTGTGTAATGATTTGAAATTTTTATTATATTTAATATCTAAACTTTTGCATTTACTATCATTATCTTTCAAATTATTCTTCATCTTATGGAGATACTGTTATTTATGATTGCTTTGATCTTAGTGATGGACATGTTGTGGATAATTTAAAAAAATTATAACGTTACAAGATTATAAGATTATAATGTTATAATATTATCATTATAACACTATAACGTAATTATAATTATAGTAAAACGTTAATAATATAATATATATAACATAAAATAATTAAATACAAATAAATTAATAAATTTATAATTAAAAGTAAGAGTCATTAACAATTATAAATTATAAATGGGCTTTAATTATTTCATCTTTTACTTATAAATATATGAGAATGTTAACTGAAAAAATATGCTAAATTTTTTCTTTCTTTCTCTAACGAACATTCTTGTCATTTCACATTTTAAAAAATCAAAGACATACAATTAGTTTAAAGTTTTAAAGATGAGCCGTAATATAATTTAATCATAAAGAAAATAGATTATATAAATTAGTGCACCTAAAATTTGATCTAAAAGATAGTGTCAGCCATAACTCTCTCAGATTATTTTATTCTCACTATTATTTTATTTTATTTGTTTTAAATTTATTTCTTAATTTCATATTAATAATTTATTTTAATAATGTTCTAACACTTTGACAAGAATCCAAATTTCGTTAAATTTAACAAAAGATTTTAAATGTAATTTATTTTATTTTTATTTATATTTTTGATGCCAGCCGTATGGACTGTAGAGGTCCCAATAGAGTTCGAAGGCGATCCGATTAAGTTTTATAATATTTAGGGCTGTAAAATGAATTGAATGGAGTTGAGAATAAATTATTTAAATTTCTACATTTAATTTTTTTATTAAGTTAGAGATAAATTTAAATATAACTTGAGTTTTAAAATTCAATTTGACATATTATAGAATTCAAATTATAATTAAATTTAACTTAAATAATTAATAATATATTTAATATTAATGAATTAAATATTTATTATTAAATTTAATTAAATCTATAAAATTTATTTAAAATTGATATAAATCATTAAATATTATTTTAGTAGCATGATGAAATTTAAATATTAATAAAAAATATTTGAATCTATCTATTTAATCATATATTCAATAATTTCATCACACACACCCGATGATAGAAAAAGTGATTAAACAGAGCTGGCAAATATAATTTTAACTAACCGATCTCTCTTTATAAGGTGAATGATCAAGCAGAGAACCAACTATCACCTGATGACCTATATTCTCAGTTTACTAACATCTAACACATATTAATATCTAACATTAGCCAACCAAAATTGTTTTACTCTCACCATCTTGAATGATAATCACTTATCATGTAAGAAGAATGAGTGAGCTGACTATTGTCCATTAGTTGACTTTTGATATTCTCAATCAACTCCATTCACTACACATCAATGTCTAATGATCAGTGGCTATCAATATTTGACATTCAACTTCTTGATCATTAAACTCTCTAATCAATTGACCTACCATTGTTCGGGATCTTAAATTCTAGAACCTAATGTTTGTCAATTACCAACATCCAATGCCCTCTTTTCAATCACTTGATCTCCTCCTATAATGACTGTGATCTAGATGACTACCTACAATCACTTGATGACAACTCATACATTTTAGGAGCCCAATTTGTACCATGAAAAATATATCACATAATCCATGTTAGAGGTGTTAATTCGGATTCATGGGTTTGAATCTTTTAGGTGTGTTTGGGATAACTTTTACCGCTTTGTAAAAAAAATCCAGAAAGCAACTTGTGGGCTCCAAAAATTTGCCACCGACCTCTTCGATGAAAAGAGTGTTTTAAAGTATTGGTATAATTTTCAGAAGACATATGAGATAGTAGATAAGATACTACCTAGAGATTTCGTCCTCATTTGGTGAGAACTTTAGATGGTTCCGTGTTTCTATAGCAAGCCCTATATTAATTACCCTCCTAGTAAGTGAAAACTTTCGATTAAGTGGTCATTAGATGCAAGCGATAGTAGCAAAGATGTAGAGTTTTAGGATTTGAGATATGAAATTCATCATTAGCTTAAATGATGGTTGGGGAATGATGATGCCCGATCTAGATCCCATGGTTCCGTATCCCGCACGTGGTCTCTAGTCTACTTAGTCGAGGAGACAAACACATAAGGATCCTCATAAGCAACATGGGTTACGTGCTCAAGAAATCCTTGTAGACCGGGTGGTGTTTGTCTTGGAGACGACTTAAGTCTACCTACAACGGGATGTTTGCCCTATCAAGTATACCCTATGATTCACAACTCGGACAAAGCCAGGGAGCATACTGATCGCGTGATCGTAATATAATGGAGTCGGACACAAACCACCCGAGAGGACTCGTCGAATCGCTTCATCTGGAGCTCGGCCAAGCCACGCAGTTAGAGGACACGAGCCATGTCCTTACTAGCAAGAAATTGATTAAGAGTGAACATAGCAGAACACTTGATTTGACATTGGCTCATTTGTGAGCTAGAGTTTTCTTAATTTGTCACCCCCGACAAACAGTTATGGAAGGTGGATAGATTGAGTTTGTTTTAAGTTTTTAATAATAGAATTCCATTTAAGCAGTTTCAGATTGCTGATTCTTTAAAATTGATTGATTAGAATATGTTTAAGAGTTTTAGATTATGTCAACTCTGTTTAGCTGCTAATAAAAGATTAGATCTACTGTCATATGACAAAATCAATTTTTTCAAATATTTCACTGATTTGAAACTCTTATTATAAGTTTTAGATTTTGTTAACCCGACCCAATCTAAGACTAAAGCAACTCAAGATCCTCAAACACTTGAATTTAAGCATTCAAAGATAAGTGGCCCATGCGGTGTATAGTAATTTTAGTAATTTTATGTTAATTATGAGATTGATTTTGTATTTTCATTTTTTTTATTCCAATTTAGTCTACGTAGCCTTTTCAAACATTAAAATTTGCTTGAAATCTCTATGTCCAGCACATGCAGAATTTATAGTTTAGATAATTTCACCTAATTAGTGATTGATTTTGAAAATCATAATTGGATGAAATTTCTTAATTTTAATTAAAAGAAGCCTTATGATTTTATAGAATATATTTTTCATTCGCTTACAAAGGGTTAAAAATTCAGGGCAAGAAGGCATTTTGATTTAGATTGTAGTTTAAAATATGCACTTAGCTTATTTATTGAGTTTTTGCAATTCTCTCAGCTTGATTATGCTCAAATTACATCAATTTTGATTAGTTATGCCGATTTTAGTATTTGCTTTAGCTCTACTCATGCTTATCAGTTAGCATAGTAATCACCTCCACATTCGTATAAGAGTTATTAAACTCAATTTGAATTTATCCTTGGATTTTGAGTTTATTGCAAGTTTGTTATGAGTTTGGCATTAGTCCCCCCTCAATTACAATTAAAGCTTGCTTAATTTTGAGGGATTTACTAGAAAGAGAACTCAACGCTTCAATTTAAGCCATAGGATTACAATTAGAGTTTGTGAGTTTAATATTATCTCCCAAAAAGTTTGTGAGTTTAATATTAGCCTCCCCCAAATTTCACTTAGATTTTAAATGAATATTCTATTCTTTCCAAAATTTGCTTTAAAGGCTCCCCCCCCTTTTTTTTCATGTTTCTCGCTTTTAATTTAAAATTAGCTGCAGGTTTTTCTACTTAGCGCTCTTTAGTCAGCTCATTTCATTCTCCCATTTTTTTTCTAAGTAAAAAAATTTGAAGCAATTTCGGCAGCCTCCCGACATCATCCTCAGTGGGCGCATCGGGGTGTTTGGCTACTCGGTATCTGTGAGATATCGAGTGGTGTCTTGTGACACCACAACCGGTTTCATCTCGTCGTGCCCTGCTGAGCACGACTAGTTCTTTAAACCTCAAAGAAGACATACAATGCAATATATATTCACCCCCACTTTTTTTCTAAGTTTGGAAATTAGACAAAATTTTGGCGATTGCCTAGGAGGAATGACAACTAACAAGTGATGGTTTACTCGGTACTCATTGTGAAGAACCAGAAAGATACATCTATTTTCATCCGTCGAATTTGTCAGCACAACGAGGCCTTCAAACTCGCAAAGAAACACACGCATATATATTCTTCACAAATCTCATGTTCTCGCACATTTTTAGAAGGCTCCTCGAGAAAGGGATAAGGTATGATTGAATGTATATGATGTGTCAAAATCGAAGAAGAATTTCCATGATATTCTTTCCTCGGCGCAAAAAACAGGATGGCCAAAGAGGCGGAAAATCGAAGGAAGAATTGTCTGATGTTCTTGAGAGGCGCAATGGAAATAGGATTCGTAGGGGTGCGATGAAAAAATCAGGAAGAAAGCTAATGATGTTCTTCCCGATTCTGGACGAAATAAAACAGGATCTGCTAAAGTGAGTAACAAAACCGAAGGCGAATTCTTCACCGATGATCGTCGACGGCGGTGTGGAACCAGCTGCTGTAGGAAGAGGTGGCAGGTTAAGATTTGCCGCTCAAATGGAACAGGGTGGCGAAGACGGTTGTGTGGCCGGCGAAGGATGGTGAGAAGCGGAGGTCGTCATGCGTCGCAAGAATCGAGCTGCGGTGCTGGTCTGAGCGGAAAGTGGGGTGGCTTGCCGGTCGAAACGTGAGTCGGCAGGAGTTGCGAATGGACCAGCAGTCTCTTGGAGGTCCCAACAGCAGACAATGGGCGGATTTCAGTGGGACTGGCGGATTTTCTGAACACGAGACGGAATAGTGGAAACAGAGGAGAGGATTACCTTGCTTTTTTTTTTTCTTTTTGGTTTTGGAAAGAGGGAGGGAGAGGAGAGAGAGAATGGTGAGAAGAGAGTGGAAGGAAATGAGGGGAAGTTGGAGAATGGGGGAGTGGTTATCTTTTTAATTTATTATTTTTTAAATTTTCCTTTTAAGAAAACTGAAAATATGGGGAACGTTTGAGCATGGGGGTAATTTGAGAATTTTTAAATAAATTTTAAATTCATTTAAATTGTTTTAATTTGGATTATTTAAATTAATTATAATATATATATATATATATATATATATATATATATATATATATATATATATATATATATATATATATATATATATATCATTTAGTAATTTATTTTTGATAATGGCGATGTCCGTTCGTGATCTGAGTTTTGTTCAAGTCCGCCAAATTGAGTTAATTTTAGAATGTGCTCGCCGCTCCGCTTGATTTTCACAAACTCTTCCAATTGAGAATAACAATTATTTGATAGATTTCGTTTCAAAGCCAATGATGATCAATACCTAACAAGTCGTTTGACTTGTGTCGGTGCCTCCTGACCTCGATATATGTGCAGGCGCGTTGACGACTCGAGTGCTGGATCAATTGCTCATCAAGTCATGCAATATTTATTTCTAGACCAATTTTGACGTTCTAAACGCAACGACGAAGTCCATTCGTCGATCGGAGATCATTTGGGTTGATTTGAACGCCCCGCGATTTTAGCCTCGATTTGAATCGCTATCAAATCACTCGACATTTCCACAGACTTGTCCGAATTGAGCGCGGATAGTCTCATTTGATAGATTTTGATGTTTTGAAGTTGACGGCGAAATCAATTTCATGAACGGAGGTCATTTGGTTCTCGTCGCAGCTTCTCAACTTCGATATATGTGACATATCGATAGCTCGCGCAATCAATTGATCATTATATTTTTTTAATATCTATATTCGGATCAATTTAACATTTTGAACGCGACAAGTCCGCTCATCGCTCGAGATCGTTCACCATTTTGGTGACGCCCAGTGCATTTTGAACCCGACGGCACTATCACTTAAAGTCCATCGAATTTAACTTGTGGGCTTGTCTTGATTTATGACACATATGTGGAGGTCAACACAACTATAGCTGCATTTGACTACCAAATTTTTATTTGCTTTTCAGAAAATTTTATATTGAAAAGTTGCTTTTAAGAAGCAGAGATGTTAGAGCGTGGTGACTGTCAAATAAAATATTATTTAAATTAATCAAAAAAGAAAATAATCGTAACACACATAATAGTTTTTCAAAAAATTATTTTCCTCACAATAACTTTATAATCAGCTTTCAAAAAGTTACAACTTCCAAACATACCCTTAAAATTAACCCTACTCAAAACTGCTTGACCAGAATATTATATAAGCTAAAAATCTTGACTGAACTCGACTCGATATGAACATGACATGATTGCCAAATTTATACTTGTATTTCAAGTCAAATTCTAATAAAAATTGAGTCAAATTTGAGTTTCTGTGTTGAAATAAAATCAAATCCAAGTCAATATCGAGTTGACGGGTTAAAATTAGCTCTATTGTAAGTTGGCGAGTTAAAATCAGGTTAACTTTAGGTTGACAGATTAACATAACCCAAAAAAATTGAACATGCCAGTCACTTTGAAGTGAACTGGACTAAAAAATAAATCATGTAAATTTGAACCTGATTTTTTCGAGCCGAGTTTATATCAAATTGTCAAATCAAGTTAATTATTGGCACCTCTAATCCATATCAATTTCATTATATTAATAAATTTTCTAGTAATAAAGAAGTACATTTTTCGAACTTATTTCAATTAGATTTTATGATATTTTTTCTAAAATCTCATTTCTTATATGAGCTACTATTAACATATCTATGTTTTGTGAAATTTTCATTCAATTTAAAATAATATATTATCTATCTATCCTCACAAGTTTTTTAGTACATGATAAAAATAAAAATATGTTTCAAGTATGACTTATAGTGGTGAAATAAAAAAGAGATTTATGTTTCTCTTCCTCTATGGCTAAAAAATAATTTTATATAATCATAAATAGTATGAAAATAATTATCTTAACCCTTTCTCTTATGAAATTGTCATTTACCACTGGCTACATATAGTTCAAAAAAGTAAGCATCATGTTGGTGCCATGAAAGCTATCATATTCCCACCAAATGGTTATAGTTAGCTAAAGAAATGAAGGGTAATGATTATTGTAGGGATGCTAAAATGGCATCACCTACATATTTATTCGTACTTCTAAATTCAGATCATGACTCAGCTTTGCACTTTAACATTCCTATTGTCAATATTTCAGAGAAATTATTATGCAAAGTTCGGACGTAAAACTACGCCTAAATTTTCACAGATACTACATACATAATATGTGTACACCAAATTTTCCTTTTTTTTCTTAAGATTTAAGGAGTAATTTAAATACTTGTAACTTTAGTACATAATATTTGGTTTATTTTGAGCACAATTTAAAATATGAAAAAAAACTAAAATAAATACTTTTTTAGACTTTTTTTAATTTTTTTTAATTGCACTCAAAATATCCTTATACATATACTATGTACTAGTGTTAGAAGTATTTAAAATACTCCCAAATTCTAAGAAAAAGGAAAAAAAAAATAGTGTACACATACATTGTGTATACCAATATATAATGAAAACTTGAACACAATTTTATATTTGGACTATACCCATAATAATTTCTTCAAGGGAAAGGTCCTATCAAGTTGAAATTTTTTTTTTTTGTAATGGATATCCACCCAACACTCCACCCATCTTGTGAGTAGGGATGTCATTATGACTAATCTCACGAGCCTAACGCCACATTCATCACCCACACATGTCGGGTCCCTATTTACTTTCCCCACCGTGATAGACCTTCGCTGGAGAGATTCAACTGAGATTCACGGCCGCTTCACCAACTGAGCTAAGAGATGGTGGGTCCTATCAAGTTGAATTGAATTGATCCCATGGTTTTGTCTTGTCATTCCACAGTAGTAAGAAAGAAAAAAAGCTCACGAGGGGAACAATTTCTCATGGAGTTTGATCCCTCCTACTTGAACTTTCATCATTTGGAGCAAAAGAAACTGTGGCTTTTGTTGATTGGAGCCGTTCAATGAGGCACTAATGAGCTGCCATTTCACCAACGGCTTGTTAATTAAAGTGTTTCTCCTCTTTTCTTTCCTTTCCTTTTTTTTTTCCATTTCACTTTATTCATGTGAATTCTTATTTAGTTAAGAAATTGTGGCCAATGAAGTTGGAGCATTATGGAGTTGAAATGAATAATAATCTGAATAGATTTGTGGTCTAATAATTAAAAATATTAGCCATTAATTCAAATCATATATTTTAAAATTTAATGCATATTATTTCTATGAAAAATTAAATGATTGAACTTCAAAATAAAATTCATATGATATTTGTAGTGTTGTTAGTATATTGAATTTCAATAAATTTGCAGTGATTCAAGAGAAGAATTTTATAAATTTTAAATATTTAAATTATAATTTTGAATCAGACTCATGATGCTTATTTATTTTTTTAAAAGTGATATATTATGTTATAATTTTATTGTGAAATTATTTTTAATGTTTTTTAAGATATAAATTTATTTAATTTAAAAAAAAGATTGATTCTATCGCCAATCTTAATCATTTCATTGCCACTATATATATATATATATATATATATATATATATATATATATATATATATATATATATATATATATATATATATATATATATATATATAATGAAAATGGGATGTGAATTTGCTTTTAAATTTTCAAAACAACAAAACAGAGATTTTTTTTTAATTATAAAATAATTAAAGAGCACCACTTTAAATGAATTTCATGTACTTTTAGTATTACATATTTTTTAATATATATTTTTATATTTTTAAAGAGAAATTTTTTCTTATTTACAATCTAAAAGTCATAAAAGAGATCTCAAGCCATATCTATTTTACCAATTCAATATTTAATCTATCTTTTATGTCATGTAGTTTTGATTTATTTCTTATATTATAATTTTAATTTTATTATAAAATAATTTAAATATTATTCTCTTCTTTATTATTATGAGATTTCAATAATTTTAAAATATAATTTGAGACATTTAAAGAATAAAATTAAGAGAAAGCCTATCTCTTAGAGCTCAGTTCAAAATAAGCCTCTAATAAATTTATATATATATATATATATATATAATTTTTATTTATCACATAGTTTAAATAAAGAATAATTTGAAAAAAAAATTAGTTAAATTAATCTTAAGTAAAAGCTTAAATTAATTAATATTTAAAGATTATTTTGATCTTTTTTAAAGCATGAAGAATGACAAAAAGATGTTTAGCTCAAGCGGTGTATGAATGAATTGAAGAGTTAGCTAATGAACAAAATCATTCTTAGAGTAATCTTAATTGAGCTAATTTAAATTTAATCGAATTAGAATCAAAATAAGCTTAAATCAAAATAAAAAGTTATATTTAACACACTATAATTTGAGATCTTTTTCAATCAAACATCAAATTAGCTTCGTGATTAAATTAAATGACTTCAAATCAATTAATTTTGAGCAAATAATGGATCAATTTGAGATGAATCATTAAAACTCTTTAAATAAATAAAATAAGAGATTATTCATTTTTAAATTTGTTGTATAACAATTAATTTTTATATTTTATTATCCCATATATTATATGTGCTTACTTAATTCTTAAACGTTGGTGAGGCCGAATGCTTGCTCCACCATTTGCTTAAACTATTTTACATTTTAACATATTTTATTCTTTATTTAAAAATCAGAAAAGATCTGTGATCATTGGCCTTTAATAACATGAATCATAATTAATGTACTATGAACTGTACCTTCTATAACTTTATATTTTTTTCTTACACCCATTCATATAAAAAGGTTTTATTTGTAGTACGAGTAAGGGTGCATTTTGAAGTATTGATACCCATCGTCTCTTGCTCATTGGTGGTGGCCGTAAGAATGGACGAGTTCGAATCCTCCGGAGGCCTATACCTGGAAAGTAAGTTGGGACACACGTGGGTGATGAATGTGTGGCAAGGATTAGTCACATCTCCAGATGGGTGGGGTGTTTACCCATTGCAAAAAAAAAAAAAAAAATGATATTCTGTTTTACTTTTCGAGCAATAGTTTTATTTGACTATTAATTTTTGATTACTTTTCAAAATTTTATGATAAAAGTTATTTTGAGAATCGATTATTAGAATATGATAGTCGTTAAAAATCTATTTTTTAAATTTTTTTTTAAAAAATATATTTATAACATATACAATAATTTTTTCAAAAAATTATTTTATTTACAACAACTTTATAATCATATTTTCAAAAAAAGTCATATCCTAAATCTAAGTACTCTCCAAGCCTGATTTTTTTTCCCATGCATGCACCAATTTATCCCAGTTAAAAGTGTCCTTTCAATGTCTTATTACAGCACAAGGTGAAAACATTTGCCAATTAATTACCTTCCGAAAAAGTTCTGATAATTAGCTTTTTCTCCACTGACATAACAATAGATATTCTCCTCTTTTAAATCAATCATAAATTTATGATTTTTAAACATAAATTCATAGTATTTAGCATAAGAGAGATATTTATAAATAAATTTCATCAAGTTCTTAAAATGATTGTATAAGTGCTTAAATAATATACATTTAAAAATTTCTAACATCTATTTATACTGATTTATATAAAAATTTTATTTTTTGTGATGAATTTTATCATTCCATGTAGTCAATGATAGCAAGATTTTTCTATCTGCATTTAAGTTTTAGATTTTCTTTTAAATACCCATGCTATAAATATCATAAGCATATCTTCTCATGGGATAGAAATTAAATAATTTAAGAAAAAAAAAAGAAATGAATGGTCAGAATATGGATGTATTGAAATTTAGAGATGATTTTTCTAATTAATTCTTTATACCTAAGTTACCCTATCATATTTAAGAGCCCCACCATTTGTTAAATATGATAATACTTTTATAAATAAATAAAAATAAAACTCTTAAATTCTTTTTCAGCTATATAATATCATTAAAATTATATCTCAAAATAAATTCTTTATTTCTTACTCACTTAAAATCAAATCTAAGGATTAAAAAAAAAAGATGAGACTTAGGGGCTATTTGGGATCAATTTTATTTTTTTATTTTTTATTTTTATTTTTATCTTATTTTTGAAAATATGTTTGTTTGAAATATTTTTTTATGTGATTTTATTTCCTATTTTTAAAAATAAATAATGTTATTTTTAAAAATACTCAAAATATAAGATGTTTTGAGTATTTTTAAAAATAACAAGTACAATCAAATAAATTTTATTTTTATGTAAATTATAAACAAAATAAAAAATAAATAAATAAAAGTACAACTTCTTCACTCAGTCAAATTAGAAGATATAATTTTTTCATCACAGATTCTCTAAAATATAATCAAAATGTGGATTTTATTATTTTTATCTAATTTTTAAAATTTTTTATATTTTAATCAAAATAAGTATTTAAATTAGAATTATTTTATCTCTTTCATACTAAATAAGCTGGCTTGTAAGCTAACTTAAACTTATAAAATAAAACTTAAGCTCAAACTTAATTAATTAATAAAATTAAAATTAAAATAAAAGATGATTGAAGCTCGCTCTAGGTGTGTATTATTTGGTTTTAACTAAAAAAAACCGAACCAAAATTTTTGAGTAATTTGGTTGGTTTTGAACTTAGTAATTTTATTTTGGTTTTAATTAAAGAAAACTTTGGTTTTGGTTTTTTTTGATCGGTTTGTTAAATAAAATTTTGGATGGAACCAAATAAATCAAAATAATTAAATGTAATATGGTATTATTAATTTATGTATAATAAACATCTATTATACAATTATTTTATTTTATTTTGAATACTTGGTATGTACTTTTTTTGAGGACCATTATCCAATTTTTCAAAATATTTTAGTTTCATAATATAGTAATATGGTTTCATCAACTTAAGTTCAAAACATCGTTTAGGTATGTAAAATTAATTTTAAATTTTTTTTTTAGCACGAAGTAGTTAATTACATTTTTTATTATATTTATATTATTTTGCTTATGCTTGTTCATTATACAATAAAATTATACAAATAATTTTAAATGTAATAACGGTTTATCCAAAACCAAACCAAATAATAAACCAAATTATTATTTGGTTTGTTTGGTTTTCATTTTATTTAGTCGGTTTGGTTCGATATTTTTGGAATCCAAACTCAATCGATTTTAAAATTTATCATTCAATCCCAAATCAACCACACCCCTCTGGGCTCAACTCATTACACTCTTCCTCAAGTTTAATAAATTGTAACATGCGGCTCACAAGTCAACCCATGGATAAAATGCGGAGAATCCAAGAACTGCGTGGGTACGATAAATTGTCAAGGTGACATAATAGTAAGACTTGTTGCGTGCTAGAAAATCGATTCGATGAGTAAAAGTATTCCTTTAGCTTCCAGTAGCACACACGGTATTTAAAGAGTGAGAAAACTCCAAAATTTTACTTGAAAACCTCGAAAAGAGGGAAAACCACTGGCCCAGTAAAAAAAACTATGTATCTTTGAGTACAAGATCTTCCAATCTGGGATTACAGTATATGAGAAAGAGACACGATTCTTAGTAGCGAATGATGGTGAACTATGCGGAGCAATCACCGGTAATCACAAATATGCAGCGTGAGAACAATCACTGGCGGGGTAGGAGTCATCATGATAGGCACGAGATTGGCAATGACGGATCCGTGATGGCGAGTGATGGCGGCGGCGGGTGGTTGACGGCGTCAGTGGCAACAGATTGTGCTTGGAGGATCTTTAGAGCTCTCCTCTCTCTGCCTCCTCATATGAAATGAGAGGCTATTTATAGATTGGAGGAGTGGCGTCTAAATACATGCAAAACCCCTCACTCCCTTCGACGGCTCAAAATGATCCCCTTGATCATATGATGTATTTCGTGCATTTGAATGCTCAAATGAAGTCGGAATTGTAAGATCTTTAGCTTGTTGGAACCGGCTCGTCGAGACGCTCGATTTGACTATAAACACTTTATATTTGAGAGCTATTTAAGGATTTAACTGATATCTCAAAGTTTCCAAGGATAATTTAAGAGCTCGATCTCGACCAGTTTCAACGGATCGACTTGCTTTTAACATCAAGATTCTTCTTTAATAGTATTTTAAGTGTCATATCGGTTCTATTTTTTGGATGACATTATCCTAATTCATCCAAAAATATCTAAAAATTTTTTTTTCTAATTAAATGTCATAATGAGTAGAAGGGTTTTTTTTTTTTTAAATAAATGTCATAATGAAGAGAGGTTTTTTTCTAATTAAATATCATAATAAAGAGAGGTTTTTTTTTTAAATGTTATAATGAATGGAGGGTTTTTTTAAATTAAATATCATAATAAAGAGAGGTTTTTTTCTAATTAAATGTCATAATGAATGGAGGGTTTTTTTTTATTAAATGTCATAATGAATAGGGTTTTTTAAAATTAAATATCATAATAAATAGAGGTTTTTTTTAAATGTCATAATGAATGGAGGGTTTTTTTAAATTAAATGTCATAAAGAATAGAGGTTTTTTAAAAAAAAACTAAATGTCATAATGAAGAGAGGTTTTTTAAAAAATTTATTCTTTCTTTCCCCCTATGGTGGATCTATAAAAACCCCCTTAGGGCCAAGGGAGAAGGCACCTTCTCTTCTTCTTGAGTGAGGTTAGTTTGGAGGCGATCAAGAAGGCGATCAAGAGGCGTTCGGGGAGGCAATCAAGGGAATCAAAGGTACATACGTCGTGGTTAGTTTCCGGCCTCGTCGGTTCGCCTCGTCGGACCGTGCAGGTTAGAAGCGTCAAGGCCTGTACATACATTGTGGTTCCGGTTTCGGCTCGTCCGTTTCGAGCCTCGTCGGTCCGTTAGAGGCGATCAAGGCCCACGATGCATACGTGGATTCCGTTTACGCCTCACAGTTTTCGGCCTCGTCGGACCGTGTCGGGTTAGGGCGATCAGGCCCACGTGTCGTGGTTCCGGTTTACCGCCTCATTCTCTTGGCCTCGTCGGACCGTCACAGGTTGAGGCGATCAAGGCGGTACATATGCATTATTCCGGTTTACTCGTCGTTTTATGGCCTCGTCGGACCGTCTGGGTTAGGAG
Organism: Cymbidium sinense; assembly: GCA_021442155.1. Classification (NCBI taxonomy): domain Eukaryota; kingdom Viridiplantae; phylum Streptophyta; class Magnoliopsida; order Asparagales; family Orchidaceae; genus Cymbidium; species Cymbidium sinense. The sequence goes on from CM038218.1 coordinate 46,115,085, forward strand.
GCGATCAAGGCCCACGGTACATACGTCGTGGTTCCGGTTCTGCTTATCCGTTCGGCCTCGGACCGTCAGGTTGGGATCAAGCCGCATATACGTCGTGGTTCCGGTTTATCGACCTCGTCCGGTTCGCCTCGTCGGACCGTCAGGTTAGGAAGCGATCAAGGCCCGTGCATACATGTGGACCGGTTCTGGCCGTCGGTTGGCCTCGGACCGTGTCGGGTTAGGAAGCGTCAAAGCCCACGATACGTCGTGGTTCGGTTCTCCGGCCTCGTCCGTTTCGCGGCCTTCGGACCGTCCGGGTTAGGCGATCGAGCCCCGTACAATCGTCGTGGTTCCGGTTCGACCTCGTCGATTTTTTCGCCTCGTCGGACCGTCAGGTTGAGGCGATCAGGCCCACGGTACATACCGTCGTTCCTCGTCGGTTCGCCCTCATCGGACCGTCACGGGTTAGGCGATCAAGCCCAAAATCGTCGTCGTGTTCCGGTTCATCGTCGGTTCTTGGCGTCGTCGGACCGTCCGGTTCGGGGAGGCGATCAAGGCTACGATACATACGTGGTTCCGGTTCACGGCCTCGTCCGATTCTTATCATCGGACCGTCAGGTTAGAGCGATCAGACCTGGTTCATCGTGGCTCCAATTTTCCTCGAAAGAGTGTTAATCTCGTCGGGCCGGATTGGAGGATTGATAGGAGACGATGCCGGAAGGCGGGTTGAGTAATGCTTCGATGGTGGTGATGATGGTGGCGAGATAACTGCAGCGATATGGTGGTGGCCGTGAGATGCCGATAATTCCAGCGATGATGGCGGCAGTAGTGATGGCAGTGAAGCGGCCGGCGAGGTAATGGTGCAACAGCAACAGACGGTAGTAAACGGTGGTATTGCGTCGGTGGTCGGCGAGATGAGGCGATAATGATGTATTGAACGAAGATTATCAGCGATAGTGAAATCGGTGGTAGCGGCGATAGTAATAACCAGCGAGATAGTAAACGATAGTGGCGGATACAGCGGCAGCTGATTGGCACCGGCAAGGTAGTTGAATGGCAGGGGCAGTAGTCAGCGATGCGGCGCGTCGGAGTTGGCGAGATAACCGGCGGCGATGGGGTAATGGCGAAATTAGTGATAATGATATGGCGATGGCAAGCGATGATGAGATTTTGACATATCGAGGTTGTTTCGAGTGTTTACTCAATGATGTTAATGATGATATTAACCAATGGAAGAGGTTGAATTGAATCCGAGGATTTTGATCCGGTTGTTTGTGAGTGTTTGTTCAATGATATTAACGATGATATGTTAATGGAAGAGGTTGAATTGAATCCAGAGATTTTGACCCATCCGAGGTTGTTTGTCGAGTGTTACCTAATGAACGTATGGAAGAGGTTGAATTGAATTGAGATTTTGACCCATCGAGGTTGTTTGTCGAGTGTTTTTAATGGCGTTAACTTGTATGAAAGAATTAATTGAATCGTGAGATTTTTGACCCATCCGAGGTTGTTTGTTAGAGTGTTACCCAATAACGCTAACCTGTATGGAAGAGGTCGAATTGAATCGAAATTTTGACTATCCAGGTTGTTTGTCGAGGGTGTTACGATGGCGTTAATCGTATGGAAGAGGTGAAGTCCAAGGACCTTTTGACTATCTAGGTTGTTGTCAAAGTCTTTACCGATGGCGTTAACACTGTGGAAGAGATTGAATTGAATCCGAGGAATTTTGACCTATCCAGGGTTGTTTGTTGTGTTACAGATGGCGTTAACTTGTATGGAAGAGGTTGAATTGAATCAGATTTTGACCCATCCGGATTGTTTGTCGAGTCTTTGCTTGATGGCGTTAACTGTGGAAGAGGTTGAATTGAATCCGGCGAGATTTTGACCTATTCAGGTTGTTTGTCGAGTCTTTGCTTTCGATGGCGTATGTGGAAGAGGTTGAATTGAATCGGCGAATTTTGACCCATCCAGGTTGTTTCGAGTGTTAGTGTGACGTTAACGGAAGAGGTTGAATTGAATCCGTGAGATTTTGACCCATCGAGTTGTTTTGTTACAATGACATTAACCCGTGGAAGAGGTTGAATTGAATCCGAGGATTTTGACTCATCAGGTTGTTTGTCGAGTGTTACAGATGGCGTTAACTGGAAGGGTCATAGGAAGTCCACCAAGGACCTTTTGACTATCTTAGGTTGTTTGTCGAGTGTTTGCTTTCGATGGCGTTAACACAGTGTAGAAGAGGTCGTGGAAGTCCACCAAGGACCTTTGACCTATCTTAGGTTGTTTGTCGAGTGTTACGATGGCGCTATGTGAAAGAGGTCATTGAATCTGAGGATTTTGACCTATCGAGGTTTTGTCGGTGTTACCGATGGCGTTAACTATGGAAGAGGTCATGAGAAGTCCACAAGGACCTTTTGACTATCCTAGGTTGTTTGTCGAGTGTTGCCCGTGACATTAACCATGGAAGAGTGAAGTCCACCAAGGACCTTTTGACTATCAGAGGTTGTTTGTCGAGTCTTTGCTCGATGGCGTTAACTTGTATGGAAGAGGTTGAATTGAATCCGAGATTTTGACCTATCAGGTTGTTTGTCGAGTGTTACGATGGCGTTACACTATGGAAGAGGTCGAATTGAATCAGAGGATTTTGACCTATCCAGGTTGTTTGTCGGTGTTACGATGGCGTTAACTATGGAAGGGTCATGGGAAGTCCAAGGACCTTTTGACTATCTAGGTTGTTTGTCGAGTGTTACGATGGCGTTAACCTTTATGGAAGAGGTCGTAGAAGTCCACCAAGGACCTTTTGACTATTCTAGGTTGTTTGTCGAGTCTTTGCTCGATGGCGTTAACTTGTGGAAGAAGGTAGGAAGTTCACCAAGGACCTTTTGACCTATCTAGGTTGTTTGTCGAGTCTTTGCTCGATGGCGTTAACTGTGGAAGAGAGGTCGTGAAGTCCACCGGACCTTTTGACCTATCTAGGTTGTTTGTCGAGTCTTTGCTTTCGATGGCGTTAACGTATGGAAGAGGTCGATTAAAACATCCATTTATTGGTTGTAACCAAAGTTGCTCTAACCTTGGCCTTATTTTTCCATGAGTATGATTGAAAAATCATAGTTTGCAAAGCTATATCTCTTCTCAATGTTGAAATATACTCCAACTTTAACTTGTTTCTTGGGATGATAATCAATTAGATGTTTAACATGAGCGATCTTCTGAGATTAAGAGTTGCCCCCTAGTTCCCGACAGAATCTGAAGGAACAAAGTTTGATGAATCTTCATTCTTCGCTTGCGCTCTTTAAAAGCTTGAAATGATCCACCTCGATGGTGGTTTTGATCTTGTTGAGAAACTTGGTCATCATACAAGATGAAATAATGGGAATCAGTTTCCCACGAGCATAAGCTGCGGTGGCGTGGAAGTATTCGCGCCTTAGCTTTGGGAGTCCAAAGACACACACAGTATTTAAAGAGTGAACAAGAAAACTCCAAAATTTTTAAAATCTCGAAAGAGGAAAAATCGGGGCCTAGTCGGTAAAAGCTTCCCTATGTATCTTTGAGTACAAGATCTTCCGTCTGGGATTACAATTATATATGAGAAAGGGACAACGATTCTTGTAGTAGCGATGATGGTGAAACTATCGAGCAATCCGAGTGATCACGAGGAACAATTCTTGCGAGAACAATCAGCGAGGCCCAGTAGGAGTCATCATGATGGAAGCGAGATTGACGGCGAGATCAGTGTGGCGGCCGTGGCTGGTTGGCGTCAGTGGCGATTGTCTTGGAGGATCTTTAGAGCTCTCCTCTCTCCGCTTGGCCTCCCTCATATGAGAATGGCTATTTATAGATTGGAGAGTGGCGTCTGTAAATACATGCAAAACCCATACCACTCCACTTCATGGACGGCTCAAAATGATCCCTCTTGATCATATGATGTATTTCGTGCATTTGAATGCTCAAATGAAGTCGGAATTGTAAGATCTTTGGCTTGTTGGAACCGGCTCGTCGAGACGCTCGTTTTGACTATAAACACTTTATATTTAAGAGCTATTTAAGGATTTAACTGATATCCCAAAGTTTCCAAGGATAATTTAAGAGCTCGATCTCGACCAGTTTCAACTTCGGATCAGCTTGCTTTTAACATCAAGATTCATGCTTTGACTAATAGTATTTTTAGTGTCATATCAGTCTAAGGCGAATACTTTTACTCTACTGATTTTCTAGCACGCAACAAGATTATTTTTATAAATTTATAATTAAGCAATTATACATATATTATTTTATATATATATATATATATATATATATATATATATATATATATATATATATATATATATATATATATATATATATTCAAAATCGGTCTACCTTCTTACTACACAACAAGAAACACGATGAACAAATTAATCGGGATAACTATATGCCTATATGCTTTCAATTAGTTAAAAATCATACCATTAAGTGCAATTCTTCTAAAAGTAACCTAATTTTTTTTTTAACTTACAATCAAGTCTACAATTCCTCTTTATCTCTAATGTTCTTCAAAGTGAGTGGTGAAATCGAAGAAGAAAAATTAAGGGTGATTAAATCTCTCTTTTATGTCATCTCTAGGTATCATTTGGTTGTTGATTGAGTTCGTCGACTCAAAATCACCATACTCATTTATTAAAAGGGTCATAAATCTCAACTTGAACTCGATCCATCTTTTATCCGATTGATTCGAACACAATCTGAATGATCTATTTATACATTAATTTTAGGGATAATTAGGTTTGTGAACAAAAATCATGTCAATCTCAGGTTAGTTTTGAGTTAGCGAGTCAATTTTAAGTTGGTTGGTCAACTCAAACCCAACCTAAAATATTAAATCCGTTGATTTCTTGGACTGGCTTAAAATTAATCAATAATCTAATGAATTTTTTTAGTCTCAATTTTTGACATACATCTCTCTCTCTCTCTCTCTCTCTCTCTCTCTCTCTCTCTCTCTCTCGGTAGCGGACTCAAGTAAATGAGTTGGAACTATTTTTAGCTAAGCATTCACCCAATCTATTGAGGATAAATTTACTAGTTGTTCTAAAAAAATGAGATTAATAATTTTCTTTGTGGGTTGTGATTCTTTTGTAATGCTTGAATAAAATAGAGATAAATAATTCACACATATATTTAAGCTAAGTTAACTTTACATCTTGGAGATAAAAATTTCTCATCAAATTTGATAATTTCTGTTTTTGAATTTTAAGAAACATATTATTAAATAGGATAGATATTTTGTAATCTTTAAATAGCCATCAAAATATGGTAAGAGTAAATAACTTATGATAAAAATGATAATACATTCATAAAAACTTTACTCTTAAATTCTTTCTATATAATATCATATAAATTATATCTCTAAAATAAATTTTAAATAAAATCTAAGTATCTAAAAAAATATTTATTTCTATGGCATAATTATGGTGGTTAAAAGTATAGATTCTAGTAATTATTTAAATTCTTGGGGGATATCTATGTACATAATTATGGTGGTTAAAATATATTTAATCCTTTCTGCAAGCCGCAAATCCAACGAAAGGACTCTATTTTTTAAAAAAAATATTATAGCTGTCATGTAATCAATGATGATAAGGTTAAGTGAAGCATAACGATTTCTTCTATTGTATATTATAATCATATCATTCTCAATAAAGTTGAAGAGAATCACCGGTCAGCCTATCTCCTCAAACTTTAGGCGTTATGTGAAAATAATTAATTTTTTAAATGATTCTTTAATTATATTTAAAACTATATTTATGAAGTATTTTTTAATTTTAATTTTGAAAGAATTTAAATTTGCTAAATGGGTCATAATGATAAATTTAAAAAAAATATGAAAATCGAGCGCATTTATAATTTATTAGGGCCAGTCAAATTCAAGTTTAATGGCATCTTATTTCTTTTAAGTAAGAAAAATAAAAATAATCTGATTCTTCAAGAAAAAAAGTAATTTAATTTGATTTGAATGTTATATATGTAAATATTAAAATTTATGTATTAAATATATAAATATAAAAAAAAATTATAGTATGTTTGTATATGGACCAAAAATTGCAATGACCAATTTTCTATCAGGAATTTCTTAAATTAGTGGTGTAATATTATTAAATTTTAAATAAATTGATTTGTTTTTAAATGAAAGTAATATAAAATTTAATTAATTTCATATATTTAATTCATCTAAAAGATTCTAACGGCTATCAGATATATCCTCATTTACGTTTCCTTATGATTTCTATATTTCAATCTCTACTGTTGGGGTATATTTTTTAGATTTATTATTATTTCTTTAAAAATAATATAATTATTTTAATTTTTTATTTATTATTTTACATTAAAATTAAAACTTTATGGTTATGGACTTAAAAATCTTTAAATTTCAACATAAATATGTTTACAATTTTGTATTTTAATTTTTTTTTGAATAACTATAACTATTTTTATTTTTTTTAAATTTTAAACAAACACAAAATTTTAATTGTTTGATATTATATATCATAACTTTAAACGAATATTAATAAAAATATGACAGATTATCTGACGCATAATTATTAAAGATAGAAATAAAATGCGCAATTACACTCTTTAATTCATCATTTAATTTAAGTGGTGCCACATCAACTCATATCCTGTCTATTTCAAGCCTTTCATATATTTAATATATATATATATATATATATATATATATATATATATATAATATATATATATATATATATATATAAGAAAATAAATTAAAACTTACCTAAAATTAAAATAAATTAAAGAATTAATTTTAATAAAAATAATCCTTTGCAAATAACAACCCTTAAATTTACGATGAGATTAGTGCATCACTTAGATATTATATGTAGTACTATGTTTAAGCCTACCCTAACATCATTTAATTCATGATATTTTGACGTAATTTTTTTGATAAAATATTTTAAGAAAATAATATATATAGTTTTTGTGTGTGGTGTTATGGAAATAGATATATCTTATATTGGGTACACGAAAATTAATATTTTAGCTATATATTATAATTATTTTAAAAGAGATTAAAAGACCTTTATACTTTTTTTAGTTATGCAATTTAATTAATTTATATTCACTTAAATTTTGAGGAAAAATATTTAAAATATATTTTTTTTATAAGAGAAAATTTTTTAAAAAGTTTTAGACTGTGATAATTTATCTAATTTTATTTAATTTTTAAATATGTTATTATATTTATAATTTTTATATATATTTTATAATAAAATATTTATATAAAAAGGTAAATTTTGTTTTTTAATTAATTTGAAAGTAAAATATTTTTTTCCCAAAAAAAAAGTAATTGTTTTATATATTTGAAAGTAAACTATTTTTGCCATATGAAATAAATAATATTCACATTAATCTTCATGTCACTTGTTAAATGTCAGTTGTTTATTTATAATTAACGATTATTTATTTAATATTTAAATAAAATTATGTAATTTATTCTTTTTTGTTTTGTTGATTTTATAAAAAATAAAAGTCAAAGAAAATCAAAATTACAATTAATAATCAAATCGATTCTTTAAAACTCGAATCAAATAAATTGTATAAGATCGGTTCAATTCAATTCATTTTAATCAAACAATATATTCATTTTTTTTACATTTTTAGTATATCTTTTCATATAAAATAATAATATTTCCCCAACAGAGACATAGAAAGACGTTTTCCTATAAAATTATCATAAAAAAAAAAAATCAATATAATGAAATACACTTCATACTCATGTTAGCATACGGTTGATTGCAATCATATATCAAAAATAATGGTTTAGAATAGTATTTAAAAATGAAGTACTACATAAAAAAAAAGATAATTACATACATACCATTCAATTATTATATATTTACAAATTTAATATTTTCCTCATTTTTTTAACTATCAAACTCACATATTTATATCTATGACCATCAAATCAATAAAAAATTTGCAAGATGAATATTATGGATCTTTGCAATGAATTTTAATATCCGGGCAACAATTTCAAAAAAATTAAGGTACAAAAAATAATAATTTTATAAATATATAAAAATTGAGTGGTTTATATACATATAATTGCCCTAAAATAAAAAATATTTTTGTCATATATCATTCAAAATTCCCATAAAGCTAAACTGCTTCAAGGGGGAACGCACTAATGCCTATGCAATAAAGAGAGGACTCTTTCTTTTTCATGAACAATAATCATGCTTCTCAACAATGACCTAAAACTTTATTATTATTTTTCTTTTTCTTTTTAGTGGTCGGAATTCTCATTTTTATTTGCTGTTTTGAAAAGTTTTGGAAAGCTCTCTCTTAGAGGACGCACGCCATTTGGAGCGAAATAACACTTTTTATTAATTAATGTGTTTAAATATTTTATTCGTGTTCTGAAAAATGACTGAACAACGGTCTTTTAAAATTTAAAAAATTGTTTACCTTTTATCTGATTGCACCTTTATGAAAAACTATAAGTAGAATATTTAATCATATGGGTAATAATCGTTTTCTAAGTGACTAAATAATTTTAAATTTAGTTAATTGATTTTCTTAACTCTAATGCTAAAAGATAATATTATTGATGAATTGTAGTTAATCACACCTTTCTAATATGATTTTGATAGCTATTAGCTTCGAAGTTTTAATATTTTAATCTCATTAATTAGTAATTATTGAAGATTTCTCTAATATTTATAAAAATCATAAATAAATCTTGAACCTAGAAGGAGAAGCGAGTGGAGAAGCCACTAAAAAAATATAGATCAGAATATATTGTAGTGATTCGAGAAAAAAAAGAGAGGTCAACTTTAGCTAAAATATTAGTTAATCTTCTAAGATAACTTGGATATTAGGTAATATCTCTACCATTTATGTATTCATCAAAATTATGATTAATTTGAAGTATCATTGATATTTTTGATATGTTAATAGGACTATTCAATTGCATATCTCAAAAAGCCTCTCTTAAGGACAATTTTCTTGAAAGTTTTCTCAAATGTGTTAATATCCCTTTCAAAAAAATTTACTTAATAGTAGCAAGTTCCTTAGTTCATCCAATGATTTTCTTAAATTATCTATCATCTCGAGCATGCCTTTGCACAACATCCTAAGTAATTATTGTGGATCTCACCAAATCAAGTATGTTATATGCTTAATGAATGTGCTCATTTATTATAGAGCATTATCATTAATTAGAACAGGCTTATGAACCTATACAACATATTAATTATTAAAGTGGCACACATTTTTGAATTTAATGAATACAACTCTTAAAGGAAAGGACACCAACGTATTAATGATCCTTGTCAATATATTGCATTTGTCATCATTTTTGTTCTAAGATGTCAACTCCACCCATTGCTCTATAAATCATCATTTTGTCACAATCTATGGCTTGTCTCAAACTTTAGATTCAATGTTGCTTGGCCTATTAGCTCATGGGAATTCCATTGATCCTTCATTAATATTCTATTTAGTTATATCATTTAGAGATATTGTAACTACTCATTATCATCATTATGACAACTTGGAGCTTATTAGTTTTACTTAACATACATGAGAATTGAGCCAAACTAAATTGTCTTTTTTTGTGTAAAAGTTTTCACTATTCTTTTGGTCTTAGATCATCAAAGAGTTGTCTGAATTGGTAATCACGATGATAACTCTTTGAAACTCATAAAAACTTATTACTAAATCGCTCTATCTATTTAAAGTTAAAATATCATCATTATTCCTATTTTATCTTACATCTCAATTGATGTATGTGCGCCTTATCAGATCTCCTTGAAAATTATGTTTCCATTAGCATATTTTTTTAGTATCTTATGTGTGAATAATAATTCATCTCTTCAATAAAATGAGTAATGTTGAAAGTGAATCAACAACATAGAGTCATCATTGATGAGCCTCACACTTAACCTACTTTCAATGTTAGCTTAATGAGATGTATGGCTCATTTACACATAAAGATTCTCCTTTTGATGTTAGGGTAGGTGAATCTAGACCCAAAATGTTCTTACACTTTCCCCTTACGTCACTATTCATATTCACAATAATATTCTCTCTTTAAAGATTATTAAAAAAGTTATTACACTAAAGTTCTTTCTAACTTAAGACAAAAGGCACTACTATTTCTTTTAACTACTTCAATACATTTATAAAATTTATTTCTCTATATACTATCTATAATGATGTCATGACTCATATCCTCAGCACCACATTTAAAGATGATGCTACATGGTTCAAATCTCTTTGATAGTAGCATTCACTCCTTTTAGGTGTTCTCCATTTCTTTTTGGAAAAAATATTTTCCACGGAGACCTCCTAAAAGCTTTTAGATTGTTAAGCATCAAGTAGATATAAAATGGAAGTCTTTCTGTCTACAATACTATGTTCAAAATAGTCACACATGATATCACCAATGGTAATATATTTTCTATAGATGTTACATTTATTTTAAGGTTATAACCTAGAAATTTTTAAGTTTTCTATTTTAACTTTTCTCTCAAAACCTTTGAATATATATTCTAAAGATCATTAAGTTTGCATGTATAATGAGCTTATCTAAAAGCCAAAATGCGCACTTTCACCTCTCTTTTCTTGGTAACATGTTTTATAAAGTTAGTCATGTAAATTCTACCTTGACCTATATAAAAAAATGATTCAAGAAATGATAAATGAATTTTTTTCATAAGTACTATAATTATGAATACCAAAATAAGTACTTATTTGCTACTTATTTGCTACCTTATTGGATAAAATAATAAATGTTCTTTCATGCCTTCTTAGTCAGGCATTCATCTTTAAAATGACTGTCATCTAGAAACATGTTATTTTTTGTGAGTAGATCTACTAAATAAAAATTCAAGGAAAAAAAGATAAAGTTAAATTGTTCATATATCATAATTATTATAGCTATAACATAAGAGGGACAATATTAAAGGCTCTCTTTAAGAAGCTTATTCATAATGAGAATATCAAAAAGATAAGTAGCTTCAAACCAAAAGTCTTAAACTTTAATCAATTTAAAAAGTTCTTAAAAGCTTTCTCTTTCATGAAAGATCCTATTTTTGTTTGTTTATTTTTTTAAATGATCTTCTTTTATATTAAAACATCTATGTCAATGTTATTATTGTCTCTAATAGTATTAATCATTTCGAACTCTAATGTATCCTCTTTAACATTAGGAATTTATAAATATTCATTCCCTCAAACTTATCAAAAGATGCAACTTAGACATTAAAATTTTAATTGTTTCAACATTCTTGAAGTAATTTGGGGAACCAAGATGCTTAAAAGTTAGACACTACAACTCCCTCATCATTTAAACCTCATCAAACTACATTTTGAAAGCATATATTCATAATTTTTTTATTAGTTGTGGTGTCTACTTGATGCTTCATTATAAGATTTTCAACATCCAATAATGTAATCACCCTGTACAATGATTTTTTTATTTTATTTTAGATGTCTTATTGAGCCAATGTTAAGGAGAGTGCCCCTACTACTCTTCTTCTTTTTGTTAGGATTTATAAAGATCAAGAATTTGAAGAAGCCAAAGAATTACTTGCCTTAGGAAGTAAAGTTGTCAAGAAAAAACTCAATGTGAACACATCTTATCAAGGAACTTTTTGCTCTCAAATAAGTTCTCTTTTAAAGAATAATCTGAATTTATGTGAGTGGACACCCACTAAGATTCCTAAGTTGATATCAACGTCATTAGCCACTACCTCACTATTAATAATACAAAGATTGAAATAAAGAACAAAAAAATGAGGTTTTTTTATTTATTTTTATTTTTTATAGATGAATGCTATAATCAAAGTATAAAATGAGAAATTATTGAAAGTCCAATTTATAAGAGAAGTCCACAACTTAAATTTAGTCTCTAATAAGGATGTGTGTAAACTTCACTAAACTTTGTAATTTCTATCATAAAATACAAAGATAAGAAAAATAAAAAAATTTCTCTAAATGCCAAAGCTTAAACACTCCCTCTAACATAACCATGACTTCATAGCATCCCACCTCACATATAATTGACCAAAGTGAAAAGAGAGAGAGAGAGAGAGAGAGAGAGAGAGAGAGAGAGAGAGAGAGAGAGATATAGATATATATATATATATATATATATATATATATATATAAAATAATCCATAATAGCATTATAGATATAAATAGTTCTTAAGAAAAATAATCCATAATAGTTATTATTACCTTAAAAAAGTGGTCATTAAAGTTACATTAGCATAATCAATGATTGAGTCAGCTTTATAAAAACTCTAGCAAAACTTTTTAAACTGAAATTTGGATTATTCAAGCTTTAATAAGTGTGAATTTAGCCCTAAGCCACTTTATTTGTATTTAATTGTCTCAACACAAAGTGCATGAACTTACAATTCATTGATTCTTCTTGATTAAGCTCCATTATGTGAGCTATTTTAGCCTAAGATGCTTAGTTTAATTAATGATCTAAAAGAATGTGTTCTTTAAAGTTCAGTCCATCTTACTCTATTTAAAGGTAGAAAAGGATATGCTTGTCATTAAAACTAGCACAATAGTGATGAATGATAAATATTAGATTTATTTATTTCTTCCAACTTTTTTTGAGATTTGGTTATTCTAAAGGTGCATTCACCATGTCCCTAATTGGATGGTGCCCTTTTTTATTTGTGATTAAACATCAATATATTTTATCTTTAAGGGATTATTGCCCCTTGTATATAATCTTCATCCCACTATATCTATCATATTAACTCTTATAGTCATTGCTGAAGATTTGACCTATTAAGGCTTCAACAATTGAATTGAAGTTTGAAAACATAAGTACAAATTGTTGAAAGAGAAAACTCAAGTTTGACAAAGTAATGGACTTGTTGAGTTGAATCATCTTAGAGTCTTTTATAGTCACCTCCAAGTAGATTTGTCACTTAGATTTAAGAGTGATAAATTTACTTGACCACTTTTAGTTCTTTTTTCTTTCTATTAAACTTTTTATACTCTAAAATATGTATCATATTTGACATGTAGTGTAAGGCTTCCTTTCTCCATTTTAGCAATGTGTATGCTACTCATTGAGATATTATAAATCTCAATTTTTTTGCCGAAAAGTGCATATGGTGAGATCTTATTATGATGTAGGAGGATTTAAGATCTTGACAACCCTACTAAGCTCTTATCAACCGGATTAATTGACTAACCTAAATCCCACATTTTTCATGTTAAACTTCTTGTACTCTATAATTATATAAATCTCACCTTCTTTGTGGCAAAAAGTCATCACTTCTCCCATGCTCATGTGTCAATGTATACATTGATCATGATTAGTTTTATAGTAAGCTAAATCCATCCTACTTAGTTTCTCAATCTCTAACCAAAATGAACATTTTTCTTCTGCACATGTTCTTTGATTCATAAAGCTAGAGGCCAAAATGACAGTGATAATTAATATACATATTATTTTTCTACCAAAGTTGAATGCTATAACTACAATACTCGCTTAACAAAAAAAATATAAATGAAAACTTGATCCGAATGAAGTCAATCTATTACCTCATATTTCACTTTAAAGTAGTTGGGACCGAAATTGTGGCATGCTTATCACACAATAAAGTTATAAACTTTCTCGAATTGCAACCAAACTTTATACAACCACAGAATTATCACGATTGGGCTCACTTGAGAGAATAGTTTGGTGCTTTTAACGATTCTTGTCAAGAGTTTAATGATTATCCCATTATATTTATTCTTATAAAAGTTTTAGAGGAAGAGGATATATATATATATATATATATATATATATATAGGTGAAATTATCTTCAGTAAATGGAATTGAAAAAGCTATGCATGGTAAAAGCAAACTGTGTCAATTATAATGTGCATTTGTGTTATTTTTTTTTCAATAAGGGATAAAATCATCTTAAGTATTTTATTAATTAAAAATAGGACATGAGATTAATTATGAAATTAATTGCGTATAAATAGACATGAGGCAATTAAACTAAAATAGAAACAAATATCATTTTTTGGATCAAGTTTGTAAATATCTAAAGTATTTTATACCCTTCAAAAGAATTTTATGTCTTATTAAAAAAAAAAAAAGTGTGTTGTTTTAAGTGGCATTTACATGCATACCATATGATTCTTATATATTTACATATCTAATACTTAAAATTTGATATTTATATTCGCAACATTTAAATCTTTAACATCACATAAATCTTTTTATACATAGATACAGTGTTAAAAATTATAAATATTCAAAATTAGATATTAGATATATTAATACATAAAAATGTGTGATAAATATGTTAATCTTTCATATTTTAAATGAGAAAATCAATATTTTTTTAAGCCTTCAAATAAGTTTAAGATAAGGTGTTCATTTTCCCCTTTCTTTACACAGTTACTTTGGATGAGTTTTTATTGTCTGTAATATATGTATTTGTATGTGTTTACATATTGAACATCTAAAATTTCATATTGAAATATATAACACTTTGTTGGGTATGTAACGGTATATTTTATATCTAAAAATTATATTAAAATTTAAAGTATTATATCTGTAAATAATAATTTAGCTAATTAAATGCAATTAAGATAATAATAATAATAATAAAGAAAAGTTGGCTCCCAAAGGTCAACCTCTAGGCCACCTACTATTTATCATGGTCAGTCTTTGACAATGCTAAAAATAATATTTATAAGATACTTTTTTCTTGATCTCTCAAACAAATTCCTAGAAGAAACTCCTTATAAGATATTATTCCTCATTTTGCATAAAACTTTGATCCTCCTGTGGCGAGAGTCCGCCCACAGAGCCAAACCTCACAAGCTCTTTTTTTTTTTTTTATCGGCGCCCCCACCACTTCCTTTTCTTCCCCACACATTCTTCTCATTGTCTCCCTCCTCGAAATGATTTTCATCCAAAGCTACCAAAATTCTTATACGAAAGGACAAAATCATCATTGATAATACTGTGAAATAAATGAAATATATTTCTTGATTGATTCTACATATATTCTCATCTTTTTTTTCCTTTCAACTCCCCATTCTAAAACCTCCCCTCTCACTGAAGCCTTCTCTCTCTCTCTCTCTCTCTCTCTCTCCCTTACAACACCAAACTCCAACAAAAGAAGATGAAGGGGAGGAAAAGAGGTGAAAATTCAAGCAGAAAGAATCGAAGCCAAAGAATCGAGCAATATTAGTTTTCAGAACAATCTAGAGCTCAGACTAGGCGTTCCCTCGAGTAACAGTAGCAGTATCTTAAAAGAGAGTATGGCCTTCTCTGCTTGTAGCAATATCGGGTTACTTATCACCAATCTTATAAGCATGCATGACCCGAAGAGTACTAATGGGCTGGAGCCCTGGCTTCTCTCTAACCCGCCCACTCTTTTCATTGACCCGTGGAGCCTCGCAGCTAGGCAGCAGAAGGCAGTTCTTGAGCAGGCTCATAAGAAGACGACTAACTGTTCTTCAACTTCTCAAGAACTTTCGCGGTAAGCAATCCTTAACATATATATGGATGCTTCTTTTTCTTCTCTGGTTTTCCTTCTAAAAGAATAACTAATTGAAGAAATTAAAATATTTAATTAGCTACGTGAATGAATTTAAATTACTTTTCTGATTCATTTTAGTGTTGATCATATGCATAGGCATGCACAAATGCTATATATGATTCAGTTATTGAAATCGCCCAAAAAAAAAAAAAATCTAAAGTAAAGAAAGATAATAAGATAAAATAAATGAATTATGTGATTATTTATCATTGTATTAATCACTTTAATAGTGTAATTAAAATGCTTTATAGCCATATTTTTAATATTTAATCATATTTTAAGAGTATAAATTGAATTATTTAAGGATGTGTAATATATTTCGTTCATCTTAAAGTAGATTTAATTTTTATAAAACTAATTTTCGTTAAATTTAAATCAAAATATTTGCTCAAATTAATTAAGTTGTTAATTCCGTCTATAAGAGAGCATCAATTAATACTTGCTACCTTTGCATGGCTCAAACCCTCAAAGAATATTGTGATATATTACTATTCTAAGACTGAGGGTTTAGTTTGGAGGACTTTTAGTGCATTTTTGATTTTGAGCGTGAATTTTAATTTTATGTTTGAATAATGTCTTTTGAAGCGTTTTAAAACATCTTGAAAGCTCCGTTTTATCTTTTAAAAGTAAAAGAATAACTTTAATCTGCAGTTTTCAGTCAAACTTCGAATAAATGAATTTGCTTATGATAACGCGGCTATATATCAGCCCAACGTAAAGAAAATAATAATGCTATCATAAAGCATTTATTTAAGAATTCTCACATGTGATTTATCTGATTATTATAAATATAAGTTTGTTTGAGAATTTTAGGGTTCTAAGAGTGTACTACACTCGTTAAACATTTCATTGCTCTTTTATCTAAAATTTCGTTTTTAAGTACGTCTATTTATGTTATTGAACAACTTGGAATAAAAATTTAATATTTAAATAGATGAATAAATAACTTTTAACATTTATCAATTTTTTTCATTTTATTCATGCATATATTTATTTGTTTCTCTACAAATTACTCATTAGTAGCTTGATGAATCGGTGCACATTTATTAATAATTTGCTTATTTTTTGATAATTTATTAAATAAAATATACATTATATTTTAATATTTATGCATATTATTTAAAGTGTATCAATAATCATATTTAACAAACTCGCTAGTTTCCGACTAATTTTTTGTTGTGATGATTGCGGGAAAAATATAATATAATTTATTAAAAGATTTTAAGAGAAAAAAAAAATTTCAACAAACTATATATTTTTTTCTCCGCAATCATCACAACAGTAATTTTAAAACTCAGCATAGAGTGTTTTAATTTATATAAATGTTCACTAATTTAGCGATAAAAATTTTAAAAAGTATTATTAAAAATAGAGATTAAATTTTATTTATGTTAAATTAATATTCAGATAAACAGCTTTTTAATAATTATTTATTATTTAATTATTACTTTGGAATGATAAGGGGGCGTGGGCTGGGAAGAGTAGCTTTTTGTTTGATTTTAATAGAAAAAGAGGAAATGGAATGATGACGGTCTGATGAGAAAGGTGTGGGGCGCTGCACAACGAATTGATGAGTGCTCTTTGTGGTCCGAGGGACCACCGGACACAACCGGGGGATATTTTTATTTTTTATTTTTTGGATTATTTTCCCATTCAATTAAATGGGAATATAGAAAATTACTGTGCACAAATAGTGAGCTTGCTTTTATTATTATTTTTTCTCAGATGATGATAAAAAAATATTCAGGATTTAAAAAAAAAACGAATTAAATATTGAATGTAAAAAAAAAAGAAAAAAAATCAAGATTTAAAAGTTTAATGAGAATTAAGAGTTCAATTGAAGATATTAATATTAATTTAATATAATTTAAATAAAATAATAATATTCTTTTTAGATTTAATTTATGATATTCTAATTAAGGATGACTCATATTTGAATATGATTTTAAATTAATATTATAAGAAATAATATATTAATTCTTTTCAATTTTTAATTTAAATCTTTTGTTTTAGCTATCTGATTAAAAAAAAAAATAATTAATATTACAATCGGATGATTCATTTGTACCTATTCTAAATCAGTTGAACCGGTTGATCTAAGAAATGAATGAAGTAAGATTTTAACGGAATGAAAAGCTATTTATCAACCTTATTTTTTTGTAAAAAAAAAAATTGAAAACAAAAAAATTATTGATTTGGAATCAGCAACGAAAGCCCAGTTATACTTGGGCCAATTAGACCCAAACTGCCCTGGCCCGTTTGCATATTTGTATATTTTTGTCAATAATTGTGCAAAATCCATTCAAATTCCTAATAACGAATATCCATCAATTTTTTAATCCTCCGCAGGATTTCACCATTATAATAAAAAAATTCATTCACAAGAAATTCAGCTCAGTCATTTATTAAATATCATTTATATGCACATTTTTTTCTCTAACAATACAAAATTCATTCAAACTCCAAATAATAAATATCCATCATTAGCATAATCCTTCCAAATTTTCAAATTTGAATTTTTGACCGTTACAATAAAACTCGTTCACAAGAAACTCAGCTCAATCCTACATTAAATGTCATTTATATGCACATTTTTGGCTCTTAAATATACAAAAAATTCATTCAAACTCCAAATAAAGAATATCCATGATTTGCACTGTTCTTCCAAGATTTTCTAGTTTTAACGTTCTTACCATTACAATAAAATTCATTCAGAAAAAATTCAAATTGATCCTATATTAAATGCGCTTTTTTTTAATCTCTCTAACAGTGCTAAATCCATTTAAACCCCAAATATTAATTACCCATCATTTGTAAAAATCCTTAAGAGATTATCAAGCTTAATTTTCTCAACGTTACAGTAAAATTCTTCCACCAATCTCTTATTCTGCTATCAACTCTATATAATCTTTAATATTTGTTATAATTAAACTTATTATTATTCTATTATTGTCAGAGGAATTCAGCCTCCGTCTCCTTCAGTCGTGGGCTGGCCGCCGGTCTGCGCTTTCCGACGGAATATGGTGAGCTCACAGGCGACGAGACCAGAGGTAGAAGACGAGAGAGAAGCAAAAAGAGCGAGGACTGGCGAAGGAGAAGCTTTCAATGGCTTAGACGAAGAAGCTAAGAGCAGTGCTGCAATGTTCGTGAAGGTGAACATGGAAGGCTATGCTGTAGGAAGAAAGATTGATCTCAAGGCTCATTCTTCCTACGATTCCCTCTCTCATTCTCTCAAAAAATGTTCAGAAATTTTCTCTCTCGTAAGTAGAAAACAATATTAATCTCTTTTAATTTAATTTAGAAATTTTTTTAAAAATTGTTTCTTCTAAAACTATTCTATTTCTTTAACATAAAAAAAAATTTAATTTCTCTTTTGCAGTTGATTACCCGATCTCTGAGGAATATATAGGGGAAACTCTTAATCGTGATTATCTTCTTCTTTATGAAGACCATGAAGGAGATCGGATGCTTGTTGGTGATGTGCCATGGGAGTAAGCCTTTTCTAATTAATCGCTTTACTTTAAATTAAAGGATTAGTCGTTTTGTTTATTGTTAATTAAGATTTTAATTTATTTAAGTATTAAATAAAAAAATAAAAATAAAAAAAAATGTGCAGGATGTTTCTTACTTCAGTAAAAAGGCTGTATATTGTTCGTAGCCCCAAATCTCACAGACCGGCAGAAGCTCATGTTTCTTCACCAGGTAGACCTCTCAAACCAATTTATTAAATTCCGTTAATATCAAATTTTTTTTTCCTCCATTTTTATGGCTATTTATATAATCTGATTAAGTATATATTAAATATATTTTTAATAATATTATTAATTTTTTGTTCTTTTTTGAAATTTTGCAGCTAATATGAACGCTAAGGAATATGACAATTGATAAGGGTAAGGCTGTATATGGCACAGATCTCTTTTGAGCAGCTAACTATTTCTATTTTATTTTGTTTTATTTTATTTTTGTGTTGATTTAGTACTGGGTTTCAATTTTCCTGTAGATGATAGGGGTTTTAGAGTGCAAATTTAATTTCCTGCTTAGACATCTAATTCCAATGTTCTATTAATTTGCTTTTGGAAAAATATTGTTTTATTTTTTTTTCTTTGAAAAATCAAATCATTTAAATCTTTTATATTTATATATGTAACCACCTCTAACTAATACTAATAATTTAAGAGGATTGACATGCACGAGACACAAATTTTAAATATTTATATATCTAATCTTTAAAATTTGTTATTTATCTATCTAATATTTATGCATGAAAAAAATATGTATTCAGTTTTATAAAGATAATGCTGGTAAATTTTTGATGTGATATTAAAATTTTGAATGTTATATATATATATATATATATATATGTGATGTAAATGTTCATGATATTTATTTGTGCATCAATTTGTTGAAAACTTTATAAAAAATAAAAATATGAATCAGGGTTTGATTCATCAAGTTTTAATTATAAATTTAATTTGGTTTGATTTGCGAAAAGTAAATTAAATAAATTGATTTGAAGGCTGAGTGACCTAAGAACCAATCATTTGCAATTGTATTGCACATAATATTTTATTTGAAATATATTATTTTTATGATGAATTAATGCAATGTTTATTTTGGGCCACTGATACAGTCATAAACATTAAATATCAGCTTTTTAAAAAAATATGTTATATGAATATTTCTGAATTACCCACCGTCTCTTAGCTCAGTTGGTGGGCGTGCAGAACCACGTCAGGTTCGATTCTCTCGGCCTATGCAAATCTGGGGAAATTAAGTGGGGCCGTCGCATGGTGATGATGAATGCTCTTTGGTGGATTATCATATGCGTCATAAAGTAAAGATGGGTGGGGTCTTTGGGTGAACCCATTCCAAAAAAAAATATATATATATATTTCTGAATTTAACGCTATTAAATATGAATTCATAATTTAGTTATGAAATAAATTTAGTCATGTTAAGAAATATCCCCTTAATTAAATAGTCAATTTAAATCTTCTCATCACGCGCTTATATATCCTCATATTAAATGCCATTTATATGTGCAATTTTGCCCCTAATACTGCAAAATTAATTCAAATTTCAAATAGCAAATTCATCATTTACGTAATCCTTTTGAGATTTTTGAACTTTAATTCACCTCAATTTTTTTACTGTTACAATAAAATTCATTCACAAGATTTATAAAACTGATTTTTAAGTGATTGAAATTTTATTAATCAACCTATTGTGATATTTGGGAAAAAATCCTTTTAAATTTATAATTTCTTAAATTATGAAAAAATCTTAACACAATTAAAGTGTGTTGAGATTAATCATATTCATGATCAAACAAATCATATAATTTTGTATAGAAAATGCATTATACAAAAGATTTTTCATCAAAGTGAATATGATCTAACTCCATTCCAAGATAAAAATATATTTTTATCCTCCACTAATGTACAGTATAAAATTGGAGTAAATTATTGGTGTTATGCAGTATGATGAAGGACATTCTTTCCGATGAAAAAACGAAAGCATTCATGGATGTTCATCATGAACAAAGAGATTATCAATAAAGACCTTCCAGCATGGTTCTTCAGATGGTGGAACTATTTTGGAGCAGAATTAAATATTCTTTCGGATCTGATCAAGAAAGTTTTCAATGAATGGATAGAAGCTGCCCCCAAAATAAGAGCTATTAATCCCAGAAAAATGATCAAAGAGCAAAATCTTGCTCACTTCTTCACAGATTGTCAAATCCCTTTGGATTTGGGCTGGAATGTTATCTTGGAAAGGACCCCTTTTGGTCCTTTAAAGCCAATTTTATTAAAATGGTGGAATTCGAGATTGAGAATAAACTCAAATAAATCAAAGCTATTATTAATGCTTACTCAGTCGATTCCTCAAAAACTATGAATTTTGAGTTATCATTGATGTGTCTTGAGTAATCTAGATAATTTCAAAATTGTTGACACTGAAAGTTTTCTTCCTACCCTTCACCGTATGCTTATGTTCATTCGCTATTCATTCTAGAATGGACTCTATCGGTATTGGATCACTTTACATTAGGACCCTCTTCTGAAGACCTTCAGAATTTGATTCTTAATTTGAAAGACAAGTATGTTAGAGCTCTTGAAGATATCAGCCAATCGGATGATGATTCAATTGAGTCCTCAACTGAGTCTGATTCTGATCAAACTAATCAACAAAGTAATATTAAAAAAGTTCAAGCCCTTTTTCAAAAATTACAAGATTCGTATCCTCCCTTTGATATTCAAAAACTTTATTATCCCAAGAAAAATTTGAAAAAATATTAAGATATAATAATCTACCTATTGGAGAAGAAAACACTTCATCCTCATCTTCATGAATCATTTGTACTGTCTATAAAGACTCATCGTGTGACTTTTAATGTCAGATTTTTTAAAAGTATTTAAGGAATTATCCATTCTTGAATACAATTTAAATCATCCATTATCATAGAAGCGGTTAAATTTGGTAAAATAAATTTTTTATTTATAATTAATTTAATAGAAATATTCCATTTACGAATATATTTGCAAGAAATCTAGTTCTTGAGTAGAATAAAACATGTTTTAACTTTATCTTGTTCGACTTCCCATGATTGTATTAGTCTTCATCACAAATGGTGGTAAATCCTGCGTTGATGTTAAGGGTTGTAAGTCCTATTTTGGTTGGCATGCGGAATCTTTGTGGAAGTTGGTGAAGATTAGTTTAATCCTTATTTTCTCTCCTCTCTCTCATCTTAGTCTTCCGGACGTAACTTCTAATGATTAGAATGAATAATAATTTAATCAAGAATTACGAAATATCAATTCTATCAAAGAAGACACAGCAGATGGTCTCTTCCTAAAATTGACAAAACTATCATTTATCAATTTGGAACCTTTGATTTTAAAGGTAAAGCTTCAATAAAAATTGTAGAACAAACTATCATAGTAGATCAAATGGACAAAATTATTTATCTACTAACACATGAACATCTGGATAAATTTATGCAAGACTTCAAGTATAACCATATTGGAATGATCTGAGATAGCATTTAAGCCACCCTCAAAGTTAAAATGCTTATATAACCAGAGATGGCGGGGTGACTTCCGGGCACAATCTCATGAGTGTTGTTGAAACTAGCCTTTGTCACGGGCCAGTTTACTTCAACACCTTTCTCAATTTAAGTTTATCTCTTTTTGATATAAACCTTTTTGAAGCTTTAAAATTATATTTACAGCTTTATGGTTATGATGTTCTCCCAGGTTCTGAAACCATTGCCTTAATTTTTAGAATTCATTTTTTGAGTTTTAAATACTTTAAATCTAGAGTTTGAAAACGTTCAGCAAACTGAGCAGCTACGATTAAACAAATCAACATCTCATATTGCTCTTGCAGTGATTAAATGGAATGAGGTGGTATTTCCGAATCATGAACCATACCATGTGGTGCACTTTGGACCTTCCATCAAGACATTGATCGAGATAATTGGCGGTTAAGGGAGATGTTGAAGTAAGATTTAACCATGATCATCACTCACAGGGTTTCTATCCCTTCTGAAACCTCAGTGAAGTCCAGATGAGATGGTTCTCAAACTCCTGAACCATCGATTGAGGCCCTTCACCTAAACAGAAATCATATCTATCATCTAGTGAGAGAAAATCAATCTCCCACTCCATCGGAAATAAACTTTAGTCTTAATGAGCTACAAAATCGGTTCTAAGATTAGATAAGTTGTTCTTAAAGAATACTTCCAATCTAAGTATGATAAATTTTACTTGGTATAAAAGTTTTACTTAGAAAACGGCGTCTCAAAATTTCTATATATATTTGAGAAAATGAGAGAAAATAAAGTCAAAAGCAACTATTCTTTTTTGGTTCTTGGAGTTATTATGCTAAATTTGCTCAAGTTCTTTGTCTTATCCACCAAAAATGGCAAAGCGAGCAAGAATTGAAACTTCTATCCTCCATCCTCCATGGTTGCAAAATGGTGGATGATAAACCTCTTAGCGGCGCTTTGAAAAATTAGTTCGTCCAAAATTCTAAAGAATTTATCAATAATTAAACAACTTAATTATAGTAATAGTATACTTCAAATAATTGTTGATCATCTTTTACTGAATCTAAAATTGATCGGATGCTTAGCAAAGGTTTTCAACCAAGTAAAAAGCTTGGAGAAAGCTTACTAAGCATGAACTATCTCTTAAATTATGACCCTCTTACAGACAACATTTGATTCTTAATTTGAAAGATAAGTATGTTGGAGCTCTTGAAGATATCAGCCAATTGGATGAAGATTCAGATGAATCCTCAGGAGTCGATTGATCAAACTAATCAACAAAATAATTGAAAAAAGTCCAAGCCCTTTTTTCAAGAATTACAAGATTCTCATCCTGTTTGATATCCTAAAACTTTCTTATCCCAAAGAAAAATTTGGAAAAGCATTATTATAAAAAAAAAACAACACCTCCTAATTTATTATTTGAGGAGGATACTCATTTCGTTGGAAATTTATATGATGGTGACTCCCTCTATGAATAGAATATTGATGGATTTTCAGAACATCAAATCATTCATACCCACCAAAGATGTTTGCCACTTCTTCTGATCTGATATCAAAGCGACAAAATCTCATATCACTCACTTTTATCATTTCGGGTTTCTACGGAACTCAGAAAGGATGGTGGGATAATTTTCCTTGTTCCTCAAAAGAAGACCTCCTTAGTGAAATTGATCTAAGTCAAGGATCTTCCAAAAGAATAACAAAATCTAAAAATTGATTTATAATCTTCTTCAAACAATTATAGATCATTTTCTTTGGATCTATTGGAGATCAGGAGAAAAAAACTCACTTACTCTAAAATTAAGATGTCCATCCTTAACCCATTTTTGATGGTATAAGGATATTTTTTTTGGCACGAGTTATGACACTTTATGATGCCAATAGCCTCCATTGAAAACAAAAATTCATTGAAGGCCTTCCACCTTTTTGCTAAAAAAGTCAGACCCACTCTGCTTTATGAATATTCCATATGAAACTCTATGGAAATCTTATTTCCACATGTATTAAAACTAGTTATTTGTTCTAATCTTAAATTAAAGATCAACTAAAATGGAGGCATAAGCTTGGTGAATTTTGTGATCAATTATTTGATCTGCGTCATTACCTTACAAACAAAAGGGAAAAACACATCAAAATATTTTTCCTAAAAGTGAAAAATCACGTCATAAAAAATGTGAAAAATTCACTTATAAATCTAAACATTCTTGTCCTTTGGTTCTAAAACCAAAGCGACCAAGGAAATAAAGTGTTATAAATGTGCGGCTTAGGTCACTATGCTAATCGATGCACCGTCAAGAAGAAGTTAAGTGAACTTCATATTGATGAAGAGTTAAAAATGACCCTAATGAAGATTCTTTTTACATCTTCTGATTCTGAAAAAGAATATGAGAAAGCAGAAAACACTTCATCCTCATCTTTTTCAAAACCTGCCAACAAATAGATTATTATAAAAATATCATAAATACTGGTGATCTTATACTCACTCTCATGAGCAAAAGATCAAATAAACTAAGTTGAAGGAGTCAACTCGTGATAAAATCATAAATCTTCTTAATGATAAGAAAAAAGATAAACTAGAAAATTTTGAGTTAAAGCCTCCCATATACTCCATGACTAAAAATTTTAGGAGAGGAAATTTAGTTCTTTCTTCAATTTCTTTAACCAAATTAAAATCAAAGTTAAATCAACTAAAATGGAAGTTCAAATGAAATAGAAAAGAAATGATGATGGTCTTATGAATCTTGAGTTAAATCAAAGAGCGTAATTCATTTTGAAAACATAAGCGATTACTTTACTCAAAGTAAGTTTCTTTGCAAAATATTCAAAATGATATACGAAATGATATATTTCCATTAAATTAATTATAAATAAAAGAATTTATTTTACAAAATTTAGCTCATGATTGATAGGAAGATTTAAATTATATTGAAGGGATAATTCTTAAAATACTTTGAAAAATCGTCGTGATTAAAGTTGCGGTGAGTCTTTATAGATTAAGTACAAATTATCATCGGTGACAATGTGTCAGGATGATATTTATATTCAAATACCTTTTATTCTTTCTAAGAATTTAATGCAATATATTATTTTGGGAACTCATTTTTTTCAAATGTGGGCAGTTTAATACAGCCCAAGTATAACGGCTTTAGTTGCTGATGACAAAGCAATAAGTTTTTTTGTTTTCAATTTTTTTTACAAATAAATAATGTTGATAAATAGCTTTTCATTCCATTAAAATTTACTACATTCATTTCTTAGATCAACTAATTTAACTGTGAAAGGCATCATACTTTTGGTTGGGGCTTTGAAACTTTCAAATAGAGATCTTAGGTTAAATCCATGTATTATGTGTATAAATTGATGATTAAATTCTCAAATATTAAAAAAACTGATTTAATTGATTTTTTTTGCAGAAATGAATCATCCGATTCTAATATTAATTATTTTATTTTTTAATCAGATAGTTAAAAATAAAAGATTTAAATTAAAAAATTAAAAGATTTAATATATTATTTCTTATAATTCTAATTTAAAATCATATTCAAATATGCATCATCCTAAATTAGAAAATCATATATTAAATTAAAAATTTATATTAAATTAATATTAATATCTTCAATTGAATCTTTGTTTAATTCCCATTAAACTTTTAAATCTTCATTTTAAAAAAAAATTCAATATTTAATTCAATATTTAAAATCCTGAATACTTTTTTATCATCATCCGAAATAAAATAAAATAACAACAAAAGCAAGCACTATTTGTGCACAGTAATTTCTATACTCCCATTTTAATGAATGGAAAAATAATCCAAAAATTAAAAATAAAATATCCCCCAGTTGTGTCCGGCGGTCCCTCGGACCACAAAGAGCACTCATCAATTCGTTGCGCCCCTTTCTCATCAGACCGTCATCATTCCATTTCCTCTTATAATCAAACAAAAGCTACTCTTCCCCAGCCCACGCCCCCCTTATCATTCCAAAGCAATAATTAAATAATAAATAATTATTAAAAAAACTGTTTATCTAAATATTAATTTAACATAAATAAAATTTAATCAAAATTTTTAATAATAAATTTTAAATTTTATCGACTAACTTATATAAATAAAACACTCTAGGCTAAGTTTTAAAATTACACCCCACCGTCTCTTTCAGTTGGGTGAAGGTAGGCGTGATCTAGGAGCATAGGATAGAGTTCCATCTACCAAGGAGTGTAATCACAGATTAGTGGTGGGGCGTGATGAATGTGATGTAGACTTGTGGATTAAGCATGATATTACGTAGATGAGAGTGTTGAGTGAATACCCATTATAAAAAAAAAGTTTTAAAATTATTGTTGTGATGAATGCGGAGAAAAAAAAAATAATTTGTTGAAAGTTTTTTTTTTCCCCTCAAAAATCTTTTAACAACTTATATTATATTTTTCCCGCAATCATCACAACAAAAAATTAGTCGGAAACTAGCGAGTTTGTTAAATATGATTATTGATACACTTTAAATAATATGAATGAATATTAAAATAGAATGTATATTTTATTTAATAAATTATCAAAAAAATAAGCAAATTATTAATAAATGTGCACCAATTCATCAAGCTACTAATGAGTAATTTGTAGAGAAACAAATAAATATATACATGAATAAAAATGAAAAAAAAATGATAAATGTTAAAAGTTATTTATTCATCTATTTAAAGCTTAAATTTTTATTCGAAGTTCTTCAATAACATAAATAGACGAACTTAAAAACGAAATTTTAGATAAAAGAGCAATGGAATGTTTAACGAGTGTAGTACTAATTCACTTAGAACCCTAAAAATTCTCAAACAAACTTATATTTATAATAATCAGATACATCACATGTGAGAATTCTTAAATAAATGCTTTATGATAGCAATATTATTTTCTTTAGGTTGGGCTGATATAAAAGCGTTATCATAAGCAAATTCATTCTTAGAATAGTAATATATCACAGTATTCTTTAAGGGTTTGAGCCATGCAAGGTAGCAAGTATTAATTGGTGCTCTCTTATAGACGGAATTAACAACCTAATTAATTTGAGCAAATATTTTGATTTAAATTTAACAAAAATTAGTTTTATAAAAATTAAATCTACTTTAAGATGAATGAAATATATTACACATCCTTAAATAATTCAATTTACTCTACCATAAATGAGATAACTCAAAATTCATAGTTTTTGAGGAATGGTTAATTAGAAACTTTAATAATAAATGATTTGTTTGAAAGCATCCTCAATCTCTAATTCCACCATTTTAATAAAATTGTCTTTGAAGGACCAACTGATTAAAGGGGTCATTTCCAAGTATAATATTCCAGCTCCAATCCAAGGGATTTGGCGGTGAAGAAGTGAAAGATTTTGCCTTTGGATCATTTTCCTGATTAATAGCCTCATTTTGCGACTTCCATTCATTAAAACTTCTTTCGTATCCGGAAGAATATTTAATTCAAAATAGTTGTAGAAAATGCTAGAAGGTCTGTTGATAATCTCTTTTCATATGAGCATCCATGAATGTCTTCTTTTCATGAGAAGGAAGAAGGCTTTAAAACTGGCATTTCTAATTACTCAATTTTGTATTGTATATTAGTGGAGATAAAATACATTTTCTCTTGGAATGGAGTTAGACACATTCACTTTGATGAAAAATCTTTTGTAACGCTATACAAAATTATATGATTCATTTGATCCATGACACGATTAAACTCAACACTTTAATTGTGTTAAGATTTTTTCATAATTCTCTCTTAAAAAATTAGATTCAAATGGGAAATGATTGTTTCCTAAATATCGTTCAAATAAGACCAATGGATTATTAATTGAATAATCAGATAGATTAATTTCAATAATATTTTGTTTTACTTATTTTGAGAAGTAAGCAGTTCTTATACATCTTTTGCTGGATGGCGTTGCTCTTTTGAGTTCACCTTTTCAAGTAGTTGAAGAGGTGCCATATAGATAAGTTTTAGGTCGATTAAGCTTGAGTTGATTGGATCTTTTCATTGGGGACCACGCAGCGATTTCCCTAAAAAGTTACCACCTCGGTTAGGAGGAGGCATCTTTCCATGGGTGATCCACCCTATCCTACAATTGGGTTAGAAAATGGAAGAGAGTCCTTGATAATTGATATCATCAAAGGCAAATTTACTTGTCGTGATGCAAAAATTTACTTAAGTCTATTGCAATATTGAAGTTTAAATATGATCACTTCCAATCCCACGAAATAATCTCTCTCAATTAAGTTACAAATTTAAAGCCAGCTAAAACATACAACACTACAAATTTTCTCATCATGTGCTTTTAAATCCTATATTAAATAATATTTATATGCACAAATTTATCTAATAATAAAATTCCATTAAAACCTGAATAATAAATATTCATTATTTGCGCAATCCATTGAGAGATTTTGAAGCCCAACACTTTTATCATTACAATAAAATTAAATTTTTGATTAAAATTTAAAGAATGAAACAAGAAAAATGCAAAAATGTTTCTCAGTTCATTACGAGGTTAGACATTGTTAGTAGACTTCTCAATTCAATTAATATCGTTTTTTTTTTCTTTTTTTATAATTCTATTAAGTCGCATAATCTGATTGAGTATAAATTAAAGGGCTGTTTGGGATCAATTTTATTTTATATTTTATATTTTTGATTTTTATATTGTTTTAAAAATATGTCAGTTTAGTGTTTTTTTAAATGTTTTTTATTTTTTATATTTGTTTTATTTTTAAAATAGATAATATTGTTTTTAAAAATATCAACCACCATCAAATTTATTTTATTTAAAAAAATAAAATATTAAAAATTTAAAAAAAAAAAAACAAAATGATCACAAAGAACCCCTAAGTATGTCCCAAATATTATTATTTTTTCCCTATGGAAACTTTACAGCAGTTATGGATGCTAAAGAATATGAGGAGAATTTGAATAACTGAGGCAAATTATTATGTTTGTTATATATATATATATATATATATATATATATATATATATATATATATATTCGTTCTCAATAATTTAAATGTCTTTTCTTTCTATTGTTGCGTGAGATAGTTCATAAGGGTAAAATATTACTACATATTACGAGATTTTATAATAATTTTATTTTATGTTCAAAGTGCAAAGATAATATAAAAAATATATATAATAGTTTAATTAGTACAAAATTAATTACAATAGGGCATTTAAATTTACTATTTATTTTAAGACAAAATTCCTTTATTTTGTATTTTTTGCATCCTTTTTTCTCCTATTTATTTCCCCCTCCCCACCCCAAATGAAATAAAATTTCAGCAATTTTTTTATTCGCATGTGTGCCTCTTCTTCAAATTAGCAGTCTTAATGTTGAAATAACACACTTAATTTATATATAAGTAAAGAGGGATTAACATCATTAACCTAATCATCACAAGCTAATTTCATATAAAAGGTAATATCAGTACAAGGAGTAAAGTTGATTAATTATTGGGTGGGTGCATGTGAGTCTCACTAAATAAGATTTCATATGACATGAAATCTAATTAAATAATATAGTCGACCAAATCAAATCTATACAATCATTAAACAAATGTGGCACTCAAAATCTCATCAAGTTGTAAGAGAGATAACAATATAAGCTAAAATGCTTAGCTCAGTTGGCCCCATTATTATTATTACATTTTTAGGTATTGATGATCATAAGTTCTAAATTCAATTTATGATCTATTTTAGCGTCGATGTTCACTAACTTTCTGAATAGAATTCAATCTGTGTTCATACTTTTCTTATTTAATCATCTTTCTTATTTATTTATTTTGTGTCTTTCATGCTATTGGAATTCGGATGCAGAGCTATATCTTCCAAATAATAATTTATGAAACCCTTGAGATTCTAACTTGATAGATTGAACCAAAATCACACAACATCCTTCAAATTTATTCCATTTTAGCACTTCACATAAATATGCATATATATATATATATATATATATGTATATATATATATATATATATATATATATATATATGGCAAAATTTTAAATAAGCACCTTTAAACTTTAATAGCGAATAAAAAAAATTTTCAAATGGGAGTCTGTTTAACGCGACTGGTGCTGACTATAGTAGCTAAAATATTTTTTTTTTTTTTAAAAGAGAATTTACATACATATCACAATTCTTATGTATTTACATATCTAACATCATTATCATAAAATATTTTTTTTGGAAAATATTTTTTTAAAAAAGGAGAATTTACATACATATTAAAATTCTTATTTATTTACATATTGAGCGTAAAATATTTTTTTTTATTTAGAAAAGGGAATTTACATACATATCACATAATTCTTATGTATTTACATATCTAACATTAATATACTTTATGCTTAAAAGATGCATTTCATTTTTTTTAAAAGTAAATAAAGTGATATTTTTGATGTGATATTGAAGATTAGAGTATTATATATAAAAAATTGAAGTTTAAATGTTAGATATATAAATACATAAGAATGATATTTATATAAATCCCTCAAAAAATTACAAATTTTATACCTCAACTTTAATTTATCTTTTTTTTAATAAATATCTAAATTTTATAATTAAAATATATTTATTTTTTATACATAAAAGATAAATTTTATTAAAATTTAATAATCTTTTATATAAAATTAAAAAAATTATAATATTTATATAAATATGAAATTTTAAATTTAAATATATAAAAATACAAAAATGAAATTTTTTGTATAAAATTAAAAGAATGAAGTTCTCTGTTAAATATAAAAAAGATTATTCAATTTTAATAAAATTTATCTTTTTAAGTATATAAAAATAAATATATTTTAAATATAAAATTTAGATATTTATTAAAAAAAAAGTAAATTAAAGTTGAGGTCTCTGAGCAAAATTATAAAATTTGTATTTTTTTAGGGGATTTATATAAATACCACACAATTCTAATATATTTATATATCTAACCCCTAAACTTTATTCACATTTTAAAAATGAAATACATCTTTTTAAGCATAAAAAAAATTAGATAAGTAAATATCTTTAGATGTTAGATATGTAAATACTTAAGAATTGTGTGATATGTATAAATTCCCTTTTAAATAAAAAAATATATTTTACTGTGATGTTTGATATGTAAATAAATAAATTGTGTGATATGTATGTAAATTCTCCTTTTCAAAAAAATATTTTTTGGCCAAAAAAATATTTTATGAGCTAAACTAGATGTTAGATATATAAATACATAAGAATTGTGTGATATGTATGTAAATTTTATTTTTTTTAAAAAAAAAATATTTTAGGCCAGCCAGTTTATTCCGACTGTACATCTGGTCCATCGTAAATATCAAAATCTATTTAAAATTTTTTTTTTGTTAAGCCTATTTCGCTAATTAAGATTTAAAAGATGCTTAGTTTAAAAATTTTGCATATATATATATATATATATATATATATATATATATAGAGAGAGAGAGAGAGAGAGAGAGAGAGAGAGAGAGGTCAGATCAATTAAGAAACTTCTTTAGAAAATCGTGAAAATTCTTGTTCATCAAATCACAACTGCTACAAAGCCGTAAATATATTATAGTATACTGATGAAGATAACAATATAAGAATGTGTGTTAGGTACTCATTACATAGAATATTGATCCACTAATTCACCTACTTTTACTTATTGAAACAAACTGTAATGAAGAAGTCCCTAGTTCTAGTTATTTAATTTGTTGTATGGGATATGATCAGCATATGGTCAAAGCAAAAGGTAAATCACGTAGAAATAATAATAATAATAATAATAATAAGTTTTCTATGAGGTAAATAAAAGCAGACTTCTAGTTGTTCAGTTGCAATCGAAGAAGCGTAACTAAGCGATGCTTCTCTTATCTAAATCTAAATCGGAAGGTAAACTAATTAAACGCTTTTAGCATGTGGAATTAATTTGGAAGCTCATGCATGCATGAACGTCGTGTGGATTGGATTTCAAGGAATTTGAGTGAAAGGAAAAATAAATGGAAATAATAAGAGTTCAAAGGGTTAAAACATTGATTGCATGTTCATAATTAGTTCATAATATTTTGTGATTTTATTTTTTTATTTTTATTTTTTTCGATTTTGACAAATCATATGGGAGAATGAGATCTCAAGTAGGAGATGAAATTAAATTAATAACAAAATAAGAGACATGAGATTCTTTATTGAGAAATTTGAGAATATAAAATAGTCTTGAAGGTGTGATTCTAAGATTATAAGAGATTCCCTCTCTTATAATTTAAAAATATATTAATGTAGTGTAATATATATTAATCATGAAAATGTCTCTCTAATCGTATAGAAGATGTATCTTATAATGACTATTAGATAATGAAGGGAGCTTAACTTTATAAATTTTCTAATATGAGGGAAGACTAAAAGTACGTTCGGGATAGTTTTCTGATTATTTTATTTTCAGAAAATAATCACACTTGTATTTGACTACTAATATTTTGAATATTTTTAAAAAAATATTGTGATAAAAAGCTACTTTTGAGAACTACAGTTGTTAGAATACTATGAGGTCTAACTCATTTAAATAGTCTTGAAGGTGTGACTCTAATATTATAAGAGATTCACTATCCTATAATTTAAAAATATATTAATATGA
This sequence comes from Cymbidium sinense, assembly GCA_021442155.1. NCBI lineage: Eukaryota > Viridiplantae > Streptophyta > Magnoliopsida > Asparagales > Orchidaceae > Cymbidium > Cymbidium sinense. Next base: position 46,148,353 of record CM038218.1, read on the forward strand.
TATAATAGATATTAATCATGAAAAATGCCACTCTAGTCTTATTATAAGATGCTTTAGAGTGTTAGAATTAATATCTTATAATGACTATTAGATAACGAAGAAAGTTCAACTTAGTAAATTTTCTATATGAGAGAAGACTAAGGGTGTGTTTGGTAACAGATTTGGAATTAAAAGATTTAGTAAATCAATATCTAGATTTAGTAAATCAGTTAAATCGTGTTTGGATAATAGTTAGCCTTAATCAGGATAAATATTTGGTAAGTCATTTGAGAGTTTAAATATGTTAGGATTTTCAAAATATTAATTTTTTTTTTTGAAGAAAATATAAAAATAATTCACTATCATATTGCATTTCAATTTGAGATATATTAAAATAATTATTATATTCATGATACTTGATCTATACTAAATCCTCACCTATTCATGAAACTTAATTTATAATAACATATCAATAAATCATTAATATTATTAAAATAAAATAGTTAAAATTAAACTTAAACTATATTAAAATAATATTAATTATTATAAACAAATCAATTAAAAACTATAATTATATTTAATAAATTTATAAATTTAAATTTAAATCATTAATAAATCAATTAATACTCAATTTAACTTAAATATATATTAATTAATCAATTAATAGTATTAATATTAATATTAATTTAAAGTAATATATTAATATTAACTATTAATTAATTAAAATTAATAACTATTAAATTCTATTAGTAGATTAATGTCCTATGAATTAAACTACATTAAGGCATATGAAGGGAAAAAATCATAGAAATTCTTCCAAATTTTAAATTAATTATCAAATTTATAACAATTATAATTATCTATCAAATGATAATTATATTTAATAAATTATAATTTATTTATAATTACATATTAATAAATAATTAATAATAATTAATTAATTTTATTATAATATTTTAATTAAGGAAAAATTAGTAGTTAGATGAATTATTTAAAATTAAGATTTTTTAAAAGGTTTAAAAAAATTATGTTAACTGAATTTTCTTCCATCGCCGCATCTCCCCAATTTCTTATCGCGCGCGCAATTTGTGTAAATCCCGTAAATCCACCCTTCCAATAGGATTTACTAAATCCTAGATTTAAGAGGATTTACCGGATTAACTGGATTTATAGGATTTACTAAAACTGTGGGATTTAATAAATCTGTTTTTTTTTTTTTTTAGATTTACTAGATTTAGTAATGTAAATCATAAGTAAATCTGTCAACCGCCCCTTAAGGATGTTTTAGGTGGGATTTATTATTTTATTTTTAGAAAGTACTCACGGTTATTTAATTATCAATATTTTGACTATTTTTCAAAATATTGTAGTAAAAAGCTTCTTTTGAGAACTAAAGATATTAGAATATGACGATTGTCAAAAAATCGAAGCTTGATATATATATATATATATATATATATATATATATATATATATATATATATATATACAATATATATTTTATAAAAATATATAGTCGGCTGCATAAACAAACCCTAAGTGACAAAGAAGACAAGTGTGAGAAACAAGTTAATAATTTGTGGAAGGTATATAGGTAAATCTTCATTATATAAAATATTAAATTAATGGTTGATATGACCCTGAAAATTCCTAATTAGAAACTGCAATCTTGATGCAGCAAAACAAGCCAATCGAAATTATTGCAGTCGAGATCAAGCACTTAAAATATCATTGGAAACTTTGAGACATCGCTAAATTCCTAAAAAATCTCTCAAATATGGAGTGTTTATAGTCAAATCGAAGTCTTGACGGGGTTCCAACAATAGAGATCTTACAATTAGACTGTTTGAGCATTCAAATACACAAAATATATCATATGATCAAGGGAATCATCATGAGCCATCCGTGGAGAGGGTTCTGATTTTGTATGTTGAGCCAGACTCCTCCAATCTATAAATAGCCCCTCATTCTCATATGGGGGAGGCCAAGAAGGAGAAGAAGCAAGAGAGAGAGAGAGCTCTAAAGATCCTCCAAAACAACCGTGTTACCACTGACGGTGTCAACCATGCCATTGACCCGCCATCGCCACGCCTCGCCATTGATCGCCGTTGAACCTTTACAGGTCATCATCACCCCAATCGTTAAAATCGCCAACATTGTCGTCGTCGTCGTCAACATATCATGCATTCTATGCTACTTGTCCCTTTCTCATACAGCTCTGGGTCATGTCCATGGGAAGATCTTGCCTCAAAGCAGTTGCAGAGAAGCTTTTTGCCCCGGTCTGGTTTTCCTCTTTTCGAGATTTTCCACGTAAAATTCTAGGTCTTATTGTTCTTAAATCAAACGTATGCTGGATTTCCTGAAGCTAACTCTTTTACTCAATGGCATTTTCTGCTGTTTGGCCTCATGGGAACTGATTCCTTTATATCTTCATGACTGGTTCCCAACAAGATCAAAACCACCATCGAGATGTAGCATTTCAAGCTTTCAAGGAGTGAAGAATGAAGAGATCATCAAACTTAGTCCTTGATTGTCAAAAGCGGGGCAACTCTTAATCTGGAAGATCTCCCATCTAAGCATCTAATCTATTCACAAGTCAAAGTTGAAGGATATTTCAACATCAGAAGAGATATAACTTTGCAAATTATGATTTTTCCAATCATACCTTGGAAAACAAGACTAAAGGTTATGAGCAACTTTTGGCTACAAACTACAAATGGATGTTTTGATTCACCTCGTGTTAATAGAGACAAGACTCAAATGGACAGGTCAAAGGTCCTTGTGGACCCTACGACCTCTTACACAGTTAACATCAAGGCAAAAGACTCAACCAGGATAGGTCAAAGGTCTTTGGTGGACTTCCACCTCATGTGTTCCCAGCATCACTTAACCACTGACAAACAACCTGATAGTCAAAATCCCTGCCGATTCAATTGAACCTCTTCCATACAGGGTTAGCATCATTGGGCCTCGACAAACAACCTCGATGGGTCAAAATCCTCACGGCTTAATTCAACCTCCCATCGATTAACGCCATCTAGCAAAGACTAACCTAGATAGATATCAAAAAGGTCCTTGGTGGACTTCCTACACCTCTTCCAGTTAATAGCAAGACTCGACAAACGACCAGATAAGGTCTCGTGGACTTCCCACACCTCTTCCATATTAATCCATGGGTAACACCGACAACAACTCCTCGGATAGTCAAAATCCTCGGCCGATTCGACCTCTTCCATACAGGTTAAAACAGGTAACACTCGACAAACAACCTAGGGATCAAAAGGTCCTCGTGGACTTCTACGACCTCTTCCCATATGCGAGCAAAGACTCGACAAACACCCAGATAGTCAAAGGTCCAGTGGACTTCCCTCTTCTATATAAGCCATCTTGGTAACACACGACAAACAACCTCGGATAGGTCAAAATCCTCGGCGGATTCAATTCGATCTTCCATACAGTTGCGTCATTGGTAACACTCGACAAACAACCTAGATGGGTCAAATCCTCGGTGATTCAATTCTAACTTTCCACATGTAAAATCATCATGTTGACTCAGCAAACTTCTTTGACAAACAATACCTGATAGGTCATCACCAGCGGCGGTTATCGCCGTTGGGTTCTCTTGCCCGACAACCCTAGTCGGCCGCTACATGGATGCCTCTCAGCCGTCTGGCAATCTTAGCTGTCATCACCATATCGCCGGTCATCCGCTGCCGACATGTCACGCTGCCGTCACTACTGGTTCTGCTGCCGTGGCTGACCATCAGTGTTTGCCGCTAACTCAGCAGCCATGACTGGCGGCCGGGCCGCCGACCGTTCATGGCGCTAACCGCAGCCGCGCTGGCTCCGCCGTAAGCCCATGGGGCCGCAAGTGCTGCCAGCCAGCGGCGCATATGACTGCGGTACTGCCTGCCGGCCGGGCTCGCCCTGGCATCAATCATTGGGCCATATTGCCGTGCATGCGGTGCAAACTCGAACCGGCGCTTCCTTCGCCGATGACGGGCCAGCAGCCGCCCGACGTAATACTTCGGCGTGAGGTTTTCGGCCAAGTTTGCAGTGGCGGACGGCCATGGCGCTTACGGCGCTTCCGTGGCGATGGAACACGCCCATGGGCTGCAGCTCGCCCGGCAGCTCATGCTCATGCATGGGCGGCCTATTCGCGAAATAATCAAACGTCGAATCGCCCCAAGATTGCCGATTCGCCTCATGGATTCGACCATCGCCCAAAATTCACTCATTCCGTCCGGCAGATCTTCAGGCCCCTCAACCAGGCCGCGATGTAAAGATTCCCCATCGCCTCGATTCAGGCATCTGTGGTTCATGCCAGGCTGCAACCGGCCAGGCCCATCGACCCACCACCTTCTTCTTGCGGCTGGCATGTCAGCACCGGCGCGTCCACCTACAGCGCTCCATGACTCCTGTTCACTATGGGTTGTAATCCTCAAATTCACACTCACAGATACCTACACGCCTTTGGCCCGCAATGCCTTAGTGATTATAATCTTTGTGCTCTATGAAGATTTGTTCTCTCAAAATGTAGTTAATTGATCCTCAAATTTTATTGGAAACTATTTTCAAGTATTTCGACATATATTTTTTGGATTGAGATAATGTCATCGAAAAAAGGCAATGATATGAACCAAAATTCCTCTAATGAAGCACCGGAATCTTGATGAAAGCAAGCTAATCGAAATTGAAACTGTCGAGATCAAGACTTAAAATATCATTGGAAAGTTTGAGACATCAATTAAATTCTAAAAAAGCTCTCAAATATGGAGTGTTTATAAAAAGTAAAGGCTGCCTCGAGTTCCAAAGCCAAAGATACACAATTGACTTCATTGTGCATTCAAATACACAAAATACATCATATGATCAAGGGAATCATCATGAGTCCGATGGAGAGGTGTTTGGGATTTTACATGTATTTACAAAGACGCCACCTCATCTTCTAAATAAATTTCTCCCCCCATGAGTGGAGGCCAATGAAGGAGAAGGGAGGGCCAAACGAGAGAGAGGAGAGAGCTCTAAAGATCCTCCAAGCGATGGTACAAGCGTTCAACCTGTCACCGCCACCGCCGCTCACCAATGACCGATCTCGTGCCGAACAGTCACAGTTAATCATCATCAAACCACTAGTTGACATCATCGTCAACATTGTCATCAACATTCATAACATTGGCGTAAGAATTCGTCACGTTGTTTTTATATACAGCTTGTATTTCTCATATCTGGGTTCACAATCATTATAAAAATCTTGTACATAGTGGAAGCTTTTATCTGCAGTGGTTTTTCCCTCTTTTCGAGATTTTCCACGCAAAATTCAGTTTTATTTTTAAACTCTTTTAAATTCAAGTGTTTATTTCTCAATTCAAAGTAAAACTTTTATTCTACCGCAAGAACCGGTTTTGTGAACAATATATTTGTAATTTTGCTTAGAACATCATGGACTAATGGATATTTTAAAATTATTTATATTTTTTCATGAATATTTGACGAGAAAATTATTTCCTACTTATGATTTTAGTTTTAGAAGTATTAATCACAAATCGAATGAAATCTAATTTATTTTTTAGTTTTTATTTGAGAAAAACCTATTTATTTATTATTTTTATTATAATAGTAAACTTACATTCGTGAGTTTAATTCAATTTTAATCGAATATGATGTTATTTTTTTCGTTTAATTTAATTTGATTGCTCTAACTTTTGTTCCAAAGAAAGCAAATTTGGAGATTTTCACTGCGACGGAGTTTGTGGCACTTCAATAGCATGTTTATGTGCCTGATAACTGATATAATATTTTTTTATGTATTAGTTTAATTCAAAAATCCTCTTATTACTTGTCTTAATTCCACTTCATTCCTATAATGGGTGTGCATTATTTAATTATAATTTTTTTTAAAATAATTTAGTTAAGTTTTAAAATTAATGATTCGAATATTAATTTTTGAGTAGTGAAATATTTTGTTTTTGATTTTTAGATTTATTTAGAATTTAATTTTTGGATAAAATAAAAAACCTAATTAAATAAAAATTAATAAATTAAAACCTAATAACAAATTTGATGTAGTTTTATATTTTACATGCCTATGAGAAAATTTGTTACATGTTAAATTATAATATTGGCTCAAGAAAATTAATTGCTAGCGAACATTTTCTACATTTGCGTTGGTAAACTACGAACAAACATTTCAAGCATAATTTATAAATAAGCCGAACAATTCTTTGTTTAGCTTGAAATAACAAATTATATTATATTATTATTATTAGGGGGATTTACATACAGCCACATAATTCTTATGTATTTAAATATCTAACACCCAAACTTCAATTTTTACATATATAACATCATACTCTTCAATATCAGGTCAAAAATATCACTTTATTCACTTTTTAAGCATAGAAGAAAAATGTTAGATAAGTAAATATCTAAGTTTAGGTGTTAGATATGTATATACATAAGAATTGTGTGGTATATTTGTAAATCTCCTTTATTATTATTATTATTATTATTAAAAATTATATATATCACTTAGTGGTGAAAATTTTATTAAAGATTGGCTGGTTCAAATCCCTCTTACAAAATTTTCAGAATTCGTTTGAATCTAGGCTGAATCTGATCAAACGTACTCAAACAAACAAAGTTAGGCTTTATACCCATAATATTAAGGATTAAATAACTTCTAGAGATCACTTAGGCAAGTGCATAAAAATAATTATTTTTTAAATTATATATTTACTATATGCTTATTTCTCATTAATTATTTATAAAAAAAAGTATATAATATTTATAAATGGCATAAATTAATTATTTTTCAAATTATATTATTGGTTTTTCAAATGGCCAATCAAATCATCTAAATTGATTGAATTTACACCCCTAATTTTTAAAAATTAAAATAAAAATTTTCTCTCATAAAATTATAAAACCTAGAAGTGGAAAATTTTTAAAAATATACATTCATATTACATTTGATTCTTTCATGTTGAGCGAAATGTTTTAAATTAAATATTAAAAAAAAAACGAATCAAACACATAATAGAAAGAGTAATTAGTTATTGCAGAATAATTACTCATTAGTTTGATTGAATTAAAATGATAACACGTCAATGGTTAGCATGCACTACTTAAATGTAAATTTACATTTGAGATGTATAGTGTTATTCTTTATAAGTTTATACACAAAATTATAGTATTTTAATGAAAAAATAATCATAATGAATTTTAAAATTATAAACTTTATTTTAAGATTAATTAATTACAAGAATAGTCACTAAAAAAATTATATTATCCTTAACTAAAAGTAAATTTAAAACTCGATCATTATATCCGAAAACCTGTTCAGATATTCTAAATTAATTACTAAAAGCAATTAAAGAAAATCATATGCAGATTTTATAAAAAGACAAAATTATATGAAGACCTCATTAAAAAAAAAAGCATTATAGTGAATTCACGTTGCCTGATCATATGATATCTTTTGAGGAATATATATATATATATATATATATATATATATATATATATATATATATATATATATATATATATATATATATATATATATATATATATATCAGAATATTATAATCTAAATCTGATCAAGAATAGTCTCATATAATAACAACACAATAATAAGCCTTAATCCCACTAGGTGGGGTGTTTATATGAATCCTTCCTCTCATTTATTATGTGGCCAAATTCTCATTTAATTCAAGTATAAGATCATTTTTATACATCTTAACCAAGTCTTTTTTGTCTACCTTTCTTAACGTAAAGACAAATCAATAAATACTCTCTGTCGGGTTATCGACGCTTGATGTGGCAACCATCTGGCGACTCTCCTAATCTTATCTACCACCTGAGCTACTCCAATACTCATTTTGCATTCTATCTCTAAGGGTAAAGCCACTCATCCACGAGCATCCTCATCTCGTAACACTTAAGTCTTGTTTCCTTTTATTATTAACATTCCCATAAGTCATTCAGGCTTACCCATCTTATAAAATTTTAAAAGTTTAAGTGGAACTTTTCTATCACATAATAGGATGTATTCCTCCACTTCAACCATCCAACTTGAATTCTACTAATAACATCTCCATCTATTTCACCATCATTTTGAACAATGAGCCTAAATATCAATCGCCACTCTTATTAATGTGATCATCTAAAGTCACACTATCACTAAAACTTCTACTAAAATTACACTCCATATATTCAGTTTTAGATCTACTTAAACGAAAATCTTTAGACTCTAAAGTTGACTTCCATAATTCAAGTTTTTGTTGGACTCCCTCTCTAGTCTTATCAACAAGAAGAATGTCATTAGCAAAAAGCATACGATGGCTAGCCTCATAATTATAAATTTTATTTTGAATTGAGTAAATATATAATTAATCAATTAAAATTTATAGTATATTTGTGTTAAAATATTAAATTCAATAATTAAATTTTTTTTTCTCTGAAAAAACTATTATATAAACCTTGAAATATTCTACCCAAGCTAATGATGATCACAAGTTAAATACGAATTAAATCGCTTAAACTTCTATTATGATTGGTGTTAAGTGTGATTAAATTGAATTGATGCGCATATACTTAATTAAATATGAGAACTCTACTCATTGATTGATTGATTGATTGATTGATTGAAGCATTAAAAAAATAAAAAATTATCATTGGAAGTTGACTTTAGATAAATATAATTTAAATGTACCATATATTATTGGAATCATACAATAACTAATGCGCTCATAATTGTTTACTTATTCCAATTTAAAAAGAGTGGGGAATCCGTAGTGTAGCTTGAGCTACTGTCATTAATTAATTTCCATTAGTTCGGTTACTTTTGTAGTCCAGAGTAGTGAATTAGATGGTTAAACAGGAGCACTAATTAAGAATTTATTTTCGGTTAATAGTTCGTTAACAAGACTAATTAAAATTTAATTGCATGATAGCGTCACGTGACGGGGGTTGTCTTCTATCTTGATAGAGTCAGCAAATGCTTGGTGCGTCCTTACCGGAAAGGTTGGCGGAGGTCCACTGAGCCATCTCTTATGGACTAATCTTATTTCATTTTTGTGGACTTAGCTGTTGGATTCATATTTATATAGATCAGAATCTTCCCAACGTGAATTTCAAGAGAGAGAATAAAAAAAATAGTGAAAGAGAATTTAGAGTAAAAAGTTCTTAGATTTCGTTAAATTTAAGAAAATATAAGATTTAATTATAATTATTTGACGCCTTGAGTCTTGTCATATATAAATATAGATTCGAATAAAGATCTGTATGCTTGAGCTATATATTTAAACAAAATACATACTAAGGCCTAACAATAGCATATTAGAAGAAATATGATATATATATATATATATATATATATATATATATATATATATATATATATATATATATATATATATATATATATATATATATATATATATATATATATATACATTCATGAAATATTTAGAAAATTTTCAATTTAAGTCAAAGTTAGGCGAAGTCAAAGACCAACCCGATTGAATATTTGCGAGTAGCTTTTGTGCTTGGGTGAATTGCTTTTATTATAGAGAAGACTAGGCCAATCAATAATCCTTAAGATGAAAATTGTTTAATAGATATCATTATATAGTTGGGAGATCATAATTAAGCAATAGAGGTTAGGTGATGATAGACAGAAATAGTAGTTAGAGGACCATAGTCAAGTGATAATGATTGAGAGGTCATAGTAGGATAGGCTGTTGGGAAACCATAGTCATGCAAGGATGGTGGAGAAACCTTTTTTGAGAGATAGCGATCAACCAATCATAATCAAGAGATTCTGATAGACTCACCTTAGTTGAGCGATGGCAGTTGAGTGATTAAAGTGGATCAACGATAATGAAGATAACATAATTGAGCAAAAAAGGATGAGATCGTATTCAGGTGATGGACGTCAGGAGATAATAATCAAGTGATCATCATTAGACGATGATGATCGAGTGGCTATAATTGGCCAACAGTGCTTAGTAAGTAGTTTGGTAGTCGTTGGGAGGTTGTTGTTAAGCAATAGAGGTCGTCATATTGTGTTTGAGGACAATTTAACACTTGTGGTTTGCTACAATAATATAGTAGCAATGTTATAATGACATCAGACAATGACAATCTAATTGCCAGACAATGATGATCCAGTAATGAAGATAAAGTAGCATTAGTTTGATGGTGAATGATAAATGATGGAATTTTAATCATACAAATCAGATGACAGTAATCCAACTATAATAGTCAAGCGGCGATGTTCCAATGTTGGGGGTTAGGTGTTGGCACTCTAGCATCAACAGTCAAGCAACAACCATTCAACAATACATTTGGTTGGCAACACTTAACAACAAAGGTTAGGCTGCAAGGATTCAACAACGGAGGTCAAGTTAAGCTTTAGGAATCTTTTGATCATGGAACTTTCTTGATCATAAGATTTTTTTTAAAATTTTTTTTTAATATATAATATCTTAATAATGTTAAAATTAAGAGATTTTAAAGTCATCGAACTTATCTTTTCAAGATGCTTGATTCAATTATAAACATTCAAAATTTGAAGATCATTTCTCCTAATTAATAGCTTAAATTTTTTAAATAGATTTCAAACACTAGCTCAGATGGTTCTAAATTTTACTTTAAAAATTATTTGATTTTAATATGCATCCAAATTTATGCTTGATAAAGTGGATTTTTGTGACTTAATAAATTTTTTTGTCTTTTAAAGGTAAAGTTTTTATCAAATATGCATATTTGCACTAATAAATATGAGAAGTTGTATATATATATATATATATATATATATATATATATATATATATATATATATATATATATATATATATATATATGCATTCTTTCAAATTCAAAAACATACATACTTTTGTGTGGATATGTTTACATAAAGATAGGCATATAGTTTTCAGTACAATCTTGAGCTACTTGATCCAATCCATGTTCATCTTAATTTAAGTTTGATTCAAATTAAACTTGTCTCTTTATTTAGCCCCTTAATTATTAAGTTAAAATATATTTCATTTTTTGATGAACTTCAATGTTGGAACTAATTTCATAGCCTATCACAATTGACCAAAATCTGATTAGGATGAGTTAGTTATGCTTGTCTAGTTACCATGATAATTAGAGAGGATACTCTAATGAATAAAGTTAAGTTCTAAATGAATGAATACATACATCATATACCTTATTAAAAGTATGATTAGAAGTTATGGTATTAGTCATGTTTATTTTAAAAATATATATATGAGGAAAAGAAACATCTAATCACACTTTTTATGCCTAATCAACCATACTTTCTTAAGAGCATTTGTATACTTTATTTGGTTAAAAATGTTTGCATTATTAACACAATTTATTAAAATATAATTAACAATTTTTATTATATAATAAATATAGTTCTTCAAAAAAAACATGATTAAATATTTTTTTGATCAAGATATTTCCATTGAATTAGAATGATTTTAGCGCATAAAATGAATGTCAAAGAATTTAATGGGTGTTGAAATGGCTGAAATTATTAACATCAAACAAATTATTTCAAAGTTCAAATGTGCCCAAAATGAACAAGTTCAAAATCAAAAGATCTATCTCATTGTCATGATTTTAGCAACATCAAAAATGCCAAAACTAGGCATATTGGAGGGTGAACCAAATAAATTAGCCAAAACTTGATATACTAAGATAACACTAATCTATAAACACTTTTCTCAACCCTCCCATGCATAAGTAGGGATGTGTTTTTGTTTGTCCTAATGGTGATAATGGATCAATCAGCTAGCCCCTCACATTCATGGTATCCTTTGGCAGCATCACATTTACAATATTCAATCACATTAAGACATTATCATTTTCTTATTGTCATCTGAGAAGATTTAAATTTCTTGAAGTTATTGCAAACTATATATGTTTACAATTTATAAGTTATTTATTACAAATGATGAGAAAAAGTTTAACTCAAGATAATAATTTTCTTATAAAGGTGATTGTCCATTAAAGATGTTTTTTTTATGATCCTAAATTAGATCTACAAAGCTTCTTGAATATTATTATATCATGTTCATTGATTGGAGACTTTATTAATAATGACTATGGTAAGGCAACCACCAAACCACCGTGGCTAACACCTAGCAAGTCACCTAGGCTAGTATTTAATGGGGTAGAATAATTGGGCTAGCCTAGAGTCAAAAAAGTTCAATCACTTTTCAATAAATTGAGGAGGTGAACTAATCTATTTGTCATTAATAGTGTACAAATCTTAATCCAATATAAAAATATTTTTTAATCTATAAATAGATCATTATCATATTTATTTTTGTACATTCCTCTTTTTTTTATAGAAAATTTAAGAAGTTTGACCACCATTGAAGTTTAGTAGGTCATCTTTTGTCATCTTAGAACATTTCAACTATCATCTTTAGGTTGCATAATTCCCTTTGCTCATCATCTTTGCATTATATCCCCCACAATTTTAGGAGGACTCTCTTTCTCTTCATGCTCGTAAATTTTAGGTTATTTAGTCTAGTTTTTTTAAAAAAGAATTGTTTAGCATTGTTGTGTGTAAGAACTTCGGGTCATTCACCCTCCCGATCTTTTAATAGGAGGATTGTTTGAACTTCTTACGATCACCTTCATAACCTTTGAGCATCATTTAATTCACCATTTTGGATTGTGATGCTCTCACATACCATCCTCAATGGCATCCAAGACCCCAATTCTTGCATTACTTTATATGCTACCCTCAAATCATGCTATCTTCATCTCTTGAAGGAGAATTATCCTACTAGTAAAGTTAATTACATCAACAATATAGAGAATATTAACCACAACTTGCACTTAATCCAATTGCATTAGTTTTTCAAGTTTACTGGAAGACAACTCTTTGTAATTCGCAACTACTAGTGATGAAAGTTTTTAAACTATGCTAAATATTAAGATTTTCTTAAATTAAATTTTCGCAAAAGAAAGCATGTCCCTATGTGTGTGTGTGTGTGTGTGTGTGATGATCAAAATAGAATTTTTGTGAAATTTCATATATTTAGAGTGGTATACTCTCACATTGAAATTAGAAGGAAAGCAAAAAAGGCTATTATTTAATAAACATTTACTGAATTTAATTGAACTCTGATCACTATAATCACTATATAATAAGTTTAGTCCGAACAAAATGTTAAAAATTGTTGCATGCTTTTGTGATCGTGAAGGATGAATTTGTTTTTATCTTAATATTGCATAGAAGTTTACACACGTAAATAAAATTAGCTCATAAGAGATAAAATAATTTTGAGAAATTTACATATAGCACATAATTCTTATGCATTTATATATCTAGCACCTAAAGTTTGATATTTACAGATATAGCACCTTCCTATGCTTCAAAAACAAAAGGTGAATTTTTATTTTAATAATAAAGATTTAGGCATTATATATGTAAATATTTATGTTTAAGTGTTAGATATATAAATATATAAAAATTGTGTGCTATGTATATAAATGTTCCTTTTTACAGAAAAACTCATGGAAAAAAATTGAGATCTCATCTAATTTAAATAAGGGCATTCTTTTAAAATAAGTAATGTTATAAACTTAATTAGAGAATTAAGTATCATTAAAAAAATTTAGAAATAGGTATAGTTGCTCACTAAATGGAAGTAGGTGCCCTCAGGCGTGGCGAAGCAGTGGGTGTAATGGTACATAATTAGTTGAGTGGGTGCAGTAGCGTCATAAGCCAGTCGACTAAATTATCTGACAGTAGGGAAATTTTTTTTTTAACATGGGATTGGCTATTACATCAAGGATTGACTTTAAGCTCTTATGTTTTTGCTTTAGGTTTGATGTTCCATTTGTGAGCTTTAAGCCCTTATCGATTATGGAGGTCAACCTTAGAAGTCTAGTTTTATTTAAGTAGATCTAAAACTAAGTATATGAATGATTCATTACAGAAATGAATATAAGTTCTACAAGTCATTCCAAAAAGTGAGTATAAGTATTTACATAAATGGATGATACATAAACAAAAATAAAATAGAATAAGAACAAATGTAGTACAGCGACAAATAGACTATCCTAAATAACGCCTCCATGTAGTGGAATCTCACCACTCGTGTGTGTACCCGGTCCGGTATAATGGGCGATCCATTGGTTGATGGTGGCCCTTCAATGCAAGATTTTCGGAAGTCTACGTAGGATAGTCCTATGACTGGAAGATAGGCGACTGCGACTTATACGTCGGCTGGTATGTAGAAAGACATGGATTAGCATATGTAAATGGTCTGACGCCCCAATCATGTTGTGGGACATTCTCCATCTCACCATGTAATGGTCGCCGATTCGATATATACACAAGTCTCCGCATAACACCTCATACATATCTACGACTTCCTATAGCTCGTGCTCATCTACACGGTTGAAGTACGGCTGGAAGATGTCCTCAATTGCCAAGATATGCTCCGACTGTAAGAAAAAATAGTGTGTGAAATTAGCCTCAAGTAACATATTGAATTCAACGAGATACTTATGTTAACGGTTACATATATACGCTATACATGTACTCTGGGATAGTAAGTGGTCGGAGGATAGGGGCAGCCAGTAAGTAAAGAGAAGCCCAAGATCTAAACTAGCACATGTATTGATTGATAGCCGTCAGCCTATCCTCATCTTCATCCTAGCCCTCGATTAAGTAATCCCTCCACCTCTCCCAAGCGTATGTGCACACCTCGGTAATCAACCCGCCTACATCCGCTTTTTGCTCACCATGGACCCTTTTGGAAACTATGGTCAACCTGGTACCACATCTACTCTTGGGTATGAGTCCAAACCTGTAATACTCGAAAATTCCACTCCACCTCTTCCAACTGATGAGCGGGACTCATGCCAACCATATATCGAAAGCTTGCTAAGCATGTGATAGCTTAGCGTGGATCTGCCAAATTAATAAATCCCAAATCCTTACACATATTAAAAATTATGTTAAATTAGAATATACATTATAGAAATTTGAATCAAAATGCACTGTGCAAGTCCAACCCACGATGAAGCCAATGCAAGATCTACATCAAAATGGATATGGCACATGGGGTCTCCCTACATGAAGATACTCCCAAGACCATATATGTGGAGGTGTAGAGTACCATATTGGCCCACTGGGCTAGTAGACTGTAAAACTCTATAGATGTGTAATTGCCTCCCATAGATAGCAATTGAATGAATCAGGTCCTCTAGAAGTGAAAGATACTATAGGTGGACCTCAGAACTTGATGTATCCATCTGTAAAAAACACCCAATAAAAAATAGAATGTAGGCACACAAGTGCTTGAACTACTCCTCAATGCTCAAATGTGCATATAACTCTCTATAAAAGGCCCACCTAAGCCATCTCAATGGCATGCATGTTCGCTTGTCCCCACCCATCCTAAGGTCGACCGATGTGTGGACCGATCGTCAAGGTACACCACCAGATATGGTGTCGCCCAACAACTCTCGCATAATGGCCAGCTAGCCCATCTCTTCCCCTCACCGATCACAATTGGGCCAATAACATGTGACCCATTAACACATAATCCCAGGATCATCACCACGCCTATCACTATCTTACCAACTAGTGGAAGGTATTCTGGAGACCATATCTCAACCGTGATAGTAAGTGATGATGATCTAAGCGGATGAAACTAAGCTTAATAGCTGCCGCCTAGCCACGATGAATCTCCGCAAGATGAATCACTCCTTCAGCATAAGCAAGTGTGAAGCAGCCTCTAGAACAGTGCTCTATAAAAATAGCATGATCGATCAATCATTACTCAAACTGAAGGTTATGCAGGTTTAACGTAGAAATAAAAATTAAATAATACTTACAATATCAGGGTGAGAGGCTCTATGTCGTCCACGTAGGGAGGCTATGCTATGGTGGACCTCGGTAGGTGGCTGCTCCAACTGTGGGGTGTCCTCCCTAGCATGGCCTCGACGTCGACGTCTAACTAGTGGGTGGTGCTCCTCGATCATCATACATGTTGAAAGAAATAAATGCAGGAATCAGTGTGAGGCAGTTATAAATAATATAAGGAAAAACTGTAGCATAAAATAAGTCAAAAAAGAGTACTGCAACCTACATGGCAAGTCTTAAAAAATACACTAAACATATACATTATCTGCTAATGTATCTATGGCATACCATTTACTATTAACATTGTGTGGGCACGATGACCTATAGTGGCCAATTGTCTTGCATAGACTGCAGGTTCTACTAGTGCTAGCTCTATTTTCATCCATTATATTTCTGAACCTAGTGGTACGAGGTCTACCTGACCTTCTACGAAAATTGGGTGGTTGTAATGTTATTAATCTATGCTCTGCATTGTAAGATGATCAATCAGAATGGTCAAGCAAAGTGTGAAACTCATTTGCGTACATGAGCTTCGACAGATGCAGCGTGTAGTACTGTGACACAAATGTTAGGTGGTTTAATCTTCTAAATCTCAACGTTGCAATAACATGCGGGCACGACCAATGATATATCACTATTTTGTCACAACTGCGGTTACACTGACCATTATCAAGTAAATCAACTCTAAATGATCGGTTTGACCTATCAAACACCTGCATCTCCCGGGGTTGATGTTCACCGGTTCAGGGAAATGTCTGGCTTCCCTCTCAGTACGCTGTAACATTATGGATACCCTTTGGGTGAAAATAGATAAATTGGCCTCCTATTGATGAGTTGTAAAGGCAAATCTTTTTATGAACAATGCAACTAAATTATAATAAATAGAATGATTAGAGAATAGGAAAACCAGTGCACTTTTTCGTAACACCGTTGAAATATTTAGATGCATTAATCATCATTATACCGTAACGCATTCCACCATCATTTATAAGTGACCATTTAACAGGGTCGCATTCCACGAGCCATTTATGAGCATCTTCTTTTACATTTTTAATACCTGACATGAAATGATTAAACTCACGAATGTCGTCAGTGTTTCCTGCCATATACATCTTCTGGCATATAAATTCAACATCACTATATATGTATCACAATTTTAAAATTTTCACGAAGATGGCGCAAGTAGTGTCTGTGAGCAGCCCATGAAAAAACTTCTCTACACCCACGTAACAAACCAACATATTTATCAGATATGATGCACAAATCAGATCTAAATGACACTACATGCAGCATATCATTAACCATATTAAGAACCACAACAAGAATCAATTTGACTACAACAAGAAAAGTAAGAGAAACAAACCATTATTTTCATCTATTCTAACAAAGAAGTAGTAAAGTATCATTACTTGCCTAAAAATGTGTCGCCTAAGTCGAAGACTGGGCGCACTATCCCAGCCCATAATGGAAGGACCAAATGCCCAAAAAAAGTTTTTGGAAATGCTATGTACTGCTAGACTGAATTCTATAGACTGTACTAGGTAAAGTAGTACAAAATGCTTCCATGTAAAGGCTGAGAGTCCTATAAGACAGATCTGTCATAATCTCCTTAAGACATTCTGATCACTTGATGTCCGATCACAAGTATAATGAAATAAGCTATGAATTTGAATGCACTATCGATGATCGCTCAAATCAGATTGATACATCTCTGGTTCTCACTCGATATTCTCAAGCACCCCTAACCGCTTGTCGTTATAATACAAATGCCAATTACATGATCCGGTATGACTATCATGATGTACACATAAACCGATAGTTCTTTTGGGAGGTAACTGCTTGGAATCAACATTATTCACTATACACCACCAATAACAAACAAATCAAGACTCATTTTACTTATAAAATACATTCCTTCTCAAGGTCACCGATTTCAAATATCATCTCTGCTTGGATATTTTATCGATGGACCCAAAGTAAATTATCATTGTCTCTCGTGGACACATCCGTATATACTTTATGATAACATCTAACTTTCACTATCAATATTCTAGAGTGAATAATTTTTTAAAAGACCATGAGTGTCTACATTCTCAACCACAGTAGCTTCTAACCCAAATGAACAATCATCATCACTGATATTCTGCTTAGACTCTCTACTTGAACCACTGCTCATAGTCCGATACTCATTATCACCTACAGCACTCTGAGGCACATGCGTTCCTCGAATGATAAATAACATCATCAGCACAAAACTCATATGACAAACTTTGATATTAAATATTACAAGTATAAACAG